>CM067495.1:9922237-10037237 GCA_034552555.1 Semaprochilodus insignis
AAAACTGTGCTCTTACCTGCTAATTGAACCTTCACACTCTGCTCTTACTGGTGCAATGTGCAATTAATGAAGATTGGCCACCAGGCTGGTCCAATTTAGCCATGAAACCTCCCACACTAAAATGACAGGTGTTTCAGTTTAATTGTCCAACCCCTGTATATATCTATGGTTCTTTATTAATATACTTGACTCTTAATATGTTCACTGCAAGCTAAGTAAAAAAAAACTTTTTAAGCAGTTAAAAATGATGTTTAAGTAGTCAATAAAACTTAGGATAAAACTCATACCATGTAAAGTCAGCATTACAACTTCAGCAGGACTATAATTTTATATAATAACTTTTTATATAACTTTTTAAATATATTTTTTATATGACAACTTCTCGATCTGGAATTACTGGTTTCCTCAAATGGGTAACAATATAAACTGAATTTTTAATGCTCCACTCCCAAATACATACTTTCATTGCAAAGCTGGACATGCTTTACAGAGCATTACCAAAACCCCTATTCAACATAACAGTTTTTGTGATGCTATGAATCTGCAGGGCACTGTTGTCACTATTTCAATCTAGGCAGGTTGAAAAAGTATTTGAAAATATTCCGAGCGTAGTTCTTCAACACTGCAACAACAGGGTCCTCCAAGCATCCCCCGTGGACACTACAACAAAGAGTGGTTCTGTCCAAAGAGACTGCTTGTACAGGACAAGGGAGCCACTCACCCTGCTAATGGAGAAGGTGATGCCGGGCTTGCCCGAGCACACGCCCATGAAGCAGAAACGTAGCTGCCAATAGAACAGGTGCTCTGCTATGAAGGTGATGAGCGACAGCGCCATGGCCGCCCCCAGCATGTAGAAGACACCAGCCATGTTGTCCACGTCCAGCTGGCTGCTCATCACCTCGTTCTTCTCGTTGTGACAGATCCCAGTCAGCCACAGAGCCTCCAGCTCCTCCATCTCACCTGCAGAGAGAGAGAGAGAGGGGTGGGGGTGGGGTGGGGGTTTGTGTGGAGAAAGAGTGGGAGAAGGACACCAAAATTGCAGGAAGACAGACAGACGGATGAAAGAGGAAATGAGAGGTTTGGATGGAGAGAAAGTATGACAAATGGGAAGAGGAAGCGTTGGAGGGATGAATGGATTATGGAAGGACGGATGGAGGGAGAGAAAGTGAATGTTATGAGGATGGCGGCAGAGATGGAGTTTGTTTAGGGTGAAGGGCACACAGAGAGATTGAGGGAGCGAGGAGAGAGGGAGAGAGATGAGTAAGTGCGTGATGTCTGGCCTTGAGTGAAAGTGAGTGTACTGTAGTGTACTGTAAGTTCAGATGTGTGAGTACATTAGAAACACACTGACTGTATACGTGTCTGGGAGGGAAATATGCTGTAGGAGCTGCTTTAGGTGTTTTGTAAGGGTTTGTTTAAATGTGCGTCAGGTTCTTTCCCCCTCTCTGTCTACATCTGTGTAGCTCTTTTTTGAGCACTCGCATTAATACGCGTTCGTCTGTTTGTGCTTATCTTCATCTGCGAGCATTTGCTTAGAACCTCTCCAATGCCATGTGCGTAAACAAATTAAAGCCCCTGCGATGTGCAACATTTGTCATGTCGCATTACTCCCAATGCATTCCCGACGGAGCGCCTCCTCATTAATGATTGATTACGAGCGTCACTTGTGATTTGGTTCCCGGAGCTAAGGGGGGACCTTAAGGGCCTGGCAGTTCTCAAGGGAGGGGCAGAATTATGCACCCCCCCCCACCCACACAAATATACTCCCTGTCCATCCTTTCCATCCCCAGCAACAAAGAAAGGTCTAGGTCTTTGATTGAACATGACAGTCAAGCATTTGGAGTGGTTAGAATGTTTACTGTTGTAGTGGCCGCTGGCATAAGGGGAATTCCACAGACTTCTCAAAATTTCTGCAGAATTCAAGCATTAAGATGTAAACAAAGCCATCCAGAGTGGTTTAAAGTGATATGTTCTATGAAAACTTGTCTAATCAGAATTCTTCAGAGTGGTAATGCCTCCTAAAGCTGTATCTTGTAAAGCTATTGCATGAAATAGTAACAAATATGCTGCTTGATGCCCAATGCACTGGCTTTATATTTAATTCATGGTGAGGAGGTACATGCAGGCCATTTTAAGGCAAAATAGTACCCAAAGAAAATGTACTTATTCAGATTAAACACTATTTGAACATTAAGAACCTGGGACTCAGAAGACAGATGTAGGTTCACTACAATAAAATGGCTATTTTTATAGCATAGACATGATGACACTTAGATCCTATCACCACCATAAACCTACAATGAACTATTTCACACCAAACTACTCTGTGCAGATCTCCATGGCGGAATAAAGCAGAATTCTTTAGAAATAAGGGGAATTTCCCTGTAACTACCTGGAACAATGGCAGGGGTGCACAGGGTTATCAGACCCATAACATTTGGGACTCTTACATTGCTACTTAGGCAATTTTTACATACATGCCTCTTGGATGGCTATGATAACTCACTAAAATACTTCCATAATTACACCTGTGAATCTGAGATTTCATAAAGAATCACAATCCTCAGGTCAGAGATTTACATTCATTACTCTATCACCAGTTGCACAGTCCTTTTCCTCATCTAAGGTCATCTTAATGTGGGGGAATTTTCTTCCTTTTTGCACTGAGGCCCAGAAGATCCTCAGTTACTCCACCCCCACAGTTACGCGGCCATAAGTGGGTCTTCATGGACGCTGAAGTCTTTCTGACGCTGGCTGCTGATCCAAAGCTTATTCTGTGATGGCCTACTTAAAGCGGGTGATAGAGAAGATCTGAGAGGACCTACAGGCTTTTTGGGCCTAAGAGATATTTCCTTTTCTGTCAGCGTATTAGTTTCCCCTTGCTAAAGGAGAACTATGTTTTACTGCTCCCTTCGGACATGCGTGTGTATGTGAGAGACAGAGGAGGGGATAGTGAGAGCACAGCTGTGTAAATGTGTGCCTACATGTCCTGTGTATGTCTGTGAGTGTGTGAGCGTGCTCCAGTATGTACGTCATCCACACACACACAGACACACACACACACTTGACGCCATCCCCAATCCACTCGAGGGCCGCCACAAGCTAGCCTTGACACGTCTAACTAGGGCGCTGTTCTCAGTCTTGGCTCCTATATAAAATTATATAATGCCTAGCGGCCATGAAATAACAATGCATGACACACCTGAGCATACCTACAGCAGACCTCCAAATGGGCAGCTGCCGCGTCGCTAAGCTAACGCGTGTCACTAGCAGGGCATGTCTATATGCATGCATGAGCAATCACTCAAAGGTAGCCCAGTAACTAGGCCAGGGCTAATTTAGGCTAGCAAGAGAGTGCTTTGTGTGGCTGGGTCCCCATGATCCAGCTCTGATATCCTTGCAGTACAATATATGATCCACAGTGTCGAAATCTATTAGCACTATTTGCGCTCGCATCTGAGCATACGGGCAACGTTCTTCGTGTGACTTTGTTCAGAAGTCGTGTGAAGAATGAGATGGGCTTGTCAGTAACGGCTCAGGCTTGTTAAGTGGATGAAAAAGAAGGCAGAGGAAACAACGTGTTGTAGTAAAAATCCCAAGATCAACACTTGCCGTTCTTTTCTCTTTGTTGTCTGTAGTGCCTGATATCTTTTGAAGTGCTATGTACCTTTTTTAAATCTTCTGATGAAGAAAAGTCACTGAGAAATGTATGAGACTACAGTTACAGACAAGATGTGGGTTTAAATATTGACTGGGTGACTGTAAAAGTAGGTTATTAAGCAACTGTGATTGAGAAGTGAAGTTCTTAAATGTTCTTAGTCTCGGCAAAATGTACAATATTTACATTAAGGACAGTAGTTGCCCAATATGTTGTGTGGTCACTATATGAAATATTATGCATTGTCATGGCAATACTAGTGTTAGTCATTACTATGTAACTATTAATGTGTAGTTCACTATGCACTGAAGATTTTAATATTAAAGTCATTACATGCATTAAATGTATTCGTCCTATAATAACAGTGACACCTAAAGTATGGTGGGTCAAATTCAGTCCTTAAGGATCTCCAGCTGGTTTTATTCCTTTCTATCCAAAGCACTTGGTCCAGGTAAGCTAGAGTTTCCTGGATTTAAACAGATTTTAAATGTAGACTGTCGTTTGGAAGTACACTGGGAAACAATGGATATGAAGACTGGGACAAATGTCAGATCTAACGCCTCAAGCAGGTATATTAGTTCTAACAGGGCCAATGAAATCACTACTGCATTACATATACACATACACATCAACATGGGAATATGGTGGGTGCAAATCCAGGTCCTTGTCATTTCTTATCTGGGTGTGGGTATGATGCCTGCCTTAGGGGAAGTTAAGGGGAGGAGCTCTAGACTGTCTCTCGACTAACGAACACAGTCAACCATATGAGAAAGCTACGGAATAAGCCCGGATTAAATGCTGTGAGAAAATAAAATCTATATCTCCAGAATACTGGCATGAGGAGCAAAATGTAAACTGGAAACTGAACACAGTTTTTCTAGGAACAAAACAGGCATCGTTAACTTTTCAGAACAGAATCGAAACAGAAACTGAAAACTTTGTTACCAGTTAGTCAGCAGCATATTATCCATCAGCCTCAGAGAAAGAATTCTCCATTTTAGAGTGCTGCTTAAAAGTTTATTAAACCTTTATTAATTGTGAATTCCCACATAAATGTGACCTAAAATGTGATCAGATCTTTACCAAAGTCATAACAATGAATATAAAGAACCCAACTACAATAATAACACAAACACAGTTTTAAACTGTTTAATGAACAAACTGAACCAACATTAAATGTCTGTGTTTGATGTATTTGTACTTCATGAACAAGTCAATGAATCTCTAGAATGATCAGTTTGGTAAAGGGGATGATTAGGGTCAAATGACATCAGGTGTAAGTGTCACCTGATCTTACCTTATTTCGATCTGGTCTGGTCTTTACCATACACAGCTGTTAGTGTATGCCATGTCTCATTAGTCAAATTAGTTACATGATTCAACAATAGTCATTAGGCTGGACGAGGCCAAACTATTCTGATGAATTTGAACGTCAATGATCCACTGTCAGGCAGAAATCCACTGTCAGGAAATCCAGCACCATTGTTACCCTTCCCTGTAGCGGTCATCCAATACACATGACTCCAAGGCTAGGGCTTAAAATATTCTGGGAGATCACAAAGAACCTCTGGGTATCAGCTAAGGATCTGCAGGCCAAGTCAGCATTCATCAGGCAAAAGCTGAACAAGTACAGCCTGTATGGAAATATTCTTCCTGTTTCATGTTTCCTAAAGACCACCTAGATGACACAAAGACTTTTGAAATAATAATAAATGAACGACAAATTAGGCAAAAATTTATCTTTATGGTTTAAATGAGAAATGTTTTGTTTAACAAAACCAAACACTGCTTTTCAGCATAAGAACCTCATCCCAGCAGTTAAACACGGTGGTGGCAGTATCATAGTTTGAGGGAGTTCTGCTGCTAACGGTCCAGGACAGCTTTCCATCATTTAATGAATGTATGAATTCTGGATTGTATAAATACATTTTACAGAAGTATGTTACAACATGCATCTGTGAATTTAAACTGAACAGAGGTTGGGTCCTGCAGAAAGACACTGACCCTGAAAACAACAAATAGTCTGCAAAGAACGATTAAAGCAGAAGAAATGTTAGATTTTGGAATGGCTTAGTTAAAGTCCAAATCTTGATTTAATAGAACTGTTGTGGTGAGTTATGGCTTTCATAAAAAAATGCCCACCAGGAGTACAGAGCTGAAGCACTTCTGTAAGGAGGAATAGGCCTAAGATTACTCATACCAGCTCCTGAAAGTGAAGGTTCACAAACTTTTGCCAACAAAGACAATATTAGATTATTGTTAGATTACTTAGTTCAATAAATGAATGATAAACTACATACGTTTTGTCATATTTGTTTACTTGGCTTCTTTAACTGTTGTTGTAAGTTAAACTAATTCTTCAGTGTACTCTCACTACACTTCTCAGCATTAGGCATTAACACATCATACAACCCCTGGAAATCCGTGTGGTGTAAACAAATCCTGACTGCTGGCATAGCCACAGACTCCTAGAACAAGCAATACAACAAAGCTAGCATATCTACAATTTGGAGCGTTCACAAACTGTAAAATTCCATATCTTCCTTATTAGTAATAGTTTTATTTAATTACAGTATGCCTGCGTTCAGCCTTCGTAAAGGTAGTAGAACTGTAATTTTGTTCTAGCTTGATTAGGAACATTATGTTGGGTTGTATGACAGTTTCTCCTTTAAGCGAAAACAATTTATTTTTTTAGTTTTTATTTCTTTTCTTGGCCCTGGTTTTATGATACCAGGCCAAAGAGACTCAGAACATTCACATGCATTCCCATTTGAAACATTCTTCAGGGAGTATTCACCTGAAATACCCATGTGTGCTGAAGTAAGGTTAACAATGTTTCTCTGTGCTTGTTCAGTGGCCAAATGAAATGGAATTAATTCCTGCAATACCACTCAAATAACATGAATGTCACATTGCAAGGCTTACCGTCTCCAAATAGCTGCAGAATGGCGAGGTCCACTGGCCTCTTCCAGCCTGAATCTTTCTGGATCGCAATGCCGTAGCCCGTGGTAGCGAAGATATAACCACTACCGATGGTTACGAGTTTACAGCCCTCGTCTCTGCCTGCCATGTAGTTCAGCACAGCAGCGTCGTAGATAAATGCATCCAGTTTACTGTCAAGAACAGAGGGGGGGTAAGATCATTCAGGCGTCGAAGAGTGCTTGGCTGTGGCTAATGGATGCCAACTATATTTGGATACCCATGTGGACTGTGCACGCACAAGACCAAATTGCAATTGCTAAGGCATAAATTAAACTGCAGAGGTTAGAGAGTGATGCAGAGTGCTTGCTAGACCATGGCCAATTTAACTTTTGTTTTTTTGCATACATTTTTGTATGACTTTTTACCCCTTTTTTGGTCAACTGAGCAGAAGGCCTCATGTACTGTAGAACTACCTATGAACTGATCACACTGAGGGACTAGCTGTAGCTTGCCAATGTAGGGTGCTGGTTCTGAACATGATGGAGCAAGTCCAGGGCACAGCATGAAAGTCATAAAGTCCAGACTCAGCTTTGATGTACATCAACAGTGGCAGACGCGACATCTTTTCATTTCAGGGTTCAGGCTCCTATAGTCCTATAGCTTTTAAACCATAAACATAAAGATGATATACACTACTCTACCAGAAGTGCTGTATTCAGTGCAAACATGCTTCTACTGCAAAATTCCATTCATGTAGCAATACTTTGGCCCAAATAACCGCATAACTGCATTACTATCTGGTGGAAGGCAATTTTCTGTTAACACGAAGGTGGGATAACCATCGACTCCGTTTTTTTTTATTAACGCAACAACAAGCATCTCAAAGCACATTCTCTTTTGGTCAGCAGTTTTTTAGCAATCTGCTCTTTTCTTTGCTGCAGTATCACCTTCATTCTCCTTCAGTTGGTTCTAGACAGTTGATTTTGGAATTTGCAGTTGTACCTCAATGGCACATACTGACATCCATCCTATAATACTATGCAAATGCCAAATACCATCCTTTCATTTATTTAATTTTAAGTTAAAAAAATCCAAAGCCATTTAGTACAAGCGATTTATTTTACAGAGTTCAGAAAAAGCAGATAACCGAAAATTACACAAAGGCCACCAACACTACCCACAATATCAAATATGCGTATGATCAAGTATTTATTTGGTCTCTCCTCTGTAAAGGAAAAAGGTCACATGATGTGACTAGTAGAGATTAACCCTATTCCAGAGTGATGGGCGTGTCAGGGTAAGAAGGGAAGCGCATGAAGCGATGCCCCCCATCATGCATAGTGCCCACTTTACAAGCCTCTGTATGCAGTGTTATGATCTGGGGGTGCTTCAGTCGGTCAGGCTGCAGTTTAGCAATGTTATGTGGCAATAAAACTAAGTCAGCTGACTGCCAGAAATCACTGAAAGACCAGGTTCTTCCCCAATGGCACAGGCATATTCCAGGACAATAATGCCAGGATTCATTGGGCTCAGACATGCGCAGTACAGTCCTGACCTAACCCCATCTCTGGGATGTGCTGGAGAAGACCTTTACGGAGAGGTTTGACTCTCCCATTGTCAATACAAAATCTCAGCCAAAACCAAATATCTGTGCAACTCTGGATAGAAATAAATGTTGTGACTTTGCATAATGCCACAACATATGCATGCTGTAACTATAGCTCCTAAAGGCGTTCCAATGAAAATTCAAGTGTGCACCTTTTTTTTTTTGGCCAGACAGTGTATTACAGTGTGTAAATGGATGTATAGGAAACACTTGCATACTCATTCAAATCTATTATGATTAGAGATGCTACATATCAAAAATGAGTCCAGATGAATTAAACGCTACAGCAGTTCAGCGAGATGTGTGGTTTAGTCATTTCTAAACAAACAGCCTCAGGCTTCTTCAGTTTGATGCTATTACCAGCTGCGAGTCCACTGAACACCCACTCACTTACATACATATCCTATCCTTAAGCCTCTTTCTCTCTCTCTCTCTCTCTCTCTCACTCCATCCCCCACCCCTCACTTTTTTTTGTTGCTTTCTTTTTCCTTACGCTTGCTCATCCTCAAACCCCCCCCCCCCCCACACTCTTTCTCTCTCACTCACCCAGTCTTCAGGCTCTGGAGGGCCTCATCTACGTTCTTCTGGTGGAAGCTGGTCATGTAGCTGTGCATCTCTTTGTAGTTGTTCCTAATGTTCCTCTCCGTGCTGCCGTTGGGAACCGTGCCAAAACGGAACGGGGGAGAGAAGTCATTTGGACGCTGGAACTGGAGAGGGAGAGATAGAGAAGCAGAGAGAGAGAGAGGGTGAAAAATTCTGGAAAAATGCAATTAGGAAGGCATCCACTAGATGAGTTAAATAGCTAGTTAGAGCGGAGTTCTTCCAGTGGCAGCCTGCTAGAGCACTGGTTGCTCACATATAGACTCATTTGTAGTAAAACCTTGCTCCTCCATTTTGTTTTTCTTTTTGTGTTTTTTATTTTTTTTTACTTCTTCATTTTGCACCTTTTAAAAAGATAAAAAAATGGTCAGTCACCCATCATACTGTGGTACTGCATACTGCATACAAACCATTACATTAAGATGTATTAAACTACATAATCCACTAAGGCTACCATTGGGAGATGCAAGACGTTCTTTACAACAGCAGAAATATGCTCATTGATGAAAACAATTAATTTAGAAATATTTATTAAATTATATAATTATATATTTCAAAATTATATACAATTTTTAAAAAGTTGACAAACACAATGTATTGATAAGGTTAGCCTGAAAAGTTTACATACAGTGTCCTTAAGGCTAAAGCTTTAGACAGACGACAGCTGCTGTTGCTGTTAAAAAGTTTGGAATGACTGCATTTCAACAATTTAAAGTTATATACAGTAAATTGTATACAGTAATTTATTATATTGCTCCCGTCCAAGGAGCAACAAGTATCTCAAAAAAGCTACATTGCAGGAGAAAGCCAAAACATTCTTCATTTTTAATACAAGTTAATGTACAGAGATTTCTTTCACTTACATTTATACATTTATTTCTTTTTTCACAGTATAAAAGACGACTGCCATGTTCAAATAATGAATAAAAAAAAACAATATACAGGAACTATATAGTGTAAAGAAGACTGCTAATTTTATTATAATTTCATTCTTGATGTTTTACAGCTCAGTCAATTTCAGACTGACACATGCATGAATGTAATGTGATACATGCATGAATATCATGTGCATCTTTCTGCAAAAGCCTTCAAAAAATTTAACTTGCCCACTTCAGTACATTTTAATATGCAGTTACTGTTTATTTGCTCCATTAACATATGAGACAATCAAACACCTTAAAAGTGGCCTGTTTTCATTTCTTGTAATCACAAGATAATTGTAATTATGTTATATTATGCCATTTTCCAGCATATTTTCTCAAAATAAGGTGATGCTGAAGGGTTGATTTTTATTCTGCCTGGCGGCATTATGCCAACGTACAAAGGTTATGGCAAATTTCATATTGTTGCCATCTTTTAAAGTTTAATTCTGTCTCTTTTAGTGGATTTAAGATCTTTTTTCACCCAGAAAATCAACAAAAGTGTTTCGACTTTCACACAAAATTGTACTGAGTGGCTGGTGTTTATTGCGCTTTGTTTAGAAACAGTACAGTCTGAAAAGTCCAGAACAAACTGTTTAGGCTGGACTTCATCTGCTTCTTTTAGACATCTGGATGTTCCATAAGGCTGCAAGTGATACACTGTTCAGTCAGTTTTAGAATCACTCTGTTCATAATTCTGGATGTGACATTTCCACATTAAAAATTAACAATATAACCATCATATAAAAACCACACATTTAAGGACAAGGTTAAGGCTGTACACAATGTAAAACGTCATGTGAAACCACTGGAACGTATTATCAACACCAGGTCAAACAATAAACTTGTGAAATCCAAAACTTTAAGTTATGAATCCAGGTTTAAACATACAAAAGAACTGAAACAGAGCTGCGTGACCTGTGGGCACTTGGCTGCTTCAGATCTTAAAAGATGAATGAGATCTTTTTCCTCATTTCACAGTGGAATCATGTCAGTGTATCCTGTAAACCCATATTGCTACATCCGCTCGACACCCAGAAGCTTTGCCAGACATGAAGAAGAAAAAAAAAGCGCAACTTAAAGTAAAGAACAAAATCTCACCACATCAATTATTCAGTGGCTACAACAGCCTCTCAAAGTCAATTCTCCTTGCCTGTTTTAGCAGCTGTAACCCAGTTCCCATTAGCCCAGTAATTTCTCACTTATGCCGGCCAGACGCAAAGCGGCAAGAACATACCACAGAAACAGTGGGGACAGGCATGGCAATTAACACGACCGACCACCGGTGCATGACAAACACCTAGGCCAATTACAGGCAATTTAACTGAATTTGCTTCCACACGAACTGCAACAACAAACGAATAACACATATAAGGCATTACCCTTCCAATTTTTGACCCTGTTCAGGCTGAGTACATAGTGCTTCACATATTACATCATAAAATGATGCAAGTGAATCACACACACAACATAAACTAAGGACATTTAACAATAACGATGAGCCCCTTATCCAGAGAGACTCCCGCCATGGCCACGCCTCCTGAGCTTCTCAGAGACAGCACGGCCAGAAGTGGGATGCTACAATATGACAGGAATATGATTGTTTAAGATTATGTAAGGTAAGGTGTAGGTAAGTCAGCGTTTAACCTAGTGGGTAAGAAGGTTACACAATGGCAAGTATACGTTATAGGTAGACTGCAGGTACGTCACATCTTGATGACCTACAAGCCTTTTGAAATAATGTTTTATAAACTGATGACTGAAAGTGGAACCTTTGGCAGACAGTGCCCCCCTTATCATCAAGTGTAAAGCTTCCACAAAAGGAACATCATAACAGTCATAGATAGTGGTGGTAGTTTGGTGATGTTGCCATGCTTTGCAACTTCAGGGCTACTTCCTGCAGCCATCAGTACATGATCTGAACATCATGTGCAAGTGGATTATGCAGCAGGACAATGATCTAAAGCACAAGACCAAGTTTATCTCTGAATGATTAAAAAAAAAAATCAAAACTGAAGTTTCGAAGTGGTTGACTTGAACCCTAATGTAAAGATCTGGCAGTTCTGAAGAGTGGGAAGAATTCCTCCAGAGCGAGGTTAAAGACTGATCTCCAGTTACAGGAAGCCTTTGTTTGCAGTTGGTGCTGCTCAATGTGATGCAAAAACATCTTGAGTTTAAGGGGGCAAGGGTGACATGGGTTAGAATTTTTTTCCCTTCAGTAACTGAAATGATCATTAAGAATGTGTTTTGTTATTCCTCCCGTTCTCGTTGTCTTATATGATATTTTATATAAGGGTTTGAAATCATGAGGGACAAAATATGCATTAGGAGGGACCACATAATTTTTCCTGGCACTGATTTTTGACTCACTTTGTACATTCCACACAGCACCTCTAGTCCTATCAACTAAAGACTATCCTTTAAGTGCACGCTGAAAAGTACTGTCAGCACTGCTGAGCTTATGAACAACACGCTGTGGAACTGCTTGCTGTAGCTTTAAATCTAGCTTTACTAAACTGTGAAACTCCAGCTTTAAAAAATAGTCCCACAGTATTCACAACAAATCTCTTAGGCTTATCTCCAGTGGGGTGGGGTTTTACAGGTAAATCCCTGCTACCTTTTTGTCGCTGAGGCCGGACACCTGGTCCACGTACTCCTCCTGGATCATGAAGGCAGCCAGGTTAGCTGTGTAGCTGGCCAGGAAGATGACAGCGAAGAAGGCCCAAACGGAGACCATGATCTTACTGGTGGTGCCTTTAGGGTTCTGGACGGGTACAGAGTTGTTGAAGACCAGACCCCAGAGCAGCCATATGGCCTTACCAATGGTAAAGGAGGGGCCTCCCGGCTCTGAGAGAGAGAGAGGGAGAGAGAGAGGGAGAGAGAGGGGTGGGGAGAGAGAGGAGTAGAAAAAAATAGATGATAAAAAAATAAAGGGATAGGAAGAAAGAAAGAGAGAGGAAGAAAAAGAATATGAGAGAGGGGAATAATAGAGAGAAGAATGACAGAGGGCGGAATAAAGACAGAGAAAAAGTAAGAGAGAGGAAGAAAGAGAGAGGCAAGGGAGGCCCAGAGGAAGCAATGTGAAGGGTAGATGGGCAAAAGGAAGAGAAAAGAAGACAGAACAGACAGAGGGGGCAAAAAAAGATGTTTAGAAGTTCGATGAATGCCATCGTCAGCATGTTTTGAACCGGTCCAAACAGTAACTCGAGGTGAAAAAGGCATCGTGCTGTCAGAAGGCTAGACAGAGAGAAAGGAGAGAGAGAGACAGCGAGAGAAGGAGAGAGGCACAGAGGGACCCTACAGTGTGTTGTAATTATAGACAATCAGACGTGTGTTTAAGCTACAGCACGGTACAACATGCTTATGTAACGGAGGCGTGTCATTAAACATGGGGCTGTGGGCGAGAAGAGAAATCTGCAGCCTCTCGTTCTCCCAGCTTACAGCAAATTACTGTACTGTACTGCCGCTGCTCAGGACATAAAGGAAGTACCGCAAAGGCTACAGACTACATTCACCATATGACTCCATTCAAACCAATATGACTTGATTTAAACTCTTCTTTAAAGAAAGGCTCTACAGGGCTGTAAGCACGGCCACCGCAACGTTAATACGCAAGGTAATACCATTACCCCACTAATTACAAAAGGCCAAATTCTACAGTAGTTCAATTAACATTTGTCTGCTTTTATCAGCCAAAGTCATATATTTAATATTCTTATCCACTTTTTACTAAATACCTGCATGAATATAATGTGTATCTTTCTGCAAAAACCTTCAAATAATTTAACACACCCACTTCAGCACATTTTAATATGCAGTTACTGTTTATTTGCTCCATTTAACATATTAGACAAGAAAACACCTTTAAAGCGGCCTGCTTTCTTTTCTTGCCAATTTCTTGTAATCACAGGATAATTGTAATTATGGCATATTATGCCATTTTTCCAGCATATTCTCTCATATTAATGTGATGCTTAAGGGTTGATTTCTATTCTGCTTGGCCACCGTACAAAGGTTATGGCAAATTTCATATTTTTGCCTTCTGTTACAGTTTAATGTGCAGAATGCCATATTTAATTATGTCCCTTGCAGTGGATTTAAGGTCTTATTTTCATTTAGAAAATCAACAAAAGTGTTCACACAAAGTTCAGTCTGAAATGTACAGAACAAACTGATTAGGCTGGACTTCATCTGCTACTTTTAGACGTCTGGATGTTCCGTAAGGCTGCAGTGACACACTGGCTTCTCAACAGTCAGAAGCAGCACAATGATTAATGGTTATTTATCACTTCAGCGTGAACGGGGTGCCTAAAGAAGCCTGAATGGCCGATAATAAAAGTCTTAATGGTTGTAAAATGAATTCATGAATTCGAAGTGGGTTGTTTTTGCAGCTTAGTGTCCAAATGGCGAGGAAAATTAGCGTTTCCCTTTAAAAGTGAGCTGGTCAATATGGTGGAAAGATGGATGCGATGCTTGCATGGACAGAGACAGGTGATGGGTTTTGACATCTTGGCTATAATGTGTCAGGGTGTTTAATAGGTGTTCTCCCACTGTGTCTGTGGATGCGTGTGTGGACGTGCATGTACCTCTTCCATCCGCGAGACAGCGGTTATAGCCGACAGGACTGAAGTACTCGAAGACAAAGACGGCGACGGCGGACACAATCAGCAGCATCACGAACATCATCACCCAGACATCAGCACTAAAGGGCTCTGAGAGAGAGAGAGAGAGAGCGGGCGAGAGAGAGGGTCTCGTTAATGAAGTGCTCATTGAGGTATCCTGAAGAAGTGATCTTATCACCAACACCACTTCATTCGACTTAGTGAGTCTCTACTGGCGGAGAGTGTGTGTGACAGAAGGGCTATAAAGTACTGTTCAAAAGTTTGGACTCAGCGGTCAGATTACCCATTTCATTGAATAGTAACAGTGTAGGTTAAAAATATTATACAGTATCATAAAGGTATCTTTAGATGTTTTATTCAATGTATGTATTATTGTATTTTGAATGTATTATTCAAAAGTCAATCAAGTTATTTTTCAGCATCAGGAAAGCATAAATCATTTTATATATATATATATATATATATATATATATATGTATATGGTGGGTAGGTCTGACATTGTGAGATATACGGATGATTCAAGTTTAATTCTCAGCCCCACATATGATGTAAGCAAGGATGGGCCTTATAACTGTATCTGACTGACTATATTAGGTCGTCCTGTTGCACATGCTTTCCAGTCTGACTCGTGCTGTTGTGTTGGTAGCGTCCTTTGCAAGCCTCAGAGAAGAGTTCAAAAGCAATTCAGTTGTAAGAATTGAAGAGGGGTCGCAATGTAAGACTCAAGGAAGCAGGATGGTCTTATCGATGCATTGCGCGCCATACCGGTCGTGCGGATACTATTATAGCACGCTGTTGGCAGCATAGGATATAACAAGGCACACCCCAGCAACATGAAGGATCTGGGAGACCTACACGAACTACGGAGAAGGAGAACCAATGAATTGTCCAACAACCACTATTGCAGACATTCGGCGAGCAGTGACGCCTTCCATGAGTCATCTTGTTACTGCCAGCACCATTGGCAGACGTCTGCACGACACAGGACTACATGCAAGCAGGCCATTACGATGACTGCCCTTAACACCATGTCAACATTGCCAAAGACTGCAATGATGTCGTGCCAGACTGTCATGGAGTAACTCAGAACGGCAGCGGGTCATCTTCAGTGATGAGTCCCGCTTTTGTCTTGGTGGAGACGACCAACGAATCCGTGTGGAGGCACCGTGGTCAGCACCAAGATGAATGGTTTGCATTCACGTGTCACACGTCCAGAAGGCCTGGTGTCACTCCACCTCCACCCCTATCTCAAAATCTGCAGGAACTGTGTAGGAATATTCAAGCTGCATGGGATGGATTATCACAGGACACCATTAGGAACCTCTACAACTCCATGCTGAGATGCATGTCTGTTGCGTGAGCAAACATGGCGGCCCAAAGACATACTGAGAGATGCTACTCAATAAATATTACCCCTGTCAGTCTAAATCTAACAGCATTTATTGTTCCTGGTAACCTTTATCTTCCTACTGAATAACATTGTGATCCGACACTTCCTTCTGGGTGCAACTATTTTTTTGACCATAAGTTCTTTGTCCACCCTCTGCATTTATTAGAGCTTCCATTTGTTTCAGGGTACTTGTTTTTCCAGAAATCTGCAGGAATATTTTCCACACCTCCAAAGTCTTACAAGTGGATTACATTTTGTACCTCTCACAATCTGAGTAATCCCAAACACATTCAGTGATTTTATGGTCTGGACTCTGGGGTGCTCAGGTCCGTGTTCTGAGCAGCTTTCTTATTTGATTTGCTCATATTTCTCTTCAGAAACGGCTTCTGTATATCCACACATGCTTTCAGACCCATAGTGTTAAGCTGGATAGAAGACAAACACCTATGGATATCTCAAAGATGAAAATTTTAAGTGCTGTTTATCTGAAGGTGATCTGAACGTTTTGGGTGGTCCACCAGGTCTCACACAGTTGAGTTCCATTTTCTTTGTATTTATTTGATTTATTTTTTCACACACCAATTCCAGAAACGTCTATTTTCTAACTTATTTCATTTGTGTCTTATGTAAGTGGAATATCATATATCTAATATCCTCAGAAATATCTCCAGAGAAATGAATAACTTTCACTTGATGGCTGTTTTGACTAGAAATGTAATAAATGAAGGGTGGTCTCTTTTACACAGTACTGTATTTATGATCATTTCTTATGAAGTTATCTGCCTCAAGGTTTGATCACCATGTTTCAAATATGAGGCTTCTGGATATTAATCTATTATAACTTCATTCTCAATGTCGGGCAGTTTTCTCAGTTATTATGGGATCCTTTACAGCTCTGTTCGTCTAATATTCTTAATTCCTACTAGTTATTTGAAATGAGTACTAGCATCATATTAAATACAAATTTACACATACGTCTCTAACAAAACCAGTTTTATATTGAAAATAGAGATTCTTAATATTTGAATGGTAATGTATATACAACAGTGCTGTTTAGCCTGTTCTGTAGATATGAAATACTTAGCATATATGTCAGTTTGCTCAAGCACAGTAAGAGTGGATGTGTATTAATGTTTGTATGCGAGAGCACACAGTTCGGTTCATACCTAGAAATGCCGAGGGGGACACTGTGCCGTTGCTACGGGAGACCATGACACTAATACCCGTCTCAATGAAGGGCACAGAGAAGTCAATGACCTCTGACCTCTCCTCGTTGATGGTCAAAGAGCCGACTGCCATGTGGGCATTCTTAAACACCACCTGCAGCGTGGGCGACAAGAAGAGAGAGAAAAGGAAAAAAGAGAGATACAAAAGGTTATGAAGGGTGAAGACAGTTGTGACATACACGACTACACCAATGAATGAAACAGAGAACAAAAAAAACACACAAAGGATCAGACTTCAAATCAGAGCACATTTTTGCCTTCACTAACAGTAATTCAGGGACATTTTAGATGCAAAATGGGGCCTAACCTACACAATATACACAGTCAAGTCACATTATTATGACCACCAGCTAATATCCAGAGTAACCACTGTGTGTAGCACGGGCAGCAGCTAGACGGGCTCGGAGTGACTACATATGGTGCTTGTAAGTCTCGGTCATGCTCTTCCAACCAATGCCAGACATTACTAGCCATGTGACATGTCGCACTGTCTTGTTGGATCTCATTTGCCCCAGGGAAGACAATCAGCATGTATGGGTGTACGTGATGTGGAAGGATGGATTTATACCCAAAGTGGTTGAGAGTGCCTTCCATATGGCCCAGAGCATGTCAGGAAAACGTGACTTCCTTCATGAACTATGCGCTCCTGCTGTCAAAAGTGAGATGGTCATAATAATGTGCCTCGACGGCTCTTTTGTTAGCTAGCTAAATAAAATCTTTCATAATGGCAATATCATCCCTACATATGAGGTATTGTATTCACTTGTTTCAGTCCCCAGGTAACCCTCCATCCCTTCTAATTACTGAATTCAGCTACTTCAAGGTTGCGAACATGGACTGTGCACACACATCTTGTGTAATCCTGATAGAAAAGCACTGCTAACAGAACAGGGCGCTCTCGAGAAACTCCAAATGAACTGTATTCTCTGGAGTGATGGAGCTCCATCCAATACATCTGGAATGAGATGGAGGGCCGTTTGTGATGCAGAACTAATCATCCAACATCAGTACCTGATCTCTCTAATGCTCTTGCAGCTGAATGCAATCAAATCCTGACAGCCATGTTCCAAGATTCAGTAAAGCCTTCCCACAATTGCAGAGGCTATTACTGCTGCAAACCTCCTGTTAATATCCTAGATTGAGAAGAAACAAAGCAGCCGTCCACGAATGTCTTATCTATTTAATCTGCAGATGAGTGTGCTTACAATGTGAACCCAAGACCAAACAAAAAAAAAAAACTAGTGCAACACTAAGTGTTTTTATAGTGTGATGGGGATACTTACTCACACTGAGTCACTGCATTTACAACCTTTAAATCAGGAGGTATTATGTCGCCCATATCTGTTTGAACAGTTTTGACCCAGGTTGGTTCAATTTAAACAATTTTAAAACATAAAAGGTTCAGAAGTGAGTATACAGTGGACAAACTGGGTTACTACTGTGGGCTGCTATATCTGGAAATAGTCATCTCTCCTTCTTCCTTGTCCTGTTTCTCTATCATCCCTTCCCCAGTCCCCTCTTCAGCTCAGGTATATTTAGCTTTAAATATCAGAGGCCTCTGGCTACATGGGAAAATGGGGCAAAACAGACCGAGTTAATAAGGTGAACGTATGCTACAGAGACACTCCACCCATTTTCCACACTTCTCGCCCCATTCTCCTTATCTTATCCTTAAGCAACACACTTTCCTCTCTCTATTTGCTCCCTTCTCTCTCTTTTATTGTGACTCTGATATAGCAATAATAGTAATAATAATAATAAGAAGAAGAAGAAGAAGAAGAATAATAAGAAGAAGAAGAAGAAGAAAAAGAAGAATTTTGTGCTCATGTGTGCTCATGTGTTCATCATAGCACATCCAACAATAAAGGCATCTTTATGCAATGCGATTTGGCAATAGTCATGTCTATTGTAGCCTTGCAGATGGCCCAACTACTGTGAGAGCTGATCTGAATGACTTAAAGGAGACAAAGACATGTTTGTATCTCTGACAATGCATTAGTGTAGCCAGAGTGGAGATAATAAATAAAACTGGCGGTGGTTTTGATATGACAGAGACAACATGCAGGTTCACAGTTCAGCTCTTCACTATCAACACTACACTGTGCATGTTAGTGTTTTAGTAGATAAACACTGTATAAATAGTGCTGCTATTTGCTTGTATGCTGAAATGTGAGTGCATGTGAGTGTATGTGAGCGTGAGCGTATTTTGGGCAGTAATAATAACACATTACGGATGTCTTGAGCCATCATGCACAGACATTAAGCAGCAAGCGAGTCAGCCGAAAACAGCAGCCTCCCCAAACGTTGTGACGGATGTGACGATAATTAATCTGACTCTAAATGAAAAGAAATTAGATAAACGTGCCACATTCATTTAAACTGTGGATTAGCATATGCTTCTGCAATGGGTATTATTTCTGATCTAGGAAATCTGAATTGAAACACCAGCTGGACTTTCCCTTGGGCTCTCTCTCTCTCTTTCTCTGTGTCTTGCTCTCTCGCTCTCCTTCTCTCTCGCCCTGTGTCTCACTCACGCTCTCTCCATGTCTCTTTATGTCACTGACTCATTCTCTCTCCCTCTCTATCTCTCTCTCTCTCTCATCACCACTCCTTTCCTTGCACTTTCATAAATACTAAGTGACACATTTCCAAGCTGAAAAACACTGACTTCATGTTCCATCAACCTTACATAAAAGCCTGTCTAACTACAAATCAATTAAGAGGACAAATAAAAGCTTCTATTCACTACTGCCCTTATACTGCATGCCAAAACGTATCCAGACAGGTCTTCTTACTGGTGCATTTAGCTAGTTTTCCCATTTTTTATATGCAAAGTTAACACGGTTATATGTAAATATCAATGATTTTCGACTGTCCTGTATTTTTCCCAAATTGGAAGACTAACCTGCTTTAAGCTGAGAAGGCAGACATATTGACATTGTGATATATGATTATTGTAAGATTATATTCTATTCTAAACAGATAGACACTGTAGTTTCACAAGGTGGAAGTGTCCTTAGCATTAGTTACAACTCCCATTAACCTTAAGGTGTTACTTTCAATTAATCAGCCAGCCTCACAAACAGTGAGAGAGCGTTTTGTTTTCAGTCATGTTCAGAATTGGGTCAAAATTTCATAGTAATGGCCAAATATGTATCCCTGTGCATGCTTTCTGGTGGCATATACCTGCATATCATGTAGGCACACTTCAGCCTGACAGACATCTTAATACAGAAGGTGAACAGTAAGTTTCACAGAGTTTAATAATCTCACAGTAGTAGTAGTATTGAATATAGCAGCCAAAATGTGCTTACTCAGGGAACGCACTGCAGATATTGGAATCAATGACTATATCAGCTGATTCAATATTTATGTGAGTTTCATGGAATCAGAGAAAAAACGCCTTCAGTTGCGAAGAAAAGCAAGTGGTAGAGAGCTAAAACAGCGCAATACTGTATTCAATTAAACATAAAAGCAGGCGGACCTGCTTGATTTACAAACACACACAAAACAACCCTCTGGTTTTATTCATGGGAAAACTAAACAAGTTTCTAGAACACCTTTTGATAGGCATGTCCTTAATCAACTGTTGATTGAATTCAAGTCCTTTAATAGTGAATCTTGATCTGCTTGTACAGAGAATGTATTTGTATATGCACCATTCTACAGAATTAGTACATTCGTTTAATTACTTCTATTATGCATTAATAGAGATAAGAAAAAGCTAAACATATACAAAATCATAATTTAAATGCACATTTCTACTGAGAGGTGGGTGGCCCAAACCTTGTGGCTCATAATAACACTAATTTATTATTTTATATTTTGCGTGAGCTTCAGTGGAATTATTTCATGTTAGTATGTGCTTAATGCAACACAATTCTGAGCTTCTTTTGTCTTTCAGACAAGAGCCCAAAGTAACCTAATCCTTCAGAATAGTACCCAACACAATACTGATGTCTTCAGATTTAACATTACATATCAGAACTAAAGAGAAACATGTAGTTTACCTAGTCATTTTGGACCTAGGACATTTTCTGTTGTAGGCATCTTTACACCTAAAGCCTTATCTAAATCTAAATCTAAATCTAAATCTAAATCTAAATTACAGAAATGGGTTCGGAATTTGTGAAAAATAGCAAGATGAGTTTCTGTAATATGGCCCCTCGTTTATGTCACCACCACTGTAAAGAAATGTGTATCTCTACATTATTGAATCAAACAGAAATATTAACAAAAAGGTCAAAATACAGCCACTATAGATCCATTCTAATATGACTTGATATTTCAAACCAAAGTGGGAGATATCTAGCTCTTCATACAGAAAAAAGGGCATTTTGAAAGCTGATCCCACCTCTCCGACCATGCCGTTCCATGTGCCATTGATCTTTTTGCCGTGCTTGCCGTTGGTCACCAGGTAGAGGTCATAGGTGAACTTGACAGTCTTGGCAATCTTTTTGAGGATGTCTATGCAGAAGCCCTTGCAACAGCGCTTGATGTAGATTGCTGAATCACCTGTTTGGTTTCTGAGAGAGGAAAGAAGAAAGATGTAAAAGGCAGAGGGTAAGGGATAATCATCCTTACCATGAAGGGTGTTTAGGACTTGTAACCATGAGAAATGAGAGGAATAACTCAATAATCTAACCTTAAAATAACAGCAATTCACAAAATGATCATTGCTAGGACATTTAACTAATGCTAAGCCCCAAAAAGACTTGCATTAACCAATTATCCTGGGGCAAACTGGGGTTAAGCGTTTCACTCAATGGCACAATCGTTGGAACAGTACGTTATAAAATAGAATCAGATGGCCTTTAGGTCTGTGGTTTATTACTAAATTTGCTGTGACCTCAACTCCATAAACCCAGAGAAAGCAAATAATGTTGGGTTTTATTTATGAATTATAAATGTGTTGGCGGAAAACCTTGCTTACAAATTGGCCAGGCCATTGTGAAATGACTGATGACAAAACATTAACATGAATTGAGCAGTGTAGTCAATAACGGTCGATAAACAATTCACACTTGTGAATGATCTCATTTTTAAAACAAATGACAGGTTGATACAGCTATTGACTGTATTCAGCAGTAATAATGGACATCACTGTCTTAAGGGACAAGAGTAAGCACTCCATTTAACTTGTAGCATCTTGGTCAGTGGCAAAGGGATATTTTTTAAACTAACTGATGACCAAAACTGGTTGCTTATGACTATTTAGCAGTCAAACTGAGAGATAAAACAAGCAGAACTGTGATTTGCTAATGAACTCGCCTCCTTAGCAAACAATGAACCGAAATGAAATGCTGTTGTTGCTTTCTATGAAGGATCAAGTTGGTTTTAAAAGGCTGAATTTTGTGTAGCGCATTTTGTATACCATCACACTAACAAGTAAACAGTGTTGGGGAAGCTTACTGTGCTTTTTACTCCTCATTTGTAGAAAAGAGCTTTGCAGCATCAAAGCTAGCCCTCAGGGAACTCTGAGCTACAAACAGCAGCAGAAATGTCTTGTAAATTGAAGCCACTTTTCACCTGGAGTTAGTGCATGAGCCAAAATGACATATTTTATGTTGCACAGTCATCTTTAATTTTAGGTTTAAATGTTCATACATTATATAGATAGCATTTTAAAGATTGGAAAATAATATGGGCAGAAAATTTAAACTGGACCAGGCTAATAGTGTTCTGCTAATGATTTACACTAGGTCCACTTTCAACCTTCATCTTCTAGCCCAATTAATTGGTTTGATGACCACCAACTGTAACTGTAAGTCTGTGTTAAGAGACCATTTTTTAAACCAAATTTTTACATTAAACATTTTTTAGATGAAATGCACAGAAATGCTTTTTAGCTCAGAAATGCTTTTTTATCTGGAACATGCACATATGCAAATCACTGAAAAGCATCTTCACAACTTGCAGAATGAGCAAGGCTGCTACTGTGCTGTGAAGGAAATGTAGTTAAGTTAAATGACTAGTGGAAACAAACCTGCTCAAACTGACAACTAACTGAAATAACTGATATATGGATCATTCTACCAAATGAGTTGCTAAATGCCGTAAATGTAAATGTAAATGAGTTCAAACCACAGCTTTAAAAAAAAAACAAAAAAAACAATGAAGTATTCAGATCTTAGATCTGTACAAGCATTATGTTCTGATCCATATGTTCTAGAATTTAATTGAGAACCTAAATGTATACAAAATCAACATTTACAGTGTCTTGCTATTGGGAGGTGGCCACAAATTTACACTTGTAAAAAGAACTTAGAAGTTGAACAATTTTGATTTCTTGCGAGTTCAATTTTTAAATAAAGAATAATAAATAAAAGATGTTGTCCCATCTTCCATTTTAGAGCAGGAAGTGAGACTGGATCTCATATGGTGAGCAGTTAAATCCCATTGTTTTGTAAGTGAATGTGTTCCAAAGTCTATAATTCTGTGCAGAACTTTAAAGATTAAAAACATTTTTTAAAAATGTCTACATAATTCAGGGGGGCAGAAAACATCCACATCTATAAGTCATCCACAGTGGTTTTATGTGAAGAGGTTAATTTGTAGGGAATTCCTGATAGGAACCAGGAGCCAGAAGACCCAATATCTATAAAGCAAACATATGCCTACTCATTTTATTTACTATGCAAAACCACCAGTGAACCTACATGTGTCTTCTGAGTTTTTATATGTAATGTTGATGATGGTAAAATTATAGTCACGCTGGAAAAAATACAATGTTTTTTGTGGACTATTTGGCCTTAGAACACCCTCTGCCATGAGTGGACTAAAATAAATGGGTTAAAACATTTTACATCAAAACTTTATCACAAAACTACCGTAAAACAATGCCTTAGACAGTATTCAAAACTACTTCATATAATAACTTTTGGTGAGGGAATTTTCAGAGGCATTAAACTCTTCAGACGTTTGGTTCCCATTCCTACTACTGTGAACAAGTATGACTCTGTAGGTTTCTCTAGAAATCTTATATTAAACTTTATAATAAAATAATATAATAAGTCCAACATGTATTTTTAACTCTGGCTTTCAACCAATTCAGAGTGATCCATGTATACTAATCATGGATCTGTTTAACTGTTACTGCTATTAAAGTCCTCAGTTAATCAAGAAACCCAAAATAACAATTTTGATCACATTACTTTCTTCTGCTGCTCTGAGGTCCAGATTTTGTGCTCAATACACCATGGCAAATTTGGAAAGTGATTTCCAAATGGAAACCCTTCATCATTCATATCACCTGTGTGAAGTATCAGGATGCAATTATCCTGTTTAACTACCTTACTATTCCTGTCGGTGAGAATCAGCTAGAGTCCCATTTTATTCCTTCCTGAGGTAGAAGTTCTTTTTTTCCCTGTGTGACACAAGCCCTCATGAGTTTTGGCACATTGCCTCCTGACACTAGCAGTGGGCGACATGGTGATATGCTGTCGTCATCAGAAGAAATTACAACAATAACAATGTGCTTTTCTGAATGCTTTTCTGAATGAGGGTATTCTCAGGAGTTCTGACTAATGGCATGTTTCGCAAACAAGAGATTTAGACTAATTATAGACAGCCGGTTAAACAGTTAACAAATTGCATAGTAACAAACAGCTAAGCAGATGTTAGCCAATTATGAAATGATTTGCATTTATATTTTATCTTAAGATTTTTCACCTTGCTCCTTGTTAAATTGTTAATGTCTGTAAACCGTTAATAAAAAGTCATTTTTCTTTCTCCTTTTTTCTAGTGCACTGCAGCTTACATGTAGCAATGACAGTTTAGCTGGTTCTGTAACTGACATACATGCAATTTAGATATGTTATGTTATCTTATACAGCCACTTTTTGAAACCTTAAATTAGTTTGCCAGCTCGCTTAATACAATATTGGTTGAACAGGCAACAACAAAATGCTAATATGAATTCTATATGAATAATAAAAATCTCTACAAGACATTGCTTGGTACCTGAGACCAAAATGAAAACCTTTTCCACTTAATTTAAGCCATCTGCCCTTCTAATAACAAACCGAAAGGCTGTGTTTGATAGTGAAGTAGGTCAATAGGCCTCTCACTGGGCTTTGAGCTGTTTCCTGCAGGGCACCGTGTTCCTCATGCAGGTGCCGCTGAGGGGGTCCACGTCCTCCACAATGACGAACGGGGCCTCCTCCAGAGTCACTATAGACAGGTGGTCATCCTCCCTCTCCTCGGCATCCGAGTAGAGCTCGAAGCGCGGCCACACATGGTACTTCATAGTCAACGAACCGTTCTCCCACTTTCCCACCTGGGAAGGGAAGCAGGAGGGAGGGAGTATGGAAGAAGGAGAGTGGTTAGAGAGACAGAGAGAGAAAAAGAAGGCGAGTGGAGACAAGGGAGATGAAAAGGCCGGGGTGGTATTAATGGAACCTCAATTTGAGTATGTCTGAATAGCGAGGAGTACAAAGACACAATTATGACGTCAGGGAGGTGCGATGTTGTGCACAGAGGTGTTTTGAGACACAACATGAGAGAGAATGACAAGGAGAGAAAGCAATGAATAGAGATAGACTCACCCTGTCCCATTGCCTTTCTTTATCCAGCAAAATAATAACCAGCTTGGGGTGCATTTGGTAGCCATCCTCGCTAAAAGAGAGATTGCGCCCCTCAAAGGTTACGTTCATGAGGTATCTGAGGAAACAAAGAACGTAGAGGTCAGTGGTAACCATCTAGAACCCTAAACCAACCGTAATCACTGAGAATCTTACACCAGTTGTAACTAGTTAATTCAGTCGTAATCATCTAATATCCTAGATGATTACGTTTTGACCATCTAGAAGCCAATATGTAATACAGAACCCTTAATCGAATGTATCCATCTAGAATCCTTTCCCAGTTTTATCCATCTAGAATTCCTTATTAATTGCATCCTTTACCAGCTGGATCCATCTAGAATCCTTTCCCACTTGTATCCATCTAAAATCCTTTATCAGCTGTATCCATCTAGAATCCTTTACCTGGTTGACAGTTCTTTTCCAGCTGTAACTATCTGGAATTCTTTACCAGTTGTATCCAGCTAGAATCCTTTACCCAGTTTTACCTGTCTAGAATGATTAACTAGTTGTATCAATCTAGAACCATGACCAGCTGTATCCATCTAATGAATAATTAACCAGTTGTAGTTATCTAGAAAAATGAACCACCTAGAACAATTAACCAATTGTACCCACCTAGACAAATTAACCAGTTGTAACTATTTAGAACTATTAATCCAGGCATATCAATCTAGAACAATATTAACCATCTAGAATGAACCAGCTGTAACCATCCAGAACAATTAACCAGATGTAACCACCTAGACAAATTAATTAGTTGTGACTATCTAGAAGAATTTACCAGGGATTTTTTAATCTCCAAAGCAATCTAGGTCAATTAAACAACCAACAAGGTGGGCCTGCTAGGTTAAAAGTGAAAATGTGAAGCAATACTTCTTTAGATTTTATGCATTCCGAGTGCCAATACTGGGATTATTAATACCTCTCACTCAATCACATCATGAGGTTGAAACTAACCATAATTTAACAGGACTTGTTGAGTAACTACTACAAAATCAATACATACTATATGCAAGGTATGCAGTTATGAAGACAGGTCAGCAGAGTGTAAAGGTTAAAACTGTCACTTAGGGAACATTTAAGATATAATGTACTGCTCTACAAGTCTACAAGCGTGTCCACAAGTCATCGCATAGGTCTCTGTAGCAGCAAAATGTCCAGTTCAGAGCCGGAAGCTGTAACAGGGTGGATAAACATGAGAGAGTGCTAATCCGGTGGCCTCCTGGCCACAAGATCATTATCATAACCTTCAGCTCCACTCAAGTGGAAAAGCCAGTGGGAAGGTCTACAGGTCCTGAAAAAATAAATGCCCCCTTTCAGGGTAAACAGTACGGATGTCATGTAAGTAGGGAAAAGGTCTATAATGATTATGAACAACAAACGCTTAGCTTGGTGACAAAGGTGACGGCCAATAATGAAAGGCTGGAATAGTTTCAGGGCTATATTTGTTTCCAACAAGAACTCTCTGTTAATCACATGCCTTATTTTCACACTGAAACAAATAGCATGTTCATCTGCATCACTTTGAAACAGAAAATTAATTTCCTATTAATTTATTTTAGTAAATTTATTAATTTATTTACTATTTACATCATTTACAGAAATGTGCAAGTAAATTCAACATAATTCTTTTTTTCTTTGCATTCATGTATTTAATGTATTTATGTTTTGTGTAATTCATACGGATTGCACAGACTAGTCGACTTTACGGCTCAGCCATGGCACTTAAAGCTTGACATTGACTTGTTGCTGATCATGTGATTATGACACTAACAACACATGGATGCACCAGAGAGGACAACAACTGAGGAGCCTGGTGATTTCGGGGGTCTGGATCTCTGGTTTCCTGAAGGCTAGCAATGTAGGGATAGCTGGAAAGGGCACATCACACACCACTGACCTGTGAAGACTGACTTCTAACATCTACCGTGCTGCAAATTTCCGATACTGTCAACATCAGTTACCTGAAGAGTACGGTCATGTGTCGCTGGAGAGGGGGCATAATGCCCTATAGTCCTGTAAAGCTTGAAGTTGATTACTCTTAATTTTCACTCTAGAGTTACAGTCTAAATTTCTCTGACTCCCCGGACCCCCCCGACACAGATGAACATATCAGCAAGGGCAAAAGGGTGTGCCAAAAGCTGGACATAAATTTGCGAGATTCCTGTGTCTGTTCCTGTTTGTCACAGATTTTTAAAGACGGATATTAAAGAAGTCACCTGCTGGAAGGGTTGTCTTCTTCTGTGGTTTTATTCATGACCTCAGCAGCGATTATCTGACATCAACTTTCATAACTGTCTACTTTAAGAAATCTGTAGCAACCTCTAGTAGGCACTTGACACTGGTAACAGGAGTCATGTTATCTAACAGAAGGTCTAACAAAAGGTTACCAGTCGACAAAGGTGACTGCCAATGGAATAGATTCGTTATGCTTTCCACAACAAGGTGCTGCTGAGTTCTTGTGTTATCTCAGCAGCTGATCATTTGAATCACCAGAGAGCCCTGAAACTGACATATTCACGGAGAAAGATGCACTGCATTACTGTTAATACTGGTCGATACAAGGTCGAACAAGCTAAAAACAGCAAAAAACCCATTCAGCCTATAGAGAAATCACGGCACTTTGGTATTGTCAAAATATCAACATTTTGTTTATCTACATTTATTTTTTTCTATATTTGTTGCATCATCATTAGCATGGAGGCAAATTCAGTGTTATTGTTACCGGCCTATCTAGTTCTGATTCTAGTGAGACAGACGATTTTAAAGAGGAACATTTACATTATGTAGTGATGGTGAACTCCAACCCACAGTCATCAGTTTGACTGAGGTGTTTGTCAGTGTTTCATACAGCTTGTTCAATCCAATCCTGCAACAGTTTTTAGGGCTCAAGCATGGAAGGGTGACTTTGTGAAAAAGGTCACGCAAGTAGGGAAAAGGTCTTTAATGATCATGAACTACATGAGCTCAGACTGGTCACAAAGGTGAAGGTGAATGATAGCAGCTTAGGAATTTGGATTCCCCCCCCCTCCCCCCCATGCCTTATTACCACAGTTAAACCATCATGCGCATCACCTAGAAATAGATATGCTCACATCAGCCGTAGAATTGGTGAGCCATAATTTTCCCTGTGCGCTTCTAGTTTGTGACAAACAGCCGCTGACCCACTTTAGACAGCGGCTGTGAATCAGTCCGTCGCCAGGTGTACGTGTGTGTGTATGTGTCTGTGTGTGCTGGTGTGTTTGTGCCCTGCAGCGCTCAGACACACAGATTTGCATCGGGGTGTTAGTATCGCGGTGTATGTGTGTCAACAAGTTTGTGTCAGTGCCAGTGAAAACTCCTCTCTTCTCCCCGCACCACCCCCATCCCACCTCCCCCCAACCCGCTCTCGATCTGTAGGCTGCCATTGCCATGACAACCCTCAGCCTCAGAAAAACGACTCACCACGCAAGAAATAACTATCTACTCAGAGATAGAGAGAAAGAGAGAGAGAGAGAGGAAGAGAGAGAGACACACCGACAGACAGACAAGCAGAGAGAAAGACGAGAGAACGAGAGAACTAGAGAGAGAGAGAGAGAAATAGACAGAGAGAACTAAAGAGAGAGGGGGAGACAGACAAGCAGGGAGAAAGAGAGCGAGAGAGAGGGAGGGGTGAGAAAAAGAAAGGTATACGTAAGTATGAGTAGAAATACCTTTATATGAGTTGTGAGTATATGTGTTAATGAGTACATGAGTATATGGGTATATGAGTATATGTATATACTGTATGTATATGCGTATATGAGTATATGTGCAAATGAGTATATGTGTTAATGAATATATGTGTTAATGAGTATATTTGTGTATGTGTACATGAGTATAGGTGTATATGAGTGTAGGTGTATAGGCGTATATGAGTATATGAGGTTGTGTGTTAATGAGTATAGGTGTATATCAGTATAGGTTTATGTGTGTATAGGTGTATATGTGTATAGGCGTATATAAGTATAGATGTAAATGAGTATAAGAGTACACTGATCAGCCGTAAAATTAAAACCACCTCCTCGTATCTACACTCTTTATCCGTTTTATCAGCTCCACCTATCATATAGGAGCATTTTGTAGGTATACAATTACAGACTGTAATCCATCTGTCTCTCTGTATACTTTGTTATCCGGCCCCCCATCACCTTTTTTTCAATGGTCAGGACCCCCACAGGACCACCACAGAGCAGGTCTTATGTGGGTGGTGGATCATTCTCAGTGCTACAGTGACACTGACGTGGTGGTGGTATGTTAGTGTGTGTTGTGCTGGTATGAGCGGATCAGACACAGCTGAAACACCTCAGTGTCACTGCTGGACTGAGAACAGTTCAGTGACCAAAACAGAATCCTGTGTGCAGCGTCCTGCGACCGCTGATGAAGGACCAGAGGATGACCAACACAAACTGCAGCTATGAGCTGTCGTCTCTGACTTTACATCTACAACGTGGACCAGTAAGGTAGGAGTGTCTAACTGCTGTGTCTGATCCGCCCACACCAGCACAACACACACTAACACGCCAGTGTCACTGCAGTGCTGAGAATCACCCACCACCCAAATAATACGTGCTCTGTGGGGGTCCTGTGGGGGTCCTGACCATTAAAGAACAGTGTGAAAGTGGGATTAAAACAGTATACAGAGAAACAGATGGACTACAGTCTGTAATTATAGAACTATAAAGTGCTCCTCTATGGTATGTGGAGCTGATAAAATGGACAGTGTGTGTAGATACAAGGAGGTGGTTTTAATGGAGGTAGTTTTAATGGCTGATGGGTGTATATGAATATATGTGTATATGAGTCTATGTGTATATGTGCATATGAGTATGTGTATGAGTGTATGTGTCTATGTGTACATGTGTATATCTGACTATGATGAATACACATGTAAGAAAGAGACAGAATGAGAAAGAAAAAGAGAGAGGCACACCTACGCACACACAGAGTTTTTCTCTCCTATTCTTTTTATTTATTGATTGATTATTATTATTTTCTATTTAGTTTGTCTCTACTCTCTAAATTAAAGCTGTATGATTACTTTCTCAACAGTTCTGCAGTGTTTGACATGTTATGTGTAACAGTTATCTATTCAGAGTGTTTTTCTAGACTCTGTTATGTTCAGCTCTTCACTACTCTATTATTATTATTAGTATTATTATTATTGTTGTTGTTTAAAACTCTGTAACTCTGGCTTACAATACAAATGTAGCATTATTTGTCATGCCAATAAAGCACCTTGAATCAAACTATGAGAGAGAATGAGAAAAAGAGAAACAGAATGAGAAAGAAAAAGAGAGAAAGCGAGAGAGAGAGAGAGAAAGGAGAAAAGGAGAGAGAGAAGATAATGAGAGAGAACGAAATGGAAAGAGTAAATGGGAAAGAGAGAATGATCAAGAGAAAGCAAAAGAATGAGAAAGGGAGAAACAGAGAGAGAAAGAGAGTGGGACAGAGAGATAGAAACAGAGAGAGAGTTATAGAGAGATAGAGAGAAAAACTGAGAAAGAGAGAGAAACAGATACAGAGAAAGAGAGAAACAGAGACAGAGACAGAGAGAGAGAGAGAGAGAGAGAGAGAGAGAGAGACAGGGAGAGAGAGACAGAGAAAGAGAAAGAGAGCAAGAGAAACAGAAACAGAGAGAGAGCGAGAGTGAAACAGAGAGAGAGATTGAGAGAGAGAGAAACAGAGAGAGAGAAAGAAACTGAGGGAGAGAGAGAGAGAAAGAGAGCAAGAGAATCAGAGAGAGAGAGTGAAACAGAGGGAGAGAGCGAGGGTAAAAAAGAGAGAGAGAGAGAGAGAGAGAGAGAGAGAGAGAGAGAGAGAGACTGAGAAACTGGCATATGAAATGTGTTACCATGGTGCCCACAACACCAGTGATTTCCTAGCAATCTGCCACGTTGCCATGGGAACAATAATCTCACCAGAGTGAGAGAGAGACAGAGAGAGAGAGAGAGAGAGAGAGAGAATCCTTCATACCCAGAATGTTGCCCCCACACCCCTCCATCTGTCCCTCATCTCCCCCCTTCTCCTCCTCTTTCCACAGAAGTACCTAATAAATCTCGCTCTCTATAAATACACACTGATCAATACAGCCACACCGTACAGCAGTGTTTACACAAACAAGGCTGCTCAGAGCACTTATGACGACTGAGTCCAGGAGCTGGCTGAGGAAACTGTTCCTAGATCAGCTCACAGCAGTAAAGCATGTATAGAACTGATACGAAACAAGACATACTGACTTTCCCTTCAGGAGTGCTGATGCCATAGTGGCACCCTGCTCGGCCAACGCCCTGTACGCCCAGTCTAGTGGAGACGCAAAGTGATGAACTCTAAACTGGAAATACCTCCACACTTTCACTCTAAACTCTATCATTCGCTACTGTAGTATACAGTCCACTGAGAACATCAGAAAGCTGCTGTATTTACCTCAAACATAGTTTTGTGAATGGCGTTCATGATTCTTCAGCCAAAGCTGTTTCTTCATGAAGCTGTAAATGTGTATAGCTCACTCCTTCAGACACAGGACTAATCTTACCAGTTGTTACCAGTGCTGTTATGTAGGTAGAGTTTTCCTGCCTGCATGCGCACATGCCCGGAAAGTAGTCAGAACTACTTCATATAAGCAGTTTAGGTTAGACGTTCTCTCATGCCGGTCTGATCCTTCCGAATGTGCACTACACACAGACATACCAAAGGTCATGGGATAACAGTATGTATGATCTGATCAGTAAGTGGTGCTACCTTTAGGGTGGTAATGCTTTCTATGGCATGTTCCCAGTACACACATGACACTGTGGATCGAGGAATGTTGAATGCCCGCACAGCTTCGGAAATGGAGTGTCCTATCCATCTGGCACCCACTATGATACCTGATAATTCACACTGTCTGGCCAGTAGCACACTGGCCATTTTCAACCTCTCTCACAAGATAACACCTCACAATTTATACATATGTGAGCATTCCCAAGATGTCCTCTGAGGTAACACCACTTCACAATAAATTTACATCCTGCTATCCCATGACTGTTGGTATGTCACATGTATAAAATTCAGCAATGCCCAATGGCTTCTAATGTAAACAAGTTTTAAGTCAAAAGGTTTTCTGTTCTAAGCACATTGAGATTAGGCTGAACAGTGATGGAGTATTCCTTTAAAAAAATCGAACACCGATTTCTATATAATCTAAATTTTAATCTAAATAACTTAAATTCTAAAATTTCCATTTTATATGATTATAAGTCTATATAATGAAATGGTAGAGATGTAAGCAAAGTCATTCAGAGAGGTCTGATGTGAAACACTCGCTAGAGAAACTAGAGCTAGAGTCAGAATTGTTCACAGTGGTAGTGATGGGAACCAGACACATGATGAGTTTAATGCCCCTGAAAGCTCCCGGGCAGAATGTTATTAGATGAAGCTGTTATATGCCTGATGTCTGACTCTTTGTTTTATGGCAGTTTAGTGATGAAGTTCAGGCTTAAAACGTATTTTAATCCATTCATGGCGGGGGGTACATGCAGGATGTTGTGAGGCAAAATAGTCCCCAAAGAAAACTCAGTTTTTCAGATTTACCACCAACAGTACTTATAAAAACTCAGATGACTTGTGTAGATTTACTAGTGGATTAGGGTAGTACATAAAATGGCTGCATTTGTGTTGTAGACATGCAGGTTCCCAATCACTACCACTGTGAAGAAATCAGTCTGTAAGTTTCTCTATAATGAACCACTTCACATCAAACCACTCTGAATAAATCTGCTCTAGAATTGGTGGAATTCCTCTTTAAGTGTCGCCCTGCGAAAGACACTAAAGCATTGCGTGAAGGCTAATCGGGCTATAAATACCCGCAGGGTATGTGATGAGATTCATAGATTGAGAAGAGGTGGCACAGTGCAGTGAATGCAAAGCAGATGTTAATGACAGACAAAGGGCGTGCCAAAGGCCATAGTGTGAAGGAAGCAGCTGAATCTTCAAGTGTATGGAAGCATACAGTCATTCGGGTCTACCAGCAGTGACAAAAATCCCAGTCTACAGGAAATTCTCCTCAGAATTGTGCCAGGGAAAGCATCCACCAAATCTGGCCCAACTGTGCAATTCTTTGATGCAAGAGTGGCNGCATATGTTTATTGGGATGGTGCCGATATGTAGATATGAATTAGGGGCTACTAACAAAAGTTAGCTTTGGAATAAGGGTTGCTGGAGTGATTCCATCTTTTCAAAACAGTCTGCTTCATATGTAGGGAACAGTTCCAGTACCTCTAGAATACTAGATTCCTCAACACTATGAAAGCACACATGCTTCAGATTTACCACATACACCGCCCATATGAGAAAATGTACACCTGATAAACTAGCCCATAAACAAGACATTCAGTGGCCTGAAGATCCAAACAAGACGGGATATACTAGAAGAAGACTACACATGGTCAGAAACAATGTCAATAAATAACAGTAATAATAATAATACCTCTAGATGCCTCTGTTGTCTTTTTGACCCTTTGCCTACAGCACACATTACACTTCCAGCTTCCCACAAGACTGAAAGTTTGGGCACCTATGCAACAAAGTTTCTTTTAAGATCAGAAGCTTGTTGTTTCATATAGTTCTATGGCTTTAAATTCTTCAAATGAATTGTGTAGTGCTGTCTGAAATAGGACCCTACTTGGACCCCTCAAAGCATGCTGACGAAAGAGGGGTTTGAGGGGAGCGAATAATAGAATCCCACCCCTTCTACAACCAATGATAATAACCTCCCATGCTGATTTTTCGTTTGCCTTTTTTCCCCCTCCATGCAGCATCTACAAGAGGGCGTCACTAATCTCCGACCGATTTAGAATGACAGTCACAAGGCGGCATGACGACATCACTACGGCACAGCAGCTAATCAGGGTTTAGGTAGCTGTAATTTCTGCTCCAGTGAAACGTAGGATATGACAACACAGCTGTAGTGGCAGATCCTGCTTTGGCGCTCACAGGAAGGTGTGTGCATGCGTGTGTGTGTGGTCCTGTAGGCCTCCCCGGGGACACGGTTTGATGATTCCATGGCATTCCCCCCGCAAAGTGCTTTAAGCCTTGTGTAAGTAAGGTAATTAATCTACAGCCCACAATCCGCTTTAATTAAAAATACATACACCAGCACACGCATACTCAAGAGACAGACAGACAGACAGACAGACAGACGGAGACTTCTGAGCCAGAAGTGCCCCCAGTGTAATTACTGAGCATGCAGGGCGGTGGTCACACAGCCTGGTCCCGAGTATAGCTGTGCAGGACTGCTGTCTGGCCACCGGCAGGTTGCTTCAGAGAATACAAGACATGCTAAAAATAGCATTTTGTGAGTGTACTGCCATCTATAACAATTCTAATATGCATTGCTATTTGGTGCTTACTTATGCTGTCTCTGCAACAACACACGCAGTGTCACACGTCAGTGTTCCTCAAGAAGTGACACTATCTGCAAGAATCAGGGTAGGTTTGACATTGTGAGACATGCGAATGATTTGAGCTTCACGCTCGGTCCTGCAAGCTTAGGTCTTATAAGCCTGGGTCTTATCGATGTACCTGACTGACCCACCAGCCACAACGCTTGTTGACGCTCGCTCGTGATACCAAATCTCTGATGCGAATCCCTGTGTGGCAGCACTATGGTCAGTGGCAAGATGAATGGTTGGTTGTCACGTGTCACGCGTCCAGAAGGACATCCACCCCTCCACCTCCACCCCTACTGCAAAATCTGCAGGGACTGTGTGAGAATATTCAAGATGCATGGGATGGATTATCACAGGACACCATTAGAAACCTCTACAACTCCATTCTGAGCCGTCTGGCATGTCGCGTTAGCAAACATGGCGGTCCAACACCATACTGAGAGCCACTACTTCTGTATGTGTAGCTTAATAAATATTGCCCATATCAGTCTAAATATATCATAATTTATTGTTCCTGGCATCCTTTATCTTCTGACACTTTCTTCTGTGTGCAACTATTCATTTGATGATGAGTGTATAATCAGGTTGCCCAATATATCAGTCACTACAGATGCACAAGACATGCGAACACAGAAACATGCACTCATACAGAGGGGCTATGACAATAACATGGAGATGCATGCGTGTGCACACAGGGGTAAGATGTAATGCAGACAGATGGAGAGGCGAGTTTTGACAGCCAAACAAACATCGCCAAGGTAAGCAATGGGACATACACACAGAGAAGAACACATAAACCCTGTTCAAACTCCCTGTCACTCTGTCTCTCTCTCTCATGTTTACACACACAGCTCTGCTACGTCTGCCTTGACCGTCCCCTAGACCTCCACAGCTATATGCCAGTCCTGACAGATCTACGAAGGCGTGTGGCGCGTGGGCCAGAATGACAAAACACAAGCACGAACCGTCAGCTCCACTGGCCCTACTGCCCTGAAAACAAATCGTTTAGGTCCAGCAGAGGTCAGAGAGTAGAGCCGCTTTCATTCAAGCCAAACTCATGACGCTGTTACTGAGCCATAGCTGCACAGTGTTACTATCACATTAAAGGGGGCAACGGGAAAATCTTTTATTTTGTTATCACCGGCAAACACTTTACTATTCAAATCAGGCAATGAAATACAAATCCCCTAAAAAGGCACACATACATATATATAGAATCCCCCGAGACCCAAAACGATAAGCGGCTCAGAATTAATGAATTAATGAATTAATGTCACATAAATATGCCTGTAATGACAAATTATACCTTAATCGTTTTATAGATGTTTGAGATTCATTTGAAAATATTACTAAGAATTTTTGAATGTCATGTATCTCCTTAATTTTTATGCAACACTTGAACACTTTAATTCATGACAATTACTGCAAAATTGAAAGTATTACCAGAGGTTGCTTCAAAGGAAATATTTGTGTTTGACTTCTAAAACTCCTAGTATCTCTATTTACAAAGCTCCTTGATTGTATAAAAATATCATCTGACAGCAACAGGATTTGGTGGAAATATGTAATTGCATGTCAGTGTGGAAGAACATTTTTTAACATCAGTTGTGCTTCAGATGCCCACAAATAAATGTATCTGACTTTTGTGAGCTCGTTAAATGAGCATTTAAAGAGAACTCAGTTGAGACTTGGTGAAGGACGTGTCTTCCGAGAACGTACTATTATCATCATATAAGTCTGATGCTCATTTTGCAGTTGAGACTTAAACAGCGAGCCGAACCTTCCTCTTTATTCTGTGTGTGACGTGACGTTAATGACAAGGTCTGAGAAAGTCCTGCCAAATCCATCCGTTACCTCTGACTTTTAAACGCTTATTTCAGGCTTTACAGGGTGACTCATGGTGGCACACACTCAACATATTTTAGCGTCTTGCTGTTTTCCTCCACACTCAGTAATTCTACTTCTTTCATTTATAAGCAAATATAACACAGTGCTGCTTAAAACCGGAATATGAAAGACCAGATGAAAAGAAGGACATTTTCAGAGGTTAATTCAGAGGATAAATATCCACTTTTAAATCAGTTGTTTTGGCTTTTATTAAATCCTGAATGCTTATACAAATATCCTAAGTAAAACCTTATTTTTCCAGTGTATGAAATTCAGTTTCAGTATTAGAGTCAGGGGTGGATTTACAGTGTGTGTAAGGGGGAATCAGTGATTTTGACCCTTATTAATCCTGAATCCATGCACACGCCTCCGTAATTTTCTTAAGTGGTTCTTAAGTGGTGAAAAATTTAAGGTAAAAAAAGAAGGGGGCCTGTTTCACATGAACGCTGACCAGCTCATTGTTTCACTATTCATTTCAAACAGACTGTCCCGTTTGACTGGATTTAGTTCAGTTCATGTTACAGTAAAATGTACCAGAATTTTGATAGCAGTTTTTACAAATGTGTTTCTATTAGTCCATGTTATTTTTTCTTCTTATCACAGGAAAACAGCAGCTGCCCTTTACATTATACGTATGAACTTGACTGGGTCCATAGAAACTGTCCAGGAACACATGGAATAAAAACTGAAATGTATTTTCCTCTTCTCATATGGTGTTACTGCTACTGAGAGAAGAGGTTAGAGATAGTATATATCTGCCTCCTGAGTAAAATGAATAAAATGACAGACGTCAAATTCATCTCATTCATAACTGTTCATGTTCTGGACATTTTTATTCACCCAAACAAACTACTGGTGTCAAGTAGATAACATACAACTAAATTGCTATGTGCTAAAGACTGTTATTCTGCTTAATGGCTAAAGCAAATGTAGTGTCAAAAGTAATGTCTTTGGCCTCTTTTTATTTTGCTTTGATATATGTATCAGCCCCTCATCTCTCTCTCTCTCTCTCTCTCTTATTATTATTCTATATATATAATATTATTCTATAATTATTCTATATATAATATATACATAGCCCCTCAGCCTATTACAGCCTACCTGTGGGGTTGTAACAACTGCACTTGGTTGAACAGCAGAAACAATGTATGTAAACACTGTCAAAGTGTTCAAATGTACTAACCCCTACTCAGTCCATACAATCACACTAATATTATACTATTATAAAGAATGTTTCAGCCTAATTCACATGTTGTCAGAAGCTTACAAAGTCATAGGCAGAAATGGAACAGACATGTCTGGGGGCCAAACCAATCGTTCCATATTTCTATGTTGGTGAACTGGTGCGTTTCAAGGGAGTGTGTTGATGGAGCAGTTATCGCAGTAAACAGTACTGTTGCTATTCTGGTAAACAGTTCAATCTGTAGTGGTACCTCTGGAACTGTTTGCTGCCAGACTGATTTGTTTGAACAGTATGCGGATGTTCTGAACACGGTGACAGTCATCTTGGAATTATCTGGATCGTTTAAGAGTATCTAGTATGAAAAGTTGCTGGCTTTTTCGAATAGTCAAAGAAAGGTTCTGAATATCATAGCAATGATATAATGTTACATCATACATGCAGCTTCATTATACCTATAAAATATATATAAAACGCTCAAAGTGCATCTAATATGTTTCTGCTATTACAATGAAGCTCATTTATACATCAGTGCAACAGTTTCCTGCAGCCTAATTAATAATCCAGCATGCATTTGAAATTTATTTTTTGACGTTTTTTCTTCCAGTGGTTCTGAGAGCATGGTGGATCAGCCGGTGGCCTGGGGCTCAGTAACCACGGCGTCAGAACTTGAGTTCTTTTACATTCTGCTGTTTCACAACAGATGCAGCTCCCCAAATCCCAAATTTAGCGTTGAATATTTTACAGGGTTTATTTTGGGAGGCAAGCGAGGGTGAGGATGAAGCCTGTGTGTGTTCAGATAGAATGAGAGAGAGAGAGAGAGAGAGAGAGAGTGAAATACAGAGGGGGGGGCAGAGAGAGAGAGACAAAGACAGAGAGAGTGAGTAGGAGTGAGAGTGAGAGAGTGAGTGAGTGAGAGAGATAGAGAGACAGAGAGAGGGAGGGACAGAGAAAGTGAGAGAGAGAGAAGCGAGAGAGAGAAGCAAATGAGAGTGTGTGACAGAGTGAGAGCAAGAGAGTGAGAGAGAGTGAGAGAGTGAGAGTGCGAGAGTGAAAGAGAAAATGAGAGAGACAGAAGCGAGTGAGGGCATACGAGAGAGAGAGTGAGAGTGACAGATTAAGAGAGTGAGTGAATGAGAGAGTGAAAGAGGGCATGAGAGGCAGAAAGAGAGAGAGAAGCGAGTGAGGGTGCATCAGAGAGAGAGAGAGAGAAAGTGAGTATGATAGAGTGACAGTGAGAGAGAAAGAGAAGTGAAAAAGGAAAAGAAAGAGAAAAGAGAAAAGAGAAAGAGAGAGAGAGAAACAGCAAGACAGGAAAGAGAAAAAAGTTATCCATTGATGAGAGAAAGACAGAGAAGAGAAAGATGTGGAGGAGAAAGGGAACTTGAAAGACAAGCAAGGCAAGAAAGAGAGAGAGAAAAGAGAGAGAGAAAAAGGAAGAAAAAAGAGGGACCAAGAGAAGGGGGAGAGAGTAGTAAAAAAAGGAGTATAACAGAAGAGGGAAAAAGAATGAGAGTGAAGAAAAGGACAAAAAAGTGAAGTATGACAGAAAAAGAGAGAGACAAGAGGGTAAAGAGACGAGGCCTGAACGAAGAGAGATAAAGTGAGAAATGAGAGAAAAAACAAAAACAAGTGGTCTGCATAGAATTCTTCAGAGAGGGAGGAAAAACAAAGAAAACAAGAAATATATAAAGATAAAAAGATAGAGGGAAGAAAACAAAGAGGAGAAAGAGTGAGGGGGAGAGCGACGAATAGAAAGATGTGATAGGAGAAAGAGAGAGAGATAAAAGCGCCAGAGCGGCTGAGAGAAGGCCTGTTCTGTTCTTCTTACGTCTCTCTAATCCAGCTTTGCCCCAAGCATTCTATTACCGACGCGACGGCACATCAAATGCAAGAGAGCGCTAAATGCTAATTAATAATTAGCAATCAATGCCCCCTCCGTGCCCAGTGTCAAGCGGCAAAACAAAGCCGGGCGAAGCTGCTGGAGTGAAAGGTGGGTTTTCACATTGGCGTTAAAACGGGGGTGTTTGTGAGATCACAAAAGCCGAGATAATAAGCAGACACGTCGAGCGCTGTCAAAATGTCAAAGACAGTGTGTTAGGAAAAGAAAGAGCCCCCTCCTCCCATATACACACACCCTTATCCATCGTTCAGTGTTGTTTTACTGCCTTCACAAGACATCGCAGACAATAATAAAACGGTACTCACAACAATCTGAATACTAACACCAAAAATACACAGCATAACACCAACAATTACAATAACACCTGAAAACATGCTCGGTGAATATATATCACAAATGCAATCATCTTTCAGATTCATCCGATGTTCATCATCTAATCACATTTCTGCTTTGCCACCGGCCAATGAACTCAAACTGCATGCTGAGGCTTCTTCAAACGTTGATTCCTTTAGTAGAAAACATGAACACCATCTAGAAGATACAGAATATTTACATACTTCATTTCATCAACATTGTATCTGGTTTCAGAGATACTCCAAAAGTGTTTTGTTGGCATCTCACGGTTGCTTTGTTAAACGCTGCATGCTATTTTCAGTACCACAGTCGGTTTTTGCACATGTGCAGACTGAGAAAAACAAAAGAAATCAGAGTAAGGGTATACATGCACACAAAAATCGGATTCCTCGGAATCTGATCTCGGAAAACAAGTTATGCTGTTTACGTGACCACTTCAATAATCAGGTAACTGCAGAAATCTGAGAATGATTAGATTATAAAGTTCATGTCAACACACTTGGTGAATTCCAAACAGACTGTTTTACGGCTTAAAAAAGTCAAATTTTGTTTTCTGTAATGTTATGCAACCGGACAATGAGCATTTATTTAAAAAAAAAAAAAAAAAAAAGAATATTAGAATGAATATAACAATAAGTAGTGATTTATGCTTGTATTTGTTTGACTGTTTTCAATGTACTATTAAATGTAGTTATGATCCAAAACCTGGTTTGATTAATTAATGTTTAATTATTTTATTTTGTTAGCTAACTAAATTGCCTTTTCGCTTTCTATGTGTTGTGTGAGGGCGTGCCAAGCTTACTGACAGGCGGACAATAAGGACGGTGTTACAAGATGACATCACCGTGTAACTGAAAAAAGGGCGGGAATTCCAACAAGGTGTTTCAGGCAGCTGAGAAAAGTGGTTTCTGTGGGAGAGAGTTTCTCTCGCTGGCGTGTACTTTGGGCTTTATAACTTTGCAGATCATTTACATGCACAAAAAGCTACAACATACTAAAGGAAAGGGGAAAACGTAAAAGCATAACATGTCCCCTGTAAATCAGGTATGCTGGTGGTGAATTTGAATACAACTCAAAGATGGTAGATAATGTTCTTGTTACGTTTTAGTGTATTTATGTTTATTTGTATGGTCTTTTCACAAGTAACAACAGATTTATTGCAAGACAAATAGCTTTACAGGCAGTTTCCTCAGGTGCCTAGAACTATATCCCCCTCTTCACCTCATAGGAGTTTAGCTTTGACTAATCACTCTTGAAGTTCTAAGGAGTGTTTTACACCTGACTGAAAAACAATCACTCTCGATAACAACAGGTACACTATTGGACAGAAGACTATTCACACACAAATTCAGGGTCATAGTTTAAAAGACCTTCTTTTATTTATTCTAAACTTGCAGCGACATTCTACAGTTGCTTTTTGTGACCAGTTTTCGTGAGGTTTCTTGTATGCCCTCATTTCTAAGCTTCCTGGATAATACGAAGAACAGCTTTCAATGTTTATTTGTATCTGAAAGGATTAGTTTTATTTACCCAACATGCTAACATGGCTAAAAGTGATTAGATGGCCACCAATGGCATCTCCACCAGATGCTAGTAACCACCAATTCCCATAATCTTCACTGAATATAATTCATATATTCCACCACTTGCATTTTTGAAAAAAATTCCCTATGTATTCCTTTATTCCTATATGCTAGGCTACTAATATATCTACTAATATGTCATAGTGTTGTCTGCACTGTGTGTATTGTATTGTTTTATACTTGTGTTCTTGGAGGAAAGCTGTTTGGTTTCACTGTGCACTTGTGTACAGCTGAAATGACAATAGCTCCTCTTGAACTTGAACTAATGCTAATGATCACTCTTATTTACCTCTTTCTGACTAAGCTGCTTCTTTATCAAATTAACTGACAAGTACACAGAAATGTCAGCACAACCGTTCATCACTTTGTTTTATCCCAAAGGTTGAGTCTGTGAAGCCCTAGCAAATCTTACTGAGTGCATCATTAAACGGAAGCTCTGTAGCACTTGTGCTTAAATTTATATTAGGCCAGCTGTGGGCTGTCCAGTGGGCGTGTAAATATAATAGACTGGCATCAGTATAGGCACTAATCACCAACAAATTAGGCACCGATGTCTCATGTCTTTTCCCTGGACTGAAAGCCATTGCTAGGGGAGTTACTTGCTGTCAGATATCAAAAGTGTTCATCTCTTCAACACTTTCTGTGCTTCTTTTAGTAAAAGAGTCAAAGTAGTATGAAAACACTGTTAAACTGTTAATGTCACAGTATTCACATACAGTCTTATCCAAGGGTTTGGCCATCTCTCGTCACATCAAATGTTTCACTAATTTTGCTGAAGTGAAAATAAGTTAACATCTTCAGGGAACGATTTTAAATATGTGGTCATTTTCCAATGTTAGGGCACAGTTTCTATTTATTTGCTTTCAGTCAAATAAAATAAAAGAAATAAAAATAAAACATAAAAGCACAAACCATGTTACATTTTCTTTGTTTTACCTCCAATATGATAAATTCAGCATATGCACAACAATTATGCTATAAAATGAGTATATAAAGTGTGTTCCCTGTCGAGGATGTGTACATGTTGTCACTTAGAAAATCAACAAAACACATAATTTGACCAGGGTGCCATTATTTTTGCCTATGACCACACATCTGCTCCACCCATTCACGTTATAAGGTGTGTTTCAGTCCAGACTGCTTTTTGAATGAAGCACAATACAAGGTAGCCAATTAGAATTAGGTCATTTACATGGATACAATATATTGCCAAAAGTATTTGCTCGTCTGCCTTTACACGCATACGAACTTGAGTGACATCCCATTCTTAATCCATAGGGTTTAATATGATGTCGGCCCACCTTTTGCAGCTATAACAGCTTCAACTCCTCTGGGAAGTCTTTCCACAAGGTTTAGGAATGTGTTTATAGGATTTTTTGACCATTCTTCCAGAAGCGCATTTGTGAGGGATGTAAGGCTTGGATGCAGCTGCTCAGCTATGGAAACCCATTCCATGAAGCTCTGTATGCACTGTTCTTGAGCTAATCTGAAGGCCACATGAAGTTTGGAGGTCTGTAGCAATTGACTCCGCAGAAAGTAGGCGACCTCTGTGCAATATGCGCCTCAGCACCCCCTGATCCCGCTCTGTCATTTTACATGAGTTGCTGTCGTTCCCAATCACTTCCACTTTGTTACAATCCCACTGACAGTTGACTGTGGAATATTTAGTAGGTTTTATACACCTGTGGCCATGGAAGTGACTGGAACACCTGAATTCAATGATTTGGATGGGTGAGAGAATACTTTTGGCAATATAGTGCCTGTATTATTTAAATATATATCAGTGCCATGTTTCTTATGGATAAGTTCATGTTGAAAAATGGTACAAAGGTGCTTTTTAAGTGGACCTCAGGGAGATAAGTGAAGTACAGGAAACCCTAAGATGCAAGACCTTCAAAAATAGCTTATTTGTCCTCATGACCCACACTTATTTAACTGCAGCCATGATTGGACTCATGTCTTTGTACTGCATAAATGCAGCTTCCCATGTTTTCTCATTTTAGACTAGCTGCTACATGAATAAATGTAAATGGGAGTGTAAAAAGAGGAAGATGGCCTTACTCAGGTGTCCAGAGCGTAATATATTCCTAATAAATGACTGTTCCAGCCATGTTCTGCCTGCAGTTTAAGGACGAGCGATAGGCGACCCGCAGAGCTCACCCCCACCCCCCATGTCATCCATGATGCTGGATAACAGGCCGTGTAACAGTAATAAAAAGAATAGCAGATCCTGCCGAGGCTCCGAATGAGCTGAATCGAATGCAGGCAGCTCCATTACAGGGAAAAGGCTTCTGACGATGCGGCGTGGTCATCTTTAAGTTCATCGCATCTCCTTCTTTTATATTCAGCTCATTTTCTCCTCCGCCTTTCTGATAACACAACCGGTTGGCGATGCAACCCTGCATTTGATTCACCCAATTCAGAAAATTGCATTCTTGCTGACTGAAAGGTTTTGTGCTTTTCTCTTCTTCATAAGACTGAGTGTAACTGTCAGTGACTCAAAATCAGGCATAAGGAAAGTTATCTTTTAGAGTTATTAATTTCATTTTGTTGTACTGTTTTTAGTCATTTGTAGGTATTTCTATATTAAATATCCTATCACATTCTGCACCATTGTTTCAAGAAATGAAATGAAATCACAGACAAAGCAAAAAGATAGTGGACTGCTTTTCTTTGCGCCATGTACCAAAATAACCTTTTATCAAGTTCAAATCCTAAAGAATAAATGTCCACATTAATAAACTACTGTATATACACAGTTTTGTCTCTTCTGTTTATTTATATTTGGAAAATAGAATCAGTCACTGATTAATAGTAATGTGACATGTGTGACTTCGCTGCAAGGATTTGACTGCATTCAGCCAAAAGAGAGTTCTTAAAGTCTGAAGTACTGATGTTGGAAGATTAGCTCTGGATCACTCCGACTCAACTCAAAGGTAAAAGAGCTTCAACACTCCAGACAACAGAGTTATGCTGTTCCACAGCCCAATGCTGGCGGGCTTTTATTCTATTGCTCTAGCTGATGCTTGGCCTTGAGCATAGCGATCTCAGGCTCATGTGCTAGTGCTCCAGAGTGTCCCACTCCATTGGCAAAGCTTTTTTAAAGAGATTATATAAGCTGTGTGTGCACTATTGAATACACTGAATTCAGTTATTAGAAGGATGGTCTGGATACTTTTGGACATACAGTAGAGTCCATTTTACTCCTAATTAAATTATGCCACTTTCACAGAATTTCTCCACCTGTCTGAATGAGCTATAAATGAGAAATCATCAACCCCACTAGTAGGTGATCCTATGATGTAATAATGACAATCTGTAAAACAACATTCTGTGTTTTAACGTTGCTCTATCTCTACGAGTTACACTGGAGGAAAAATGTGGACTGTCTGATTTGAGAACCCTTTTTTTGGTTCATGTTTTAGAGAATATGGTTATTTAAGGAACTCTCCACTCAAAGACTCATTGGGGAACTAAAAATCATTCTTCTAAAAACTTCTAAAAAAAGGTTTTTCGGAAAACCAAACGTAAACCTACAAAACTCTATCTACTGAAAGGTTCTTCAGTGAGCCAGCACAGTGCTTAATGGAACTCAATAAAAGAAATATAAATTAACAGAATGTAAGACATGGTTGATTATTGTTCTGTTAGCTTACTATCATATGTTTTTCCAGTTACTAGATCAATGTCTAAAAGGGCAGAGCTTTCTGCCTATACATACCAAAACCTTTACATACATATGTAAGCTATACACACCTGAACTTGCTAGCACAGTTCATTGACACTTACAGCACACAGCCAGAAGCAGGGTTAAAAAAATTCAATCTGAACCCCCAAAAATCAGACATCGGAAATACGCAGTGTGAACCCATCTTAGGATGTGGACCCTTGTGAATAAAGGTGTATGGGTAATAGCCTTGGGCTTGTATGTGAGTCCAATTCCTCACTTACTCTAATAACATGATAGTTCTGCAGTTATTACTAAATATTTCATAGCAGTTACTGCTGCTGGAAGAGAGAAGAAGTCATAAGATTAATAACAAATTATTAAGTAAAGTGCATTTTAAGGGTTAATATCAATGCTTCCTTTGTTGGCATGTATACAAATGGAGTTCTTTAACATCAAATGGTTTAAAAAACATTGTTTTCAAGCAGGCCAGCAAACAGGGAATGGATTTCCACTACCATTTAATTTTCTGAGCAAGTAAATTAGTCGTCTCTAATGGTGCTCTTAGTAAATGACGTTCTCAGTGTTTTCTCTTTCTCTCTCTCTCTGAATTGACTAAGACAAATTGACTGTACATAAGTGTTTCCAAGAGAAGTGTGTGTGTGTGTGTGTGTGTGTGTGTGTGTTTGTGTGTATATTAGTGTGTTTGTGTGTACACTTGGTCCATTTCGAAATTATTACATTGACTATCAATTCTGGCTAAAAGCACCAAACAGAAAAAAACCCAGAGACATCAACAAGACTTCCACACAAACGTCTTCCCAGTGAATAGGTACGAGCCTGCTTGTCTGTGTGGGTGGGCGTCAGTCTGACTCACCTCAGCACTTCATTGGGGTTTCCTCCCTTTGTGCCTTTTTTGTTGTCGGGCGAACCGTGGCAACCCGACTTCAGCAGCGTGTGCGGACCTCGGTCCAGCATCATGGTGGAGGTCGCCATGGCGATGATGGCCACGGCATCACGCACGCGAGCCTCCAGCCCGTAATCCCACTCATCATAGGACACAGATATCAGTCCTGAGGGAGAGAGAGCGAGATAGAGATATTTACACTGTGTAAACTCTTTGTGCTTCACACACGATTTTTACTCCAGTCAAAGATACGGATTGATCTAAATGAAGAAAAGCAAAACAACAGGTCAGATGAACTAAAGCCCTGTTCTGTATTTTACAGTTTGCTTCCTCAGCTTTACATCACATGCATTTAACCTTTTATACCACATGCCTTTTCTGTTATGCCTCAAGCCGTGTGATCCCAACAAAATATACATTAGCGATGCATCTAAAAGGAACTGATACAGTATGTAGGCTACAGTGCCGTCATCTTGTTATACTGCTTAGTCCAATTAGGGTCACGGTTGCAGTAGAGAAAGCAGAGAAGCCCAGACAGGCCTGTCCCCTACAGTGGCTACTGTGTCATGAAATCCAAAATCAGAGGCAATGACTTCAATTAATATCTTAGTTATCCTTAGCACTCAGCTCTGTCGACTGTGAATTTTTTCAACACTTCAAATACTGAGGCTACAGGCATTAGCATGCTTACTAGGACTTTCCTTTTAGCTTCTGTTGTTTTGCTGTACTCTGCAAGTGGGATATTGTGCTTGAAAGCAGTACCAAACCTGTAGTTGCAAAGTCCTGGCATGTCACACACCCTCATCTGAACAGACACTGTAAATCCATCATCTAATGCCCCTCATAGGAACTGAAAAAATAGTTCCACACCACTTATATTTTCCACTCTGAAGCTGCTCAAATTGTTTAACTACTAAAAACTAAAATCTGTGCTGACCAGCAAAACAGCATTTTTAATTGCTAGTTTCTCTTTATCTCTCGTTATTATTACTATTTTTAGTCATATAAGTCTGTAGGCCTGCTAGCTATGTTTACTCCATCATAGAAAGCTACCGCTAGCACAAGCTTCCTCAGACACACAAGCACAAACACTTGGTTTTGAACTGCTGCTAATGCACCATCACTGGAAAGATCAATACGCTTGGAGGAGAACACTATCTGCCAAATCTGTTACTTCAGCTAAAAGACACCGCCGCTGACTAGCATCATGAGTGACAGGTGAGAGGGATAGCCATTCAGCAAAGCCAGTTATGGTTTCTTGGACTCCTGGTCACAGATGGCCATGATGTCACCATGGACTAAACTTGCGATTTCCTGACAACGCTTAGAGATGGCATCATTAAACTGTGCTGAAATTTTAGATTTTACAATGCACTGCATCGTTAAGAACCCATAAATGAATGTGGAATTATACCCCATCGGGCTGTACATGTAACAAAACTTTCCCACTCTTTTCTTCATTCTCTTCTTCTTTTTCCTTTCAACGCGTTTCCCCTCCCCATATCCCTTTTATTCCTACCTGTAGGAAAAACAGGCGGTACGTTGTCTGCATCCCCCGCCACCAGTGCTGGTACGATCCAGGTATAACCGTATCCAGTAAGGCCGACGGAATGCGCCACCTCGAAAATGGTGGTGGCCTCCTCTTTAGTGCAGTAGAGCAGTATCACAGGACTCTGGAGCTTCTTCATTTGGTTTTGAATCTTAGAGTCGCCGTCGTCCACCGACATGTCCAGTAGCAATACCTCCTCTAACTCCCAGCCCACGAAACTGTTCTCTATGGTACTCCGAATCTGTAGGAGAGAAAATAACCAAATAAGATTTAGGTTTCCCACAACGCAAATTAGGAAACAGATAGTTACAGTTCTAAAACATCAACTGAATTCTGTGTTATTGCACCAAGTAATTAAGAACTATTGTGATTTTTACAGAATAATATACTGTTTGTCACCCCAGTTTGGTAAAAGTGATGAGCCAATGAGTTACAGCCATTTTTACCACCATTAAGGGGGATTTACTCCACCTCATGCCCAAAAACAACTCCTAATCACTGTAAAATCACACAGCCTCTTAGGTCGTGGTAACTTACTACAAATGCCAAGAAACAAAACGATGCTTCATCTCTGTAGGAACATGTTAAAACCACATTTGCCACAGTGCAACTAATACAGCTCCCAGTACACTCCAAATCTTCTACATGGCACTCTTAATCTGCACAAGAGAAAACTACATTACCCATTACACAACTACTCCAGCTGCCGACCCACACAATTGGCCACATTCAAATCTCCTTGGAATTACCGTAATTACGAGCTCCCAAACCTTCAAGTGTCACTCTGAGTCGTAATTACCAGTTGGAAGCCCAGGCAAGGAAACGAGTTGTGACGTAAAATGACCATTCCTCATCTCCAAATACTACAAACATGGCTCAAAATTGTACACGATTTTCAGTAAGTACTAGTGATCGACGTCCCAGCAATTTCATTCCAGTGCCCCATCAAAACAGGGCAGCGACTGAATTTGATGGAGGAAACAGCATTTTAATGCAGCAATTTAAAACTTTATTAACTTTTCTTTACAGGTGAATGTAAACCCTTCTGCATGATACTTCAGCAAGTAGTTATTTTTCTCCACAAAAAGTACTACATTTCCCACAATGCACTTTTTTTATCCCCAAGAAACCAGTTTTCTGTTGATCTCTGCAGGCAAGACCTTTACAGAAGTACACACTGTTTTATACTCTGCTCTATTACAGACATGACTGAACAAATATGTCTGCAGTACAGTCAGTTCCTCTCCACTGCTCTCTTATCTGAGAGATCAAGAACAGCCACAAAGAGCGTTCTCCTACAACAAAGTAGGCTCTATGGTAGCTCTTCGTTCTTCCAGGTGTGATTTCCAAGACGTCAGCACTGAGACATTTCCCTAAATATTTAAATGACAGCTTTTTTCCTGCACTCTGAACTTGAACTTGGACCAAATGCAGAAATTGATTTTTTTTCCCCTAAAGTGGTTTAAACACCACTGTCACAACTGTGCAGCAACATATGGGCTACTATCTCTGACTGTATAGCTACAAGCTGGACCAACAAGGTAGGAGTGGACAGTGAGTGGACACCGTGTTTAAAAACTCCAGTCTGATCCACTCACACCAGAACTAATACAGCACAACCACATCAGTGTCACTGCAGTGCTGAGAATGATCCACCATCCACATCATACCTGCTCTGTGGTGGCCCTGTGGGGGATCCTGGCCTTTGAAGAATGCAATAAAGGTGGGATAACTTACTAGGTAATGAACCAGTCGGTACTACACTCTGTAATTGCATCTATATGAAAGGTGAAGCTGATAAAATGGACAGTAAACGTAGACACAAGGAGTTGATCCTCATGAAGTATAGGTATACATGACAGATGTCAGTTGACAGTTGGTCTTTATTCCTTAAAGTAGGGTTAAAATTTTTTTACTCTTATCATGCAACTATTACTCTCCATCTGAACCATGACTATATCATACGACAAGTGGAAGAAGATCTTTTATATTTGATTCAGTGTGTGAAATCAAGTGCAAGCCTACCGGTACCTTGTTTACATAAAACCCGTCCTAAGTCATGCAGATGTTTCTGTAGGGAGCCAATACAGCAGCATCCAACCTTTCCTTAGTTTGAGGTTGAGCAGTGAGTGCATTGCTCTCCCCCCTGACCCAACTTGACGGTGTTAAAATTATGCCAACTGCTAATAACAAAAAACTATATCCGTATCATGTAGCCCTCACTAAAATGTTCCTATTTCCAGGCGGTGGGGGAATAAAAAAAGACAGACCAAAACGGTGGCGCATCATCCTTACCCTGTTGACGAAGTCTTGGTATCCGGGGTAGTAAGTGGTGACGATGGAGAAGATGTACCAGTCGTACTCCTCCATAATGTTGAGCATGACGGTGGCCTGCTGCTCTATCGACGGCCCGAACTGGAAGAACATGGAGTGGTCATCCTGCAACGAACAAAGGCCACAATCTGAATATGAATACATGAATATGAAAGAAGCTGTTCAGCAGGTGAATCTCATTCATTGTCTTACTCATTATGCACTAACTGCTAGTCAGTCTTGGAACAACATCGCATTGACATGCAAAGTCACATTTAAAAGGCTGAAACAGGGCCACTACAGCATATACAGCTGAGACAATGCGGCAAAACTGCATGTCAAATGTCGTTTCTCACATGATTGTGCATTTATTGCAACAAATGTCCTACAAATTGTGCGCATCTAAAGGCCTGAAAGCAAAACTAGTGTTTACTTTGGTTCCAGTGCATAATAGAGGCCATAAGCATGCAGAATTTAGTCATTGTGCCCCAGAGGTAAATGGTATATTCGGTCCTTCTGTGCATGTAATATGGTGTAAACAGCAACACACACCAAAACAGGGGTATACGTCCATATTTGTGATTATGTTTGCTGCCAGTCTATACATTACAGTGCTTTTTCATGGGTTCATGCATCATTTGTTTTTGGGCTTTGGCCAGTGAACACAACGTTAGTGTGTAAGAATGCGTACTTGATTGCAGTTGGCAATTCAGTATGTGTGTGTGTGCGCTTGTGCGTGTGTAAAATCAACCACATGTGTGTATTCGTTATGTTGCTCATGACTCATCCCGGACTACCTTCCTCCTTTCCTTGGTATGTCTTGTAGGTCTCAACGCTCTGCTCAACATCAAAGCCTGCTACCCTGGAGTCCACTCCCCCAGGGGGCTGCAATGGATTGATCCGTTACCTTGATTTGTCTTTAATGAGGTAACAACACTGACAAGGCGAGGGGGGGGTTAACACTGACACATCTAAGCCTCCGACATTCATTCCAGAAGAATCAGCAGGCGTCCATGTGAAATCACTCACACATGCTGCTTTTTTGTCTTCACCTATACATTAGCACACGCTAAAGTGCACTCTCAACCTCACACTCTCCTGACCTTGGCTACGTCTCCCGCTCCAAAGTGCTGCTTTACTTTACCTTTGGGATGAGTTGAAGCGCCGTCTGCGAACCAGAACTAATCATGCAACATCGGTGCCTGACCTCACTTATGCTGCTGTGGCTGAAAGCAATCAAATACTCGCAGCCATGTGCTAACATCTAGCGTTTCCAGAAGAGTAGATGGTGTTACTCCTGATTAATACCCCTGATTTCAAAGGTGGCTGGCTTAATAATTGATCACACTATATTTAGTGGTAGAGTGCCATTAAAAATTAAACTGCAACAAATTTTTCTCATGCTGTTAACGCATTTCCCTAGTTTCACCCTTAAACACATCCGGCGCTAAAGCCTGAAGCTCAGCTGCATACGTGCTGTTGCCATGACTTTGCGATAGTAATATACAGCATTTTTAAAGACAAGTTCCCTTAACCACTCTCTTGATATAAGTTCTTTCTAGTAACTGCCATAACGAAATAGTTTATTACTGAAGTAGGACGTGTCTGAAGCATCATTTACAAGCAAAGCACACCACAGATGCCACATTTTTTAGCTGCACAAATAGCTGCACCCAGAAGGAATCAACCAACAAATTAAACCTGGTGGGTAGGTTTGACATTGTGAAACATGTGAACAATTCAAGTTCTTGGCATGTGGCTTAAGCAAGGATGGGCCTTATCGCTGTACCTGACTGACATAACAGCCACGATTGCGAACATTCAGTGAGCAGTGATGCCCTCCATGAGTCATGCTGTTAGTGCCAGCACCATTGGCAGATGGCTGCGTGATGCAGGACTACATGCACCCGGACAGCTACAAAGACTCCCCTTAACGCCACGTCAACGTTGCCAAAGAGTCTGGTAGCATGCCAGACTGTCATGGAGTGACTCAGAATAGCAGCTGGTCATCTTCAGTGACGAATCCCGCTTTTGTCTTCACGGAGACAACCAATGAATCCATGTGTGTGGAGGCACCGTGGTCAGCACCAAGATGAATGGTTAGTTGTCATGCGTCACATGTCCAGAAGGCATGGTGTCACTCCACCTCCACCCCCACCGCACAATCTGCAGGAACTGTGTGAGAATATTCAGGCTGCATGGGATGGGTTATCACAGGACATCATTAGGAACCTCTACATCTCTACAAGCCGAGACGTTTGGCATGTTGCATTAGCTCTCATACTGAGAGACACTACTTCTGTATGTGCAGCTCAATAAATATTGCCCATATCAGTCTAAATTTATCATCATTTATTACCATCATCATGTTCCTGGTAACCTTTATCTTCCTTCCCAATAGCACTGTAATCTGACACTTGCTTCTGGGTGCAGCTATTCTTTTGATGATGAGTGTATATGTGTCAGTATATTAAAACTGGTAATAAACAAAATATTCATATCGATTAGGCCCTACTTCCCACATTTCTGTCCTTCAATCAGTCCTCAGTCTCTCTCTCTATCTCTTTGCTTGTTCACGTTCAGCCTCTCCATCACTCAGCGTTCCGCTAGTGTTGCATCTCCTGCACATTTAAACAATAATTGAATCCGCGGACCCCCTCCATTCATTCTCTTTACTGTGTAATATGCTGAAGTGGCCAGCCCTGTCATTCGCTTTTCACTCTTTTCCCCAGACGGCCCTAGACAAGCCGTGGGATGCTAATAGCCTTTCGAAACCTTACTACTAATTCCTCGTTTCTTTTCATTTCTCTCTCGCGCTCACACGCGCTAATAATCTAGGCGAGAGAAAAGAGTAGAGTGTCCCGCAGTGCTAGTATATGAGTGGAGTAATTCTAGTATCAGACATTATAATGAGGCCATTAAATAATTTCTCCAGCTAGTCTCTCTGCTGCTGGGCAGGGAAATCGAGCTATGGCTTGTGACGTCTGTGAGGGAGAGTGAGCAGTGTGCAGCTTCAAAATAGACCATAGAGAGATTTGTATATGACAGATAGTATCAATTCAGCAGCACAGAGCAGTGGGTACAAGTTATTCATCGAGTGGACAGTGCTAAAAGTATTAGTGACTGCAGTTTTACAAGAGGGCTTTCAATATCGCCATGAGGTTCGGTTCATCCGGACAGCTTGCAGTATTAAACCTTTAAAAAAGTGACTTGTGGTTGTGGAACCCTGACTGTGGCTCTAAGAAGTTCTTTACTTTCTTCGATGACTGTGGGACATTAGCTTTAATGATTTGCTGATATTTAGTAGAATCCTTTCTTTCATCTAACCCCATAACATTTCCTGTGCCACAGGCTGACACACAACCACAACAAGCATAGCAGATCCACCCCCTTGTTTAACAGTTGGCAGGGTGGTCTTTTATTAAAATTCTTCTCAGTTTTTTCTTCAAACATACTTTTTGTGATTGGAGCCAATGAGTTCAATATTTGATTTATCAGGCAACAGCACTTGATTCCAAAACGCCTCTGGCTCATCTGCATGTTTTTTGCATACTTTAGATGCAGATTTTAGCCATGAGATTACAGTTAAGGTTGCCTTCTTATAACCCTTCCATGTAGATGAATGTTTGTGCAACAACACTTCACAGTGGGCCAAATTTCCCTTTGCAGTCATGTAGGGTTTTTTTTTTGCATACCTGACCCGTCAATAAGCAGTTCCATCAGTGAATTTTCTTGATCTTCCACATCTGGCCTTGTCCTCCACAGTTCCCCCTAACTTCTGTTTCTTAATTACTTTTCAGACATGCAGAAATAAGCAGCAAGTGTTTAGATATCTTTTTATAAGCTTCTACTGCTGTAAAAGAGTCTCATTCAGCCAGTTGAGGGTGTTGAATGTAAGCACCGGAACTGTCTACACCTGAGATTAAGACTTAAAGCTTCTTTATACAAAGAACAACACTAGATGATTGATTGAAAGAATTAATAGCAATTAGCATTAAGATCTGTTAGATAATCAACTGACGATGATGATCAGTTATTATGATCTGATCAGATGATTACAAAATGATTGATCTGGGGTGTCTGAACATACCACTGTTCACGACATTGTGACATCACACAATACAATGCATTTTAAACACACTGATGCGTGTGTACTCTTCAGAGGGTTAACCTGTTACGTACTGAATAAACTACATAAAAATGCTAAAGATTCTGAACAGAGCTCTTTACAACAAACCTAGGCACGCAACCCAATTCTCTGAATTTCAGCCTGCTATTACTGTGAAATCGACTAAGGAAAGAGACAAAATGTCTCCATCAAGTTACAAAAATATCATTTGCTCAAGTACAAACACCTACATTGGGTAGGCTGCATCCTGTTCTGGGAAAGCAAAAGCAGCCCAGGGCGTTTCACCCCCTCGTAGGCAACAGGAGCTTAAACTATATGAGTGCCTATAGGTTCAGAAGTCCATCGGCTAGTTTGAGATACTTTTGGAGATGCCAGCATGACAAGTTATAAAGAAGAGGATATGTGTATCCTTCTTATCCTTCAGAAGAGTAATCCTTCTGATGCTTGTGTGACTTCACGTTATTAAAACGATGGAAATAAAATCATGTTTGGAGCGAAAGAGTATCAGTTATTAGGGGTGTAATGACGCCTTCAGCCACTGATTCGATTCAGATCACGATACCGGATCCCTGATTCGATTTTCTCACAATATTTTAAACAAAGTTTGAACTAAGAAACATTACAGAGTCTAATGGTGCTACACCGCTTACTAATGGCACTAGAGCTGGGTTGCGGGAGGAGTGATAGAGTGAGGTGTTGATTGGTGCTGATCGTTTTGCATTAGATGGCATAATTAATAGAATGTCCTTGAGACATTCTCCATGACGCATTTTCACACCTCCTCTATATGCACTGTCATAGTGCATTGTTAACCATATCAGTCATTCATGACAGTGACAAATAAAAAGAGAATAAATCACATTATTACTTTTAATAACATAAATTACATATTTAGTTACATCTTGAACTACATTTGCATTCTGTAATAAGAAGTTTACATAAGACATAAAGCATGAAGATCCGTTAAGTATGTTTTATGTAAAAGCGTGTACAATTCTATCAAACTCAAATTATAATGAAGAAATGTACAAAAATTTTTAATCCATGCTACAGACAACTTCTCCGCTTGTTTGGTGTGGCGCAGCAGAGAACACCACTAATCGCCAGGGACCAACCGTCCCATGTGGGAGATGGGGTTTGATTCCCGGTCTGGGTGACTATGATGTGCTACACCAATAAAAGTCCTTGGGCAAGACTCCCACCACTGCATTAGCCTACTTGTAATACGATTACCCTTGTAAGACGCTCTGGATAATGGCGTTAGCTAAACGCCACAAATGCAATGTAATGTAATGTTTCAATGAGGAACAAATGGGGGGAAAAAAGGAATACACCAACATATTCTCAAATATACTGATGAAATCAGTAAAATATAAGTTAATCCGGGGATCCACTGTGGTTTTGGACTAAAACCTGATTAACTTTAAACTTGGTGGAAGAAGCAAAACCAATCCAGCACATCACGGTCAGTCTGGGTGCTCACCATCGACCGCTGTATCAGGCCCTTTAGCGCTATTAAATGCAGCCGGTGCGGGTCAGAAGGAAGCTCACTCTCCAGAAGGTCAGTCTGAACATTAACGAGCACTGCAGCCATGAGCTTGTTAAGGCTGACAGCGGTCACTGAGCTTGCCATACACCACCATAAGTGCTACAAGAAGGGGCAGCTTAGGCTCAGATTGTTGTAAATACAGAAAAACAGCTTTTGTACGTTTATCTCGAAGCTGCTGGAGCTCCAGGAATAAACCACCATAGATATGGCACAAAGAATGCATAGACAGAAAATAGAATCCTCATATCCAGACCCAAAAAACACCACACTAATGCGAGGGCTATGAAAACGCAACGAAATACAGGGAGGAAAAGATAGAGGATCTTCATAGCTCTACGTTTAGAGAAGCTGACAAAGGTAGATCAAATGCATCATGAGAGAGACCCTTTATAGAGGGGAGTGGGGTGAAATGTGTGGTTTATTAATCGTTATCACAACACTGGCCTTTGCAAAAGTGATCTTAGAAGGTAGAGATGTTCAAATGAGCACTCTCAACTTATTATAATGTTTTCCTTTGAAGACTGTAAGCATTCTGACTCTAGTCTAGGGTGTTTCTGTGGGTGTTTTGATGTGCCAGAGTTTGGGCTACCACAAATGATAGAACATCCTGTTTTCTTCATTTTCTAAGTGACAAAGTTAAAACACCATCTAGAACATACTTTTTCACATTTTAATACACCATTACCGCCTGCTGAATTTAACATACTGGAGGAAAATCCACTCTAATATTAGAATGAATGTTTGTTTAACCATTTTCAGATCTCTTTTTGTGACCGTCCAGTATTTATTGCAGTTATCATCTAATACCTGCTTTGGTTAATCAATCCCTTATTCAGTTAAAGCAGTTGTACTACTGAAGGAATGTAATAAATTCATGCAGTGTCTGGGGTCATAGAAGAAAAGTTCAAACCTGTGTGCTTCTGTGGTCTTCGGTGCACAACAGCTAAACTACTTTAACTACTTTAAAAAGATATAAGATATTCTTATATATTTGAGATAGTCTTGTTACTTTGCGTACTGTATATTATGTTAATGTTTTTATTTATTCTCATGGAACTGTATTGTTTCCTACTGGTAAACAGGTTCTTACTGCATATAAAATGAGCTTACATATAGCTATTTATACACACCTAGAGTTGTATGCAGACGTTTGTCTGCCTCTGGTGAAATGATATGTTTTGTGAACACATCCTTCAGAACTGAAAACCTCAGGGAACCTAAATCTGTGTTTTCTTGCTAATGAAGTTAATCGTGTTCCTCTGGGCCACAATAAACATATACAAGCTATTTCTATACAAAGTATATTTTCCCAATGTCTAATAAATGAACAATAATATATAGAACATACAGAATTCCACAATATTTCTCTCTTCTTCATGTAAACTCAGTGGTCTTATTCTTGGGTAACACTTTTGTAAGTATTACATAACCAATCACAAGGCTGACGTCGCTTGCCGCGCCCACACAAAACAGTCAGTGGGTTAAAACTAACTCAGCATAACCCAAAGCTAGCAAGCTAGATCACCTGTCTGTAGCTGCCTGACGTCTGGTTTATCTATACAATAAATTGGTTCGTTCATCCATGCTTCGCTCGTCCACCTACATGTCTCTTGGTCCATTCATCAGCACATTGCTTCATCTGTCCATTTGTTCGTCCGTCTGCCTGCATGTCTGTTGAGATTTTCTTTGTCCAGTTACCATCACATAAAAGCTGGATAATGATCTTAGTTCAGTTTGAGGGGTGAAGCAGGCTAAGAATGTTAGACAGACAGCTGTCAATCAAGCTGCTCAATAGTCACACCCTCACAGTTATTAGATAAGTCTGATCAGCAGTTTTTAATCAGTGTTAATCATATTTATATATTATACATTCCTTTCGTGTTTTGCTGGATGTTTAATAGAACGCTAAAGTTTTGTATCACACCAACAGTTTTAATATTTTCCCTGGGGCACTGACATATTGGGAAAAATAAAATATAAAATGTGCAAATGTTTTATTACTTTAATATCACATTATTGTTATAATGTTATATATATTATTATGTTCAATTCAAATAATTGGCAATTGTTTACTTAAATTTGTCACATATAAGGTTGTTCCATGAAAAGCAATTGGGAACCTTAATTTTATTTCATACGAACACAATTAATGTAACTGGGGGTATACAACGCATATGACTGTATTTATGTAATCTATTAACAGTAGATTAGCTTGGTGAAAGCAATGCAGGCCAAATAATATCACAAGTAACAGCAATATGTAGTAATATAATCACAGTCCTGCTATTTTGGCCATATTGTGCAGCCCTGGAACCCATTCTACATACTACTACACCACGTAATAACACACAATAGCCACAGACACAGTACTGTACTGCCATGCAGTATGGAGGTATAATAGATTTAGCACAGAATGCTGGATATGCCTAGGCTCTAGTCACCAGATGACTCATAACTACTTGTGAGGCAGGAGAGAGATGGGGGAGAGAGAGAGAGACAGAGGTAGAGAGGAGGAGACAGACATAGGGACAGAGGGAGATAATAGGCTTGCTCATCACAAACTCAGCAATCAAAGCATTAGGGAAGATGTGGGCAGCGACAACGCAAACAAATCAGCCAGCTTTTCTGTTTTCACCCCAATTAGGCCCACAGCACGTGAGGTACGCTGAATATACTCTTTCAATGTATAACGTTCTGTGTTTCGGATCACCATTACTAGAGGCAGCTGAGCTGACAGAAAATATCAAGACCTTCAAGCCTTTGCTGACTGAGTGAAAGCTTTTCAGACACATCTTACAGGGCTGTGAAAGCCTCAACTGAGCATAGTCGTGTCAAAGATCATTTGCATACGGGAACGGCTCTAGAATATGAAAAAATTAACAGACGGAATTGTGTTTGAAGTAGAGCTGGGCTATATGGACGAATAATTATATCTCAGTATTGTTAAAGTGATGATACATGATATACTGCATATCTATGTATTTCCTATGAAGTGGGCTAAATGTTCAGTTGTTCAGTCAAAGCTCTGCTTTGCTTCTGTAATTTGTGGGCCACAGCTGCATATCCCAAAGTTACATCACTGTTATAGAACATTACTTTTATAGGAGATAAAGCTTTTTTAAAGGACAGGATATTACTTTTTGAGTATAGCTACATTACAGTAATCCTGAGGTTTAGGTGAGTGTAAAGGCACTGTAAACGGATGTTATGTTACTGTTTGTTACTCACCAGATACACTTGTTATTTACTGTTAATATGGTACAGTTTACGTCATTCACACTGACATACCAAAAGTCTTGGGAAAGGTAAACTGATTATGAGGTGGCATTACCTCAGAGGACGGCTTGGGAACGCCCACACCTGTATAAGTTGAGGTGAGGTGTTATCTTGTGAGCGAGGGTGAACACTGGCCAGTGTGCTAATGGCAAGGCAACTTCAGTTATCAGAGTTGGAACAAAGCACAATAGTGGAAATAGCGGGCTCATGTCATGCAAACGTGTAGGCCCTACCATTCGTCGGAACTTATACAGCTGTGGGCATTCCCAAGCTGTCCCCAAAGGTAAACCAATTTACATATTTCTATCCCATGACTTTTTGGTATGTCAGTGTAAAGTAGGACAAATAACTGTATCTTACAGCAAATTATTTTTGTCATTTTTGGCTACTGAAACATGCAGAGAAAAGTCAGAAATCTAAATGCAGACTCAAAACTGCTGAAAAGGCAAACTAAAAGCCTATGAAATTAATAGCATAATTAACTACATAAAAATGAAATTGTGTTATACTTGAAGCAGTAAAGCAAAATAATAGTAATAACTTTTATTAGGAAATAATAATTGACTGAAAGAATTTCTTTGGAGGACTGTAAATTACTTTTTAAGATTATCAGAAGCACAGGCTGGTGGCCTTTCCAGGGTGTTTCCTGCCTTCTGCCCTGTAAGCAGTTGGGTTAGGCTCCAGGTCCGCCCAAACCCTGAAGGACAGGTGGCTTAGAAGATGAAAGAATGAAAGAATGAATGAATGATTATCAAAACACTGCCTTTTATATGCCAAACAAATGTCTGATGAGGCCCCTGGCTGTCATCCAGAACCAAGCTCATAATGTAATACATTAAAGGTTCTATTGTGATGACCCACCTTGATCCATTTGGGACTGTTTCATCTGAGGCTGTCCATCTTTACTCCTTTAAAAAGAGACTGATCTAACTATACATCCTTTTTCAACCATCTGGTCATCCCCAGCTGGCCATCTCTCCTTCCCCCACTGCTCATAGCCACTACGTATTACCACAAGCAGTGCATTATTTCTCACACTAGAGTTACTCATTTATTTCCACCCTTTTTCCCCATTTAGAAAATAATTTGATTATTTCCTCGTTTCTTTCACCACATTTCCCAACCTTTCTGTCTCACCAGTTCATTAATGGTTTACGATAACATTGCACAGGCCCACGCTCTCAACCTGCTCTCTTTTGTTCGCTTCTGTTTTTTTTTTTTTTTTTATCTCATTGTCTCATCCTTTTCTAATCCTCATCTCACAACTAATTCTCTTCACTTCTTCCCTATCAGTCAGCTCATCCTGCTTCATCATCTTGGCCTACCTTTCTTTAAGAGCCCCCATCAGTCTCTAATCAAACGCACGCCGAATTAATTACACGTCACATGCGAAGCATAATTAACGCCAACGACCTTCATTCCCATCATATTACCCCCTCCCTCCGTTCTCTTTTAAATCTAATTTTTAAAAAAAGCTTGTCTTTGATTGAAACATGAAGCTATTTCCGTCCAGCGGAGATAATTCATTTATTTTTCCCTCTCTGCCTTCCGCCTTCTCGCTCTTTCCAGTCTTTTGTAGAAACGCCAGAGGGAGGAACGAGGACAAAGATGACATCTTCTCACCTGGCTTTCTCAGTGTGCGTTTACAGTACATCCAGGCTATCCATAGGTTTCCCAAAGCTGTAGTTCAACTCTTTTCAGGGAACTTCTCTCTGCATAATTCAAATCTCTGAGACTAAATAGCCATTCAGAGGGGTTTTATATGAAATTGTTCATTGTAGAGAAACTTACAACAGTGAAAAAAACTTGACTCAAAGCATTTCACTGCTCATCAAACTGCTTTCAATGGCCGCTTAACTATACAGAGTTTTAGAAAAATGCTCCACTTTAAGACCTAAACCTTAAGAATAAAGAGGCCAAAGAGCGTTTTTCCGAATCAGGTTTTTCAATGGATGCTTCGTGATGACCTATATGAGCTTCTTGGACATCCTACTCCAAACCCATGGACAGTAATATGGAGTAGCTTCCTATGCATTTCAGTAGGTAGTGTTCTCCTGGCATCCAAAAAACCCAAATTCGTCTATCAGACAGATAGTGAAGTTTGATTCAGTAAGACAGGGAGCAAGTTTCCAGTGCTCCACAGTCCAGTGTCAGTGTGCTTTACCCCACTCCACCTGACTCTTGGCATTGCACATAGTGATCTGAGGTTTGTGCGTAGGTGCTCAGACATGGAAACCCATTTTATGAAGATCCTGACTCACAGTTCTTGTGCAGTTGTTGCTTCAAGTGGACAGGTGATTTCTAAGCAGAACGTGCTTTAGCACTATTTCACAATAATAGCACTTAGAGTAAATTTCATGAACTAACTTGCAGCAAAGGTGGTATCCTATGGTGGTGCTGTGATACTGCCATTGTTTGTCTATTGCGATAACTTGCTGGATTGTCCACATACTTTTGGTCATGGAGTGTAGCATAAACTCCTATTGAAACCAAGAGATACAATAAGGGAGGCTCTAATATTGGGGAGTATGTAAAAATACAGATTACAATGTTAAAAAAATTAACTTAATTTTAAATGTACATATTTTCCAACTGATCGAACTGCAGGAAAGAGCTAGATCTAATTTTTGGAGGTCTGGCAACCCAAACAGAAATTTACACAAAATGCGGCAGGTAGTGTGTGAGTGAACATGTCAGTTCCAAGCGAGGTTCATGAGGTGTTTCTAAAAACAGACCACCTTAATGTGTTATGCAGGCTGTGTAAGTGGCAGCTCTTTGTCTGTGAATGTAAAGAATAGTCTCTGTAGCTGATGCCTGTCAGCAAAGAAGTATAATGGCTGGAAAACAAAAGCGGGACACCTTTGCACCGCACGTCTTTGATGCGGAGGCAGCCGACAGAGTGAGTTGAAGTGTGAAGAGAAATTTAAGTGCACCCCCCGTTTCATGCTGTCGCCTCCTTGAAAACGACGAGCAAACAGCCGCGCGGGCCTGCAGGTCTCCGCAGCGAACTAATACGACTTAATAGATGCGCCATGTTTTCTACTTATCTAAATGAAGTAGGCTAGCCTCTCCGCGCTAGCCGTGGGCGATGACCTCAGTCATTTTCTGTGTCACAATGACCTCTTTTTCTTTCTTTTTTTTGAGTTGAGTTTTTACAGCCTCAAGGTTCCTCGCAGGGAAATGAGACCCGAGGCCCTCGACCCCCTCCTCTGCTCTCTTCTCTGATCCCTCCTTCTCTCTTCTCTTTGCTCTTTGAGAAAATGAGATCTGCTCATTAATTGTTGAAAGAGTCTCTCCCATTATCGTTCTCTGTTATACCACGGCTCTTTTCTTCTCGCCGCCACCTTTCTCTCGTCTGTCCGTCATCCCCCTCTTCCCACCTTGTACTCCCCCTCTCTCTCTCACCTTCTGTCGTTCATTACCGAGCACCTCGTCCACCTGCCTTTTATCTTAACTTCTTTACTTTTCTGTTCCAGGTCAACATCCCCACTTGGCACGGCATCTCTCCCAAGCTCAATACTTTCTCTCTCTCTTATCTCTCCCTCTCTCGCTTACTCTCACACTCACTTATCTCTCTCTCTCTCTGCGGCTTCTTCTTCCTCTCACCACGCTAAACTGTTCCATGTTATCTTCGGTGCATTAACCACATTAGCTGAGAGCCAAACAGTGTAGGTTCTGTTGGGAAAACTCTTAAGTGTTTTCCTTACCCCCCTCTGCAGATGGGGAAAAGGTTTGTAACTGGCTGTAGTGGAATGACACAAACGCCATCGGGGATGTCCCTCAGCCAAGATCTGATGTACAAAAACAAGGTCAAATGTTTTTGTGTTTTGCCAGGATATGGGCTCATACATATATCCCATATTATGTAAATGTATCTATCAGTAAGTAATAAGAATGCATTTTGCATACATCAGTGCATATATGTAATAACAATATGCTCTATATGCATATATATATACATATATATACATACCCTTAGCGTACAACAACCCTACCCTCTTTCATCTAAGTGCAGTGTATGTATACCATAGTAAATTCGCCTCCACACATGATCTGATATCATGTCAATATGTTCAGAACAAACTATAAGGTTATGGGCTTCCACAGCAGCAAATTCAGAAGCTGCAAATTTTTTTGCAGACCATTAGACATGCGTCTCCAAAGTTGTCTGAATGAAAGACGAAGGGTTTCCGCTGTAATTGCTAAGTCCTTAGAGAGTTCCTGAGTGTCCATCTGTCAGTTTCACACAAAATGTGGACAGATACACAAATCCACCTACTGCACGTGATGTACGGCAGATGTATGTACTCTTCATAGCCTCATGCCTCTAGATGAGAGTCACATACAATCTCGCATTAAGAAGGACAGAGATGTTCAAACTGTATTTCTGCGCTGCATTCAAGGTTTTGCTTTCTAAGTAAGTATATGCAGAGTTGGGTGGTAATGAAGTGGAACAGCATTACGGTGTTACATAATCAGGATACAGAACTATTCGATTAGAGTCACAGGACAAAATGTGTCATCAGATTACAAGTACATTATAAAGAAGCTGACTACCAACAGAATTACACTCACACAGCTATTACATTCAAACTGCCTAGGTGCAAACTAGTTGCCTGTCTCCATTCTGACGATAAATGTAACATGAATCGTGAAAGAGGGGATTCGGTCCTGCTGGAAGGAGAGATTTCTGAAGAATCCCCTCCACCAGCAGCAGGTCAGAGGGTTTTGATCAGTCAATCTATGAAAGTTCTGAGATCTGTAAGAAGACATCTGAATCAGGCGTCTGGTTTTACACCTCTACACTCTGCAGAAGCAAACACAAACTGACAGAAGGCTTCTTGCTTGTTGATCTGTACAATTCTACAGTTTGAGTAGCTATAAATCTAGGGCTGTTTTGCTAATGCTAACCTCCCAGATGTTAACGGTAAAATCAGAAAAAAATGGTAAAATTATACAATTGTTCATATGTATAATTTCTGATGATGGATACAAAACGTTAATAATGATTCCACTATGATTCTGTTAACGTCTTCTGAACATGTAGTACACTTTGATTTCTGTGGGCTGCCAAACCTGCTGAGAACTGAGAGGGTGTCTGCAAATTATGTTCATCAAGTCCAAGCACGACACACCAACATGAAATCTTAGAAGCTAGCACAGCCTTTTAGCAGATGATGAACACCGATTATGAGCAATCACAGTTCTTAAAATGGCCTTTGTTTGTTGTTGATAAGGTGTCTCAAAAGAAGGCCTTTTGACCTTGATGCGGTAAGCAACAGGTATTAACAAATAAGGCGAAAGAACAGTATAGTTTTTAGCTATATTCCATTTGCATGTTGAATTCAATGTAATGGGTCATTTGACAGAGATTACTTGTTTCCCTGTGCTTTAATCCCAGAGCTTTTATTATTAGTGATTTTTTACATACATTTTTCTTCATATATCAAATGCAATAATACAAGTACATTTTACCTCAGTAGAATTTCAGTGTACTTTAGCCCAGGTAAAAAACAATGTATATTTTAATGTACTAGAAATGGACTTTGTACTGAGTATATTTAAGTAAATCTATAATATGTACTGAGTATATTTAAGTAAATCTTAGTGGTGTCTCAAAAAAAACAGCACTAATTGTATATATGTAGCCTACTATGTATCACACTTTCAGTACAATATTCATGAGTACAAGGAAATATACTAAGTATACTTGGTAAAGTAATTTATTCTTCAGGGTTATTAATTATTTTTCTTGTGTCTTTATTTAATTATAGCCAAGCAATCTAAAACAGAAACCAATCAGATCACATTGCATTAACACAGTAATGTAGTATGACGTATATGCATTATACACTTTTCATGCAAAAGTTTGAATAGCCCCAGACAAATGACACGTTTTGTTTGTGTATTGACTGTTTTTGACATTTAGTAATCATTTTGACATTTTGATTATTTGACATTGCTTTTGCAAAAAAGCAGTTTACAAAGAATGGAATATTTTGTTAGTCCTGCAGGTTAACCTTCTATTTCTCAGGATTTTAGCACAAAACATTCTTCAATACACACATACGCAGCTTGTACAGCTGGAGTTTTTCAGAAAAGAACAATACAGATAAAGCTGTATGTGTGTGTCTGGATTCAACAGATTTCTGCATAAATCATGCATCAAGCACACAAAGCATAATGTGATAATGGAGCTATGAGTCACTGTGAACAGCACAGTGGGGTTCGGAACTGGTGACACAGTTGCAGAGAAGGCGGTGATGAAGGCAATGCTGGAAAAGGTGATAGTGATGAAGATGATATAGAAAAGAATGATGATGATAACGATGCTGAGGGTAACTTTGGTGTCAAAGAAGAGCATGCAGGTGGCAGGGATATCATCAAGGTGATGACAATGTGGCTGGTGATTATAATGTCGTAAAGCATGAAGATGATACTGGAAACTAGAGTTGGCTGGTATATGGTCTACACCGGCATTGCTATTACCCTACAACTTTCAGGTTTACTTTAGTGACACTGATACATAACAAAACCTTAGTGTAATGTCATTTGTTTGATGCTTTAGATTATTGTGAAAAGTATATAAAGTACATAAGTGATTTTTTTTTTTATCTCTAAACGTCTGGGTAACAAAATGAATCAGTCAGACTCCCATGTATTTATAACATACAGCTTATATTGGCTCTAATGTGCCCCCATGGTTTGAGCCCCCTGGTTAAAGCAAATGTTTTTGAATCTACTGAGAACATACCTGAATGTACAATTACCATTTATTTCCTGAATTAAATATAGTAAGGACAGCACAAACCGATGTGGCATTATGTAACATACCTAAGAGAACCATCGTGCTGCTAATCACACCATGGACTGAACACCTCAGTACAGCACATTCACACACTTATGGCAGTCGTTAAGACGGCAGTAATCAAATATGTATTGATTATATATGATGAACAAGTTCACTAAAACACAAAACACCACCATGGCTGGAAAACCAAAACATGTACCAGGATATGTATCTGCAGGGTAAGAATAACAGGCTAAAACAAATCTCAACAAAAAACAAAAAAGGAGAACATGACCAAAACCTGACAAAACTGCAAGAAATGTTGGGAAGATCCACCCCAAATATTCCCAACATGCACTGCAAATATAAGGAAAAAAACCTGTGAAGAGGAGCTTGACCTGTATCTCCCAGAATGCACCAGTTGCTGCTGTATTTAATGAATACCAAAGATTACTGCAGGATTTCTACTGTAAATTCTTACAGCAGTTCTTTACAGTAGAGGCTGCAATGGGCTTCAAATCTGCAGCCAAAGTATTATGGCACATACACATCCACACCGGAGTGAAACAAATCAGCATGTAGAATTCACATTTTCTGAGTGTTACTGTGACTCTTTTACTGTTGGATAAGCTAGAGATGAAACAGCATGAAAATTTAATATGACAATTATCACGGTTTATTACATTTCAAGTTTTATATTCAAAAACCACAAACAATTAGCAATTAGCAGCACTTTTTGTCTGCATAAACATTATAATAATAATAATAATAATAATAGTAACATAGCCAATAGCTTGTGTAAACATATGGAACCCACATCAAATGTGAAATAGCATAAAAGGTGGCACCACAAGAGGTTCAAATGGTTTAAACACGACAGAATTTTAATATTTTATTGTGCATTTAATGTTCAATACAGACTCAGATCAATATCACTTCCTTGGACAAGTTGATATAGTATTTCAAAATAAATAAGTAATCAAAAATATCTAAATAATAATCAAAATATCTTAAAATAGTTATTTTAATGCAGGTGAAATTATCGTATCAGACTACCAAACTGTCCTAGTGTAATTTTAATATGTGGCTAAAGTTGGCTTCCTATTCGCCTGCTTGAATTTCAAATTTCCACATTTAAAAAATTTAAGGGGGAATGGGAATATATTCAAACAATGAGCTGGCGAATAGGAAGCCGACTTCAGCCTCATTAAAACCACGGGTAGTATAGGTTTGGTAATCAAAATCAGAAAATGTCACTAGCTGTCATGAATTTCACCGTGGTTTACCATAAAAGCGGCAAGCGTTTCATCTGTAGTATATACTGTGATTTACTCAGGATGGATGCACAAGCTCATTCATAGCCCAGGCTGGACTGTCAGGAACTGACAAACGTGTGCTTCTTGTTCGACAAAGTAGTCAGTAATACAAACCACATGAAAATCTATCACTTTTAGGCTTATGTTAAATCACATCCTTTACTCATTATTCAACAGTGTTTCACAAGACATCGCGGGACTAACACAGAGGAGCAGATTAAACGGCAAACCTTTGTGCAGGCCTTCAAGTTACCAATAACTACTGAATCTCCCTTAATACTACGATGCTGTGATATATCTGGAAAATATTATGCTTTTTATCAGCACCACTACTGCAAACCATCACTGTTTTTTTAGTGTTGAGTTTCGTCTGACTGCATTTTAGAAACTTCCCACCCGGCTTTCCACTCTATGTCATGGAGTAGGTAAAGTCTCAGCCCTATTTGCAGCAGACCAAGAGGAGCCACTCCTGGCCAATTTAATGAGACTTCCTGCATCTCACGAAGAGGTCGCAGTTACGCTTCTCTTGGCTCTCTAACTAGGCTTTGGCATCTAGCGAGAAAGAGAATCCGCCTTCCTTTCATTAAAAAAAAGAAACCTCTCTCTCCCTCTCTCTTTAATCCTCACTCCCAATGGCCAAATTTCAACTATTTAATCTTTTACTCTAAATGTGTGATCATATTACCGCTCGTTTATTTTCGGTATTCAAATCCAAGACTTGGTCGGAGTAATTTGGCTATGTTAATGACCGAAGCGCTAATGACATCTCCCTGTTTGGGGCGGCTAGCGTGCTAATACGCAAACATTCTTTACGGCCCACAAACTCGCCATTAATTTGCTGTGTGTAAAAGCAAATGGAGTATGAATAATAGAAAGCCAAATCCCCCATTCATAGTAACATAATGACGGCTCAGTAATGCTCCTTTCAACTATGACCCCAAGAGGATTTCATTCATTCCTATTTTACAGATTGAACAGATTGAAAAGGGAGAAGGAAGTAGGCCCAGGTAATGTGACGGTGTATAGCAATATCAAATTTGAAGCGTGACAAATAGCATATTATCATAATGTGATTATATTAAAGTAGATCTATTCTTGGGGCCTTGATGGGGCCTTGCATCATACTGACCCAAACTGCAAGACTGTAGTGCTTAGGTCTTAGTTACATTGGCCCACAGAGGTGTGGGAATTGAACATGACTAGTCAATTAGCACTACTGAGTATGTTATTATGTATTGAGTAATCAAGATTATTTTTGATGACTGCATTTAATTGCTTTTTTTTCTTTCCCATTAGGTACACTTATAACATTTGTGTGGCTTTTTGTACCAAATATGTTCATAATTCATTTTTACAAGACCATTTGCCATCCTCTCTTCGTCCCTTACAATTAAACAGGCTGCCTTTGTTACTCTGCCTTTAAGAGTAAGATGTAAATGAGTTCTGCTCCGATTGGTTGCCTATATAGTGTGTCATTCAAAAAGCAGTCAGTTGTTGTAATACTCCCTATAATTTCAATATGAATGGGCGGGGCTAAACCATCTTCATGCTGAATAGGTGGATATATGCAAATTAGTTCATTCTAATGTCCACAGAAACACAAATGAATTCAAAACTAGACGCTTTGTAGCACAGGTTCCATATAAGGACTGGGGATGAATTACATATTTTGAAACCTATAAACGCTTAACAAAGCTAGAGAACATACAAATATGACTGTAAATTAAAACATGAAAACCCACTCGTACAAGCACAACACACAATAATACACCACACACACACATTCACTGCAGAGCCAAATAATACCTGCTCTGTTGTGGTACTGTGGGGGTCCTGACTATTAAAGAACAGGAGGAAAAAGGGAAATAACAAAGCATGCAGAGCAACAGATGGACTACAGTCTATAATTGTAGAGCTACAAAGTGCTCCTATTTGGTAAGCAGAGCTGATAAAATGGATATTGAGCGTAAATACAAGGAGGTGGTTTTAATATAATGGCTGATCAGTGTATGTGTGAATAACAACAAAGACTGCAAAGTACTATATTGAAAACAAGAACTAACCCGATAATATGGCATTTCCTGCTCCATGAATCTTTTGTGTGCACCAGAGCAAGAATTCCTCAGACTAATCATACCACATGACTAAAAAACCAATCAGACTAATCAGCATGCTTTCTGCAGTATTATGACTATCATAACATAAATTGTTTAATCACCACCAAATAATTTTTTTAAATTCAATTTTTAATTCATTTTTTAACTGAGTAACCAGGTACAATCAGGTATTACACTGTTTTTCCATCATTGTTGAACTCGTGCCCACTCCACAACAGACACACAACCCACCTAACCAATAGCCTGCTGCTTCCCTAACCATGCTAAAGCTGCAGTTTATCCAGAGTGGGGATTTGCTTGCATTATGGCGATAAAAGCACACATTTATTACATGTCCTGTGCAGTGGGTTTATAAAACCCAATAAAACCCAATCTAGGCAGCAGAACAGTAGAAGTGGGCACTGATGGCTTGTATAAGGAACAGGAGAGCTCAGTATCTCTGCAATATGTCCACAGCAGAAGCATGCGAGAACAGCCTTTGGGCTAAAGTGACTCTCTGACCCTTCCTTTAGAGTACATAAGTATGCAGTCACGCAAATTACCATGGTTACCCAGGCTCCCCTGCACAGGCTCACGGGCGACGCGTGTCTCAATCACAGCGTGCAGCAGTGCATCTGCATAATGCAAATAGGACGATGGGAACATGATATGTCTACACAGAGAGAAAATGAGGAACAGGGACTGTTGTTGATCTGGCATGACATGCGCCTGGCAGCTAAATACACACAGTGATGGTTCATGTGATACTGTATTACTGTATATGCAAACTGAATTAGACCGGCCTATCACACATACCCCAATCGGCTAGAACATTAAAACCACCTCCTTGTATTTACACTCAACATCCATTTTATTAGCTCTACTTACCATATAGCAGCACTTTGTAGTTCTACAATTACAGATTGTAGTCCACTTCTCAGTATACATCGTTAGCCCCCTTTCGCCCTGTTCCTCAACTGTCAGGATCCCCACAGAGCAGGTATTATGTGGGTGGTGGATCACTGTCAGCACTTCAGTGACACTGACGTGGTGGAGGGGTGTTAGTGTTGTACTGGTGTGAGTAGATCAGACACAGCAGTGCTGCTGGAGTGTTTAAACACCTCAGTGTCACTGCTGGACTGAGAATAGTCCACCAACCAAAACTCTCCAGCCAAAAGCGTCCTGCAGGCACCGTCCTGCGGGCATCGTCCTGTGGCCACTGATGAAGGACTAGAGGATGACCAACAAAAACTGTTGCAGCAACACATAAGCTATTGTCTGTGACTTTACATCCTCTGGATGGATCAGCAAGGTAGGAGTGTCTAATAGAGTGGACAGTGAGTGGACACAGTGTTTAAACACTCCAGCAGCACTGCTGTGTCTGATTCACTCACACCAGCACAACACACATCAACACACCATCACGTCAGTGTCACTGCAGTGCCTATAATGATCCACCGCCCACATAATACCTGCTGTGGTGGTCCTGTGGAGTTCCTGACCATTGAAGAACAGAGTTCAGGGCTGAATGAGGTTGGTTTAATGTTAAACGAATATATATATATTGTAGCGCATTTAAGAAATGTAGTAATGTTAGTTGTGGTAGTCCTGCAGCATTTATTCACTGAATTGTTCTATACGGGCATAAGGGCCCACTACCTTTATGTGTAGATCAGGACGAAGTGAGATCAGTCAAGGGCTGAAGGCTGACAGAAAAGGATGTAGCTGAGGCTTAGAGCTAACTGTTAGAGAAAAGCTGAGCTTATGTACAGCATAGCTGTGGCCAACAACAGCTGGTTAATAAAGTACCCCTAGAGCAAAAGCTGTGTCTCTTGTAATAGCAGGTAACACTACAATATATTCCTGTTTGTTCTCTTAACCTTCTTACATCTTCCATGGTGTATATGACATGAGGAGGGATGGCTTGTAGCTAACGCATTACACTAGGGTGCTATACAGCACTGCTTTTGTTCAGTGCTATCAGCGACTGCAAAGGTCGCTATTATTTGGCACTCAAATTGTTTCATCACAGATATGAAATTTAAGAAAGGATGGAACCATACATATTAATTAAATGATCATCATCGAGTTTTCCACCATGGTAAACTGCTTAAAAGTTTCATCTCTGACAGAAAGGAGAAAATCAAGGTCCAGATTTTCAGGTCTGCTCAACTGCTAACTCAACACTACCGAGTCTGAAAAGATGTGTTGCTGTCATGAAGCCCTTCCTGAGAAAACGATATAGACAACGAAGAAGACCATTTCTTATCAAACAAAGAATCTGCTGATGTTCTCAGAACAATGTAATGACCACCACAGAGTCCATACCTCAACGTTGAGGGTAAGAAGCACAAAATGCAACCAACTTCTAAAGACTGAACTTTGGATGTGTTGAAAAGTATCCCTGCACATTAGTTTGAAATGCTGAAAGTAAGTCTCCTGAAGGGAATAACATCTGTAAACATCTGTAAACATCTGAATAACATCTGATTTGATTTGATTTGATTTGATTAAAGGCCCAGAATGAGCACAAAACACTGAAAATATTCATATTATATGTAGTCAGTGAGGCTTCAGAGCGACGTTCTGTCTAACATGTCTGCTGCTTTTCCCGTGATCCTGCAAACTGAATAACTTGATTTGCAAATTCCTATTGTCTATTTACTTTTCTCAGTAACAGCTTATTGACTGTTACACATCCCCTCAGACCCATGGTGTCTTCTCACAGTGGAAGGATGAACAGAAACACCTGTGGATGTTTTTTTTTTTTTCTTTTTTTCAGATCTTATGCAAGAGTGGAGCTTGAATTTCTCCTTTCTTATCTCTTTCTTTCCCATTTAGTCTTTTAATATATTTAACTCCTGTTTTGGAAAGATGTGAAGTCTTTTATATCTAATCTCCTCAGCTCCTGAAAATGAAAAACTTGTTCTTAATTGCTGTTTTGACTGGAAACCAAACAAAAGAATGCTGGTATCTGACAGTACTGTATATTGTTAGAACTGTCACATCCACAAATATGAAACGATGATTCTTCAATCAGTGTTCAATCAGGGCACTGTAGTGTTAACTCATGGCTAGTGTGTTCGATCAGGGCACTATCAAAAGCACTGTAGTGTTAACTCATGGCTAGCGTGTTCGATCAGGGCACTATCAAAAGCACTGTAGTGTTAAGTCATGGCTAGTGTGTTCGATTAGGGCACCATCAAAAGTGCACTTACAAACCATTCTGAATAGCTCACGCAAATCTCCATTATGCGAAAGTCACAAATACTGCACAATAATACTGCAGAACAACGTCCAGGGACCATAAAAACAGACATGATGTACTGCTGGAGAAAAATACCACACACCTGCTTCTAGCACACAGGCATACGTGCATGCACTCACACACACACACACACGTATAGATGTGGTTTCTTGCTGTGACATAGATACATGAGCTTCAGTCAGACCGAAATAGGTTGTAATAACACGAGAGCTGAAAACACTTCATCTTCTGAAGACACGCACACACACACACACACACACACACACAGAGAGAGAATGAATACACTTCATCTTTCAAAGCAACAGCTACCGCCGCTTAGCATCTGAACACTACAGATTAACAAAACCTACATCAAACACACACACGCATGCACACCATACAGTACACAGGCTTCATCAAACAGACACATGCTTGTGCACACACATACACATGCCGGCAGTGCGCACATGGTCGACTTTACTGCTCAGCCCATGCGGCTTTAAGCTCGATGTTGACTAATCGCCGGATAACACGATTATGACACTTACAACAGGTCAGAAGCTTGGTGATTGGGGGGTCTTTATCTCCAGACTAGCAATGAGATCCAAGGGGTTGGAAAGGGCATGTCATGCTCTACTGACCTGTGGAGTTTTGCTTCATTCCAACGTTTCTCTATCTACAGACCTCCTAAGATCAGATAATGAACCTATCTTTCAACATAAAAAATAGATACTAAATAAAAAAGGAGAAGGAGCATAAAACCATATTAACCTGTTGCGTTGTAAGTCAGTTACTCTATTTTACTGAGTTTCACTGGCTCTCTCAATTTCTCTGGCTCTCCGGACTGCCATCGTGGGCAACCGTCTTGGCAAGGCCAACATCACACAAATTTGTGAAGTTCTGTATCTTCAGCTCCCTAAAGGCTAGCAATGTGTTTCACGGCTCATTGGAAATTTCACATCATGCTCTACTGACCTGTGGCATCAACACAGATTTTAAGTCACTTGTTGCAAAGTATTCCTATCTCCTGTGGGTTTATTCATGACATCACCAGCCACTAGTCAACATCAGCTCGACTCTTCATCACATAACTGTAGACTTAATATATACAAAAGTATGTAATCATACTAATAATAAAGTTCTTTTTACATATTCAACAACTTATTACTCATCACATTAGATTTCACAATCATACTGCATCACAACAAGAATAATGTTGGCAGGAAGATGCATTCAGTTCAATTCAATTCAATTCAATTCAGTTCAATTCAATTCAACTTCGTCATTATACCAATACTGGGTTGTACAGTATAACGAAACACAGTCAGGCTCCTTCTCCAGTTATTAAGAATATATATATTTTTTTGTTTGTTTGTTTGTTTTGTTTTGTTTATATATTTGTGTGTGTGTGTGTATATATATATATATATATTTATATAGAGAGAGAGAGAGAGAGAGAGAGAGAGTTGTTTTTCAGGAGTTTCAGCATACCAAGAGATTTTGGACAAATTCATCCTCCCAACTTTGTGGGAACAGTTTGGGGATGGCCCCTTCCTATTCCAACATAACTGCGCACCAATGCACAAAGCAAGGTACATAAAGACATGGTTGAGTGAGTTTGGTGTGGAAGAACTGGACTGGCCTGTACAGAGTCCTGACCTCAACCTGATAGAACATCTGTGGGAAGAATTAGAGTGGAGACTGCGAGCCAGGCCTTCTCGTCCAACATCAGTGTCTGACCTCACAAATGCGCTTCTGGAAGAAGCCTTGCGGAAAGAATTCTCAGATGAGTTGAAGCTGTTATATATATTATGCTTATTAGTACGCTAAAGTTCTTACAACTGTTTTAACTTGTTTAGGGGAAATGTTTGTTTGTTTGTATTGCTGTTTTTAGCAGGCATGCCTAGAAAGAAAATTGTAAGCTTTAGTAGACTACATAACTGACTCGTCACACAAGGCAGTGTATCTTCTCAGTGGCAAAGTAAAGTTAGCTAGGGTAGCAAAACAGTTAATAAGTCAATTTAGCTACTAGAGCTAGTGCTTTATTAGATGCCTTAACTGAACAAAAGAGACGGTTAAATTAGAATAATTTACATAACAATTAATCGTAAGCTAAAATTCTGAGATCAAACACAAAATTAGTACTGATTGAAAGTTTGGCTTGATGGAATTTCTCCACTTGTTTCAACAAGCTGCTCTTACGTCAACAGAAACGGAAATGTTTAATATAATGTGTCTAGTGTGTAAGAATGGTAGAGATCTACCATTAAAAGTCTCTCTGCATATCCATTCAAAAGTCACATCTGCATGTCATTCTGTCCCACAGAAGCTTTTCCTAAAGCATGGCGGTGGTAGCTTCACAATTAACCTGTAATTGACCTCATTTCTACTGTACACTAAGTGCAGTCACTGCAGGCATTAGGTTTACTTGTAACTGTGTAGTGTATCGTCATCTCAGAGTCACAGCCGCACTACTGAAAAGCCTCAGCACAAAGTTTAAAAAACCTCTCTATTTCACTTTCTCTTTGTGCCTTTTCAGCCATTGTAGGTCTATCAAATGCTCTCTTTCTCTCCAATCGTCTCTCTACTTCCCCCCATCACCACCACCACCCCACTCTTGAAAGAAGCTGTGAAGAAGCTTCTTTCATCCCTCCTTTATCCTCCGATGAATTCGTAATCAAAAGAGATCAATCTTCGGGGCCTAAAATTAGCCTCAACGCTACGTTCTAATCACAAAGAGCCCTCCTCACATCATCTCCTGCTTTCTCCTCGTCCTCTCCACTATACTTTTTCTCCCCTCGTGCTGCGACAGATGCCAGAAGTACAGAAAGGGGGGGGGGGGGGGTGTAAAAACACACGGATGGATTGCAAAACATCAGTATGAAGGTGGTGAACACAATACAGTAATAATAATTATATCCTCTCTGTGAAAACAAAACCTTTACAATGTGAACTTAACAGAAAAAGGAAAACTATAATCTTACACTGCAGTGGAAGCCACGTAAAGAGACTTTAACCTAAACAACACTGAGCCTTTTTGACTGATTCATTCATCAGAAAATGTTCACTCATTGTATCCACTGTCTGTATATACTTCTCTACTATATACAAAGTTCAGATTATAGCAAAACAATAATAATCAATAAGGCACAGTCATTCACAAAGTCTGGACACCACTGGTCTAATTACATGTCTTTTTGCTGACTGTAGAGTGTAAAAAGTTGTTTTTCGATTTCTTCAATTTGTCACAAGCAAATGAATTTATTCATGAGTTTATTCAACCTAAAAAAAGGGGACTTTGAATGAACGATTGCTTCAATCAAAGTCATTTTGCGAGTTCAGTAAAACTTATTCAATTGCTTGTGGGGAAATTGAAAATTTTTTAGGTTGCACTTTTCACAGTGTAGAGAACAAGATCAGTTTATTTGCAGAGTTGAACATAAAATGTGCCATAACTTTTTCTCACATTTTATGTTTCATTTTCCTTCCAATATGTTGTGCTTAACTAATGAAACATAATTGCATACTATAATATGCGGAAGTGTGGTAATTTCTTTTCACGTAGAAAATCTAAGTTATTTGCCCAGAGGCAGACACTTCTGCCTGTATGTGCTCCTGATGAAAGATTTCTTTCGAGGATGGAAAAAACAGCAAAAAGATAACATTCAGTTTTCTTAATCAGCTTTACATTATTCAGCATTCAACCTTTTACAGATGACATTTCTGTTATGCTTCAAGCTGTTTCATATCATACTATACGTGCATTACACCATTTCTAGGGGTGTAAAAAAAAGCATCAATGTGTCCTGCTGCACTGACCTCAAGGTGGCGATTTTACTGTAATGATTCTGGAATGTTGCACGTTTGATTATGATTGATTCCATATGCACATTTTTTGCTAAATAAAATTATGTATTTCTTTTACATAAAAATGCCCCTAAAAGTGGATTAGTGTATTGTTATATTATACTGTATCTCTCTCAACAATTCTGAAGCGGGCTATATAATCACAATGGAATCGAATCATTGAGGTCAGAGACTTACAGCCCTGAGGGAAGCGGGTGCTGTCTCATTGGAACATATGCCATTCACATCAGTGACAATATGTCAGGCATGTCAGTCAAAGAGCCAGATTGAGAGAGGCTAACATGGACTGAGAGAGAAAGATAGAGAGAGAGAGACTAGGACAGAAACACACAAGGAAAGAGACAGCAAGAGAGAAGGAAAGAGAGAGACAAAGTGAGAGAGAGAGAGAAAGAGAGAGAAAGAGAAAGAAAATTAAAGTAAAGAGAAGGCAGAAAAGCAGAGAGAGAGAGAGAGAGAGAGAGAGAGAGAGAGAAAGAGAGAGAGAGACAGAGGAAGAGATGAAGAGAGAGTGAAGAGGGAGAGACAAACTGCAATTGAAAAACAAGGGACAGCGACTGTAAAAAGGCGGAGTCGATATGTTCCAATGACCTTCGACCCTGCCGGTTAATTAAATTCTCGCTGCTTTGGAGTCCATTAGGCTTGTTAGCAAAAGAAGGGACAAAGGCAATTAATCACTCGCTGACATACACAAGCCACAGTGGCAGAGCAGCTCACACACACTTGGATGAAGAAGTCTGGCAGCTCCTGATCTATTTACATGTTGAGTTGATTTGAACTAAGTGAGAATATGTGAATACACCCTCTACAAACACTCCTGCACCTCCTACCACACACTTCTGCATATGACAGTGCACACTCCACACATACTGAATATTTAATGTTCTGTTCTTGTGCTTGTGCTTATTCTCTTGTGGTTCTTTTCTTGTGCTTCTTGTGGTGTTACCACACCCTGTCAAGTTCTTTACTAAGAAAGTGAACTTTACTGTACAATGTAACTCAATATTATATGTACTATACAACACAGTACACTAGAGATGGGTTTTTGCACATTCTGACATGTTGGACTGCAGTGTCAGGGTGACATTTGGCAAAAATATATATAACCGATAACCAATTTATTATATAACCACTGTCAGAATAAGACCCAGTATCAAATGCACTTCAGTAATGGAACTTCAGTGCAAAAATACTTGGGGACATTTCTGTTGGTCTGTTGATCATGAAACACAGTGCGAGCGGGTAACTGGAGTTTTCATGCAAACCATGCAACAAAGACAAATAACAATATTAATGGAGCTGTGATAACTTCAGACTTTCTGAGGTTTGCAACAAGCCGGAACAGATCAAATGAGCCAGCAGAATGGTAGTACAACAAGTGAAAAAGAAGAGCTATAGGAACTTATAAAAAGGGAGAGGAGAGAAAAATAACTCAAAAAATGCTTAAAAATAATATATAAACATATATAATGGCAAAACAGGGAGACATTCAAACAGCTACAGTACTTGTTACTGCACACCTTATGCCATTACAATACACTGGTTGTTGTTTATAGGCTCTATAATTGGTACTTTTTAGGATGCATGCATTTACATATGGCACTTTTCTGCTAACTATAGTGCAGAGTTTAACATACAGGACAGTTTAATACGCTGGACAAAAATAAAATATAATACATACAATGTGCTGTAACTCGGGCCTCAGTGTATGCCAATGTATTCAGCCAATAAACAGGAATTATGAATTACAATGTGCAGAAGTGTGAACTCTATAGAGGATGCATTACACTTATTACTTACTTACAGTATCAGTAAAACATGTAATTTGACCAGAGGCACCCAAGCTTTTGCACACAACTGCGCCATGGTAACTTGGGATGCACAATTATATCAAAATCAAATCAATATCACCAGATAATTGCTCAAGAAAAAGTAAGCATTGCTCGGATATTTAGATTTGACTGATGTTTAAAATGGATATGTGGTGTATTTATTTTACACCAGCCAAGCAGGACGTTTAGCGACACTGGGTTAGTGTCTAAAACTGTCTGCATTTGATTCATTTTACCGCATCGGTAACATTAGAGGAATAAAGCTATGTTTCTCCACAGCTCTGGTACATTCAGTCCCGATTTCTACATTTCTAACATGTTTAGCCATCGGTAGACGTGTGCACGGACACTCAGATATCGGCATCGGCCCACAATTCCCATACCAGTGCCTCAAAAACGATAAAAATAACTAATAAAAGATAAATAAAAGAGAGGGAGAAAAAGCAGAAGGGATGGAAGCAATAGAGAGTATAATAATGGCTGAATGGTTTGGCAATAAGAACAGTAATAGTGGAGAATGGCACAAAGAGAGTGAAATAAAAGAGAGAGACAAAAGAATGAGCGAGAGTCCTCTTGGGGAGGGGGAGGTCATAAAGAAACCGAAGTGGGAAAGAGGCAGGCAGAGAGAACAGCATCTAAGATGGGGAGAGATACGTGTATGTATGTGAGGTACTACTGCAGTAAGGTCGATGAGTATGAGCTGAACGCTGTTCAGAGCTCATTCTGAGGTGCAGGAATCAGTGTGTGTGAGAATCAAGACGGCACACAAACACGCAGGCACACACACAGCGGAGCGGTGGTACAGCAGCTAAGGGCTTGCTCTGTTGCGATGTTTACTGTTTAGTTCTGAAAGGGACGGATCCATTAAGTTTCATTAGCTTAATGAATTAGAGCTATTTACAAGGCTGTGAAACCAAGCAGCGCACTGAATATGCAAAAATGTCCCCTTTTATGAACAACTGTGCGTATGTGTGAGTGTTCCAACCTTCATTCACCCCCTGCTCCCCAACGTACATGTGTGTGTGTAATGAGTGCGTCTCGTGTGTGTCTCTCAACTCTTTCATCTTAAAACACACTCACTTCTACTCCAGCTCATATCCTGTCATTTCTCTCTCTTTCTCTCTCTCTGTATGGTGACATGGCAAAAACACAGTACCGGAAATGCGGGGCAAATCATTAGTCGACAATGAACCGTTAAAACCTCAAGCTGCACAAGCCTGTATGTGTCCAGTTCATCGCTCACTACACAACTTGTGCATTAGTTTTATGGAAGTTCATAAAGGAATGGTTTAAAGGAACCGTTCAGCAAAATAAAATCAACTGCCCAAATTTTCCCACTTCTTCCAGATGTACTTGATCTGATATGATATATGACAGAATCTAAATTGTACTTCTTTAGCTTAGCGCTGGAGCATAAAAGTAATCTTGCCATAAATCACCAGAAGTCAATAGTCACCTGAATTTTTACTGCTCAAACTTAAACCAGGCCTTCACAAAGGTTGTTCAGACATCATCAAAAGAGTAGTTGCACCCAGAAGGAAGTGTCGGATTGCAGTGCTGTTGGGAAGATAAATTTAGACTGATATGGGCAATATTTACTGATCTACACATATAGAAGTAGTGTCTCTCTCCAAGCCTCATCGTGGAGTTGTAGAGGTTCCTAATGGTGTCCTGTGATAATCCATCCCATGCAGCTTGTATATTCTCACACAGTTCCTGCAGATTTTGTGGTAGTGGTGGAGGTGGAGTGACACCAGGCCTTCTGGACATGTGACGTGTGACAACAAATCGTTCATCTTGGCGCTGACCACGGTGCCTCCACACACAGATGGGCTCCACCAAGACAAAAGCGGGACTCCTCTATGAAGATGACCCACTGCCATTCTGAGCCACTCCATGACAGACTGGCACGACAGCATTGCAGTCTTTGGCAATGCTGACGTGGTGTTAAGGACAGTCGTCGTAACGGTCTGTGTACATGTAGTCCTGCGTCGTGCAGCCATCTGCCAATGGTGCTGGCACTAACAGGATGACTCATGGAGGGCATGATTGCCCGCTCAACATCCACAATCGTAGCTGTTGGGTCAGTCAGTTACAGGGACAAGGGCCGTCCTTGCTTAAGTCACATGAGCGTGAAACTTGAATCATTTTCATGTCTCATGATGTCAAACCTACCGACCAAGTTTCATTACTGCCGGTTGATTCCAAGAAACCAAAACCAGTCTTGGCTGATCAACTTCAAGTGTACAGTTCTGAGTTTTCTCTCGTACCATTCGGTTTGCAATTGCAACAGGTAAACCTAAAATCAGGGAAGCAATCTGTTTAAATATCACTTCTAAAGAGAGAATTCTGGTTCTGAAATCTGATTGGCTGAGTCATGTTTAATGGCAGTGTAAGATATTTAATACATGCACACTAATGAGTGCACACATGGAAAATGATCTCAGGCCATCTGCCACATGTTTATGAACACCTACAGTAACCTGCGGTCATAACATCAAGCAACAGAAACACTACAACACAGCAGCCGCCCCGTATTTAAAAATGGCAACACGTTATGTTTTTTTTTAATCATAAAAATAAGAGAAAAAAATAAGAGAATGTGTTATCATACATCATACCCAGAAAAGCATGCTGTGACATCATTAATGGCTACAATGATGCTCGGAAAAGCATGCTGTGACATCATTTATCATAAAGATGCTCAGACAAGCATATTTTGACATCATTAGCACAATAATACGAAGCTCAAAAAACATATCATGACATAATTTATCACCACAGTGATGCTCAGACAAGCATACTGTGACATCATTAATTGCATAACAATACTCAGAAAATCAGTGACATCATTAATCTACACAATGGTCACATGTTTAGAAAAACATACTGTGACATCACTAATTGTCCCAATGATGTTCAGTAAATCATATAGTGACATCATTAATCCCCACAACGATGTTCAGTAAGACACACTGTGACAATTTATCGCTAATGCAATGCTCAGAAAAGCATGCTGTGACAATCTTTCTCTCCTTCTCTCACACTCTCTTTCTCTACCTCTCATTTATCCTCCGCTTTATCTATCTTTTCCTCATTCAAGCGTTCTTCTCTCTCTCTCAATCCTCCCTTGTCCAGGTTTTACCACTACGAGTCTCTGTCTCTTCACACTCACTCTCTCAAACACACACACACAGAGTCACTAACCCTCTTCTTACATCTGTTATCCCCTGCTTCCCTCCTTATCTCTTCACTTCAGTTTTTCCACTCGCTCCCCCTCCTCTCTCTCTCTCTCCCTCTCCTTTCTTCTTTTCTTGTCTATTTAAGGAAGTCATTATTTCGATAAGTTTTTCTGATGAGCAAGTTCACCTGACTCAATAATTGTAAGTGAAGATATCCTAAGCCCTCTCTCCCTCTCTCTCTCTCTCTCTCTCTCTCTCTCTCTCTCCTTTAACCCAGTTTTAATTTGAATATCTTTCTGCTCCAGCACTTGTCGGACCAGGGACAGCTGCAATGTCAAAAAAAAACTAGAGTGGAAAAGGAGAAAGAAAAGGAGAAAGACTGAAAGAAGGAGACTGGTATTCAGGCTGTGCTGCTGGCAGAGCGGGCAGCGTTAGTATTGTGAAATGGATAGAATTCAGAAATTCAGACACGGCCTGTGGGTCAGCAAGTGACACCACTGACACAGTTCATATGCACAACTGCATTTATAGCTACAGTATTCATACGCTACTGTATGACTACAGAGAGAAAGAGAGAGAGGGAGCGCAAGAGCAACCAAGAGAGAGCGCAAGAGAGGGAGCACGAGAGGAGAGAGTGGGAGAGAGATTTCTAATTCAAAGAGACATGCAGCGTTTCCGTGGCAACGTGGTTTCCATCGTAACGGTCTTGCTAAAGATGCCATTAGAGTGAAAAAATACCACTTGCACTCCCATGCACTGTACACACGCACACACACACACGCACAGACGTGCACACGAAACGAAACACGAAAACAAAATGGCACACTGTCGCAAATATATCCTACATTCTAAACGACACAGCAGCAATGAAACGCACATATAACCCCCAGCACACACACACACACATACACACACCCACAATCACACACACACACAGAATCACACACACCCACAATCACACAATCACACACACACACACACACAGACAAACACACACACACACACACACAAACACACACACACACACACACAAAATCACACACACACACACACACAATCACTCACACATCCACACACACACCCACATACACACCCACACACAATCACATCCAATCACTCAAACACACACACAATCACTTACACACCCACAATCACAGACACACACAATTACACACAATCACTCAAACACACCCACAATCACTCACTCACACACACACACACACACACACACACAATCACTCACACACCCACACACGGACAAACACATACACAATCACTTACACACCCACAATCACAGACACACACAATTACACACACAATCACTCACACACTCACATACAATCACTTACACACCCACAATCAAACACATACACAATCACACACACAATCACTCAAACACACCCACAATCACTCACTCACACACACACAATCACTCACACACCCACACACAGACAAACACACACAATCACTTACACACCCACAATCACAGACACACACAATTACACACACAATCACTCAAACACACCCACAATCACTCACTCACACACACACACACAATCACTCACACACCCACACACAATCACTTACATACCCACAATCAAACACGTACACAATCACACACACAATCTCTCACATACCCACAAACACACACACACACACATTAATATCTCTTCCTTTGCTTTAGTTTGTTGGATGCGGATTCTTGATGGGAGCGGGCGGCAGTTTTAACAGTCACTCACTTCAGTCACCATTTACAGACAATTTATAGACAGGTAGCCAACGAAAGGAAAAGTGAACACAAAATTCCCTACGTCTCTCTGTATTCGTTATACATTTTGTTTACTCTTTCTTTCATTGGCTATCTGTCCCTAAATGATTCAACTGACAGCAGAACCTTTAACATGATGGATAAGAGGTTGGAATACGCCGTCAGGTCAGCAGTGCTACTTCTTTATCCTCTCATGCTGGACTGATGGAGTCCCTACAGTGACTCACTATCAGCTCTTGAGGTATAAAGTGGTATTAGGAGACTAGCTAGCCGGGGCTAGCTGCATAGCATGCTAACCATTAGATATCCCTGTAACACGATACATAGACATTTCTTCACATTCTGTTGATAATTATAGCTCATTTTGGAATGTTTTAAACTAAACATCTTACTTTTTGCACCTTGAAATAATGTCTGCATATCTTTTAATCATTTGAAATAATAACTTTGTGTGAGGTAGCTTCAGGATGAATTAAACGCCACAGCCAATCGGTTCTTATCAGTGCCACTGTGAATACTTTTCACTCTGTATGTTTCTTAAATGGAGGATTTAACTGCTTAAACCACTTTGAACTACTCTGTAGACTCTGTTTACATCTGAACCGTTTAACTATAAATAAAAAAGTAATAATCACTAATAAATATAATATAATTGCAGTTGAGTTCTGACAACAGGCTATTCAAGGATCATCCAAGAATTAAATACGTCTAAAAGTAAACAATAATACGGGATGCTGTGAGGGTTTATGTGTGTGCGTGTGTGTGTGTGTGTGTGTTTTCCCTTGTTCTCCTCCAGGGAAAAGAAAGATTGGGCCACACCAATAAAGCCACAGTTTCCAAAGTGCTGAGCAAACTACATACATATTCCATAGTGCTGAATGGGGTGTATAAATATTACATAGTTTACCACTCTTTAACACACTGCAGCGTGTGCTCGGGTTTTACGGGGCTGGCATGTTGCAAAAACTCTTGAGAATGCATCTGACTTCAGCTAGCTGTGGGTGTTCTTTCTAGGAGGAGCTGTGCCTGTATGTGTGCATGTAGGACTGGTGCCAAAATCACTCTTTTATACTATGAAAGATAATAGCTGGTCGGGAAGCAGGAAGGTTGCCAAAAATAGTACTTAACTTATTTTATTCGTAACACATAACATCTCCTACACCAGTCATACTGCACGGTCATTAAAGGCTAAAAAGACGGACTGTTGGAGAGATAGATGAAGCACTGACAAAAACACTATAATCTGTCTATGGTGAAGTGTCTAGTGTTAGCTACTAAGAAAAACACCTGCAGGCCATTCGGTTACCTCATCATCATGACTGAAAATGGCTGCATATGTCAGACTTGCCCTTGGTCAGCATAACTGTGGTGTATTGGACTTTCCTCTGAGCACTCTCCACAGCTGACTGACCGTTGAAAGGTTCCACCATCTCTGTAGCACAATAATGCAGTTCATGTGTTGTTCCCGTGACTGGCTCCTTCGCCCGAATGAGTTTATTTGTATTTAGCCCCATATATGTATTTAGCCCCATATGTTAATTATACATGCAAATTAATGTGTGTGTGACTATAAAAAATTAATATAAACTATTAATTAATTTGTGTGATTTTTCTACATGTATGTCTTGTCCCACATCTGCTTGCACTGGATTGGTAGCTGCCGGCTCCCACATATGACACTGAAATGTAATCCCACCCTGCAAGTTATGTTGGTCACATGGGAACACGGACCTCTTCCCCTTAGACCCAAACTGGTTAAAACCTTTTTTTAAAGAGATCATAAAACATTTCCGTGTGGGAAATATTAGAGGCATTACGCTATTCAAATATCTAGTTTCCATCACCAGAACTACACAGAAATGATGGAGAATCAGTGGAAATCCCCACTGAAGGCATGTCTGATTTAACACTCTTACAAAACAGTCATTCATACTACTCCATACGCGCTGCACAAATGTATCAGCTGTTTCTCAGATATTTCCACCTAGATGATCGTATGGTTTATTGTCAGATGGAATAAAAGCTGCTTTGACATTTTCTACAGGTTTTCTACAATTTCATAACTTTTTATACCAAACTACACACATATTCAAATATCTAATTAAGCCAAGACATTTAAAACCAGTTATATCCATGTATTCAAATAAGTCCTGTTTACTCCAGATTTATTGTTTACTCAAGATTTAGTACTCACTCAATGATCATATTATGTGTGTCCATTTACATGTTACTTATGTGTGCGTGTGTACGTGAGTGATTCACTACAGACAGAGCAAAGTTCCTTCATGTCGCATGTGTGCATGCGTACGTGTGTGTGTGTGATGATTCAGTATGGACAGAACAGAGCTCCTGTCAAAACAACAGCTGAGATATTGTTATGTCATCGTGTCATGCCACTGTCCCTCTTCCAACGAGATGCCAAGTTCTCGTGCTACATTTGCATTTCCCCAACAAGTGCCCTTCGGCTGCTATATTTAAATGGCCGCATTATGGCCGGACCTCGCGGAACGTTCCGGAGATGAAGGGCAAGATGGAAATACTCCTGTCTGACGGCAACGTTCCATTATTCAAAAGGAACCTACATGTTGAATAGGAAAACGTCTGAAGAGCATTGCTTTTTCTTCAGGGTTCTGTGACGGAACAATAAATTAGCATAACAAATATTAAGCTGAACACCATAAAATGTAGGATTCTTGGTCATATACTAAGTGTACATACAGCGATCCCTATAACACAGTTTTATATAGAGCTCCCTATTACAGTGTTCTATATAGTGCTCCCTGTAATAGTGCTCTCTGTAGTGCTCTTTTTAAGAGTGTTCTACATAGCATATCCTAAAATAGTGCTCCATTTAATAGTGTTAGGTTTCTTTATATATATATATATATATATATATATATATATATTAACACAGTACAGAAGTTCAAATATATATATATATTAACACAGTACAGAAGTTCAGTAACAGTTGTGGTTGTAGTATACTGTCATCTTTGAGTGTGGTTCATCTAGTAATGAAATAAATGTGAATGTCACACAGACTTTACCATCTAAGGCCATTTTGTCTGAGGCCACCAGCTTGACACCTTTTGTCCAAGGGCATTCACCTGAGGCCCAGAACTGAAGGTCAAATTAACATTTCAAAAACACATTTGAACTCACTGATAAAATCTAACAAAAGCCTCAAATAGTTTGTAGCATTAAGCAAAATAACATACAAAAAACACAGGTTCTTTAAGCTGGCTCTGGCAACGGCGCTTGCACAGATCTCCTCAATGAATGGGAACCTTATCCTCTAGCACCACAATATCATCAACCCCTCCCCGCTTCTAGCGTAAGAAGATGATTGGCTTGTTTCTCATAAAGGGAGGGACTTTCAATATAAACAGATGCCATGCTGAGCACTATTAGTTTGCCATTCATTTCCTAACTAGTGATCAGTCTCCTCATGTATAACGTCTCTGTTACTGCCATTACAAACATGGTTTTAGTCATTATTATTCAGAATGTTAATTTTGTGAAATATTGTGAGAACACAGAATCATGAATTAAATCAAATTGCCAGCTGTATCGTTAAAACTCTGATGCTAGGTACAGTAAGTGTGCTATGATACACCCAACTTGTTAGTCATGCTTATGTGTGTAACTATTTGTTTTTGGTGAACAATAAGTGAACAATGTTTTTTTGCTATTGGTAATTAGAGTTACAGTAGCCCTAGAGTGTATGGGGCTCTGTGTGTGTCTGTGTGTGTGTGTGTGTGTGTGTGTGTGTGTGTGTGTGTGTGTGTGTGTGTGTAAAAAAGGTTAGAGTGTGTGTGTATTAAAGGTTAGAGTGAAGTTCAGTGCAGTGGGCTGGTAAAATCACCACCAATCACATGTGTAAAAGAGCATCTCTCCACCTGTGCACTTCTCAAAGGCCTCAGCAATTTACAAATACACTCTGATGTGTATGTGTGCAGGTGAGGAGGTGTGTGTGTGGGGGGGGGGGGCAGAGAGTGATTGTAGATTCATAAAGAAGAATCCCGTGCAGTCTTAGTGTGAGAGTGTGTGTGGCTGGTGGTGCTTTAGCAGAGTTGATGTCTTGAGGGAGACTGACATGATGTGATGGCTGAGTTCCTTCATACATCAAACACACTGAGTTGATTCAACCCAGCCTGCAGATGTGGTGTCTGTGTGTGTGTGTGTGTGTGTGTGTGCGTGTGTGTGTGCGTGCATGTGTGTGCGCGTGCATGTGTGTGTGTGTGTGTGTGTGTGCGTGCGCGTGTATACAAAGGTGTGTAGAAGAGTTGCTGAAATGTTTGAACTGGGATACTTTAGAAACCTTTGATTTTCAGACAAAAACAGCCATGAAAACCCAAATATTAATGCTGTAAGCTAGAGATCTGCACTCCTGGGTTCCACCACAATAGCTTGCGGCTTGGGACTAAATTTCAATGTCATGTGGGTGAGTGGGCGGTTAACAAGTCCAGTGCATGCAGGAGCATGGCAACATGTATTTCCAGAAAGAAATCAATAAACAGTCTGTAAAAAAATATACTAATAATGCAATAATTATCATTCATGATTAACATAAGACGAAAAAGCTAAATAATCAATAAGTAAAAAATGCGTAAATTACATTATTGTGTTACAGAAAATTAGAGCTTAGGCATTCAGTCACCGTCAGTTGTGGAAAGTGCTCTAAACAAAGTCCAATACACCACAATTAAGCAGACTAAAGGCAAGTCTAACATTTAGCAGTCATTTTAGTTATGTTTATTTCAGGAGAAAATAACTGATCTGTAAATAGAGTGTGTCATATATCGTAAGTCATTTACCCTTGTACAGGAATGCGCGCGTGAGCAGGATAAATTCTAATGGGATTCGAGTGGGATTTAAAAACAAAACAAAACACACAGTCCTGCTTAGACCTCCACAAAAACCAGCCAAGCCACCAGCAAAGAGTTTTCATGTCAGGCTGTTTGAGAAAATACACTCATCATCAAAAGAATAGTTGCACCCAGAAGGGAGTGTGGGATTGCAGTACTATTGTGAAGGAACATAAAGGTTACCAGAAACAACAAATGATGATAAATTTAGACTGATATGGGCAATATTTATTGAGCTACACACAAAGAAGTAGTGTCTCTCAGTATGGTGTTTGGCCGCTTATATATTCTCACACAGTCCCTGCAGATTTTGCAGTAGGTGTGGAGGTGGAGTGACACTAGGCCTTCTGGACATGCGACACGTGACATCAAATCGTTCATCTTGGTGCCTCCACTCACGGATTCATTGGTCGTCTCCACCAAGACAAAAGCGAGACTCGCCACTGAAGATGACCCACTGTCATTCTGAGTCACTCCATGATGGTCTGGCATGACACAATTGCAGTCTTTGGCATTAAGGACAGTCGTCGTAACGGTCTGTGTGCATGTAGTCCTGCATTGTCCAGCCATCTGCCAATGGTGCTGGCACTAACAGGATGACTCACGTAGGGCATCACTGCTCACTGAAGGTCCACAATCATGGCTGTTGGGTCAGTCAGGTACAGTGATAAAGCCCATCCTTGCTTATGTCACATGCACGTCCGAGCATGAAACTTGAATCATGCGCATGTCTCACAGTGTCAAACCTACCCACCAAGTTTCATTCCTGTCGTTTGATTCTGGGTGCAACTATGTGTGCAAATATTCTTTTGATGCGTGTACAAGGGGAAACTAGGCTACATGTGTTTATGAATTTTACCCATTTGTCTAGCAAACTGAACAGTAATTTTAATTTACTTCTTGGACCAAACCGACCTGCTGGCAAAAAAATTATTTATACCTGAATAATATACAGTTTAGTTAACTGACTAAGAGAATCACAAGGTGGGCTAATAGACCTCTTGTTTGTGTCTTCCTATCAGCTGCTAAAGGCCAACAGACCAGCTTTTGTCTTAAAGAAGCACTATGCAAGACTTGTTTAGCTAAATTAACTAGCATTACTGAGTCATGAGAAACAAAACACTCTAAAACAGGGTGCCCATGTGCTGCTGTAAGTCACGTAAAATAATCATTTTAAACTACTAACAAAGTGTCAGAATCAGAATGTGTAAAGCTGATACTGAGACAAAAAACATTTTCATGCTATCCTGGTCATCTCAAGGACAGTGCTGCTGTTATATGACTCCTGAAGCTGAAAAGGTTTTGGATGAAGGCTACACTCACAGCACAATGTCACAGTTCAATACACATGCAGGTAGACCTCAAACACTACTCTACCAGTAACTAACTGACCTTTAACTGAATTGTACTTTTAAAAAAACTTTAACAAATTGTACCGTAGATTTTCTTGTACCGTCTTTTCTGCTGTCGTTTCTGACTGTATTATTCATTTGATGGTGTTTGATTTTTCTGTTTGCAGCCACAATAAAACATTTGTTAATATTATCAGTTTACTCGTTTTTGGCTTCTTCACTTGCATCAGCACCTAATAACAACCCACACACACTCATAAGGCCATACACAGATGTGATGTACGTCAAAATGTTTAATTTCATAAAATTTTATGGGTGGAATTCCACTTTAAAAAACCATGAACATTAAAATTAATCAAATGAATCACAATAATAGTGGATTTCAGATGTTAAGGTGGTTTAGAACCTCTGAACTAGACTTCTGTTAGAATTCAAAGATAAAAACAGAGCAGAGTCTATAAAAAGAAGGTATTCTTATCGTAACTTATCTTTGTTTCACATCACTGCAATACAATGCCATTGTATTTTATGTACATGTCATAATGCTTTAACATTATTTGCCGCTGGCCACAGAAAAACAAGCATCTCCATTTTCATCAATTTTTGCTTTTATGTATCATTTGAAAACAACAGCTGCTGTTTACACTGTGTAGAGATTTCATGATGGGACCAACAGAAATGCCTCAAATCACTTGGGAAAAAGTCTGGTTCCACTGACTTACATTAAAGTAAAACAAGGTTTTGGCCTCTCCTGTAAAGTTACCATTTTGGAGATACTCATTTTTCTTTGGACAGCAATGATATATACTGATATACTATAAGAACTACATATACACCAGCATACACTGCACTCACACCTCCAGCAACACACGGTCTGCAGGTCTGTACTGTCGCCTTTTATACACACACACACACACACACACACACGCACACACACACACACACACACACACACACACACACACACACACACAGACAGCCTTGTGATCTTCAGTATGCCTGGTGTCTTCACGACTTTCCTCTTTGATCTCTCACACACACTCATACTTAGAGTCCTGTGATCTTTGAGGAGAGCTTCTTGCACAAACGCACACACACACAGCACAACTCCTGTGCCACTCAGAAGCACCATCAAGAGGCAGCAAATGAAGAAAAACAGAGAAAAACAGAGTGTGTGAAAGAGAGATAATATGAAGTACAAGCAACAGAGGAACAACAGAGCAGCAGAAGAAGAAAAAGAGAAAGAGTGAGAAAGCAAGAGAAGAAGCCAAAAGGCGGATGGACAACGTTAATTTATATTCAGCCAACGTATCCATACTGTGAATCTACAATGTTCAAGCCCTTCATAAATAAAATAATACAATGTGGACGATTTATAACACTAAAACAAACATCACTGCAGAACTTAGTCCCAAACCTCACTAACACCCATTTCACTACACATACACAGATAAAATGACCCTCATAATATGATGATGACACTCCAGAACTAGTAGCTATTCCACAATAACTGAGAAACATCCAATAACACTAGCCTTTCAGCTAACAACAGGAACTTACCACTGAGAATCCACATCTGTACTGCACATCCAACTTAGCTTAAAGGTGTGAGTGTTTGTGTTGTAGGGTTGGTCGCCATGCAGGTGAACAGTGGTGGCCTGCTCCCTATTAGTTCCGTGGTTTGTATGTGCCTTTCTGCTGGTGTTTTAATAAAATAAAAAATAGCGCCGCCCCATTGCAACCATATTTATGTTACAGCTGTGATGTTTCATATTGGACAAATCCCCAACACTCATGTGAGTTAGCAAAGCACTATTAAATTTAAAAATTAAATATGAAAAATATATAAATATAAAAATAAATACATAAATTCACCCAAGTAGAATTATTAGTCCCATAAAATCATCAAAACTAATATTAGAAAAACTGTAATGTTCAAAACATGCTTATATCAGGCCCTATTAACTGTAGAAGTGACGTTCTCACACACTTATGCACGCACACACACACACACACACATACACACACACACCTCTGGGATACATGAGGCCAGACACAGCTGTTTTTCAGACCACCAGCAGGTGAATTAGGAGACAAGAGAGGTGGAGAGGAGAAGAGACGAGTAAAGAAGAGAGGAAAAACAAAACAACAGAAAGAATGGAGAACAATAAAAAAACACCTGAGAGGTCAAGAAATCAAGAAAGAGAAGAGAGAGAGAGAGAGAGAGAGAGAGAGAGAGAGAGAAAGAAAAACGTGTGGGCTGTCTTTGCATTTAAACAAGTCAGAATAGCTTAAAACGAAACGCATGAACAGAATATGATCATCCCTCTTTCTCTCTACAGAGTCTTCAATTCTTATGCAGGTTACATGCCTCCATAGGATAATGCTAACGAGACACAAGAATGGGGCAAGAAACAGAGGGATAAAATGAAATAAAAATGAGCAGCTGTGTGGGTAAGATAGAGTGAGATAGAGAGGAGAGAGACAGAGACAGAGCAGGGGAGAGAGTGAGATAGAGAGGAGAGAGACAGAGACAGAGCAGGGGAGAGAGAGAGAGAGAGAGAGAGAGAGAGAGATTGGCAGGGTTTACAGTGAGGTATTTAGTTAAGAAGCCAGTCTTGTGGGACTCATCCTCGCTGTAACACAGGTTTTCCTGAGCCGAATCCAACTATTATCTCATAACGCTGGAATGTGTAACATAATAGAGCCCCTGTCCAGGCTGAATACAGTTCATACAGCACAGCTCCTTCACATGTGTAATACGTACATACATACATACACCTTTATGTGAATATATATGCATATATGTATTCATATAGGTCATTTGAACCATCTTTGATATCCTCCTTTTGAAAAAAGCAGAAATCAAACACTCAACAGAAACACGTTTTCCATCATTAAGACTGATAAACAAGAACATTGGAGGTTTAATATTCATATGTCACACTTGACTGGTTAAGTGATTTATCTTTGTGTTTTAAGCAGATACGATTTAATACACTACCAGCTGACCTACACAGTCCTACCTGACCACTTGGATTGTACAACTTCGTCATCTTTTTGATGGAGATATTTCTGTTGGTGGAGATATTTCTGCATTTTTTGTCGATTTTGACTTTTATGGATCATTTGAACACAACAGCTGCTGTTTACAATGTGAAAATTCATGATGAATGGACACACAAAAATGACCCAGAATTGCTTGGAAAAAAGGAAAAAAAACACACACACACACACACACACATACACACACACACACACACACACACACACACACACACACACACACATATATATGTGCACTCCATACACATTGTTTAGCTGTGACTGACTTTGTGACTTTTTTCTGCAACTTTTAGTGCAAAATTTCTATTTGCTGAATTTAACGTGCAAGAAAAAAAATAAAACATGCAACACAAAAGGTACCGTACTAATGTGCCAATTTATTGCCCCCAAAAGCTTTTGCAAATGAGTACATAACAAAATGATTTTTATATGAAGTTAATCTCTCTGTAGGGTCGCATCTGAACAACTAAGACAAATATGACTAATCATGTTAATCATTTCACCAAATTAAATGAGACAAATTATTTTAATAGATGGACAGCACTAATGTAAACATAGATGTAGGTATATATCTACACGTAAAGGTTCACATTTACATACTTAATGTCGCTGTTCACATTAGCATACACTAAAGTTAGGAGGTATATTAATGTGCACATCTCTTTCTGAATATTAGAGAGAGAGGGAGAGAGAGAGCAAGAGTAAGAGTGAGAGAGAGAGAGAGAGATGGAAAGAGAGAGAGGGAGAGAGAGAGGGAGCAAGTGTGCATTTGCTCTTCCATGCCCATGTGTGTATGTGTGTGCACGTCTTTGGAACTTGTACAAGCCTAACTCCGCCAGCACATCCCAGGATTACACCACAGCTCCCTAGCAACCGCTTGGAGCCGCATGCCGACGGCTGGCCCCTAGACAGCCGGTCCGTATTGTGGAATGGAAGCATAATTCTTCCAGATTGGCTTCACCTCTCGCCAGTGGGCACTGCATTGTCCTCCACTGGCCCAGCTGACAGACAATAACTATGATCTAATATGAAGAGGATTATTATAGGCACTTTCTAATCAATGGCGTAATCAGAGGGAACAATGGAGCGCTCATTATCTCTCCAATACAGACTCAAACAACATGCATGTTACTTTCTGAGCCATTCAATGAGGGGAAACAGTCGTTGTGATGGAACCATAACATGAGCGTGTGTCATGAGGCTTACACTGACGTTTGCCATTGTGTGGAGAAGATAACAAAGCTTGTTTAAAACACGAGGGCATTATTAAGACTGGGGGCGCACAGATACCACTTTGTTCAGACAGAGCATAAGTGCATAAATTTTAGTACTCATCGATACTGAGTCCGATACCACAATGAACTACCTACTTAGAATCAAGCAGCTGTTAGTGTACCTTAAGAGCAGCTCTCTCATTGGCTGCTGCCTGAATTACTTTGCATCACTTCCCAGACCATCTCACACTCTGTGAGCTGCGAATGTATTGAGTAGGAAAAATAAAACATGTTTGAAAGTATCGAATGGCCTCCCATCACTTCAGGGCTCGACTGGAAAGCTAAAGACTGGCTTGTTTCTCCTCTCATAATACCAGATTGTCTGCACTTCCAAGCAAGCTACTGACCTGGAAAATTGCTCTGGACTGTAACAATGTGTTAAATCAGGGTTAGAATCAGACAAACAATCGAGTAGTGTAGACCCAGCTTTAGGCTACTTCAGAAAACGTTTAACAAAATGATCATTTATTTCAGAGAAAAACCCTTTTAGCACAACACCAAACTGATGGCACACTCTTTGTGTGGACAAAAGCCTGGAGAAGAATTCCAACCAGACTACACTAAGTGGACTGTAAAGCTGTATAGACGTGGACATGTCAAAGTCTGGGGCTATTTTTCTTACAACGGTGCTGGTGAGTTCATTAATGGGATCATGACCTCAGAAGTGCACAAATGCATTTTGGTTGCAAACCTGAGGAAATCTATAAAGAAATTACTCAAATAATAACCGCCCGGCACATTTGCAGGGCTGTCAGCAAAATGAGTCTAGCTTAACTCGATTCAGTGTCAAATATTACATAAACGCATTGTAATTCCAGTTTTTGGTAGCATTATTTATTCTCGGTTCTCAGTTCAGATATGTACACACATTTAAAAAAACATATCAAAGATATCATCACATATAACTTTATACAGATGAAGATATCATGACAATAGTAATACATCCTCGATCATGTATATGTGCTGGTGCTGGTGAGTTCATTAATGGGATCATGACCTCAGAAGTGCACAAATGCATTCTGGATGCAAACCTGCAGAAATCTGTAAACAAATTACTCAAATAAAAACCACCTGCCACAACAAGCGTAGCCGTGACTAGATCCACTAGTGAGGCCCGTGTTACAGAATAGTGACCTAGGTTAAACTAAATGCTGAATATGTGTATTACACCAACTGTCTGTTTCTCCTACAGTTTTTTTTAACCAAATCATTGCTCCATTTTCTTTCATTCATTCATTCCTTTTTCCATCCTTCAAGACGTATGAAAACAGCTGCTACTGTTCCATAAACTCCGGTTATCATGCTTAATTTTATTTAATTAATTTACCCATTTATATTCGCATGTATTTTCAGTTGAAAAGCCGGTTCCTGCACACACTACATCAGTTGACAGTTCCATTGATTTTGTTTCATTTACCTCTCCTTGTCGCTCGATTTACATGCCTGTCTCATTTGCTCTCTTCCTTCTTTGTCCTTAGAGATTACTGACAAAGCATACATTAAAAATACTCTATAGAAGTCTGCCTCTCCTCAAACTCCAGCTAAGAGGAAGGAAGACACTTACCCAGTTACCCATACACAATACAGCCAAACGTACCTGCTGATTTCTGAATTACATTATACCATACTAGTTAACAGTGAACTTCCTCACGCTGGTTGTAGTATGTTATGAGTAGCCTTACTACATTCAATGGCATAGCTTCTTGTGTTGAGAGAGAAACACAGTCACAAGTTAAGTCTATGGTGAAATCATAGCTGTTCTGAGGTCAACTGATATCCAGTTACTGCAGACCGTGAAGTCCTGTTGCTGTTTTCACACTGAATCTGACAACATGTTTCAGAAACTATAGAGGACTTCTGTGTAGTTACGGACATGGCACACATAGCGAACTGAAGGTTTGAAGCAACTGCAGACAGCAACTGCTGGAGGGCTCAAAAAATGAGGGAAGTATGGGTGACAGTGTCATGGATTGACTGGCATCAATCAAATTTCACCAAAAAACATGGCTTAATAAACATCATATTACGGATTACCCGGTAAAGAGAGCTGCACCTTTAACCGGACCACTGCTGTTTTAGAACAGCTCTGTTTCCAAATTAAAGGAGCAATATGTACGATTTTTTAGTTTAAAACATTACAACAGTATGTGAAGAAATAACAGTTTTGATGGTTTTTCCAATGATGTCTATCTGTTGTGTTGCAGAGCTATCTACTGAAGTTAGCATGCTAACCAGCTAGTACCAGACTGTCCTGTCTTATAAATACCACTTTATACCTTCAGAGGTGATAGTGAGTTACTGTAGCATTGAGTCAAATCAGTCCATCTCTGCCCTGATGGCATATTCCAACCTCCTGTCAATCATGTTAAAGGTTCTGCCCCAGTTAGATCATTTAAGGACAGGTAGCCAACGAAAGGAGAAGTAAACGCAACAATGGCTTAAGCTCTCTGTCCCCTGCGTTCGGCAAGAATCTACTTTCAGCAGCTAGCAAAAAAGAGATAGAAATAGAATAAACACTGGCTGTGCCTTTTATCGCTGGAAAACCTCTTTGCGAGTAGAGAGATGAAATTTGATGCTTTTCTTGAAGGTAAAGTAAACAGCTGTCAGCACTAACACTGAGGAGCAGGGTCTGTGCATTTCCTTGTTTCCTATGATAGAAACTTTCTACTGATATGTTGCTCCCTGTTGTCTGGGGTATGTATTTAAAGGTTGTATCATTATACACATGGTACCTTTAAACCTCATGAAAGAAGATGAATGAAAAACCCTTCAGAAAATAAACAAGTCCGGATCACCATGCTCTCAAAGCTGGCTGAGGCCATTTTTAAGTATGGCACAGATATTCAAACACCTTTCGGGGCCACTGAATATTCCTATGGCATAAATAGTGCGACTATGAAAATCTGTCCATCTTTGTCTCTGTTAAAGCGTTTCATGTGTTAAATCCCACACATTCTCCCCTCTTTTTCTTCCTCTCCTCTCTCCTTATGTGAACTCTGCATGTACGTGCATGTGTCTCTGTTAACCTGGCCATCCTCTCTGACGTGTCCTCTGCCTCTCCAACATCAGCGCCCCAAGCTTCTCCCAAAAAACTGACAGAAAAAACACTCTCTCTCGCTCCTGTAAATAGACCAACTCACTCTCTCTCTCTCTCTCTCTCTCTCTCTCTCTCTCTCTCTCTCTCTCTACCCCCGGCATCCTTTTACATATATATAGAAATGTATGTGCCAGTGGTTGCCATGCCAACCGATTCAGCCCACAGAGAGCGAGAGAGAGAGACCGAGCGAGAGAGCGAGAGAGCGAGAGAGAGAGAGAAAGAGAGGTAATTATTAAGAAAAAGACAGGGTTGAAAACACTCCTCAATCCCCTCTATTTAACCACCTCCTCCTGTGGCATGTCACACTTCTCCTCCCTCCCTCTTTCTCTCTCTCTCGCTCTCCATCTCTCTCACTTTCTTTCCTCATCTTTCTCTCTCTCTCTCTCTCTCTCTCTCATGCTTGCTTCCTCCACCCTCCCTCTCATTCATCTCTCACTCACTTTATCTCACTCTCTCTCCATCTTTCTGTTTCTCCTTCCTTCTTTCTTGCTCTTTCTCTTCTCTCTATCTACTTCTTTTTTTCTCTCTCTCTTTCCCTCCCCTTCTGTTTATCTTTTTCTCTCTCTCTATTCCTTCCCCGTTTCCCTTTTATCTCCCTCTCTCTATTCCCACTTCTTTCCCCGTCTCTTTTCGGTTTCTCTCCGTTCCTCTTTCTTTCTTTCTCTCTCGCTATCTCTCTTGCTGTATTTCTCTTCCCATTTAGCTCCATCTCTGTCGTTCTCTATCTCTATCTCTCTTGCTCCAGCTTTCTCTATTCTCCTTACTTCTCTTTCTCTCTCCCCTTCTCTTTCTCCCTCTGGTCCCATCTCTCACTTGCTCTCTCCTACTTTCTCTCTTTCCTTTTCTGTTCCTTTTCCCCATCTCTCTCTCACTCTCCCTCTCACTCTCACTCTCTTGTTTCTTTACTTTTTCTCTCCATTTCTCACATGAAGTTTCTTCTCGTTTTCATCTCTTCCTCCTTTCCGATCACCTCTGCCAGCTTCTGGTCCACTGGTCGGGTTCACTTGTTTAAAGAATTCTTCTTTTTCACAAACTTAACCGTGTTGTAATTGCATGTTGAGAAGCCTCCTTTATTTCACACCCCCACACTTTGTTTTATAACATCCCCCTCTCTTCCTTCTCTTTCTCTCTCTCTCTCTTCCCAGTTTCTCATTCTCTCTATTCTCTCACAGTCTTCAGCGTGACTCTATTCTATCCGTCTCCCGTCTCCAGCTGGCATATTCATCCTTCCTTTTCCCTCTCTCCATCTCCTCCTCCTCTTTTTTTAGCAGCATTTATACGCTGGTTCTGTTACATTGAGGTGATTCGGCCTTTAGAAGCACATTCAAAAAGATGAAGAAAACAGCGTAAAGACTGATGCAGCAGGCGGACAAATAAAAGAAACACCAATAAACATCAATACGATGCTGTATCTGTGGAGTAAAGCATCTACTGCTACTGAATACTGAATAAGGTTTCCTGCTTGTTTAAACCTCTTCTGCATTCATTTTAATAACGAGAGATTAACTGCAAAAGATCACATTCATTCATCCAACAAGTTTACATGCACGTAGGAATTCTGGGTCTCCATGAGCCAGTCAATGACTGAATTTCTTTCTAAATACATACAACTCAGTCTACAGATTTGCAACCCAACAAAGAACCTGCTAAAGAAGAAACATGTGGCTTGTCAGTGCAAACATAGTCTCAAACATAATTTATGTGCACGTTTAACTAACTTGTTTATAACTGCTATTTTCCTTTTTTTTTTTGTAAGATTCAAAGGAAAAACTTCTTCGAGTGATTTCCCATTGAAATGGATGATTTTCTATACAGCATACACTCTTGCAGGGTGGTAAAAAGTGTCGATGTGGATTAAAAGCTTTGACATATTGACCCATTTCATTAGTTTATGAAAAAAAAGAAACAGAACATTAATATTTAGTGAAACTGTCAAATGCCCACAGAAGTGTAAACCAAGGACTAATAAAATACAGCGATAAAACGCCTTTCTAATGAAAATGACAAGAAGCTGGTATCGTCAATCACCATCAAGCTAGGACAAGTACATTTAGAGTAATATGTGGGTAAATTGTTGATACATGAAGGAGAAATCTATATTAAAAGTTACTTTCTCAAAATGTTTTCTCCAGATATGAATAATGAAGGTAATGAACAACAGGTGGTAGTGTCACTAAGCGCCAGGACACCAAAGTATTTCCGTCAATCAGAAAGGAAAAACTGTGGCCAATGTTATTGTACTTTTGAACAAGGTACCTACATGGGTTAAGTCTGTGGTGTTTACTACTTTACTACTAATCCAGTACGTATTACAGTGTGTTGTTTATTTGACCACTTCATTACCTGTTAACTGCTAAAATCAGATAATGATCATGTTATCAGTGTGTATCCCTGTTGTTAGAACAAAACCTTGCGTCTCCATTTTGTAAATATGTAAATTTCTTGGATGAATAGACCAAATGACTTTGGGGGGGGTCTGATTGAATTGACTTTACAATAAAAGTAGCGTGTTTTTCCTTTTCCTGCGAATGTATCATTCTGGAGATACTAGGTTTTGTTCCAACAGCAGCGATACATAAACACACTCAAGGTCTGCACTGCAGTGAAATATCCCAGATATTCTGTCGATTGCATAAGTGTCTTGTCTGTGTAAAATGTGTGGTGTAACACAAATCTGTCGAGAGAAAACTCTGAATATGTATTAGCTGACTGCAGCCTGGAATTAAAATCAACTAAACACTATAAGAGCTTTCTACAACAAGTGGGGAAGTGAACAAGTAACTGTTTGACTCAAGCTTAACTATCTTGAATCATAACCTTTGATGGCTTCCATTAAGCATGAAAACAGCCATGTTACCCCAGATGGTAAGAGTCTCTACACTACTGCGCAACTGTTAAATCATCAGCCGAGCTGTATATGATTCTAAAAGGAATGAAAAGGCTGTAAAACGTTGAGAATTAAGTTGTCTCATATTTCAAGAATATTTCAATGATTTCAGTTATTATAAATTGTAAATGAAGCAGTTATTTACACTGTAAATAACTGCTTAAATTACAATTTATAATAACTGAAGTCCTTTAAATATTTAATAAAGACATCTAAAATACTTCCAGCGCCTACTTTAAAAGACATATATGTTTTCATTGTAAATCAAATAACACAAGTCACTACAATAAGGGATCTTCTGAGCAGTAGTGTAAACAAGAAACACCTGGCTATCATTTGGCAAATTCAGGCTTTTTACTAAACTAACTAGGTTCAGAGATTTCTCAGAGAAAGATAATTACCAACGGCACCAAACTGTACCAAAATCCTTTTGTTAATATCAATGCTGGGGCACCTGCAATAACAACAGATATTACTCAAAGAGGATGGAGGGTTATTTTTGTTCCTTTCCCAAATCCCAAACCAGCTGTAGGTTAAACTGTGGCATCAGCCCCAGTGGAATATTTCAAGACAAGTCAAGTGGTCTTTATTGTCATTGCTCACTATAACCTGTATACACTGGAGCAAAACGCCATTCTTCAGGCCCCACAGTGCAACACACAACAGCAGCACATTAAATGGGACCACATTCATGACATATTTGGACTGTGGAGAATGGAGATCTTATTAATGATGTCATCTAATGCAACTGTACTGCTTAAAAACGATTCCAAACGATCAGCACCGATCAGCACCTCGCCGCATCACTCCTCCTGCCTCCCAGCACCTTTGTAACTAGAAAGTTGTGCAACAACATGATTATAATCATAACTGTCCTTCATTCAATTATTGCTCTAATTATCATGAGAATACCGAGTCGACCGTGAATTAAATCTAATCATTAGACCCATACCAACGTTCATCTGTTTAGCTCATTTTAGAGTGGGGTAACACTTTGTAGTACCAAAACACAAAATAAAAGTCTAGTAATGTTAACCTAAAGCAAATAAATCTTGGTGTAACTGCTTGTTGAGCCATCTTTTTAAAAAAGCCTTTTATTCTTAAAGCTCAGGGCCCACATCTGGTTAATGTGTTTACAGCCCTCTGCCAAAAAAAAGCCAGATCTAGTTAGCAAAACAGACCGAAACGTGTGCCATTTTGGTTCAATATGAAATGTAAGCTTATCCCATCATATAATTAAAATGGCATAAACCATTTCAGCTTCTCCACTGCATAGGTCACTGCATGATGTTACAGCTCATAAAAGGTAATGAGGTGTCAAGAGGATGATGGCAATTTACTCTTACAGCTTCTCTCTCCACATTTGCCACCGGTAGAACAGGCACTAGTCCAAAATGTTTGCAAATGGTCAATAAATCTCTAACATTTTACAGCAGTCATCTTTGATACCGGGCTAATTTGCAATGGTGCGCGGTTGCATCAATTCTGTGGCCCATACAGTATACTGATGACTGTGTGTGGAGTGTATGCTGATGACAGTATCTGCTTGTATGCGTGTTGAGTAATGTATAGCGTGTGAAAATAGTCTGTGCTAATTCAATTAGCCCTTTACAGAATCCCCCAACCCCCGTTTTCTTTTTTTACTGGAGAAAATACAAAATGATACCTTCAAGGCTGTGTATCATGGTAATACTGACAACATTCCTTCGTCCCATGATATCTTGCATGAGTTACGGAACACGTTTCTGGTCTAAAGTAAATGGTTTTATTCATCTTAGCTCTCCTAGGATGTAAGCAGTGTTCGGGGCAGAAACAGAAGACTATAGGTTTCTTTTTTTAACCTACTTTATAGGTAGTGATAAAGAGACTACCAAAGTCTGGGGCATTTTAAAGTAGTGAATGAACAATGAATTTATTTGCCTAAGGGATACACACCACCACTCTTGGGTAGTGACCGAGTCAGAGACAGTTCAAACAGCAGATGATGGGGGTGCAGCAGCAGCAGCTACATGAAAGATCAGTAGACAAATATAGGGAAAAGAAGAAAACCTGTGAAACTGCTAATGTGGAATAGATTTTGCTCAATGAGACACTGTTTTTTCAACCGAAACCACAGTCTAACCATAAGTCTAATTTTGAGTAGGACGGCAGACACAAACTGTGCTGAGCTCTTGAGCAAAATGTCTGACCCTAGCATAAAGCATGCTTATTATCAACATCGCTTGACAGTGTTCACTAGCTAACTACTGTTCCTGTTTTCTGATATGGGGCTCACTGGTGTTAATTGCTACTATCCTGCAGTCCTTTGCAAGTATTCCTGTTATGGCAACATGTGACCATGAAACCCCAATCGAGTTTCTGTCAGAAAAGCTGTGACAAAAGAAAACAGCTTGTCACAGCTTTGTTGAAACATGAAATTAGACATTGAGCATAATATATAAAACGTTTTTGGAAATGTACTTTTATTTGCAGGTGAATCTTTATTTAAATTTGACAAATGTCAATTATTCTTAAGTTTGGGTCCCAGACGAAATAAGTTGGTCTTATCAAGTACTGATTCAAGTTAAATATGTCACACCCTGCCATGTCTTGTTCATGTTTGTCTGTTTTATCTGGCTTCCTGTTTCTGTCTTGTCATGTCCATGTGCTGTCTGTCACTCTGTTCCATGTGCCTCTGTTTGTTTTGGTCTTTTGCTCCTCCTGTCTCCGCCCTCTTGTCAGGCCCCTCACCTGTTTCTGGCTCCGCCCCTTCCCAGGTGTATCTCGTTAGCCCTTGTTGTTTTATACTCCATGTTGTACCCTTTGTGCTTGCTTGGTGTTTTGTTCCCCTGCCGTGGTTTTGTCTCCCTGTCAGTTTCTTGAGTCTCCATATGTTGGTTTCTTTGTGTTTTAGTCATTATGGTGTTTTGTTTCTTGTTTCTACCAGTACCTTTGCCTTTAGTTTCATCTTGTTTGTTTTGTTATTAAAAATCTTGCACTTGCATCCGGTCTCCTCGTCCTGTCCCCCGTGTAACAAAATCAACCAGTGCCATACATCGGTTCAAGCGCAGTACTGAGGCAGAGCGATAAGAGTGATAGGCTGAAAGTGTGGTTACACTTTTCAAAACTTGATCCAGACGATGCTCTTTGTGATATTAGTAATGCAAAAGCTGGGCATAGCAACACATCTAACCTGAGAAAACACCTGGTCTAACAGGTGTCTAAAAGCTGTTCTGTATTTGATAGCCTGAAAGCCAAGTGCCTGTCTGAACCCTCCATGGTGGATAAAACTTCAAGTGAGGCATCGACAACTTCATCAACATCTTCAGATAATGAATTAGCTGGTTGGATAGGGTGTAGTTGGAGAAAAAGGGGTTTTGTCACTGTGTTGGTTGAAGTTCATTTAGCATTTTTACTTTAACAACATCAGAGGCAATGACAGACAGTGACCGAGGCAGTTCTGGAAAAAAATGTCATTAACATTTCTATATAACTTAAGTAGTATAAGGTTACGCTTCTCCAGTTGTAATATGTAAAATATGTCAAACTGAAATAACAAATACCAAAAGAGTACCCTGATTAAGATGACTGTTGTGCATATGGTCATTTTATCATACCATATTTTTGCCCTATTTCTGTCATTGCAAGACATCAAAACAAACACTAGCCAGAAGTCAGAAGAGCAGTCTTGAACTGGTCAATGCAAAATGCAATTCAGATGTATATGTAATTCATTATGTAACCCGGTATTAAATTAAATATGTGCTTATGTAATACCACCTGAATAGTATAGCATAACAAAAGTAAAAGCTCTCAACTTGTAAGGGTTAATAGAAACACTTGTTTGAGTCACTGTGGGATGAATAAGTGGTTTGCGAATGTCTCTCTCATACAAAAAAAATAAATAAATAAAAACATTACATCAAGCATTTATATAAGGAATCATTATGCTACACACTGTAGAGAAATATTCAGCAGCCCTGAAGCACTACCACTAGCGAACAATGCAATAGGTATCCCAATACATATTTCCCAGTGCAGCTTTGCCAGAATATCTGACAACTAAGAGTGTTATGGAAATTGGAAAAGTATATAGCTGATACACGCCTCGGCTTCCGCTGTTCTCTTATTCAAATTGAAACCACTGTCAACGATCAAAAATAGAGATCTGAGTACAGCCTATCAGAGTAAAGAAGCCAGGAAGGAGGAGGGGCTTATTCTATGCACACACTCAGGCTGAAATTGATGTTTTTTTCCCTAAATTCTATAGCAAGGCTATTCAACTTGCACCTGGAAAGGCCCAGTTTCATCAACCTTTTTGCATACAAAAGGTCCAGAAAAGCAAACGGCAACTATGTTTATAATTAATGGCTGAATAATTGATGCAGTTCCAGTCCTAGCCTTTCCAAAGCCCTAAGCAAAACAGTTAGAGGTTGGTACGAAAGTTAATTTGGCAAAGAATGAAGATATGTCCTTTAAGTTCCCCTTACAATCATCTGCTGTTAATCTAGTAGTTCTTCTACACTACATTTGTTGAAAACCTTTAGAATTTGCTGAAGGTCTTTAGAATCTGCTCACTTATCTTCCCACTGCATTACAGCATTCAACACATCTCACCCATGTAAGTCCTTTATATTGGGTGGCAAGAAGCATTCCAATAATTCCAAGAAGCTTTATTTCCACTTGGAGTTTTGATGTGTCACTATAAAGGCATGTATGAAATGTAGTAGGTTTTGCAGGCGTCAATACAATTTTTTTTTCTCATTTCTTTTTGCCTCCAAAAGTCTAAAAGTCCTGGGTATTGCAACCCTCCAATCATATATGTTGGTTAAAGGGGACCTTCCATTCCTTTAGTCTCTTATGTGACTTTTTGTGCATGTAAATAGTTTGCAGATTTCTAAAACCCAGAGTACACGCCCGAGGGAGAAACTCTCTCCCACAGAAACCCCTTGACTTGCCTTGTTGGAATTCCAGCCCTTTTCTTCGTTACCAGTAGGGCTACTACTAATGGTTATTTTGGTAGTCGACCCGTCAGTCAACTACGTTTTTAGATTATTCGATTAGTCAACGATCTATCTTTGCTTCCTGAGGGTGCAGCTCCTGTTCCAATGCATGTTTAACCTCACCTGCTCAAGCCTGCACAGTTAGTACTATTAACACTATTAAAACTATTATTAATTACTATTAAAAAGAATAAAACCCAAAGCTACATTAACATTGAAGGTAATGCATCATTGTCTATTACAGATAGTGTACTGGCTGTGCCAATTAAACAATAACCGGTTAAATATCTTGCAACCGAATTACTGATGTGCGCCAACGCAGAGACTAACAAGCTACTGTTAAGTGGAGGTTTACTATATAGAATGAATGGTGGTATCGACGAGAGCACAAAATAGGCAAGATGAGACAGGGTAACATTAAACACTGATTAATTACTGCACTTAACATGTTTGAAATGGTACCATCCGTGGGACCTCGTCTTCTGACAGGTAAACTAACAAACATCACAACACTAACATTAGATGGTTAAAACACAAAGCGGCAACAAAAACCATCCGCAGTAACATTAGACATCACGGCTCTAGGGTGCTTGCTTTCCAGACGCTCATGCATCACCGTAGTGCTGCTGTGAAATGACAACACTGCTTTACAGTGTCTGCTTCCAATGTATTTCATTCATAGGTTTATTTTTGCTGAAATGTTCCCTACTTTTGAAAGTTTCAGACAGACTTTTTCGCCTTGTGTTCTTCACACTCTTTCCGCTGTGCCATCACTCAGTATGTTCTTCTTCATTAGTACAGAATGCAGTCATGGTAGACAATGGAAGCAATACTGCTCCCAGCACTTCCTGTAGTGTGCTGCAGTTACAAAATAACGACACTGACATCTTTATAATCACCATTGCCAATTATGTCGACTAATTCTTACAGCTCTACAAGATGAAACCATCTTGTAACACAACCCTCACTGACGGCCTACTGTCAAGCCTGGCATACCCTCACACAGCACAAAGACAGCTAAAACTTATCACTCTGAAACGTCCTGCTCCAGTCTAGTTTGCAAAGGTGGATCAGGTCTACCAGCTTACTTTACCTGACTTTCAGGATCAGATTCTGGCTTAAACTGATTCAGCAGAACACATCCACAGCTATGTGGGGGCAGAACTTGTAGCCAGAACAGAGAGGTTGCTCTGCCCATTCAGAGCACACTGGGCTCACTGGGAGGCGGGGCTTAAAGACACAGGAGCTCTAACAGAGCCTTTCAGACAGAGGATGAATACAGATATACAGCATGAGAATATATTGTTATTGAAAAATTAAAGTATGTAAATTTATTCTATTAAACCGCAAGAATACAATTAAAAATGAACATCATAAGGTCCCCTCTAACTTAAAAGGGTCATTTAGTTGAATAAACTTCTAAATAAAATAGTTAAGCATGATTTTATCTTTAAAATCATCCTGCTGCAATCCAGTTGTCTGCAAATTCTTACTTCCTCAAAATGTTCAAATGTCAGGCAGCACAACCAAGATTTTTTTTTTCTTGACATGATTAACTGAAATTAAAAGCTATAAAAAATTGGCTGTACTACAGAGATTTTTCAAGTGCTTGCTTTAGACAGCTGTAATATTTTATTGTGTCTACATTTGGGCCACAGGTTGCCAGTTGACGATCCCTGTTCTGAGCCTTTATCTGAGCCTTTATCATATTCTATTTTGAACACAGAAGATATTAAAGATTGAATAGAATTTTGACCTTAGAATCAAAAATTCATATCAAACATAAAAATATGTGTATGATTATGTACCTACTGTAAGCAAATAACAAATACCTGAATATAAGCAGACTGATAAAAGTCAACACTCTTGTCCAGAAAATCGCTGTGAAGTCCGCCTCTGGTTAGGTAATCCAGTGTTCTTTAACATTTCAAAATGCACTCATGTTGAGCCACAGCCGTGATTTGTTTTTTCTACCTTGTTCCCTCTTTTTTTTTACAAAATGACAAAACAAGTGTGTTTGACTCCCACTCTTTTAGTCGGTGGCATTTGCTAAAAGTCCTGGTGACATTTGTTTTCTCTCCTCTCCCTTTCTGTGTCTCTCTCTCCATGGTCGCTTCTATTCATTCCCCCGCTTTCTATAGAGTAAAGCCAACATAGCCTCTTTTAGTCTGGCTCTCTCCATTTTCTCTCTATTGCCTCCCCCTGTCTGTCTATCCCTTGCTCTTTGATTTCCACCCTCCTTCATTCTCTCCTTCAGTAGTTCATCAAATTCTTTTAGTGCAAAAAGGCAGTGGAGTATTGGTAATAGCAGAAGTGACAGTAATACTAATATGAGCCTATGAGCCCCATTGCGTCTCTGACCACCACGCATCTTCACACTTTCACTTCAAAGCGCTTTGCTCAGTTCCCTCTGCACCATGTTAGCCGCGATCATTGGGCCAGACAAAACAGCCAAGGACACGAACACTTTACCACAGCACGTACACTGACTTCAGTGACAATGCCATGACCTTGGTGATAGTTCCAAGTAAGAGGCTCAAAACTATATATAACACAGACAGAGGGAGGAAAGGAGAGGGAGAATGAGAGAGAGAGAGAGAGAGAGAGAGAAAGAGATCCTGTAGAAACAAGAGAACTAAAAAACAAGATGTGATAGAGACCAAAAGATAGGAGAGAGGTAAGCAAGAGGAGAAGAAAGACACAGAAACAGAGCAAATGAGAAGAGGAGAAAGAGAGAAACCCTGACGGCATTTCAAAAGAAAGGGAAATGGAGATAACCAGAAAAAAAAGAGACCAAGAGAGAAAAGGATGATGAATAACAGAGAAAAAGAAAGATGGAGACAGAGACTAGGCAAGAGACAGACACAGAAGTGAGGCCAACCAAGAGAGAATAAAAGACAGACCGAAAGAGAGAGAAAAGATAAAAGAAAGAACCAGAAAGACAACAACTGAACGGATGGACAGACAGGCAGACACCAAAACAGACAGAATGGTAAAGAGAGAGAGAGAGAAGCATAGGCCTAAAGAGAGACCAGAGCACAGAAAGTGATAAAGAGAGAGGGAAGGAAAAGAAGGAGACCAAAGGAAGGAGAAAAAGAAAGACAGATAGAGACAGAGAGAAGTCAAAAACACTAAATAAGAAGGAATGGTAAAAAGAGGAACGAAAGACAAAGAGATAAAATTGCAAAGACGATGGGATAGAGAGATGGGATAGACAGAGCAGAAGAAAGAAGAGGGAAAGAGGGAAAGATACAAGGAAACAGAGAGATCAATAGAGACAGAGACCAAATAGAGAGATACAGAGAGCATGACAGAGAGCAATAGAGATCTAAAAGGAACGAAGCAAAACCAGACCAAGCCAGAGATGAACAATGCTCAATGAAGACTGAGCACAACAGAGAAAGCTGTTCAGAGTCTTTTGATAGCCCTACCTTGGCAGCCATGATCATGGAGGAACCCCCGCGGATGCCCAGGATGGGGATGTGCGTCTGGGCTGAGATGAAGTCCAGGATCTGGGCGATGGCCTCCTGGTCGGTGTCATCTCCGAACACCACGCCCTGCAGCCAGTTGCGGGACATGAGGGCACAGATGCGGTTGATGATGCTCTTGGGGTCAGTCTCGTTCATAGTGACCAGGTCCACCTTGGGCGGCAGTGGCACGTGCAGGAAGTCCTCCTTCTCCAGGCCCTCTGCCAGCGTCACCTCGCTGGAGTTTCCTACCAGGATGACGGCAATGCTAAGCCCCTGAGCGAACTTGGGTGGCAGCGGCGCCGCCACCGGGTTGGCCGCTGCCGGAGGGTAGTGTGGCGGCCCAATGATAGAGTGGCCGCGGGTGCTGCTGCTCACGCCCCCAGCCACGCCCCCGCCAGCAGTGGACCCGCCCCCTCCACCCCGCCTTGACTCGCAGGCCGGGAAGAGGAGGAGGAGCGAGAGAAGGAGGAGGAGGAGGAGAGAGAGGCGAAGGCTGACAAGCATGGCCGACAAATGAAGACGCAGTCCCTGGAGGAAGAGAGGCAAGAGAGTGAGTGAGTTTAAAAATGAGACATATGTGTCCTCTTTTTCATGGTCAGCCATCACTACTCATTACTGGCACGAGCTGGAGGAGATTTCTAGGAAAACGTCAGGATCTCTTAGAGAATTCAGTCATGCACACTGTCAAAGCAAGCTGCAAATGACAAGTTGGCCTAAACTTTATCTATCCATCATCACAGTGTAAGCCAGCTTCTTAACGGAATATTCCATTCCATCTTAAATGCTGCAGTTTGTACCGGTGCCAGAATGTAACATCAGCACCACTTAAGGTAGAATGGAAAATTCGCAAAACAAGCTGGCAACTTCAGTTCCCACATCTTTACCAAGAGCCAATCCAAGATCCAATTTTATCTTTACCAAGACCATTTTATTTCACTTTGAATTTGAATGTGAAAAGTTGTTTGTTTGTGCTGCACACTTCACTGTGCAACTTTCTTAAACTTTGGACAATATCAAGCAGCTTCGCTCAGTATTTGATACTGAAAAGGAGAGGAGCAGTCCCACCTTCATTAACATTACAACACCAATCCAAAGCTGTAAGCAGAGGGAGGTTGTGTGGCTGCTGTTTTCCTGTCTATGTTTACATCAACTTGTTGCTTCTGTGTGGTCTTGTGGTGTCTCACTGTAAACCAGCAAATCAGAGCAAAGCTCATCTAATTAATTTGTCAACTAATTTAGCTTGGAGAAATGAAAACAGGGTAACGGTAATGACTCAGGATGGCGTTTGTGTGAATTTCATTGGAACAGAATGTTCCTGAGATCAAACTGAAATATGTTTTTTTCCATTTTATGTTACTTAAAGACAAAACAATTAATTTATTTAATGTCAACATACATCCAGATTGTCCAAAGTCCAACATCATTTTACTTTATGTGAAAAGTTCATGATGAACTGATCCATGAAAACACTTCAAAACTGGCTGGAATAAAATCTCTTTCTTTTCTTGTTTCATTAACTTTACAGTACATTAACTTTACATTAACATTTAAGTAAATAACCCTTTTGCCTTCTCCTGTAAAGTTACCATTCTGGATATTTTGGAGATTATTTTGGAGGTAAAAATGAGGACTCAGTGATTTGAGCGTGGCATGATTGTTGGTGCCAGACAGGCTGGTTTGAGTATTTCTATAACTGCTGATCTCCTGGGATTTTCACACACAGCAGTCTCTAGAGTTTAGACAGAACAGTGCGATAAAGAAAAAACATCCAGTGAGACGCAGTTCTGCAGATGGAAACACCTTGTTGATTTCAGAGGTCAGCAGAGAATGGCCAGACTGGTTCAAGCTGACTAAAAAGATATTAGTCATTTAGACGTCCACTCTGTACAAGTCTGAAGCCATTTCAGTGAAATGCAAGTCAAAAGAACTCTCAAACTTAAATCAGCAACAATTCAATCTAACGTTTTTCTATACGAATAATACTTGTTGTATCTGTAAACATATTTTCGCTACAGGTAAGGGCAAACGAATAAGGGTAGCTGTTTTGAATGATTTACAAAAAAGGCAACTTACATGAGTAAAGGCTATGATTTTCCATTAGCCACTGTAGTAGTAAAATGCGAAAAAAGTCAAAAGCAAAAGGGAAGAGTAAATGCAATCATCTTCCAAGGCCACTGGAGTAGATTTAATTCAAATGTGTAAAGACAATCGGTACCAGAAGCCATCTGCACACACTACTTAAACAAGTAAACATACCACCATAAGTCATTTGAGTGAAATGCAAATTGAATCAGAACAGACAATGTTTTTTCATAAGCCATTTGAGGTAATTTGAACAACTCAAATGAATAAATAAAGAATTTCTCCAAATCCATTTGACTAAAAGGTACCTCAAATGAATAAAGGCAATCGTTTTCCACAAGCCATTTCCGTAAACTGCAACATAAATGAGTCAGGGCAATTATTTCCCATAAGCCATTTCTGTGAAATGCAAGTGTAATGAGTTGAGGCTACTGCAGTGCATTAACTTCCATAAAGTTGCTGGTTAAGTTTTATGGTTTGATGCGCTTATTTCTAAGGTGAGGCGTGCCCTAGATGTGCATTTGTTACCGGCTTTTATAGTTTGGTAATGCATAAATCATTTGCATGAACTCGACCTCCAGTTTTAGAGTGTGTGTGACGGTCTTGTAAAGGAACAGCAAAACACACTCAGCATGAGAGCTCTTAAAGAAATTGATTGTGAAACACAATGAGAAGGTTTTTTTTCCCTTTTCCAAAGGACAGTGAGAACAGCCGTGAAATAGAGTGAGAGACAGATGATAAAAGATAGCGACAGACAGTGAGAACGGGTGATGAGAGGCAGCGAGAGGGAGTGTGTGTGTGCGGTGCCCACAGAATGTGTTTAGACAGAATGACACACCAGTTGATTGATCAGCTGGCAGAATGGCTCACACACAGGACATCAAGTCTTATATATGTCCCACAGGTTATCTATGTATGTAATATATGGTGCCCACTGTCCACTCTATTAGATACTCCTACCCTCTTGGCTTGTGCTAGATGGGTTTGGTAGGTGGGCTATTCTCTGTCCAATAGTGACACCAAAGTGATAAAGGACTTCAGCAGTCCTTCAGACATTGCTGTGTCTGATCCGCTAGTACCAGCGCTATACACACTAGCCTAACACACCACCACGTTAGTGTCACTGCAGTGTTGAGAATGATCCACCACCCACATAACACCACTGCTTTGTAGTGGTCCTGTAGGGGTCCAGACCATTCAAGAGCAGGGTGAAATAGAACTAACGAAGTATACAGAAAAGCAGATGGACTACAGTCTGAAACTGTAGAACTGCAAAAAGCACCTACATGGAGCTGATAGACAGCTGATGAGTGTAGAAACAAGGAGGTGTGTGGAACACTGAGGCGGATGGGCTACAACAGCAAAAGACCACGTCAGGTTCCACTTCTGTCAGCCAACAACAGAAAGATGAGTCTGCAGTGGGCACAAGGCCAACACTGGACAGTTGAAGACAGAAGAACGCAGCCTGGTCTGAAGGGTCTTGATTTCTACTAAGGCACACAGACGGTAGGGTCAAAATGTGGTACTATCAACATGAATCTTGGGAAGCGACCTGTCTGGAATGTTTTCTTGGCACACTTTGTGCTGTTAATACCAATCAATTATCGCTTGAATGCCACAGTCTGTTTCATCCCTTCAAGTTCACAATTTAGCAAGTTCTAATGGCTACTACCAGCAAAATAATGTACCATGTCACAAAACAGTTAATGTTCTTCAGTAGCTTTCCCAGTCACAGGGTCTGAATCCAATAGAATGCCTTTGGGATGTGTTAGAACAAGGGATTCACAGCATGAAAGGGCACCTGAAAAAACTAAAGGAATTTCATGACGCAATTATGTGAACATAGATCAGAATCTCTAAGGAATGTTTCCAACGTCTTGTAGAATCCACATCACAAAGAATTGAGGCTGTTGTGAATAGACACACACACACACACACACACACACACACACACACACACACACACACACACACACACACACAATCCTCTTGGCATCCTCAACTTTCTAACTTTTTCCCTTAAACCTCCTCTTCTCTTCGAGCACTCCTACTGACAATGTGAAAGGATTTGCCACTCAACATTTCCGTACTTCATCATTAATGTCTTTATTGATGATCAGATCAGTATTAGCTGCCACTCATAACTGATATGAATAAAGACATGGATAGCATATTTGGACATACCTGTTAATTACACTCAGCGCATAAAATGTTTCTTTTTGATACGTGGGCATATCAGTGTTTGATCATCAGCCAAACAACATGCATAAAATGGTATGTAATGGAATATAAACAAACAACATGGGAAATATATCTCTGCAATCATTTAATTTTAATAAATGAATTGATACGTCTTTTTTAGATTGAAAATAAAGTCCTATGACTGGTGCTGCCCCTTTGACAGAAACATGTAGGCATTCTATAAATGTTCTGAGAATATGCAATGTTCCATTAATGTTTTCAGCGGGAGGTTTTCTTTTGGAGTACGAGTTCTCTAAACACATTCTGACATCTCAGGTCTCAGTAACATCCATAAAACATTTTCTGAATGATGTGCTGAGAATTAATTCTTTTATCATCATGTAGCATAATCTGTGGACCTGAGAACATCTTCAAAACATCCTCTGAACGTTGCAGGTTAAACGTTATGTCTTAAATAACATGTAACCTTATAGGAACATTATCTCAAATTATTAACATCTTTAAAACATTCTTTGAACATTCTTTAAAACTTTATTTGAATTTGTAGGTAACGTTAGCCAAACTTGTGGCAATGTGCTGGGGCTACAAATGCCAGTGTGTGACAGGGTTTATAGATTGAGAAGAGGCAGTACAGTGCAGTGAATGTCTCGTTTGATGTGGGGAAAATGGGTCAAAAGCAAATGTTAATGATTGGCTAAAAGGAGTGATTGCAAAGGCCATAGTGTGAAGGGAGTATCTGAATTTGCAGGTGTATGGAAGCGTACAGTCATACAGGTCTAAAAATCCCAGTCTACAGGAAATTCTCCTGTATTGTGCCAGGGAAGGCATCCAACAAATCTGACTCAACTGCACAATTGTTTGATGCAAGAGTGGCTGAACATTGATGTGCCCTACATCCAGAAACCTGTCTAGTCCATGCCAAATCCAATCACAGCGGTTCTTCGTGCTTGTGGAGGTATTACACGCTATTAGACACGTTTTAGTCACAGGGGACTCTTTTGTCCATTGAGATTATATTGCTAATAGAAAGCACTGAAAACATTCCAGTCTATTTCACATTTCATAGCCCACACAGTGTGAGCTTCACGTAAAATAAAGGCTAACAAAAACCGACCACCTGGCCAATTTGACTGTAAAGACAATGTATCTTAGACTACAAAGTAAGGTCCATTTTGATCTTGCAGGGCAGCACTGTTTTTGTTTTTCTCTGGTTTTCACAGTCAGAACATTTTGGTACCTAAATGTACCAAACACACTGACTGATAGCAAATGTCTCTCTAATATGTCTATTGACCCTTCTCTCTTAAAAATCCACCTGTCTCTTTCTCTCTCTCACTCTCTTTCTCTCCACACTCATCCTTCTCTTTCCTCTCCCTCTTAGCCACTCTCCATCTTCTTTCATTCCTTTTGAAGTGCCTGAAGAGATCTCGTTATTGTTTACTGCTGTTCTCATTAGCAGCAATGCAGAAAGAGACAAACACTTAGTCAGTACCACATGTGCAGAGAGTGTGTGTGTGTGTGTGTGCGTGTGTGTGTGTGTGTGTGTGTGTGTGTGTGTGCATGTGCAAGAGCATTCTCCAAGCTCATATATCAAAACTGGTCACAAAAGCAACACCAAGGTATGTGTGTATATTGTTGTAATTTTTAGGAAAAAGTGTCCTGACTCTGTGAGAAAACCTAAGAAAAACAGTCTTAACCTCAAATTCCCAAAATCTCTTATTATTATATTAATAAAACAGTATGTAAATTAATGTGTAACACATATACATAAGACATAATTGCAAACAAATAATATAAGAGCTATAGAGAGTATGCACGGCTAAATAATCTGCAACAAGGCTCTGTTTATTGGTGATACAGCGAAACCAGGAATGAAACAAACGATTATCTGCTGCCTATAAGGAAGACAACTGGACTCGCCAGTAAAATATAAACTCTTGTGGTCATTTTGATGTGTAGGGTTTCTCAGTAATCCTACTTGCCAGCTTGTTTGAAATTTCCCATTCAACAATCTAGCCTGAGGCACAAGAATGTAACTGCAGCACCATTTAAGATGGAACAGAAAAATATGAACAAAAAGCTGGCAATTTCAACCTCATGTGATACATTTGCTATTCTTTTCTTTAGCTTTAGTCTGTAAAATCAGCTCTGAATTAGAATCTATATGTATAGTCAATTGTTCAATGCAGTCAAACAGTTCTCACCCATTCAAGATTGGTTTTTTAGCTATATATATATATTAATTAAAAAAAAAAAACAGTCACCTTGTGTGTTTAAAGTGGTAGGAACTTCAGGCTCCTGCAGATGGCATTGCACAAGGTTGATTGGGCTATAAATACCTGCGGGGTGTGTG
>CM067495.1:10042237-10068345 GCA_034552555.1 Semaprochilodus insignis
CACTTCCTTTACAACTGAAACAAGTGGCAAGTTCACATCGTTCACTGCATGTTCTGAAATCAGCACATCTTTACACACACCACATCTTTACACATATAAGCTTGTTCCAGTACGTCTGTCATGCTGGCTGACGCAAATGCTTTTAGGTGACGTCTGAAATCAGAGGAATATTTCACTTCGGTGACCATAGAGCACACACTTCTTATAGATTCCAGTCCGTCACGATAACGCACGCGTTCATTTCAGTCAACAGGCTGACTGAAATGCCCAATTAGCATCTCATCAGCCATTTTATCTCCTACAAACGGTTTCATCAGACCATTAAAACCAGCATTTCTGTATACAGCTCAACCGTCCTGCGAGGCACAGCTGTCAAATATTATGCACAGTAGTTATATGCATTTATATGAGGATGTATCCTTAACATTTTTACACAGTATAATGAATTTACGTTATTTCTAAACAGTGGTCTCTAAAATCAAAAACAGTTTTAAAGGAATATTCCACTCTACTGAACATAATCATTATCTGCCAAAATTGTACAATATGGTTTAATGATTTGACAATAACTTTGAAGACAATAATTAAAACACATGTTCTGCAGGGGTGTTTCTAGGCTGCCGGTTGTACTGGGGCACACACAGCATTAAGGTGGCGGGGGGGGGCTCAGCCCAACCTCTTTGCCCCGAAAGCTATCGAGGAAGAGCGGCCTACGTGAAACAGAAATCTTCCCTGATTGACCCACTCCTTTTACTCCTTCTTCGTTCTACGTATACTTTCATAACAGTTTCAGACATACGCATGTGAAATAGCTAATGCTAGCTGTGTCATTATGTTTTTGCATAATCAATAACACTTGCTTGGAAAATGAGAAGTTATTAACTGCACAGTGCACCTTAAATTTGAAAATAAAATAAAACATTCTTGATTTATTCAACTATTAAACAGATGCCAAACACGAAAAGAATAAAAGAAATATGAAAAGAAGCACTACCTAAATACCTAAATAAGTAAAGCATTTCTAACTGCAACAATGCCACTGCTACCGGGGTTCAAACTAAGCTCATAGTTAGCTGGGTAAGCAAGAAATTCTGCACCATGAATCCAAAATTCAACTTCTTGCAGCTTATCTGAAGCGAGCATCCGTCAGCAATGCAGAATTAACCAGCCATAAATGCAGACAGATTGTGGTAGTCATTATTCATGGTAGATCACTGTAGTTTTAATTTTCCTTAAAAATTAAATGGGCGGCATAAAAATTCTGCTTAAAGTCCTCAGAAGGCTAGAGCCGGCCCTGTCTATAAGCTACAGTGAAAGCTAAAAGATTTCAAAGGAAAGATGCTGAGGCTTTGTGGGAATGTTTGTAGTGTCTGTAGTGAATTTGTGTGGTCATAATGTTTGTGGTGTGTACGTTTAGCCCAATGGTCAAGGTGACAACTAAAACTTTATAACTTCCATAATTGCTTGATTACAATGGGGCACATGGGGAACATTTTACTGGTGCACATGTCCCAGTAAACTGGATGTAGGGACACCTCTGATAATTATTAAAAAACAGCAAACACGCTCATGTGAGCAGTTGCTTCAGAATGGTGCCAAATTATTCCTTTAAAAGAGTTGTTTTTGGATAAACAGCAAATGTAGTCTAATATGTGTCATTTAATAACATTGCGAAATTGTCTTACTTGTGTGTTGACTCCTAATACAGGTTATCATTGACTATAGCACCTCAAATAAATGTAGAAAAGACATGGTCATCACACAGAGCCATGCATGATCACATCCAAATGTCAGTGTTCATCACTTTGGAGAAAGACGGATGTGTATATTTAAGATGGTGTTGGATGGCAGCATTCCTAAACAACCAGTGAACCAGTGATCAGGGAAATACAAGCAATTACAACAATATAATTTGTGATAATTTGTGCTGCACTACATGTTCTCACAATACTTTAGAAGTAGTTTGAGGCAAGAAGAAACTGCACTGATGTTAAGCTGGGAGTTTCTGGAAGCCTATTTTAGATGAAAGCAAGCGGTTCCTTTCATGCTCCATTGGAGAATATGGGGGATATGTCTGTGCTCCATGAAATACAGTTAAAATCTTTGTGGACCACCACAACAAAGTACAAACTAGTTGAAAAGCTGGCTGTCGTGTCAAAATTAGCTCCAGCATTGATGTTACTGGTAGTGTAGCATGCGGCTTTCGGTTCTTAAGCTCACCGACGTCCTAACTGGACATCTGCAGGGAGTCCATCCAGGTTTAAGAGCAAACGACAGGTTAGACAATAACTGTCAACCACTATACATGTTCTCATACACATGAACTCCCTCTTGGTGATGTTGTGGTATCAGTATCCCTTCATGTTCCAGTTGATGACACTCTCTTGATCATCTCGGACACATTTGCACAGGGCCTGAGGCCTAATTTCTGCTGATTGGCTGCAGATGAGAGACTGGTTCCAGCACCGAGACCTAATTGGCTACAGATGAGAGAATGGCCTGGGTCCTGGGGCGTCATTGGCTGGAATCCCGAAAGATGGCCCAGGGGGACTGGGCATGTCCGTTAGAGTCGGCCAAGATGACATTTACAAACAGTATTGATCTGAAGACCAGCCGGACCAGTCGACTAACAGACCGTGCAGGCACATGCACACATACCCAGACAGGCACAATCAGGCCAGGCCAGTGCTGACGGAATTAACCAGATCGCGGCCATATGCCAATGTGTCTCCCTAAGTAATCAAACATTTTGAGCTGCGTAATCTGATGAGCTGCACATGGATGGAGAGTGACGACTAGAGTCCATATATGATAAGTGTGAACTGCGCTGACGGCAAAATTTTGATAGCATGATTACTAATTATGAAGACAAAAAAAAAAAAGATGGACGGTTTATCCCAGAATTCACTGGCCAGAATGCAGGAAACACCCTGGACAGGCTGCCAGTACATTGCAGGGCACACAGACATATATACTTACACACAGGGGGCAATTTAGCATCTTCAGTTCATCTGACTGCATGTCTTTGGACTGTGGCAGGAAACCGGAGCACCCGCAGGGAGAACATGCAAACTCCACACAGAAAGAACCACAATGTACTGAGGGACTTTAAATGCCTCTGATGCTTAACTGGAAACCAGAAGGCAATGTACTTATCATATTGTGTGCTGGTCCCAAAAATATCTAAAAGGCAATTTTACAGCATTAAAATATTGCTCTATTAAGTCAGATCTAATAAATCGACAACAGCTGTCTCCATACTTGGTGTTGTTTCTTGTGTCCAGTGCTGACGTGAAACATCTGACTTTGTGAAAGGACTATGATAAAAGACTAACTAGCTTCAAATTTGCAAACAGTAAAGTCTGGCAGCGTTTTAGACATTCATAAGCAAGCAATTCAGTTTCTATTAACTGAAATAGGAAATAACACATAAGTAGGTCACATGGCATGTCTAAAGTTGTGGTGATCTAAATGGGTAGCAAGGATTTATCTAACAGGAAAAACACAAGTGTTTGAAGAAATGTGTTAGGTTACCCAGTTCTATTCCTCTCTTTGAGGCAGTCCAGTATTTAAAGTTTTAATCCAATACCTGCCTGATCTAATTATTACTCCATTAACTTATACTTCATTAAGTTAAATCAGGTGTGTCATCTGCAGCTGCACCCAGGGGAAGAGGAACCAAACCTGTGTTCTTCTAACAAGCTCACAAAATAACCTTACGTTTTCTGAAAACGTTTTTCTCCTGGCTATTTATCATATTCAGGCTTATTAGTATTTATTCTGACATTACATAATGCTTTTACCAGCAAATACACAAACTACATACACTGGTAAATAGGGTCTGACCGATACCATGATGATTATATGATTATAATGATTTCAATATTAATAATATCTTACAGAAAAATTCAATATTTCTATTTTAGGTAACTTTTTTGGTAAATAACAAATATTGCAGCACCTGGAGGTGCTTCACTGAACATAAGGTGTTACTCATGTTTATGTGTAGATACATTTTACTTGTTTTATTACTTGATGGCATTTTGTTTTGCATGTAGGGCATGAACACAGGAAGTAGGGGGTGCTGGAAGTGCTGATGCACCCCGTTTTCAGGATAGGACTGTTAATAATAATAATAATAATAATAATAATAATAATAATAATAAGAGTGGTGGTAGTATTTTTATATTTGCAAAATGTCCAGTAGTCTACAGTAACTGTTTAAGTGACTGCCGTATTTTTAATACAGTGAGCCGAATACAGCTGCTCTCTCCCCAACACGCAGGTTGAGGTGCATAGAGATAATGTCTATGCAGTGTATAGAGCAGTTCTGAGTCCCAAAGCAATCTAATATGGCTTTTATATTTCAAAATAGTCACTGATCATAATAATGAACATATAAATCTCACTGTATGACTGTAGATGGCTACAGCGCCACATATTAACAATCTGATTGGTTAATACGCCATTCCAAAATGAGAAAGCAAAGTAAATGATGAGTGTCAGAGACTTGATGTGTCAGTTACATGTATATACCATCATCTCTTGCCTCATTATATCACTGTATGACATGTTCTGTTTCATGCAAATAAATACAAAATAAGGCAAATAATTTTGCATGATGTATCTGTTCAAGTGACATTTGTGCCATTTTAAGTTTCGGCACCCCATGGGGTGAAACACCTTCCCCGTATCCCTGGGGGCTAGGTGACACACTTCAGGCTCCCAGGTGGTGAGGTGTTACCCTATTGTCAGTAGACTGGGAATTTGAATCTATGAAACAACAAATTCCAGATTATCAATAATAATTTTGTTAAAGCTGATAAAGGGAGGGGAAACAAGTATTCAGACACATAATCTCTGGATAATGTCATTTGATTTAGCACAAAGTACTGTATGTATTCATAAGTACAAATAAAGTTATGTTTAAAAAAAACTAAAGCAAGAGGTGGAGGAGTATTCACAGCAAAAGTTAAAGTTAAAAGTTGTCATTGGCAATTACAGTTTTGCCCTATCTACAGTGAAAGGCCATTAGCTTTTTACAGCACTGGTACATCACTCTATTCATGTTTCCACTGATGAAATGTAATGCCCCAGTACCATTTGCACAGCAGCAGCCCCATACAACGATGCTTTTCCTCACTGTGGCGTTCTTGGGATCATACATGCAGCCTTCTTCAAACATGACAAGCTGAATTATTGCCATTTTTGTTTTGTCTAACTAGAACACACTGTTCCAAAGAGGCCCTCATTTGTCTACGTGCTCATGTGCAAATTTCAGACACACACCTCTGTGCTTCTTTTTTAGCAGAGGAGTTTTGCGTGGGGTGTCGGAATGAAGAGTAATGCAGAACAGTTCATTGCTTACTGCTCTCTGTGTAACTGTTGTTCTTTTCAAGCGCCTGCTGACTTCTGTTTACTGTCCTAAGCTGCAGTCTAAGACAGGGGTCTCCAACTCCAGTCCTGCAGAGCTACTTTCCTGCAGACTTTAGGTCCGACCTGTTTCCAATAAGCTGCCCTTCCTTAACTCCAGTACATCTGATCCAGTCAATTAAGGATGGGATTGGGAAGAGGATGATAAGCTGGAGCAGGTGTGGCAAACCACGGCTCTGCAGGAAGATAGTTCTACAGGACTGGGGTTGGAGATCACAGATCTAAGAGAAACGGTGTATGGTGCACCTCCATGGGGACACTGCGATTCTATTAACTGCCCAACTGCTTATTATTATGAAACTAGTTGTACAGATAGGGATGTTTAATGCCTCGATCAGAATACACAGTATTTTAGTCTTTTATGATGTTCACCATGTCTGATTAGGCAATCCTAGTGCCATAAAATCTTGCTGTGTCTTGGGTGGGAGTCCGGCAACACTGCACATTTGATGCCAACCAATCATCGTTTATGTCCAGCATGAGTTCGTAGGTTTTCGAGGAAGTGGGTCAAGAAAGTGTTGATCATGGTTACAGAAGAGTTGTGTGTATTGCTAGCAGTTTCATGTTCCACAAAGGAAAAGAAAATCCGATAGTGAAGTCATTCCAGGGTGTCACGGAAAGGAAAACATGGGCTGTCCACCTTTAAAGAGAACTTGAGGTAACGAATGTGTTTTAACGTGTCAAGAACAGTTGCACTTTCACAGAAGCAGGTTAAACTGTAGTGAACTTTTGTAGCCATGGTCAGCGCTTAGTGGTTAGCATTTTGGTAGCGTGTTTGTAGCCCTGCTAATGTTGTAGTGCTGTTAAATTCTGATTAGATGCTATAGTGACCTATGTAATTTATGGCTCATTGTTCCAGCTGACAGCTGCAACAGCAGCATCACCCCTCTCTCTCCTCTCACATGTGTGGCAAAGAGCACTCTGTTGTCCTTTTGGTCATCCTCAAGGGACATGTTGTAGGATTTGTCAAACTAGCCGGAAAAATACAAAAGAATATTGATATGCTAGATTTATCGTCAAGGTGCTGTGGGGCGTCCCAGCTGCCTCATCGCTATTCTTCAAGTATGTCCCACAACAAGGCCCGTCCCTCATTCCCGCTGCTTATACTGGGCCCTAACGCCAAAACTGTACCAAAAATTAGGCTGAATTTGTGTAGTCTGATCCGGGCGTATGGTCTTTGCTATGATTTTTATTATTTGAGGGTCTAATAATGTTGTCCCTAAGAACTTTAGGAATCTCCATTTATCATGAATGCGACTTGTTGCATGAAATCTTTTCAACGGAAGTATCTTTTAAAATGAAGTCATTTAGAATGACATCTTACAAACTCATTTTTGCAGCATTAATATGTAGAGCCTAATTTTTTTATTTTGAACCTTTACATTATGTATATGTATAACGCATTTTTATATGATCATAAATTCATACTTTTTTAAATTAAAATATGCACTGGAAGTATATTAAGTAACAGAAAAAGAGTCTGAATTCTTCTTTCCCCTCGCTGTTAATCCGCAGGTCGTCAATGTCAAATCGGTATATTGGTCGGGCACGTCAAATCTGCACGTACGGTGGGGGGTGTTTATAAAAATGCGCCTGTGTGTGCACATCCGCTTACACGCCGTCACCTATCTCTGTTTCTTTCATTACTTTCGGGACATGGATAAGCGCAGTTTTCTCGCAATCCTTGAGCTCAGTTCTTCCTGGCAAGGCAATAAATTATGCATTAAACAAAATGTTTGTACAAAAAACCCATTGCAGGTTTTATCCCTTCCCCAAATTAGCTCTGTTTCGGCTTGGGAGAAAACCCTCTGATAACAACCCGAAACACAATTAACATTTATTGATGTATTTATACAGAATGAATTCAGAAGTGCTGATTCAATTCAGGAACAAAAAAAATAAAACACCACAAACAAAAAGATAACTGGATTATTGGTGCTAAGCGATGAGTGAGGTTTGTAACATTTTGTAGGACAGGAAATACATGGAAGGAGGCGTAGACACACTTATGCACACACACACGCACGCAGATTCGCACTCACACACATCCTCACACACAAGGTTTTGAAGTGGTGCATTGCGCGAGGGGGATTGCGCTTGTCTGGTAATCCAGTTTGACACTATGGAGGTATGCCGCCTGCCTCTCTCCATCACCAAATAATTCCCTCTGCTGCAGACGCACACGCGCACACACACACGCTAATGCGCATCCAAACATAGCAAGACTGTCAGAGCAGGAGAGGAAGATTTAAGTGGTGTTTTTCCTTTGCTTGCAAAATAAGCTCAATTACACAGACACACAAACATATACGTACATGCACACATACACAAAGTTGAAGAAATGAGTCCAATTATGGCCAGAAGTGCACATTCAAAGTAAAACTGTCTTGGCTGAAAATGAAATTTAGGGTGCACTCGGCTGAAAACCGACAATAAACCTGATAACAAATAAAAATATTTTACACAAAAAATAAACTTACTAATATTATTACAGTAGTGGTAGACTACAGTACTTGCCACTAAATCAGGCATTCCTCATCAACAGAGATCTGCTGTTCATCCAAGGCAATGAATTCCATTAGCTTTTTAGTTTTTCTGCACATCGAGCAGGATACTGTTCAAGTATTTAACTTGTAATTGAGAGGTTCTTAGATGACTGAACACAAAGAGAGTGAAGGAAAGAAAACAGCACTTTAATCACTATTTCTCATTTCAATAAGCATTTATGATATTTGTGAAACATTTGATTTTGACACCTTTATTGTAATCCCTTATTTCCCTCATTAAAATGTTTCTCTTTCGATGCATCCTTGTTAACCAGCATTTCTTTTTACACACACACACACCCCTCATTCTCTATTAGCTGAATGAAGTTGTGTGTGGGCATCAGGTGTTGGCCACTCAGAGCCTTTATGAGGGGTAATGGAGCTCTGCCAGAGAGTGGAGTTTCACAGAGAAGATTGTGCTAAATAAAAAGGGAGAACAAAAAGAAACAAAAACACCACCTGAAAGAGTCAAGTGTAGGAAAATTGCAAGTCAAAACAAACAAACAAACAATAGAGGTTCCACAGTACATGCATTTTCAAGTTCAGTATGATTTGTCTGGCTAGTTCTGTGATTATATACACTAATATGTGAAGCTTTTTCCTTTAAATTCTTTAAATGCTGAAATGTTGGGTAAAACTGCACATAATCTTTTACAGAAAGAAGAGTCCGTATTGTTCCACCCCCTGATGGCTTCAAACAGTGAAAAACACTGCCAAGCTAGTTTGTTCAATGTGAGACAAAATATTATCAGTAAGACAACATTAGATTCTGGGTTCGAGCCCTTTTTTGCATGACAGTGTAGTTTGCCTGTAACTAACACAGTGTATGATTAACTATAAACAGGCTAAAAAAATGATGATGCATGCTAGAATCAAATACAGCATCTTTTAACTAACTATAGTCTGCTGGAAAGTAATAAGAGTAGTAAGAGCAGTAAAATTTAAGCCCAATAACTAAAAAATGTGCAGAAATCGAGGAAGAAAGCAAATTCTAATCATAACTTTGCTAGTTTCATGTCATAGACATGTAACATTCATATAAAGCCCAGTACATAAAAAGCTCTTCTCATAATTACAAGTTAATCGTAATAACCAAACTAATAGAGTGCATAAAATCCAACAAGTAGCAGAAAAAAGATATTTAAATGGGCTGAAATAAACAACAGGTGTCCATACACCTGGGCACACAACCAAATTATAATCTTTATTTGTATTGCGCCCTTACAGAGTACAATAGTAACATCACCAAGCTCGGTTTGAAATACTGGTCCAATCTAAACATCTGTGCAATGGTTTGGCCAATACCAATATGATTTCAGTCATATCCGTAGATCGTAAAGAATAGAATAGAATAGAATAGAATAGAATAGAATAGAATAGAACATTATCATGATTATACCGCTTGTAATCCATCAATACCACCAGGACTGAAACTTAATATCACAGTGAGTAACACTCCTATAGGTCACGTACTGTCCAGAGTTTAGAGAGGCTCTATCACGGGAACATCTAGTAGTGTTCTCACTAAGTAGTGTGCGAGTGGGCGATTGGGGACAAGCCCGTTGTCTCATGGTATCCATGTGTTGATCTTCATTTGGCCTTAACGAGGAACAGCTTGCTAATTAATTACCCATGACCAATGGGCAAGGGGGGTGATCCCATGCTCGCACACGATTGGTTGAGGCAGAAGCAGGCTATCACCAAGCCCTGAAGGGAGGAAAAGATCTTTCACCCAAAAACCTGCTCCTCAAGCCTGAGATACAACAATCAGTGAGTGACTGCGAGTGAGTGTGCGTTTGTGGTAGTGGATAGATAATGCTGATGTAGAATACACAACTGTGTGCATACCTCTGGTCAAGCAGAAAAAAGAGAAAAAAATATTTTTCAGCATGCCCTCGCCCATCTAGCTTTTATTTACTGATAAACCTTTAAGTGCGTAAATCTACAAAGTAGTGGTCGAAACAGTCTGAAACAGTTTAGAATTTAAAAATATGATGAATATGATGAGCACCATTTATTGTTTGAGCGTATTGGCTGACGTAAATATTGCATAAGGTTCTTCTGGTGTAGGTTTGAATTTCTTTTAACATAGAAAAGCTGTGCTCTGGAAACACTCGTGCATTACATGTAACAAATCAAACTTAAGTATAATTGAGCACTCTAACAATATCATAATATTGAATCCCTGGGGTATTAAAATTAGCACATTTGGGATAACACATAACATTGATTTTGGGACAGGGGCTATCTTGGTGGGAGGGCTAAATCTTTATATATAAAGCACCCTCTTATTCAGCCTAGACACTGTGTAATGACAGAGTGTAGAGGAGCTAAAACTCCACAATTATTTAGAATGGTCTAAATCACAGACAAAAAAGCTACATCCTGTACGCATAGGTTATCCATATTAAAAACAACTACTAATTTTTAAGCTACAAAGAACCATATACTAAATCAGTACTTTAATACGTGAGCTTGTGTCAAGATATGTGAACCATGTCTAGAAGAACAGTGTCAAAACTCATGAGGGCTGGTGCCAAACAAGGAAAAACTGCCTCAGGATGGTGGAACAGTGGTAGCAAGTTGAAGCTCTCTGACAGGGATAGATGGACACTTGGAACAGGACAATTACTGGAAAACAATGAAGCATAAGCACTAAAATAACCGCAGAAACCAATTGCCACTATTTCAGAGGAACACTCCAGTGTTTCTCAACCTAATGCCATTCCGTCACATCTGTAGCATATGGTCAATTACCACTGACGATAAGTGTAACCGTAACCGTTTTCCCTGCACTTAGAAAAGAACAAACGATTCGGTCACTCAAACAGTATTTATAGTAGAAGCCAATGAGCAGTTTCTTTAGCTTCAGCACCTGCTCACTAGCTTCTATTACATCGGTGTTTATAAGATGCGTCAGATAGAGAATAGGTGGGAAAATGCTGCAGTCAGTATATCAGTTAAAACTAGGAGCCAGTGATATGGACACAATACGATATCGTGTTGAATATTACAAACAAGATGTGGCTTGTGAAATCATAAAACACTTTTCCACGTGTTCCATAAAAAGGTTGTATAATGTCACCCATAAGAAAATGGCATAAACTTGACAGACTGTGCTACTGCTATTTATCAGAATGCTTGCAGAATAGAGCACAATTTGGATATTAAAGTGTTCAAGATTACTACAAATTACATACTCCTCATATCACAAAGGCCAATACTGCACAATTAAAAAAGCTTTTTTTACATCTCATTATAATAACAGGCAGTGTTGAAAAGAAATACAGCCAGGTTGAGTGTAATGAGCACAAGACCTGGATTTTAAAGAGGTGGAAGAAAATAATATGCATGGCTGGCATGTCCTGTACTCTTGTTTGCCAAATTTCAATACGTTTTGGGAGCAGGGAAAAAAGACAATATAAGGCTTCAATTCACATTACTTGCACTTATAAATTGCTAACCATGATGATGGACCTGTCGTTCTTGAAAAAACACTCCAATACACAAATAAAAACTTCTAGCATTATTAGCGCAACCCTCCGTAACACATTGTAATTATCAATTGTCAGAAACATTGTCTGAGCTAGTCATAGTCCTTTTAGCACAACAAGGAACAGAGCCAGATTCTCCTCTAATTGTTATGGAGGTGCGAACAGGTGCACATTAATAAACTGATAAACCATCACCACAGGTGATGCAGACACACACAAACACACACTCACACACACAAACACACCCACGCTAACCTAAATCCCCCATAATTGGTTGGTCAATGTTGTTAAAGCCGCTTGGATGAGCCCAGTTCAGGATAATGACCTTCATGTCTATCAGTCCATCTCTCCCGCTGACACAAGCACACACTCCATCGATCAGAAAGAACAGGTCATCTTTAGCTCGCTCACACACACACACACTCTAACAAACACTCAGATGCTTTGCGTGCACAGTCACGAACCAAGCAGTTTAAACATGAGGAAAACATCAGTACGACAGGCGCAGTTCATTCGGCAATATAAAGAAACTGTGCTTTTTCCCCGGTGCCCCCCCGCCCCAAAACCAAGCGGCTGCAGAAAATGTCTGCTTTGGTGTCTTGCTGTTTGTAACTTTGCAGAGGATGGATTCGGTGCACAGTGCAAAACTCATGATAGCAGAGCTGTATTTGAAATGGTCCCCCTAAGGGAGCACTTTATAGAGCATTATTACAAAGAGAGCTACACAGAACAGGGAGCACTATACAGAGGACAATTACAGGAAACACCACATGGACATAACACCGTTATGGAGTACCATACAGAACCCTACCATAGGAAACACTGCAGACAACATGGATCTATACAGTTTATAGAATACAATTCTAGAGAGCTCAATACAGAAAGCTATTACAGGAAACATGATATAGAATACAATTCAATATATACACAATATATATAATACTCTTTTAGGGATCACTATATAGAGCGAAACATTATTATTATATAGGACAATATTACAGGGAGCGAAATGATGTCATTGTAAGAGTATAAAGGACTGTGATGACAACCGCATTGCTGCAATACTATGGTCACGTGAGATTGGAGTTCATTATTTTTATGGTGGTTGATTCACCATCATTAATCCCACTTGGTTTACTACTGTACTAACAGCTCTCAGTTAGTGAGCTAAAGAAACTTAGGCTGTAACATTAGCTGAGATCTGTTTATACAAAAGACGAGTCTGCCTTTCTTTCTGTACGATATAAGGGATGTTAGCTACTGTGGCTTTCTGTGGTCTCAGTGGAGGTTGGAAGGAGGTTCGAGGATGGTAAACCGGCAAACCGCCTTAAAGCTAACAGGACAAATCATGGTCATGTCGCAAAAACAGAGAATTTCTAGGTGGATAACATAAACAGCACTGCACTGGTACAGCATTTTATACTGATCCAAGATACCAGAAAAATAGGAAGCTTTTCTAATCTTAAAATTCACAAAACAAGCTGGCAAATATGAAGCCAATTTCAGCACCCACATACTTAACCAGATCTTTGGGAACTTTAATTCAGAGTTGCTAGTTTGCTCTGCACATTTCACTCCGGACATCAAACAGCTTCACTCAGTGTTTAATACTACAGAGACTGAATAGAGGAACAGATCCACCTTTATTAGCGGCACAACCACAGTGTGATGACCTGCAAGTATCAGCCATGCTGTGTGATTTTATTCATTTCTTGACAATTAAACCCTTAAACCCATCTCAAACTGAAGGTTTCATAGTGACTAACAACTTTAATTTGCTTTGTGTTGTTGTGGAGATCCAATGGCTAGTATAGGTAACATTAACTACTAACAAACCTCAAGAAACTAACTAACATAGCTAACTAAATGTCTGTGTGTATTTCAACATGTCGCAAGTTATCTACTCAGAAGCATAGCCAACATTTAAGTGTTCCGAACGTTCAGATTCGATCTATAGAAAGACGTTATAAGTACTTTTTTTCTTTGTATTGGCTATTTATAATTTAAAAAGCTATGTACTGTACACATAGATTATTAAGACCAAGCTGAACAAAGTGAATTCAAGTGTCACCGAAAGTAACAAAAACCAAACTGAACTAAAAAAAAAAAAGAAATTGCACTCATGGAATTATACAGTCGACCTTAAAAACCTCCAAAATGGAACTTTACAGGAGGATAAAACAGCTTTCTTAACTTACAATGGAGGCTGATATAACAAGATTATTTTCTAAGCAATTTTGGACCAATTCTGTTGGTCTGTCCATCATAAATATTCACAAAACCGCTTTCAAACTGTGCAACAAAATATATATTACAGGTTGTGATATGACAAAATTATGATATTGTGATACATCAGGAGTATACGAGGTACATCAGAGTTTCAGACATCTCATCACTTGGAACTGTTAAGCGTAAGCCTGTACAGTCTTAAGTTAACCAAACACATCCATTTAGTTGGGTGTATCTAAACGTTTGACTGGTAATGCATATATGACACCAATTCTGTCTCTCGGTTTTCTTGAGGCAGTAATGGGGCTGATGTACTACATGTTAGACATGGTGAAATGATACCCAAGCAGGAACTGTATGAATCATGATGATGTACTGTCATCATTAAAAGAATAGTTGCACCCAGAAGGGAGTGTGGGATTGCAGTGCTATTGGGAAGGAAGATAAAGGTCACCAGGAACAATAAATGATGATAAAAAACTGATATGAGCAATATTTATTGAGCTACACATACAGAAGTAGTGTCTCTCAGTATGGTGTTGTTTGCTAACGCAACACGCCAGAGGTCTTAGCATGGAGCTGTAGAGGTTCCTAATGGTGTCCTGTGATAATCCATCCAATGCAGCTTCAATATTCTCACACAGTTCCTGCAGATTTTGCAGCAGGGATGGAGATGGAGTGACATCAGGCCTTCTGGGAGAGTGGCGCGTGACAACAAACCGTCCATCTTGGCGCTGACCACGGTGCCTCCGTGGGCATCTCCATCAAGACAAGGGCGGGACTGATCACTGAAGATGACCCGCTGCCATTCTGAGTCACTCCATGACAGTCTGGCATGACACCATTGCAGTCTTTGGTGATGTTGGCATGGTGTTAAGGACAGTCGCCGTAACGGTCTGAGTGCACATAGTCCTGTGTCGTGCAGCCGTCTGCCAATAGTGCTGGCACTAACTGGATGACTCATGGAAGATATCCCTGCTCGCTCAATGTCCACAATCGTGGCTGTTGGGTCAGTCAGGTTCAGCGATATGGCACGTCCCTGCTTATGTCACACAAACTTGAATCATTTGTATGTCTCACGATGTCAAACTACCACCAAGTTTCATTCTCCTGGTTGATTCCTTTTGGGTGCAACTATTCTTTTGATGATAAGTGTTTCTGTGAAATGATCCCCAAGCAGGAACTGTAGGAATCCAATGAATTTAAATGCTGAAGTTAATTTAATGTGTTGTTTTAATGCAGTATAGGTTGTCAGAGCGCGCTAGATGTGCTCCACTATGTTTCCAGACACCACTACAAAATGGAAGACTTCTGAAACAGTGCGCTAATGGAGTGAACAGGTCACAGTTTCGGCCGTCACCACAAACAAGCGCCAAGCGGTTTAGAACAGTAACAGTTATGTCACAAACGGGTTTCGGCGTTGCCCACGTGTTCCACTGCCACACCACCAGAACCTGGCAGGGATGAAGGGAAGATTTGAAAGATGCTCTCGCTCTCTCTTCCTTAATCCCTCTGGTGCCTGTCAATCAGCGGCGAGCGTGACTGGCAGCTGCGCCGACCCCACTGAGCAAGGGTAAAGCAAATCTGTCACCTTACATTAATAAGCAAAGGAGAGTCAGAAGGCAGGGACACATCATCAAAGATTTCAGGCTAGCTGACGAGTCCGGCCCCCTCACACACACACACACGTTCATACACACAAATATATATATATACACACACCGCCTCCATCCCTCAGAATGAGTTCATTAGTTCTGTGGAACACAGCTCTGAGAAACAGAACAAGGGATGAGAGGGCAGTGCATCCCCTCTCTCTCCCTCTCTCACTCTCTTTTTTTCTCTCTATTTCTGTCTTTCTCCCTTTCGTTCTCCCTTGCTTTTTAGTTAACCCACTTAGTTGCGATGTCTGGACAAGACTATGGGCACATTACTCAAGCCTGAAAGAAGGCAGCACGACCAAGAGCAATTTGCTAGAACGCCTGCAGAAGAAGACTGTGAGGCTCTGAGTATCACTCTCACGCACACACGTGCGCGCACACACATACACACACACGTACCCACATATTCAGGGTGAAGCGACAAACAATTAGAGTCCCAAAAGAACAGAAGCGAGAGAGAAAGAGAGAGAGAGAGAGAGAGAGACAGATAGAAAGAGTGAGCGGGAGAGTGAGTGAGACTGAGAGCGAGAGAGACTGTGAGGAAGAGTGAGAGCGCAAGAGACCCCACAAGGCAGATGGATTGTGGAGTGAGAGAGAGAACTTTTGAAAGGCTAGAGGGATGGACACAGAGAGAGAGAGAGAGAGAAATAAAGAGAGTGAAACAGAAAGAGAGAGTGAGTGAAAGAGGGATAGACGGAGTGAGTGTGTAAGTGAGAGAGCCAGAGACAGAGGGAATGTGGTGTGAGGGAGAGAAATAGAAACAGAAAGGGAGAGATGAGACAGAGTGGGAAAGAGAGAGGAGCAAGAGTGACTATATGATGGATAGACAGAGTGAGTGGGTGAGTGCAAGAGGCAGAGGGATTATGGAGTGGGAGGGGGGAGAGAGAGAGATAACTTTGCAATGAGCTGGAGGGCTGGACAGAGAGAGAGAGAGCAAGAAAGAAGGTAAGAAGGAGAATGAAAGACCAGTTCTTACCTTGAACATTGCCAGCCCAACTATCATCATCTTTCCTCAACTCTGGCATGATGGTGTGAGCTGGGTCTCCTCTCTTCCTCTCATAGCCTCGGATGGAGGGATGACTGACTGACTGATGAAGCAGCACAAGGGGGTCCTTGGAAGGAGGGAGGAGGGGAAGTTTATCGTGGAGAAGGAGTGCTGGATACAGGCTGGAGCAGTTTGGCTGTACTGTAGATCCAGATGGAGGCTTGAAAGTGAACAGATGAACCGAGTCCAGCAGTTTAATTAAGAAAAGAGTCCAAACTACATATGACTCACCGAGTCACAAATCAGCGCGAAACAGACCACAGGAGCACAAACCGGGGAGTGTCAGTTCGTTCAGTCCGTGCGTAAATACAGGAGCTGTCACACCTGAGGTCTACGTCTCTGTGCACATCTCCTCCTGACCCACAGAAGTCAGAACCGATTCAGGACAGGTCGGTTCTTTCACCAGCTCATTGTACCTTCAGCTCGTCAGCGTCCTGATGAAACTGGCGTCGTTCTTCAGTGCTGGAGTAGAAAAGAGGTCGTTTGTGGAGTAAACCAGAGCTTTCCTCCTGGAGGTCTGAGGTTCTTCGGCGGTCAGTGGTTTCGTTTGAGTGAGATCCACCTGCGTCGTCTCCTGATTGCGTCACTAGAGAAAAGGCGGGAAAAACATCAAACCGTCAGCATAGCGCGTGCGAGTATCTCTCAGGTGTGCGCGCGAGCAGAGCTGGAGGGGGAGCGGGAGTCTGTTGTGCTAAGCTAACCAGCTTTAAGTGGTTCTGATCGTGTCAGTCAAAATTAAAGCACTTTAGAGCTCATTTTAGAGCATATCCAGTCATTCATGGCTATCAAGCCCATTAATGTTCACACTGTAAAAAGTGTGTCATTGGTCCAACCTAACAATAAAATTACCCTAATTTGTAACACGCAAATGAAATGGACTCTCTGAATGAATGATTCTTTCAATCAAAGTATTTTTTATTTTATTTTTTTTATTTTATTTTATTTTTTTTTATTGAGTAAAACTTAATTATAACAAACTGAAGGTTTTTTTTATGTTGCCCTTTTTACAGAGCATATCTGAAATGTCAGTTTCCTTTGGTCCACAGCTTTTTTATACATGCATCTGAAGAAAAAAGAAAGTTTATCAACCCATATGGCTAAAAGTTGAGTTTTATTAAGGCAATAAGCCTCCAGAAGCCATGCGTACCTGTTCTAAAAGCTCCTTGCCCCTGATCAATCACAGTAACATACAGCCTAGAGTGGATTTTAGCAGCCAAAATAAAATTTGATAAACACACACTGGAGAACTGGGCTCCTGAATGAGGAGTCCGGTCACCGTCATTGTATATTGCTATATTGTAAAGTTTTTAAAGTCTTGGGCTGTGTATTGGCAAAAACCTGCCGCAAAAACTGCACTTATCATGATATCAGGGGTTACGGTTTGATATATTGTGATATATTGCTGCTGTATATACTGATATTGTAATCAATATAAATTTGGAAAACTGCCATAGTACAAAAAAACACACCAAGCATAGGTTCGCTAATGCTAATGTTAGCAGGGTGCCCAGATGCTACTTGTTTATGTTGGAATGGAAGTCTTGTGGCTATAAAAACACGGCTATGTATCAGTGGCGGGGTTTAAGCACAACACAAAGTGCACTACTGTCTGACACAAATCTTTAAATGTGAACTATTCATTAAAAATCGATACTGCAACTTTGAGAATCGATACAGTATCACAAAACATAATATTGTGATATTTGGTATTTTCTATATTTCCTGACAGCCTTAATAATAATAAAGAATAGTGAAAATATAGCACAGTTTCATACAGAGATCTTCACTTTCTAAGTACTTTTTGGTCACTAAATTAGCAAGAACCACTGCGGGTCTTATATAGTACCAATCCAGAGGCTCCCCTCTTCTTAAGCTTTGGCTGAATCTCAAACAGCACCCTGCTCCCTACCTAGTGCACTGCATAGGGATTTAAATACTTGCTCCTGCAGCCCAACAGTGCATAGTATAGCTAAACACTTGGGAAATTTGGGGTTCAGACACATTCTTACTTGGAAAAGTTTGTTTGTAGAAGCAAAAATTACATTAATAATAATAATAATAATGTGTTTTATTTGTATTGCACTTTTTTATTTCATATATAATTGTAGGTCAAAGTGCTTCACAGAGTGTTTTAAAAATAAAAAAGGAGTAAACCACATAGCCAAAATAAACTTATACATTTAAGAAACCGCCAGTATAAACACAGTTCACAGAAACTGTAAATTATGAGAGAAAGTAATTAAAATAGAAAATAAAAATACAGATAATAAAAATGATAATATTGAAAACTTACATAGCTTACTATTTAGGGAGTAAAGAGCAGTTTGATATTCAGTCCTACTTCATCAGTACATATGGTGGTCCAGGCGAGCAGCATTTAGAGTCAAAGATTGTTCCTTTTTCTAAGGATTTTTCATGACATGAATTTTATAGTTTCTAACGTGGCTCGGCCAAATTAGATTTTGGGAATGGGAAATATTTTATAACATATTTTATCATATTAAATTCAGTCTATTTGTCATATGTGATTACTGATTTTCACAAAAACAAGAGAAAAGATCAAGCTTAACTGTGCATAAACGTATGAACTATAAAACACTATTATTACATGTGCATCCAAAGCATAACTTCAGAAAATGTGATCACTTTAAACCAATCTGAACAAGTTCTGTCACACATTTCCTTATAATAAGTTACTAAACACTGAACGCAATTAAACAGATTCTTACCAGCATATTCTTCCTAATTGAGGAAGACCATAAAACTAGGCCCAACAGTTGTATAAAATCTAGTCTACACCATCTACTACACTTGTATTACCATATATGATGTCCCATAATATATGAATCTACCGAAATGTGGTGCCAAAATTCACAGCAAAGCTGTTTGCTGTCAATCTGTTTGGATTTAGATATTATTGGCCCTAATAGGGAACATTTTAAGAAACTCTAATTTCAGTAAACTCATCCTGCTGTACTCTTTCTAAATGAACTAGAGGTAATATTGTACGGGATCATTATTTGTAATGGTGAAACTGAATAAAATAATGCTTTATTAATGCTTTATTATTCAGTGCCTTTAGTATGCATATCCCATATCACTTGAGTCCACCCTGTTTAGCCTATAGCGACATGGATGTTCAGTGTTGAGTCCATTGATTGATTAATGTGTTAGCTTTCCAAATCCACAGAGACCCCACACACACATGCACACATACAGTAAATGGGTGTTGGCATGTCTTCCTGTGTTACTTACCCTTCTAACCATTTGTGCAGTGTCTCATTAATGTCTGGATGGTGTTGGGAAAGACTGGACAAACGGCACAGAGGGCACAGAGAAAGTACAAGGAACGCAAGAGATGGTCTCCCCTGACATGTCCATTTAGTAGAATCACAGGCTTTCAAAAGACGTCCAAGAAAGTGGAAGAAAAAGGGTAAGTAGGAACGAGGAACTGTAAGAGTAGGCTATATAAACCTGTCTCACGTCGTTTTGGAATGAGACCAAAAGAAATGACGGAAACGAAATGCAAACCAGTAAACCATGATGGGAAGAAAACAGGATTTGAGAAACGGGAAGGTGACTCGGCAAGAAACAGATGGATGAAATGGAGGTATCCTCATTTCAGTTCTGGGTGACAAAATGAAACAAAACCACAATATCTTTCCAAATGTAGTCACAGTATCGGAGATCGTTTAACTTTGCACTGATAAGAAGAAATGCTTTCATGAAGCACATAAATCCGTGTTTGCTGAATACTGTGATTCTGAGAATATAATGGCTTACACACTTAACATGGCTTGTTTGAAAGCTGCACCAAAGAGAACTTTACACAGTACTGTAAGTGTTAACCACACAGAAAACACATTTCCAGAACAGAAACATACCATTTATTTAGTGTTTATGTATTCTCTACTTTTGGGGCTATCTGAAGAACCCAGTAAATTACTAGATACCAAGAATACCCTGAACAAAACAGAATAACAGAAGTAGAAGCAACAGAGAATGTTTTTCATAGAATAGAGTCTTATCATGGAGAATGTTATCCAGCAATATCTTTAAAACTCTAAGTACATGTCACAGTGTGATGCCAATACCAGTTTGCCAGTATCAGTTATGTACATATATATATATATATCTTTCCCAGTACTAATCCTCACATCTACAATATTTAGTCTCTTGACCTGAATGTATTCTATTTAACAGTTATAAAGACATTTCATACACATAAATATATTTGCCCTCCTTTCTCAATGTCAGCGTTAAAGTTACCTATGAAGAGCTCTATTGACAACGTCCATGCCTAAATCCCAGACCTTAGACAGAGATGTCAAATGCATTTCTAAATGACAGGACAAATACACGTATTTGTGGATGAATTAGATTGAACTGAATGGATGGGAAAAAGTTCTCAATTCTCAAATGGTTTTTGTTCTCCTGCCTTCTGGGACACAGCGCCTTCTTGCACGTCAGCTGATCAGGGGGACCCGCGAGAGATGGAGCGAGGAGGGAAGGGGAGGAGGAGAGGAAAGGAGAGGGGGATGATGATGATGTTGAGGAGGCGGAGGTGGAGGCCAGAAAAAGTGCGAGCTCGCCTCCCAGGTGGTAGACGGGGCGGAGGAGGAGAGGGGTGGGGGGTAAATATGATAGAGTGACACATGAAAATTAAACACCCAATAAAAAGGGATCTATAACAGTAGAGCAGCCAAAGCCAGCAGTGATGGATGAAGGGATATAGAAAAAACAAAAAAAGAAAAAAGGAAAGAAACACAGTTCAGCACACTGTCAGATGAGTAGATACTGAGGAGAACTTTGTATCGTTTCAGACATTTGTTCTAGAAGGGTGATGGTATAGAAAACTAGGGATTAAGCATGAGCGTTCAGGAGGTTGGTGTCTTTCCTTAATTGGAAAATAGGCCTCCTGGAATGCATAAAGCCAGCTATTTTTGGTGTCTCGGACTGAAAACCTACATAAATCAAGGCGTTTTTTTTTTTTTGGTTGCCTCAGAGTGACTGCCTACATAACGTCTCAAGCAAATGAAAGCACTGCTTCGTCTCTGCTTCTGGAGGCCTGTTGAATTAAAGAACAAACTGCTTCACGCTGCAGTAACACCAAACGCCTTCACTTCAATGGGTGTGGTGATGCCTGTATTCAGGCCTAAAACAGAGACTAAAGATGGACAGGACAACATGAAAATGTGGCTCTTTTTATTTACGTGGTGACTATAAGTCAGTATGTGGTTTCAGGCCAACTATGTTCATGCCTATGTGTCCATGTGTTTCAGGAGACTCCTTCAATTAACAGACTACATAGAGAAAATGGAGGGACTTCGGGGGATGGACAGTGAACAGAGATTGGAAGGACGGCACAGTTGGCTTGTTCGTCCGTTTGTTTCGCGCGTGCAAGGTGCGTGTCAAGGTGTGCTCCGCGTACGCGAAGAAAAAAGGGGACGCACAGGTACACACACACACACCCACGCACACTGACAAAACAGGTCGGACAGACACTAAACAAGTCGTTGGAACCTACCTAGAGGAACTTTTAAGCGTCCGGCAAAAAAAGGAGTGAGGTGGGACAGGCAGTGGAGGAGCAAGGGAGGGAAAAAAGAAAAGGAAAAGGAAAAAGGGAGGAAAAGAAAGGGATGAGAGAACTTAAAGGAGGAATATGCTCTTTTGTTTTTGTTTCTTTCTCGGAATTGTGTCCAACTTTTCATTCAGCGAGCGCCGCAGCGTTTTCAGAGGAGACGGTTACGCAGAGAGAGAGAAGGGAGGGTGGTCCGAGGAGAGATGATGGAAAGGAGGGCTGGATGATGGAGGGGTGAAGTCGGAGTGCAAAACGAAGCAAAGAAACGAGAGAAGCCCCTCTCTTCCCCTTCCTTCCTCTCTCTGGAGCGGGTCATAGGTAGGCAAAATTGTACACCAGGTAGATGGAGAAATAGATGAGCAGGCAGATGATGGAAAGAGCGAACAGGTGGAAGGACGAGGCACCAGCCAGCACCACGATGAGGAAGAAGAAAAAAACGAAACGAAAGAAAAAAACGAATACTCCAGCGCCTTCCGTCTTCCCTCTCGTTCCTCGCTCGTTCTCTTCTCGCAGGTGATTGAGGTGTTTTTCTTCTCTCTCTCTCTCTTAGTTCACATTCCTGTTCTTCTCATCATTGGCATTCCTCTCTTTCTTTTTTTGCCTCCCCTTTTTGTTTTTTTTCCTCCCACCCTCTTTTGGCTTGTCAGAAAAGAGTCCTTCGTTTTAGAGTAGGAAAAATAGCCCTTTTCCATAAACAGTAAGTGAGGCAGGGGAAAAACTGGAGGAAGAGGTGATAGCGGTTGCGCTGTCTGCCTATGAATGCCACAGCGAGAGTCTCTCTCTCTCACTCTCTCTCTCTCTCTCTCTCTCTCACACACACACACACCCTCCCCTCACCGTAAAAAAGCGAGGGAGTAGGAGAGAGACTGAGAGAGTGAATGGTTGAAGGAGAGAGTGAGGGGTCCCTCTGCAGGTTTAGAGGGAGATGGTGTGTTAGAGGGGGTGTGTTAGAAGTAAAGGTTCATCTCACGCAGTGTGGTGTAGAAGTGTGAATTGCTTTTAGAGTGTGACACAAGGTATTTAGCTCCCTCCACTGGCCCGGAATGAGCTCTTTCTCCACACACTTCCAGATGCTGCAGAATTTGAATGTAGTTGTCTCAAACTTGATGGGTATATCTGAAGCCTACATTTCGGGTACACATGGAGTCTTCATATTCTCACAGCCGTTAATAATAAATCTTATTGCCTCCCAGCTATTAAGAACAAGGCCACATTCACCATTTTAGTATCTGTCAAAATCAAACCTCTTGTCACTGATATTAATGACCATAACGCATTGGCAGACAACAGGAACCAAGGCATGGCAGTGTGTGACCATCGACAGAAAAAGGTCACTGGAGACGTGTAGTCAATGAAAGAAGGTCTATGGTGTCAAAGTTGAGAAAGATGCAGGCCGTAATTTCCTTTGTTCATTTTCTTTTGCTCTTTGCTCCTTTATAGCTATTGAACTGCAATAAATTGTGCAGTTGGACACTAGAATTTTGAGAAGTCATGAGAGGACATCTTTTGACAAAAGCGTGGTGCCATAAAGCTTCTGTCTTTCCTCTGACCGTGCTATACTTGCAACCTCAGCCCTGTAATATTGATTGTTGATCAGTGTCTTGATGTTTTACAAAATTCAAAAGTCAGATAGACATCAGCCCAGCTATTAAAACAAATATTCCCATTTATCACATGACCAAAACGGCATGTTTGCAGAACATTTGTCCCTACGTTGAGGCTATTTTGAACGCATCAAATCCATTCTTTACATACAAATGGTTTGAATGGATAAAAAGAAGCTGCTTAAAGTTCAGAAACTTAATAAGAAATGCCTTCATAAGTTTGGTAATTGAGTTTCAGGTTTGGCGATTGCGTTTTATGGCATCCACAATCATATCCACCTCAGTCTCACGTTCATTTGTTACGAAAAGCTACCTTCAGGTGTGCCTGTAAATAATAAAAACTTGACTTGGTCTGTTATCAATAAAGAGCAGGGTGCATGGAACTCCAGTCCTGGAAGACTGAAGTCTGGCACTGTTTGGTGATGTTCCTGCTCTGCTTTAGCCTTTATCCACACTGTAACCATCGATAATGTCCTCAGAGCTGGATACATTTATACATTGTAGTGTGAATGTAGGTCATCGGAGACATAGTGAAAGAGTTGACGTCTGTTGTCCTAGGACTGGCCCTTGGTTGTAACGTGGTCCCAGCTCCAACAGACCCAAATGGAGGACAAATGTATTCAAGTGTTGTTAGTATTATTTGTGTTGATCGCTCTTTTAGAAATGAACATATTTCCTTCATACCAGAAAAAAGCACTTTGTATTTTTTTGCTGTACAACACACCCTGACAGGCTCAACGACCATACATACTTGATTTTTTTCACTCAACTTATCCACCTTTTCTGGCAAACAAAAAAACAAAGCACTTGTTGGAAATCCTACCCTCATGGAAGTAGTAAATGAATGCTTGATATAACTGTTTATAGCCTCAAAAAAACTGAATGCATTTATTCAGCACTGTAAACTGTTCTCTGATATTCTACATAGAAGGTATTTTACTTGAGGTGAAAAATGTCCAAATGCATGTTTTACATGACCATTTACACCCTGTGATTTAGCCCTAGAATGAAATAAGCCGTTTACCCTTGTTTGGTGAGCTCATGAATAATCTGATAAGCTCTGCTGTGATTGGCTGGTTTACAACGAGACACTACGACAATGTCGAAATAGACACAGACCAGAAAATAATACGAATCTCTGTGTAAATAAGTTAGGTTGTCATACTATTTAGTTAGTTAAGCTGAAGCTTTCTAGTAGCTAACGTTACCTATACTAGCTACTTCCTTTTGATCTCCAGATCAACACAAAGTAAATTAAAGTTGTTTCTCGCTATGGAACTTCCAGTTTAAGGTGATATGCTTCAACCAGCAAACAGTGATAACAGTGATAGCGGGTTGCTGCTGTAGTTGGTATACCTTCGTCAGCCTTCTCAGTGTTAAACGCTGAGAGAAGCTGCTTGATATTGTCCAAGGTTTGAGAAACTATCTAGAGTGAATTGTGCAGAGCAAACCAACAAGTGAATTAAACTTAAAGATGTGGGAGCTGAAGTTCCCATTCGCCAGCTTGTTTAGCAGATATTTTGTTCCACTTTAAATGGTGCAGCAGTTACATTCTGGTACTCGTATAAGCTGTACCATTTCAGGTTGAACAGGACATTCAATTAAGAAACTGATGAATAGGAAGCCAATTAAAGCCTCTTTTAAAAAGGAGCATCAATCATGCCCACTGACAGTTCAGTTCCGTGGAAGGGTATGAAAAGTGCTGACATTCATTGCTGTTCGGGGAGTAAATACTAAACAGTCTAGGATTTTGGAATCAGCTCATTTTACTGCCTTCTTCTGTAAATGCGGGTTTCGTAAAGGAGACATCAGTGTTTGAGGTTCACAGTATGTCACTTCCATGTACTGAACTCTCCTTATCCAATTATGCCAATAAATACTGTTTCTATGACACCTTTTAATAGAATTAACAAAACAGTCTGCTCACTCACACACGTTCGAAACAGACTACACAGACTGTGCCAACATATTGCGGTCTACTGATAAAATGTATGTTTAATTACAAACTCAGCATTTGACCAATTACAGCTGTTTCTAAGTTTTTCCAAATTGTTTTGCATTGCGTGTGAAGGAATGTGGGTAACCAAAGGTCTGTAAGGACACACCAGTTGGGTTACCTGGAAAATAAGGGTTCATTCCTGCACCATATTCAAAGGTTCCACAAAAGGGGACAGCCTTTGGTAACAGCCAAGAAATGCACCCTTCTACAGCTGCATTCTTGGCCTTGGGAAAAGGCGAGTGACTTACTAAACCTGGTGAGACTTGAATCAGGCGTGCTTGACCAGGGAAACCACAGAACTGCTCTGAACACTGGTCATCCAGGACTGAAATTTGACACACATGATAAAAACCGTACGTATAATACGTAAAGTAAGAGGACATTGTAAACCAGAAAATATCTTCTTGCTTCCTAGTGTATGTTTTAACTCAGAGTACACTATTCTTATATCTCCTGTTCTTTTTTACACAGTTCCATTTGTTTTCTTACAGTCTCTCTCTCTCTCTCTCTCTCTCTCTC
>CM067495.1:10068735-10143826 GCA_034552555.1 Semaprochilodus insignis
CTCTCTCTCTCTCTCTCTCTCTCTCTCTCTCTCTCTCTCTCTGATCCTGGCCTGATCCCATCCTCATCTTCTTTTGATCCTTCCTTTCTTGGCACCTGTCTTCCTCTCTGTCTCAGCTCAGACGATCCGCCTCTTCCACTCATCTGCTTGTCTGCCCAGAAAAGAAATAGACAGGAGGCGGGACTGGGAAGAGATGAAGGAATGAAGGACTCTTCAAGCGTACATTTTTTCTGTCTCTGGTCTAGATTGTGGGTGTGGTCTGGCATACGGTGGACTATATATATCTCGTCATGAGTCACTGTCTTCATCTGATAGGTCTTATAGAGCTTTTGTGATTTTGTTTTATAATTCTAAATGCCAAAATAAAAGTAATAAATGTTTTTTAATGGCTCAGTCCACAAAACCAGTTCCAAATGGACATACTAATTTAGAGTTTTTGTCCTACATATAGAATCATATTGTTACATTTCGTTCTGACCCAAACAAAAGGTTTTCTCATCTTAGTAAAAAATTAAACACTCGTTATTAACAAGTATGACAATATAGTCCCTTTATTGTGATAAATTACACCACAGTTCACATTTATTGACCGATGGTTATCATCATGCCACAGTTTTTTTTGTTTTGTTTTGTTTTCCTGTTCCTTTTTAAATGGTTTAATTTCAGTGGTGGACAGTAACGAAGCAAATGTAATTGGTTACTGTACTTAAGTAGTTATTTGTATATCTGTACTTTACTGAAGTATTTCCATTTTGGACGACTTTGTACTTTAACTCCACTACATATCTTACTTTTTACTCCACTACATTATACAAAATTTGTTGTTCCTTTCGACTTATGTGCGCGTAAAAACATAACATAGTCAAACAAAACAAGCTTATTCCATTTCAGGCCTGGACTACATCAAGGACCATCTGGAGGAAGGCAGGTAAAGTAGGATGGGGTTAAAGCAAACACTGCCTGACAATCACACATCAAAGCATTAGTGAACAGATCAAACATATTGTTCCTGACTTCAGGGGTAAATATTTCTATATGCATGCAGTTGTGACTGGCAAAATTATTCAAACACTTTATTTCCTTTTATAGTATATTTGTTTTGGCTAGTTTATGTTTATGAACAGAGAGGTACAGATGCAATACAGTAAAGTCATTAGTGAACCTGTTTAAAGCAAGTTTTATTAAACTTAAACTAAGTGCTGCTAAATAAATCTTAAACCGAAACTTTGCTTGTTTGCAAAAAGTTATTTTATAGTTCTAGCTAATGGAACCTGTTCTCCTTCAGTGTTTTGTGGTTATGATCATTTGAATAGACATCAGTATCAGACTAATTAATGACCTTCTATTAAAGACTGGTGGACTGAGAGTGACACTAGAGTCTCTTCACCTAACATGAGTTGATTAAGAGTCTTGTTCCAGAAATGATAATAGGACATTAGAGCCATAATAAAATCATACTGCTTTTACTCTCCATACTTAAGTACATTTGAAGGTAAATGCTTTAGTACTTTTTTCTTAAGTGGAGGTCTAAAGGATATTTTACACTGGGTATCTCTACTTTAACATGGTTTGTGTACTTCGTCCACCACTATTTAATTTACACAGGATATACACCGATCAGTCATAACATTAAAACCACCTTAATGTATTTACAATCTTTATCCATTTTATCAGCTCCACTTATTATATAGGAGCACTTTGTAGTTCTACAATTACAGACTGTTGTCCATCTGTTTCTCTGTATACTTTGTTAATCCCCCCATCACTTTGTTTTCAATGGGCAGGACCCAGGTGGGTCTGCAGTGACACTAGCATGGTGGTGGTGTGTTAGTGTGTGTTGTGCTGATGTGGATGGATCAAACACCTCAGTGTCACTGCTGGACTGGGAATCGCCCACCAACCAAAACTATCCAGCCAACAAGATCCTATGGGCAGTAACCTGTGACCACTGATGAAGGACTAGAGGATGACCAACACAAACTCTGCAGCAGGGGGACCAGCAAGGTAGGAGTGTCTAATAGAGTGGACAGTGGGTGGACCCAGTGTTTAAAAACTCCAGCAGCAGTGCTGTGTCTGATCCACTCACACCAGCACCACGTCAGTGTCACTGCAGTGCTGAGAATGATCCACCACCCATACAATACCTGCTCTGTGGGGGTCCTGTGGGGGTCCTGACTATTAAAGCACAGGGTAAAAGAGGGATAACAGAGTATACAGAGAATCAGGTGAACTACAGTCTGTAATTGTAGAACTAGAGAAAGAGCTCCTATATAGTGAGTGGAGCTGATAAAATGGACAGTGAGTGTACAAGGACGTGGTTTTAATGTTATGGCTGATGGGTGTACGTCATTGTATCCAAAGATAGTTCTAACTAAACAGTGGGGCTCCCAGTTCTAACTGGGTAAAGGAATGCAAAATGTGACCACATGATATAGTACTGACACCTAGTGGTGGACATTGAATATAGCAGAAATACATTTAATAGTAATAAAAGATAGCTTGGTTCTTTAGCAGACACATATACAAAGTTGGGGAAAGAATTCACCGTGTTACCCACACAAGAGATGTTTTTGAACAAGGAACAAATTAAACTGTTGAACATCTAGTTTAGCATCTGTCTCAGATCCAACACATCTCACTATGAAACCATGGCCAACATTAATGACGTGAAACTGTTTATTTCATGAGGAGTGCACATATACTGTACTATACTGTAAGGTGTAGAGTGGTGGTCACCAATCCTGGTTTTGGCAAGCTAATTTTGCCTAGTTCCAACCACAGATGCAGGCTGGAACTGAATCCTACAGGAAAGACCTCCAGTAGGAGAGTTGGTGGCCTCCTGTGTACTGAGCAGCAGTCGATCCATATGGTGCATACATTTGTTAACTACTTTTTAAACAATAGTTCATTTTTAATGAAGCAGTGATGCTTTTACACAATTCCAGTAATTAGTATTCCTAATTACAACAGAAAATAGGTTGAGGAGGTAAATTGGGATAGCCATACCTTTTTTGGCCACTTTGGAAGTTTGTGTATAAATGAAAGTGTCTTGAAATTCCCGTCTATCCTCCAGACAAAGTAAAAAGCTGTTACAACAGTCAATGCTAATTCCAGTTGTCCATTTTTTTCAGAAATTAGAATTATTAACACCTGAGATTTCTGAGGTTTGTCATTTTGTTTTAGTTAACTTAGTTGATTAAATAGTTAAACTGGTCTTCATGGCCATAACATTAACTAAAAAAGGGTGGATGGGCTAATAATAAGGTGTATATAGTTAATGTTAATATGTTATGAGTTATTTTAATGATATCTAGCTTAATATGTGTGTACATGTTGTAATAATTGGGAGTTTGACAATTTACTAAGCAGTACACATTACTTCCTACTTTCATGTCTCACCGTGTCATTTCAAACAAATGACGTAGTGATTCTGAATTCAAGTTAAAACCTGGATTCTCAAAACACCCAGGACAGTCATAATCTACAAGGACCATTGTATCTTCCAAGTCTCAGTCTTCTGGCTGCTACCATGATTCCCAAAACATTACAGATGCCATATTGTTACCTTACTGTTCTTATCTGTGGATGTGATTGTGATAAAATGAAGGACCACATCAGTGCAGTCCTGGCAAGATATGGCTTTAAGAGAACACTCAAATTTGCAGGCAAATCAACTGAATTATGCAAAGAACATACATTTCCACCAGCCTGTCTTCTTCCCACATTTTGCTGCCATCACTTCCCCAGTTACTTGGCTGTCCATGTCATGTACAAGAAAATGTGACTCATCAGACTAGGCAACTTTCTTCCGCTGATCCAAGGTCTGGTTCTGGCGCTCTGACACTGATTATAGGTGCTTTCATCTGTGAACAGGGGATATCATGGGCTCTCTGACCTGCTAGGCAGGCCCATACGCAGCAGTGTATGATGCTCTGTGTGTTGTGACACATTCCCACTGAAACCATCATTAAAAATCTCTGTGATGTCCCACAGTAGCCTTTCTGTCGGTTCAGATTAGATGGGATAGACTGCGCTGCCCATGCACACTGATGAGTTTGTGTTTTGTCCCTCCAGTTGTGAGAAATGCCCTCTGATGTAAACCCCCCCTGGGATCCCATAATGGCAGCAAACTCACTTGCCATTGTAGTGCTGATGCTAGCTTTAGTGGCAGCAAAATGTTTGTTTAATATGCTCTTTTTAGTGTGGTATGTTGTCCTACTCCTAGCTCCCTTTTTGTCTTTGGGTTGTCTCTTAAGTTTTTAAGATTTAGAAATATCCTTGTTTTTTTTTTTATCTGTGCCAGTCATAGTAACAATTGCTAGGCCATGAAGCACCAACAGGGTGAATCAGTTTACTACAGTGTCGAACTGAGGCAGAGAGTATCAAAGACAGAAGTTTGCTGTGTTGTTGGTGAAGCGGCTAAATATTGACCTTTCCTCTTGATTTGTATCTGAACTATTTACCCTATTATTTTACCCTACAGCCTGAGTTAAGTTTCAGAGACACATTTATTCAAATGTGCTATTAGTCGACTTCTTTTAAACTAAAAGATACATAATTATGCTTTCAGTTTGTAGTTTATGTACTTAAACTATGTGATATATTAAGCACAGCCATACTTAAGTATACTTGGCTTATACTGGCAAGAATACAGAAATTTCTAAGTATATTTGGCCTATATTTGTACTTAATCTTTTGATAGAGATATACTTAAGAAAAGTGTATATTTAAGTATTCCTTCCTTGTACATAAAGGCATCCGGTATAATATTTGTTTGAAATTTTTGATTTATAAAGAATACAAATATGTTTTCAATCCTGGGTATGTGTTGTTTATTTTTGTAGTCCACTGGTAAATTCAAGTACTACTACTTAAAGTACGATTAAAGATATATTTTAAGTATAATAATTATTTATTTATATAATACATAATTTATATAATATATCATTTATATAATATTTTTAAGTGCAAAAAAGTATTATGTTAACTACCTTTTAAAAAATGACAAGTATCCTTGCAATTTATAAACTATTAACTTTAATATGCTGAGAGTATATGGAACAATGTACTTTCATGAACTAAAAAATGGGATAAAATTATATAACTAGTAAACTGATAGTACACCTATAAACTGTGTACTTGACGTTTAATACTTTAGTATCTAAAGTATACTTACAATATACTTTCAAGAACTAAAAAGTGGGCCAGTTTTGTCCCAAGAACTATTTAAATAGTACGCTTACAAGTATACTACTAGTACATCAATATTAGTGTACTCGGTACAAGTTACCTCAGTAAGGTTACCATGTCCAGTGCCAAGTCTCAGCTATAGGGGTGTAAAGCCCCTGTGTGGCAGTGGAACTACATTATTCAGAGTGATTGGACACCAACCAGTATCTTCAGACACTGCACATTACACAAGAAAAAAAATGCTGAAAACGTGAAAAGACTATGAACTAAACAGAACTGAGCCGTTAACCTGGACCGTCAAGCTGGTTTTATCATTTTTGTGTTCAGTATTTTTTTGGGTGGGTCTAGAAGTCATGGCTTTAGGTGGCACACTGAAGCCATACACAGTATGACTCCTCCAGTAACACCATAACATTCTAAAAACTAGATAGCATTAGCATTAGCTAGATCAGTGCCCAGCGGGAACATTTCACACTGCAAACCCCATCAGCAGAACGGTACTGAGAGTATTCAACCCGAAGACTATGTGTTGTGAACAGGTTGTGTCTCCGGGTGATATATTAGGTGGAACGGCTGCTTACAGAACAGGGCAACTGGCCTACAGGATGCTAATTCTCTGTTAGCTTATGCTAGCTTGAGTAAGTCTTGAGTAAACAAGAGAAAAAAAAATGCCCACTCTGTTGACTGAGAGGACAAGATTCTTATGGAGGTCAGTCTCCTCTGGCTCTGAATTGGATTCTGGTTCTGGTGGCCAAGTCCAAAAAAGCTGCCATTTCCCATCAAACCACTCTGAATGACTTTGTTTATATCGTAATGACAGAATTATACAAACAAATTATTAGTTATTGTTGGCTAAATTGAAGCACTCTATGAGTTTTAGTTAGTTCTCGGTTGATTTCAGTATAGTTTACAATGAATGTGGGTGTCCTCTTCATGTTACTGTTGAAACATTCTACAAAACATATTCCAGGCTTTATCCTGCTACGACTTCTTTGATATGTTCTTAAACTTGCTTACAGCGATCAGGCATAGATAAACCTGATAACGTGACATGGCGGCATCTCAGATGTCTTGAGAATTACTGGAGTAGCCAGTTATGGCCAATGTTCTGAGGATAAGATCCTGTCCTGGTGGCTTATGACTGTCTTAAATGCCTTAAGAATCAGCCCAACTGTTCTTGTATGACTGGAAATAACTGCCAGGGAGCGTTGTCAAGATGGCCACTGAGTGAACAGACTTTCCAATCGAACACTAATAGAGTGCAGTTAGCCCAGATTGTACATGACTGACTTTCTTCCAAGCAAACCACTGACCTTTTTTTAACCTAGAATTCAGTGGATTTTATGGATATCACCCCCACCCAACCCCAAGTGACATAACTTTCCTTACTGTATTTATATGGTCATGACATACCACTGGCTAGAGATGGACAACATTCATTTTCCGTAATCTCTGATAGATCTTTTCTAAATATCTTGCTAGATATCGCCATTCATAACCAAAAAGATACTTCATACAAAATGTGAAATAAAAAAATTTAAAAGCTGCACTTAATAACTTGGCCACACGAGGGCGTTCAGCAGTTATTTGCATTGCCCACAGCTCAATAGTCAGTTTTATGACTGCGTTAATGCCTTCCTTTGACTACAAACTCTCATTATTTGTATTTATTATAATTGCTAGTGTTGTTAGTAGTGTTTATTTTTACCTTTTGTTTACCATTGGCGCATAATTAAACATCAATGTTGCGAATCACTTCCTCAGTGTAAAAAATGGCATTTGGTCAAGATTGTAGACCTCAGGACATATTGTGGTCAAAACAGCCTAGCATCTACGTATTTCTCTACTGAACATGTGAAAATGCAGGCATATTTGGATCATGAGAGGAAACTTGGTCACTTTTGCTTTACTTTTGGGGGTGGTCCAACACCTCCAAACAAAGTGTCCTAGTGCAGTCACAGCTGACTGATGGCAAATTATAACTTAAATTATAAATTATAACTCTCAAGACACCGAGTTACTGCTTTCAGCACTGCCATGTATGGATTAAAATAACCTCTTCAAAACACTTTCCGTGTTGTTTTGAACATGCAGGTTCACTGGATTCTGCCTACGTCCTTACATTAGTTAACATGGCATTTGTTACCCGGGGGAAGTTCAGCCCTTAAACCTGACCCACCCTTCTCCGTGCTCCATTTAGTTATTAATTTAGCCACCATGCTTACAATTTCTTCCACATACACTGACAAGTTCAGTTCAGCTCTCATTGGTTAACAAGTCTTTCAGACATGACATCACCATTTCAGTATTCCATTACAGACGCTAAGTCATAAATGTTCAACACATTTAATAATTAAGATCCACAGTAGTGGCAGCCCTGACTGGACTTGGAGTAGAGCTGAACAGTAAAGATATGATTATAGATACCACAAGATAATACAGGAAGATCATTGTCAATGATCAGTCATCTTGTAGTGTGGGCCAGGCTTTAGGAGCCAGTTGTCTAGCTGGTAAACTCGAAAGCAGGAAACAACACTGTTAAAGCAGTTAGCACATGTGCAGTAGCCAGAGCAACAGATAAAAAAACACATATTGGTGTGTTATTTGAGCCAAACGAGGCGTTCTGCTTTTGTCTTCCGAAGCGTGTCCCAGGAAGTGAGCTACTTTGGCTCGAAAGGACCATTTGAGGGAACTCTACATTAACTTTCATTCATTATGGGCTNAGTAAGATCTACCCGTCAGCACTTCTTCTTCCTGCGAAGGCTCAGGAAGTTTGGTCTGCCTCCTGACATTCTCACCAACTTCTACAGATTCACCATAGAGAGCATTCTCACGGCCTGCATCACTGTCTGGTATGGCCTTGAAGAGAGTGGTGAGGACAGTGGAATCCATCACAGGCAGCAAACTTCCAGACTTGCAGGACATCTACCAGTCCCGCTGCCTGAGGAAAATCCAAAAGATCCGGTTGGACTGTAGCCACCCAGCACACTGCCTGTTCACTTTACTGCCATCAGGCAGGAGGTACCGCAGCATCCAGGCCAGAACAAACCAGCTAATGAACAGTTTTTACCCACAGGCCATCAGGTTCCTGAACAAGCTGTGAGCCTTTCAACAATACCACTGCACTCTGACACTTTATTATTATCATTATTAATATATTACCGCTATGGACAATATCACTGAGTCACTTTAAACACCAGACATACATATATATTTACATTATATATATAGATATGTCTCCGCTCTCTCTCAGACTATCCTTGTCTAATAAATGTATATATCAGAGAATTTCTACAGACCCCTCCTGTCTTTGTACATTCTGTATTTTGTGTATATTTTGTGTATTTTGAATTTATTTAATATATCTCTTTTATATCTCTTTATTCTAATATGTTTAGTTAGTATGTATATTAATGCTGCCCTGCTGTAGAGTATAAACCTGAGTCACACCACAAGCATTTCAATGCATAAATGTCCTGATATGTTGTGCAAATGACAAATAAACCTGAAACTTGAACTTGAAACACACTTCTTCCACATTGACAGTTCACCACTACTATCAAGGTTTTAACAATATGTTGGACAGTTCTTAACCAAATTCCAGTGAATTGTATTGTAGCTTCTGTTTAGTTGTTTTCTTTGCTTGATTCAGGCCAATAATTTGACCCTACTGAAACACAATAACATCTTACATTTACATTTACAGTTACGGCATTTAGCAGACGCTCTTATCCAGAGCGACTTACAACCGTGCTTAGTGTTCCGTTGGATAATATTCCAGCTAGTACAGGAAGTTTAGAGCCTAAAACTCACCCTGAGCTCAGACACTGCCCGAACAGGGGGCCAGTGCTGATACCTAGATAGATCAATACACACATATAGAGCAAAAAGAGCACTACCTGGCAACCCCAGCCCAGTGCTCACACCTATAGAAAAGAAAAGGTCATTATAAGTGCAATATAAGTGCAACACAACACAAGTACATACACAACTTACACCTCTACAAGTGCTTACTCACTTAAGTGCATTACGAAGAGATGGGTCTTCAGTCTGCGTTTGAAGACCGCGAGAGACTCTGCTGTTCGAACGCCCAGTGGGAGTTCATTCCACCATCTGGGAGCCAGGACAGAGAAGAGTCTGGACGCTTGTCTTCCATGAGACTTCAGGGATGGCGGTTCGAGTCTAGCTGTACTTGAAGCGCGAAGGGCTCGAGGTACAGATCGACTCTTCACCATTGCCATAAGGTAGGGAGGGGCTGGTCCGTTCTTGGCTTTGTAGGCGAGCATCAGAGTTTTGAATCTGATGCGGGCAGCTACAGGAAGCCAGTGAAGGGAGCGCAGCAGTGGAGTCACATGGGTGAACTTCGGAAGATTGAAAATGAGTCGAGCTGCTGCGTTCTGGATCAGTTGCAGGGGCCTGATGGCCCGTAGAGGAAGACCAGCCAGGAGCGAGTTGCAGTAGTCTAGCCTTGAGATGACTAGAGACTGGACCAGCAGCTGGGTGGCCTCCTGGGTGAGGAAGGGTCGAATCCTCCGGATGTTGTAGAGGAGGAATCTGCATGACCGAGTCAGGTTCGCTATATGAGCCGAGAACGATAACTGGTCATCCAGAATCACTCCAAGACTTCTTGCATCCTCAGTCGGGGTGATCAAGGAGTTCCCGAATGAGATGGCAAGATCATGGTGAGGACCCGTAGTGCTGGGGATGAACAGCAGCTCAGTCTTGCTAAGGTGAGATGCTAAGGCAGAGATGAAGTCTGCCTTCTGGACAGCAGATTGACAATTCCAGAGCCCACCTACCACCCTGGTCTGAGTAGGAGACGACCGCGGGGCGTAGATGAGGTTGCTGGTATTACGCTTCCTGTGGTGACCGTGAGATCTTCTAGGTCTGTAAGATGAAAGAACAGGTATTGTAAAGCACATAGTGGAGAAGCAGAAGTGTAAATGTAAGCATTGGTATAGATTACATGAAAGATACTTAGCCAAGGTTGGAGGTAGACATCCGTGATAGGCCTCTTCACACTGCTACAGACACTGTGTTGTCTGTAGCGGACACCTCCAGAATATATGTGCCTCAGGCCACACCCTGTGATTCACACCTTGGGCTTACCTGAAACCACAGCTGAGCCTAGTAATTACAATTAACTCTAGGTGCAGCAAGCTAACAACACAGCCTAGTAACTGACAGAATCTAAGTCAAAGTAAATTAAAAGCTCAAAGCCTACCTTACTAACAGAAGAACAAATCCTAATCAGAACCCACTAGCACACTGACTTTAGAAGAACACACCTCCAGAATATATGTGCCTCAGGCCACACCCTGTGATTCACACCTTGGGCTTTCACACCTTGTGGCTTTACCACAACCGCAGGATACGCCTTTCTAGCTTTGTTGTTTAAGAAGTGAGAAGCTACTCACTGCATCAGTTAGGGTCAACTGTTGCTAGCTAATGCGTCATTTAAATCCAGACACTGGTACTACTACTAGTGCTACTACTACTACTACTACTACTAATAATAATAATAATAATAGTAATTACTACAATAATTTACATTATTTACAGGTACTATGTGTTTTTTAATAATCAGTATCATATTATGCTTGATTGAGGCTGATTTTTCACTTGTATATTTTACACAAACAACTAACAGTGGAGGAAGCAGTAACTCCTACTGAAATCCGTTACGCTGTGAAAGTGTACTGTCCTGCTGAATGGTTGTGCTGATTAATGTTTCATTCAACACGTTCACACAACCTTCTGGGCAGTGACTACAAACAGTGAGGTTATTTGCACTCCATACTTTATGTTTGCATCTTCAAGGCGACTGCACGGTCAGTTCCCAAGATCCACCAAATGAGAAGTTCATCAGGAAATGTCACAGTTGAACTCCCCATTGAAAACAGCAGGATGACTGAGTCCAGTTTATCTGTACTGTCCATGAGCCAAACCCCTTCAAACTAGGGCATTTCATTTCCAGGAGTTGATTACGATTGCAAGTGATGGAAAATGAAGTCGAATCCACACAATCTCACTTACAAAAAACAAGAGGACATTTGGCAAAAATACACAGTGCTAATTATATTTGCATAATTTACATTTTAGCCATTATTATTAACTTTATTATTATTATTATCAAAGGCTCCTATTCACTGTATGCGTTCACTCACCAGAAACTGTGGGAGCTGAGCCCAGGACTGCCATTGAGGTCCTGTGCATGCTGTATACAGTTTGCACCTCCTGCAGAAGTTCTCCACGGCCCATCTAAGCCGCCAGAGTCAGTGGTTTTGTGACTCTGAAAAGATTGGTCCCTGCAGAGCCATGCATGGTCTCTAAAACTGCCTCCTGCAGTCCCCTGGATATGACAACCTGCCATCTCCTTTCACCATTGCCAGCTCCTGTAAGACACTGTCCATAAGCTGCAGAGTGTCAAACTTGCCCCGTAAGTGCCACGTCCTCCTGGGGAGGCCACTGCTGATCACTCACCTACTCCATCACTGGCTACAGGTTTGGGTCCTGCATCTGCTGTTCAGCCCACTCATCACTGTCCACCTCCTGCAGTTCTGTCCAGGTCACCCTTTACCCTACCTCATCCAGCTAGTCTACAAGCTGGCTCGGCTCCGATTCTCTGGCTTCACTATGCTCACAGTACTTGCATGAAGGCCTGGCCACAAAAGTAGTGCTTGAAGTGCCTGATACCGGAGACAGCAGCCAGCAGCTCCTGCTGGGTCACACAGTACCTCTGTTCAACTTTACTCAATGTTTTGCTGAAGTAGGCTGCTACTTTGAGCTGTTTATGTATTTATCTATTTTTATCACTGTGTTGGAGAAGTAACCTGACTGTGTTCTGTTGTACTGTACTTGTATTGAATTCTGAGAACGTACTGCACTCAACCCCTCTCCACTTGCATTAGTATCCAGCACAAAGGGTAATTTAGAGTCTAGGGTGCCAGGAAGGGCACACTCATTAGGGCTCCACAGTCCTCTGGCCAGTTGAAATCTTGGAGTATCTTGTACAAGGGCGCAGCAATGGTTTATATACTTTATATAAATAAGGCATAAATAAGGCATATGAAGTATCTGTAATAAGAGGACAGTCCTAAAAAAAGATTTTCAGTTGTTTCTGCTCAGAGGTAGAGGACCACTCGTGTATGACATGCGCCTTGTCCTCTGCAGTACCTATCTCCTCACCATTATGGTGTCCGAGGAATGTCAGTTCTTTGTTCCTTGAGTCCTTCCGTTCACCAGTATGTCCTCCAAGAAGACCAGGCACTCCTGATGTAGGACAACCTTAAGTACCGTCTTCATCAAGTACATAAACATTGCTGGAGAATTACAAAGTACGAAAGCAAGAACCTTAAATTTCCATAGCCTTCTATCTGTGTGGAAACCCTGTTTGGGGAAAGCTTTTGTGAGTGAGGGGGCAAGCAACTGCATCATGCAGCTAGTCTGCCAATGGTGCTGGCACTAACAGGATGACTCATGGAGGGCATCACTGCTCACTGCAAGTCCACCATCGTGGCTGTTGGGTCACTCCATGCATGTCTGACAATCTGTCAGTTCTCCCTCTCTTGGGTTTGTGTAGGTCTCCCAAATCCTTCATGTTACTGGTGTGTGCTGCCTTCTATGCACTGCCGCCAGCTGTGTGCTATGGTAATATCCACACGACCGGCATGCAATACATCGATAAGACTATCCCGCTTCCCGGAACCCTACGATTCGACCCCTCTCCAACTCTTCCAACTGCTCTAATTGCTTTCTCTTGATGATAGGAATGACAGAAATAAACTTGAATCATTCGTATGTCTTACAATGTCAAACCGACCCACCAAGTTTCATTCCTGTCAGTTGATTCCTTCTGGGTGCGACTATTCTTTTGATGATGAGTGTATATATTAGGGGCATAAATAGCATAAGTCAATCATTTTCCTTACTGGTTTGTTTTGATATGATTCAATGCTATTCCACACAATCTGTTACGTTTCTGTGAACTCACAAATGCAAACAAAAATTAATTTGAATATTTTATTGAGTTAACCGCCAGAGGTCGTGTCTGTCTGTCTGTTATTTTATCTATAATCAAAATGTTTCAATACGAAGATTCGACTGTTTGTTCATTTTTTTCTAGCAATCAGAAAATCCATTGATACACGTTTCAGCAGTACAACAGAGTTTCAGGAACATATTTTTGAGCATTTAAAAAACAATTAAAGGCGGCAGTGCATAATTAAAGATCTAAACTATGACCTATTTCTGAAGTCATCATACCATATTGACTTGTGGAATAACGAAACACGCAGAGCACATGCATTTATGTTTAAAAAAAACTCTTACAGCGCATTTTCTTTTTTATTTTACTATAAACATTCAAAACTATGAATAAACAAATGAAACAGATTTAAATAAATTCACACCTCTTTTTTTCTAAACCTTTAGTTTAACCAGGCAAGTCATTAAGAACAAATTCTTATTTACAGTGGCGGCCTAGCAAACAGCAAAGCCACTTGAGTAGGAAATACAGGGGAATAAAATAAACAACAGTGAGGAACACAGTGACTGCCGTGACAGAACTAACTCTCTTCTTCACCAGCATCAGCTTTCTTCTTTTTTCTCTATAAACATAAAAACTCATGAATAAATCTAAATAAACGTCTTTGGCGATGTTGACGTGGTGTTAAGGGTAGTCGTGGTAACGGTCTGTGTGCATGTAGTCCCGTGTCGTGCAGTCGTCTGCCAATGGTGCTGGCACCAACAGGTTGACTCATGGAGGGCATCACTGCTCGCTGAATGTCCGCAATCGTGACTGTTGTATCTCCGCACATGTCGGACAATCCGTCGGTTCTCTCTCTCCGTGTTCGTGTAGGTCTCGCAGATCCTTCATGTCGCTGGTGCGTGCTACGGTAGTATCCGCGCAATACATCGATAAGCTTCCCGGAGCCCTACGATGCGACCCCTCTTGATACTTTACTCGCAAAGGATGCTACCAACCCAACAGCAACAGGACGACCTTATATAATCAGTAAGGTACAGCGACAACAGCGTGAAACTTCAGTCATTCTCATGTCTCACAGTGTCAGACCTAGCCAGCAAGCTTCATTGCTGTCAGGTGATTCCTTCTGAGTGCATCTACACTGCTCAAAAATTAAAGGGAACACTTTGTAATCAGAGTATAGCATCAACTCAGTTCAACTTCTGGGATATTGATCTGGTTAGGTAAGTAGTAGGGGGGTTGTTAATCAGGTTCAGCTGCTTTGGTGTTAATGAAATGAACAACAGGTGCACTAGAGGAGCAACAATGAGACGCCCCCAAAACAGGAATGGTTTAAAAGGTGGAGGTCGTTGACATTTTGTCCTCCTCATCTTTTCTGACTGACTCTTCACTAGTTTTGCAGTTGGCTTGGGTCAGCGTCACTACTAGTACCATGGTGCAGTACCTGGACCCTACAGAGGTTGCACAGGTAGTCCAACTCCTGCAGGATGGCACATCAATACGTGCCATTGCCAGAAGGTTTGCTGTGTCTCCCGGCACAGTCTTAAGAGTATGGTGGAGATTCCAGGAGACAGGCAGTTACTCTAGGGGAGCTGGACAAGGCCGTAGAAGCTCCTTAACCCCTCAGCAGGACTGGTATCTGCTCCTTTCTGTAAGGAGGAACAGGATGAGCACTGCCAGAGCCCTACAAAATGAACTCCAGCAGGGCACTGCTGTGCATGTGTCTGACCAAACAATCAGAAACAGGCTTCATGAGGGTGGCCTGAGGGCCCGACGTTCTGTAGTGGGCCTTGTGCTCACTGCCCAGCATGCTCGATTGGCATTTGCCATAGAACACCGAAATCCGCCACGGGCGCCCTGTGCATCATTCAGCATTACCAGTTTGGTGGTGGGTCAGTGATGGTCTGGGGAGGCATATCCCTGGAAGGACGCACAGACCTCTACAGGCTAGACAACGGCACCCTGACCGCTATTAGGTATCAGGATAAAATCCTTGGACCCATTGTCAGACCCTACGCTGGTGCAGTGGGTCCTGGGTTCCTCCTGGTGCACGACAATGCCCGGTCTCACGTGGCGAGAGTATGCAGGCAGTTCTTGGAGGATGAAGGAATTGATACCATTGACTGGCCCCCCCACTCACCTGACCTAAATCCAATAGAACACCTCTGGGACATTGTTTCGGTTCATCCAACGACGCCAGGTTGCACTTCAGACTGTCCAGGAGCTCAGTGATGCCCTGGTCCAGATCTGGGAGGAGATCCCCCAGGATGCCATCCATCATCTCATTAGGAGCATGCCCCGACGTTGTCAGGCATGCATACAAGCGCGTGGAGGCCATACAAACTACTGAGTACCATTTTGAGTTGCTGCAATGGAATTTTGGTTAAATGGACTCGCCTGCTGCATCATTTTCTCGCTTCGATTTTCAGGGTGTCTTTGAATTCAACCCTCTGTAGGGTGATAATTTTCATTTCCATCAAACGATGTGGCATCCTTTCGTTCCTAACACATTACCCAGCCCATATGAGGAAAGATATTCTGCATGATGTTTTTTCCCATTGAGATCTGATGTGTTTTCAAAGTGTTCCTTAAATTTTTTTTGATCAGTGTATGTTTTTGATGACGAGTGTATATGTATGATCCCCCTTTATTTACAATCCTTCTTTGAAATGTTATTCATGCTCATTTCTGGAAGTTTATATCTGACTGAATTACTTCTCTGCTGCTAAACCTGAGAGGTCTCTGACTGATCAGAATTCTGATTCCACTAGTCGACTTTCAGCCAAAAGTGAAAACTTTCAGCTGCTACTTGTCGGATGACTGGCTCCTGCATTGTTAGACGCTGAACACATGCTGCCCCCTACAGCCCCCTGCAGGAGGAGTAACGTGCAGAGAGGAATTACACCGATCCATCAGATCGTTTGCTATGTGGTCTGGATTGTTTGACCTGTGTGTGTGTGTGTGTGTGTGTGTGTGTGTGTGTGTGTGTATAATTTTTTTTCCCCATGTTTAAAAACAATATTGTTTACATAGATGCCACGGTTGTGTTAACATCTCCATCTCACTTTCTGTTTCTGTAATCATTTTTGTCCTATGAGCACCAACAAAGAATAATAAACAGATATACAACATCCAATAGTTGATTTAAATAGTTGTTAGCATTAAATGGCTAGTTAGCATAGCTGGTTATTGAAACATTAGCTTTAAAAACACAGGCGTGTTGTCAGCTTTTGTGTTTCCCGATGCAAGTGTCCTGACTTCAAACAACAGTGGGGCATCGAATCAGTTTTTGGGAAGTGTTGTTCTAGTAGCTGTACTGTCACAGCATTCTAACCCTGAGGAAAAGGTGTGCACATACTTAACTGACATACCAAAGTGAAAATAATATTAAAATAGAATATAAACAGACACATCAAACTCAAGAGAGGGACAGGACCCTGCATTTAGTTTTCAAGTCAATACCTTTATTTGAACGTTGTTCTTGCGGTGTCTGGTTACCAGACAGAACATTACAAAAGCATTAATGCCACCAATGTCTTTCTGTGTAGCTTGAAACCAGGCCATATTATGGAGCATACGTGCAATGTATTGAATGTCTTTTTATTAAAAAAAAAAGAAAAAAAAGGAATTATTCTTAAAAAAAAAAAAAAAAAGGAAAAAAGAAAAGAAGATTTGAAACAGACCAAATACAACGTATAAATATCTGACCTATCGGTTCAACACGTAACTCTGTACAACCATTCTACACATGGAAAATTCTTTTTAGGGAGAATTCACACTGGTGCCAACTCCAACGTTTCCTTAAAATAACGTCAAATTGTATAGTGTGCAAGTCTGTGTTTTAGTGTGCATGTGTGTCTCTCTGTGTGTGTGTGTGTGTGTGTGTGTGTGTGTGTGTGTATATATATATATTTGTGTGCCACTGCATGTTTTAAGCACCCCGTCCTCACTCGGCACCATTCCTAGTACCAGAAGGGTCCTAACTAAACCAGCAGTCTGATGTGTGTAATTAATCAGTCAATTTTTCTCACTGTTTGTTTACTTGTCCTTTACGGCCACAACACCACATTTTCCTTCTCCAGCTTATGAGCTACTCAGCCAGCTCAAGAAGAGCCGGAGGACGGTGGGTTGATGACGTCTGTACACTGCGGTTCGCAGAACGGCCCAAAGCGTCCGTACACGTCTTTGGCCCTCACAGCGAAATAGTAAGTAGAGCCGGACACAAACTGGGTCAGAGTGCAGGCCATGGGCAAGGGGAGCGCCTTCACCTCGCCGATCTTCTTCCACAGTGACGGAGACGAGGCGCCACCACCCGCTGCTGCCCCCTGGTGGTCCTGATGGTAAGCGTATAGGTGGTAGCTATCCACCGCAGCACAGTTGCGATCCGTTTCAGCCACGCACCAGGACAGGACTATACCATTCTGGCTCTGGACGCGAGCCAGCTTCAGCTGTGGTTGCTGGGGTGGTGAGGTGTGAGCCGCCTCCGGGGGCAGCCTTGCAGGAGGAGTTGGGGCAGATGGCAATGGCGGAAGAGGAGCCGAGGAGGAAGAGCCTGGACGCGATTTGGAAGGTGAGTCCTGGGTAGACATAGAAAGAGAGAATCATCAATCCAGGGTATGACATGTTCACATCAGTAATTGCAAGTGACAAAGAAAGCTGATTTGTTTAACGTCTGCCATGTATTGTAAACATAAGCAAATAAGTCAAGCTACAAAATATTGTAATAGATTGTATTACTTGTATAGCACGCTAAATATGAAAAAAAGCCAAAGCACTTATAACTCAGATTTGTAGTTTGTACTCACCACTGAGGGTCTATGCTGCACTGCAGAACGACCTGCTGAATATGAAAAAGAAGAAATGATGACCAATCTTAAAAACAAAATATCTAGCTCTGTATTTAAGTATGAACACTATGAAGCTTTGTGCAATTCATACAGTCACAGTTTTAATAAGCGGTGTACGTCAAGAGAGTAAAGTGATGGAGTAAGGGTGAACGAGTGATGTGAGAAATAAGCGAGGGGGGGAGAAATAAATAAATAAATACACCACAGCAGCACTTACCAAGCAGGTAAGATGGAGGAATACGCAAAAGAAGAGACAGAAAAGGAAAGAAAAACAGAACAAAGAATCAAACAAAACCAAAAAAAAAAAAAAAACTCACCAACAGAGGTGGAGCTGACTAACGGGGGTGGCCCTGAGGGTCTCTGGGTAGAGGTGGCAGTAGAGGAAGCAGTAGCCTTCTGCACACCTGTCACTATAACAACACAAACCCACACACAAAGCCAGCCGGAGAATGAGGGAGTGAAGGAACACAAGACAAATAACCACAAAGCAAGAGAGAAAAATGATAAAGGGTAATGGAAGGTGGGGGCACAAGGGCTAATCGGAGGTGTGGTCTTTTACCTTGCACATCGTCGTCGTCCTCAGTCAGGTCTATGAATGAACTCTTGGGCCGAGCAGACTGTGGAAACAACAGAAAGCAATAAACAACAAGCACCGTGACAACAGAACAGTGCTAAAACACAGTTTATCTAACAGCGCCAATCATCATACTGCACATACCTGAGAAGGTGACTTGGCTGGAGTAGAATTAGAGGCTTGATTATCTGAGGGGTGTAAAGAGAGACGATGTAAGATTACACAACATAGACGCATGGAACAAAACATCATCCAAGGACATGCTCCAAATGACGACAGGACTAAACACCGCCAAACACGCAGTCACAAATACACTCACAATCTTTCTAGGACTCTGCACAGCGTACGACAAAATCCAGTGTCTGGGAACCAAGAAACTGGTATCCACATACTGACGAAAACTGGGTGTAATATTTTGACCAGTCACAGACAGGATGAGGTCTTATTTCGATTTGAAGTGTTCAGCAGCTTTGGTTTTTCCCCACACAGCGGAAGGTTTAGCAGGTACTGATGGAGACCACTGGATGCCATTTACTGAAGGTTCAGGCACATAGACTAAGGATTTTTTAAATGAGCAATATAAACATCCATCAGGAGGATATTCAAATCTACACTATGTAGGGATTTGGGGATTTACGGACCTCTCTGGTGGAACTGCACACATCGAGGGAAAGAAGAGTTTGTAACACTGGCTGTGCTTTGAAACTCCATAATGTTGAGTTTGCATTTGAATCCTAAACATCGCCTTCTGTTTGTGAGCCCTTGCATGTCATGGAAAACTGGCAAGACGTCCGACATGGTCTGAAAGTCTCCTGGCAAGTCTGCCCTGCTACCTCTGACTTATTTCAAACTTTACAGGGAGATGTGCAGTAGTGCAGACTCACCATCTTTGTATGCCCCCCCCCCCTTACATACTCAGTAATGCTGCTTCTTTCAGTTTTAACACACACACACACACACACACACACACACACACACACACACCTGTCTTAGAGGCCATGGCGGATGCAGAAGGTGGACCGGTCGCAGCTGCAGCCGAGCCTGTTGCTGCTGGGCCTGTGGTTGCGGGGGATGAAGAGGCCGTAGCCACTCCCACCACTGCTGCGCACTGCGTTGGTGTGCGGGCTGACGTCACAGAAATGGCAGCACTGGGTGAACTAACGATCCCTGACCCACCCTGGTACATCGACCTGCCTGACGACATCTGCGGAGCTGTGGAGGATGACGACGGCGAGGAAGACGCGACAACATTGCCCGCTGACTTCTGCAGGATGATGGTGGTGGTAGCTGTGGTAGTCTTGGCTTTGTTAAGATTGTTAACTGAAGCCAGTGAAGACACTGGGATCAGACCAACGCCCCCTGCGATAGTCCCTGCTTGCCCATTGGCCATGGCCAGCGGCAGCTGAATCAACAAAGGCTGGATGGACATGGGTTGGCCCCCTGACGTGGCTGTGTTCGTGTTCATGACACCCGTGTTGGGGCGGGTCTGCAGCAGCAGAGTACCCGGCTGGGCCTGGCCGGTCAGAGATGAGGCAGAGGAAGAAGGGGTGGAGCCTGTTGTTGTTGAGAGGATCTGAAGGATAGGGGCTGGGGCAGCCAAGGCAGAAGAAGTTGCCGTAGTTGGAGTGGAGAGAGGTTTAGGCTGAGCTGGGGTAGCTAAAGAAGAACACAAAAGGGCTCAAGTTTAATAATGTCACTGATTTTGACACATGCCAAATTAAGTTCAGGAACAGGCAAGATATTTCACCCCCTAGTTTTAACACATGATCGGGACAAACTCACCAGTAGAGCTGGTCGACCCTGGAGGAGCATTGGGCTGTTTGGGATCTAGTGTGGTCCTTTCGATGCTATTTAAAAAAATAATAAAAATAATTAAAAATCAATTAAAAACACACATGTGAAAAAATAAAAACTATGACAAGACAAAAAATGAAAGAGCATAACCATAAAAGCCTGCTATTCTAAATATAAGCATGTTCTAATTTAGCCATAAGGGAGTCTTGCACTAGTAACAGTGCTTCTGAAGAGTAGCAGTAACCCAAAGTTAAGTTCAACCAGCAGTTCTCTCTCTGCCTTTAGATTAAATTAATTAGCCCAGGTACAGGAAGAGGCTCACCGTTGAGTTGTGGTGTTGATTGTGGCAGTAGCCTTTGCAGCAGCAGCCTGATTAAAGAGAGAAAAAAAAACATTCAATGTTAAAATAAAATCAGCAGAATTGCATTTTTTTTGCTTACTGCGAATACAAAAACTACAATTCATACAATTTAAACAAACTGTTTTAAAACCTGTTAAAATTTCACAACCCATTTAATATTTCTGATACATTTCAATTCAACTCTACATTTTCTTGCTATTTGCATACATTGGTCTTTATTCATCAAAGCTCCACAGGCTCAAATTGGATTGTAAAGTGAGCACACACATTTCAGTTTGTGATTTATCAGTCTCATCTTTGGCACATCTGTCCAAATAAACACACATGCGTAAAAAATTTGATCATAAACGTTTAACAACCTGAAAATGTTTGATTTGTGGTTATAACTAACCAAAGCTATTAACAGCCTCATCTAGAATACCAGTAACATCGCTAAAACAGAACATACCAGTACCAGCAATCCAGTATAAAGAGAACGTATGAAGGATACATACGCAGGATATATATTACATACATTGGTATGAATAAATGCTGTTAAAATTCCATGCCATATTTTATTATAATGGGCTACTAACGTCACAAAAACTAAAAACCGCTGCCACTGCAGGAGCATCTCCTACACTGAATTAGTGCTTAAATGTTATTTTAGGAAAGTAATCACACTACACAATTACATCGTTCAACCTTCTTAAAACAACCGAGACGTTTTGTTTGCTTCAAATTTGATCAATTCCAGATGTTGTAGTTTTTGAAATTGACCAGTAGGGGGTAGAGTGCTCACTGCTTTACCTCAAACTCTGCCCAACAGTTCTCTGCCTTTGGCTCAATAGCCGCTGAATGCCGAATTTTTATTGGCTACTTACCATTTGCATAAATTAAGATGTGCTTCATTAAGATGTGCTATTATTTCTGCTTAAATCTTCACTCGTTTTCATGTCATAGAAAGGTTTTATGAATCAGATGCACAGTCCTTCATACATCATTAAAAACAATCAAATCGGAGCCATTTTTTAATGCAACATTAAAGACGACGGGCCAATAGTGGGCTACCACTGATCAGCTGATTAAGCTGCAAGATTCCATCTTACCTCTAGAGCTTTTTTGGAATTTTCTGATGCCTGGTTAGCAGCTCCAAACTTCTTGGACAGTCGTGAAATCTTAGCCTGCAACCGAACGACAAGTGCAACAAGCATGAGAAATAATTCAAAAGTTTGAACATTTATTGGCTATCGCTTCCTGACAGAACTTAAGCACGATATAGCTCGATTAAACGTTTCTGGAGCCTCTCAGGGGGAAGAAAAAAAAGCTGCTGAAGCTGCTGAGACTAGAAAGGTTTACAAAAGGATCTGTGAAGACTTGGGGCTCCATTATTACACAGTCAGGTGGCTCATTTGTAAATGTTTGTAAACCGAGAATGCTGGAGTGAGCATCCTATAAATATCAGTGCAAGTTAATGATATTTCAGCTACTACTGCATGTGGAATACATCTACTTAAAAAAATTTGTTAATTTGTTGACGGCAGTGCAAAAGGAAGCAAGGGAATATTTTCCCATTTTGTGTTCCCTAGCCAGGTAGGAGAAAAAAAGTCGGTCTTTGTGAATGTACATAGTGCTGCAGAACCAAAACCTAAAACCAAAACCTCATCCAAACTGTGAAGCATGGTGGAGGTAGAACAATAGTATGAATGGCCAGGGTGGCCTGCAATCATGGCGAGACCAATTCATTCCAAACTGGAAATTTTACAGCCGAATGTCTGAACATTCCAAACATCAGCCTTTGTCTGAAAACTTGACAAAATGGGTCATTAAGTCTGAGATCCAAAAGAATTAACAGGAGCGTGGTTCAAATAGAACTCTAAAAGTCTGTTAGAACGGCCAGTGCTGACCTGGAATGCTGTGGCATGAATGGACCAAGTCAAAACACCTTCAAAGCATTGCAGAGAATTAAACTTAGAAGATAATTAAACATAGAGGCCCAGATACTTGATTATTTAAAAGGTTTCATTAAAAAAATGTAGCATTGCAAAACATGTGTGATGCTTGCTTTTTCTACCCCTTAAAAGGTAGGACACTTTTTAGGAGCCGTTTGTGTAGAAATTCTAACGGGTTTACAAACTTTTCTCGCGGTTGCATCATAGTAATAACATACACCCTCTAACACCCTGTTAATTACTCAGTCGTTCTGATAATTACACATTCATTATTAATCATTTACATGCTAATGCATAGTCCCTCGTCTAAGTCTCAGGGGCTGTTCAAAGCAAGCATCAGAATACGAGCAGCGATCTAGGCTGAGTTTTTTTTCTTTTCATATTGTAATGAGTTAACTAGAGAAACATGGTGCAGCAGGTCCCGGATTAGCACTCACCTGCAACGTGCTGATGTGTTGGAGAGCATTCTGTTGCTTGGTGGCAGTGTCGATCTTCTCCACCCTGTCCTTGAGCTCTTTGAGGTTGCGGTCAAACACTGTCAGCTGCAGCACCCGTAAACGGTCTTCCACCAGTTTTTGCACCACCTGGGAAAACAGATTTGAACAAATAATTTGACAAAGAACTGGAAACACTAGCAAATGCAAAATAATGGAATTGGATGCAAAACTGGCAACAAAAAAGGAATAAGCAAAAACAGGACAGAGCTTTAACAACAGCTAAAAGAGCCTTGCTCAGCACAAAGCTAAAATAGATAATTCATACACGTTAGACTACATATAATAAGCCAAAATACACAAACACATTGTTTGCCATCACGTATGTGTTATATCAAGTATTTTACGAGCTTAAAAACTGAAGAGCTTAAAATGTGGCTAAGCCAATCAGATTTGAGAACTGGAAGTCTCGGTATTATAAAATGAAGTCCAGAACTATAATAATAAAAACAACATGCAAACCTTCTCCAGTTTCAGACGGCTCCCTGCATTGGCTGTGATCTTCAGCTCCAGCTGGGCCTCAAGTTCCACTCCCTCCACCCTTGCTCTCTTCCCATCTCTCTCCTCCTTAATATCAACATCTTTCCGTCCATCTTTCCCCCCTTCTGGCGAGAAGGACCTCTTCTTACCTGAGGGAGTGCCGTTGCCTGTTTATGAGAAAAGATGATGCAGGAGATTTGGTTTAGTATGTACATTCCATCTAAAATATGAACCCTCCTTAATTCGCAGAGAAATATGATTCAGCGAATATATGACTATCATACTCTCAGAAATAACCATGTGGTAATATTAAAGCGGATGTTGTTAGAGATTTAGATGTGTGCGTTAAACTCACGCTAGAATAAGGTTATATAATTCAACAAGTCTTCAACAACGACTGCTGAATTTAAGACTTCAGTGAGAAGAGTTAATAAAACGCAAAATTCAGTTCTGCCAGTCAGCACTTCAGCTCTGCCATAAAGCAGGTTTGTAACTCCACTGCAAGTCTGGACGTGACTGAACTGCAGCAGCATGTCTTTGATTGTTTAATGTCTAGGCAGCAGATACGAGGTTTCTGAAACAGGAGTAGAATTCCCCCTTCATTGTTTCCTCACATTGCTGTTCGGAAAAGCTTATTACCTGTGCCATCTGCTGCTTTACATCCTTGTGCACCCTCTGCCTCCTTCTTCTCTTCTTTCACAGCATCTAGGTCCATCTTCTCCTCGCTTTTCTCTTTCACCTCGTCCCGCTCTCCCTGGCCCTCATCTTCCTCACTGAGAAACAGGAAGCCCTCTTTCACTTCCGGGTCGCATTCCAGGCCGGCAGCGGGAGAAGCGGATGCCGAGGATGAGGAGCTCTTAATGCCTTTCTCCTCCTTCTCCTCCGTTGAACCGTTGTCGAGGGGGGCGCCATCTGCATCCATGGCAGCAGTTTCTCCATTGAACAGTTGGTCTACGGGCGTCTTTTTCAGGTCACCCTTCTTGTCAGATTTAGAGGTCTTGTGGGGGTAAAAAAAAAAAAATACAGTCATATAATCAATCAAGGAGAAAAACTAATTTGTTGGTGTAAATTCTGGCTGGCACTGTCATTGCTTTCTAATTGCATTACATGAAATTTACTGGCAATAATGAAATAACTGGCAGACTACATTCCTGATTCACACTTGTGCACTGAGCTAGTTCATTTTGATAAAACTACACAAATTTCTTAAGTTCTCTCCGGACAATTTTCTAATTGATAGACATGCTCCTTGATTTGGGATGTTTGTAGTTTGAACTATTTAAAAAAATGAAATAAATAAATTAATTAAAAATAAATAAACAAACTAATAAATAAATAGAGAACAAGCTGCAAAATAAAAGTTTATAATGAACTTCCCGCAGTACGAGAATGTATGCACTTACTTCCATTTGGTCAGCATCGGCTTCCTCTGGCTTCTTTTCATCCTTCCTCTCTCCTTTTTTCTCCTCACCTTTGCCCTTCTCAGACCCTTTCTTTACAGAAGGTGAGGGCGAACGAGAGAGGGAAGGAGACTGCCGCTGCAAGTCTTTCTCCTTATCTTTCGGCTTCTGGCCGTCCTCCACGTGGGTTCCATTCACCAACGGTGTTTGCGGCCGTGAGGAAGAGGAGTGGGAAGGCGAAGAGTTGGAGGCCACGTTGGACAAGGTGCCATGGAGCGTTTCCAGTTGCTGACGGTCACTCATCTTCATAGTTTTCCGAGCTCGGAAAATCTTCTTCTGAGGCTCTTCCGGCACAGCAACTTCCATTTTTTCACCTGCGAAAACTGGGGAGACAGACAAGATGGCATGTTAATTTTTTTAATCTACTGAAGTAATAGTAAAAAAGTATAAAAACAAATGTACAAATTAAGCCAGTCTTTCTAAATACTGCATTTAAGGTAATTATGTAAAAGTTCTGAGCAGCTATGTGCACTTCGTCTGTCCAGGTCCACTTTCCCTGCTCCCAGGACACAATCGAGGAAGTACCACTAGGTGGCACTCAACAACCTAGATCCCACTTTGCATTATTCTACATACTTCTGCTGCCTTCTAACACAAAACAACTACAGCTGCCATTGTCGCACTGCCACTAATCAGCGGTTGCCCCACAAGAGGACACAGTTAAGACCTGAAAAGGCAGTTAAACCTGAGAGAAAGCCTATTCAGAGTTTAACTACACCTCAATGTTTGCTTACAGCGTCATCTTCAGCAGACTGTCTCAGCAGATCAGACAGTATCAATCTAAATCTGTGCTGAAATGAAACAAATAAGACCTAAAACAATCCAGCTCCTCTATCAGATTACCACAGTAACTAGTTAGCTCCTCAACTGTGGCAGAGCAAAATGCTTCTGATTGAAAAACCAGGAGGGGGTGAAATCCCAGCATTTGTCTCCTCCCCCTTCAACCTCACTGGCCCAGTGCTCAGCCAATCAGAACAGCAGGTTACAGAGTCTGCTAGTGACAACAGAGGCTGCACATGTTCTGCTGTGATTTTATAACAAGTTCCAATTTCGATCCGAAGCTCGGATTCAGGAATCTGTTTATATTTGTCTCTCCCTCTATACAGCAGGAGGTGTTAACCCTAAACAGAATCATCTGCACAGGGCTGTGTGTCCACTGTGAAAACAGTTATAGCGTGGTTTAAAAAATTATGAATGCAAAAAAAAAAAAAAAAAAAAAAAAAAGGATTATAATGTAGAAAACGAAAATAAAATACAAATCTGAAGAGCCCTGTAAAACCCATTCATTTGGGCTTACCTGACTGCTGTTTTGCTCTGCACCTCCCTGTTCATGGATTTGACCACAGGATTGGTCCAGAATCTGAGGAGACACGAAAGAAAAAGGAAGTTAGTAAAACATTTTCTTCATAACAGAACAGCATTTCAAACCACTGCTTTGCTAATCAATGCCTAGCACAGAACAGTGAACCCAGAGAGGAAAGTGCTGGCATGTCCCTCCCATTTAAACTAGGAGCCTGATTCTAGGTCAAGTGATGATCTAAACAAATTAATCATATTTATTTTTGTCCACAGCAAAACTGTGGTCAGAATAAGAATAGTGCAAAAGGCCAACAGTTCAGTGACTCCACAATAACGGCTGAGTGAATGACTGAGAAAGGCATGCCAAATACTGCAACAGCTACACCGACTGTTTTTGGAGAGTAAAGGTCAGTATTGAAACTGTAGCGCAACTGGAACAGTTGTGACTGTAAAAGTGTCCAGACAATGGTATACATTTGCGCAAGCCAAATTGAGGGCCGGTACTGCTAACATCGACTGTTTAATATGATATCATTGTAGTAGAGTCATGATAGCTATGAACAAAATAGAATCTGTGGGGAAAAATACAATTTGTGGCTTATGTAATAAAATATTAAAGGTAGCTTTCATCAACTAATACAGTACACTCAAAGTAATCTCCTAAACTAATCTTCACATTCTTAACGTTGATCCACTATGAACACTATTGTTTGCGTTTGTGCTCTCATACAGTGCCAGAGGATTAAAAATGCATGTCCTCCATGTGGCTAGAATAACTAATTTCATAAAAAGTTATTTATCTTCGTGCTTCCATTTCTTGCCAGCATAACTCACTATAGGCAATACCAGAGTCGCACCCAAAAATACCTTAAGCTCTAGCCTGCATACAAATTGGTCTACACGTAACTCATTCCATCTGTCAAATCTGCCCTACGTTGGTCATGGTTACCTCATTAGATGGCAAAAAAACATCTCTCCCATAAAGGCACACGAGACGCAATCCCTGCTTTTAAATGCCAGAGCAACCTCTTTACAAACTGTATAATTTATCTGAAAAAAAACCATTTTATTAATCACTTATAACTCCTCTAGCACGTCACGTCTACCCGTTACACTGACATGCATCGCTAGATTAAAGTGTGCTCAGTTTCCTTCCTAGGTGAAACAGCCAACAAGTTGCTGCATTGCTGCTGCACTGCTGCATGGGCAAGCTGCACTTATGCTAGCGCGCATGGCCTGGCCCCTAAATATAGCAACATCTGCTCCTGCACTGTTCGCACAGCGCCTCTCTCACTTCCTGTCAGAATGCTCGCAATCTATGCCCGAGGTCTGGTGTCCATGGCAACCAGCACCGAAATTTCATTTTTACTTGCATCGTCCTGAAGGTCAAGGGGAAGATACGGGCTAACCTGTTATATCCCCAACACTAAACGTCGCTATCGATACTTTACTGCAGGAACCTGCATTAGGACAGACCTGGGAAGCAGCCTTTGAGACACAAACCCTGAGGCCAGCTCGAAGGATCTGCAAACTGCAAGGTCACTTGCAGGATTAGCCATTAGCATGCAAGCCGAAATGCACGGTTTGCAGGAAGAAAGTAATGTAGCAAGGCAACTTCGTAACCTGAGCGACTGATCTTGGTGACCTGCCGCACAAATTCGGACATGCCCAGCAGTTTGCCTTGTTAGAACCTGCACAGGAAACAGATCTCCGTTTCCCTAATATTCACATATTCATGTGGTTACACAAGCACCAAAAATCTCTTGTAGTGCAGAAATAAATGGAGATGCACTAGATCCCTCTTTCCTTCCTTCCTCCATTTCCTCTGTCCTGGCTCCACAAAAGAAGACCTTTCCAAAAAAAAAATGGCTGCTAGTCGCTAGCACCACCCCCTGTCCAATATTGTTGTTCATGGCGCATATCCTCTGTGCTCCCCTCCCCCACAGCAAAGCGAGGAAACAAGCGTCTCTCGCTGCAGGGACTCAAGATGGCCGCCAGGGTTTAATTCTCTGCAGCTGCTGAAGCTGAATCAATCCTGGCAAGAACAGATCTTGAGCTTAGCTTGCTGAGATGATGCTAGCGAGGTGGTGAAGTTGTTTTTGCCATCAACCCTAGTGGAAGAAAAATCAGTTTTTTGGGTGTGTTTTTAGACATTTGTTTTGTCCCCTTTAGATTTTAATCCTCAGCATCATCCTCAGCAAGAGGACACTACAGGATTTCAATCCCGCTTCAAATCGCCTTGGAAGGAATTTGATTTTTTGTTGCTAGAACCTCGCTACTGCAATGTTCTACTTCTACACAACCTTTTGACCTAGGGGTCATTGCCCCCTTCAACCTAGTGTTCTGGTCCTTTTATGCCCCTTTGAAACCATTGTTGCTAATGAGGGTCCCAAATGCTATTGTATGCTAATGCGGTTGTTAAGGCTCTATACAGCAGTATACATATCTTTTTTAAACATGTCGCTTTATAATACAGATCATTCTGGAAGAGCAGATCTTGGAAGTCTGAAAAAAAGATGAACTTCAAAACAAAAGTCATGGGAAAATAAAACTGCAAATTCAAAAAAGTGAATCTGTTCACACGAGTGAGCCTGTGTCTTAAAAGTATCCTTCAGCAAATGACCTGAAACTTTTAGAAAAAGTAGAAAGTTTAGCGACTGATCATATTTGCAACTTTTCAAATGAAGAATAAACAATTGCATGCAATCACCCTAAAAGAAAAAGATGAACGTTGAGATGAAAGTGATCTATTCTGTTAAAATACCACAATCTCCGCAATTAGGCCATCTTCCTTTTTCTGCTTCCTGTTTTCAGAAATGGAAGAAAAATCTGCATCCTCTAGTATAACAGCCAGAAGGAGCCTGGCAACAATTAATGACCTTGTCTTACCTACATAACCATCAAAGGAAACCACTAAAAGGGAATATAGACTAAAGAAAACTGCATGTTTAGCCAGTTCCTTTTCCCAAAGAAGCCAGTATTTCCAAGAGTGTATGCTCTCTGGTGAAGAGATCTACATACAGCAGCCCAAAACCACAGAGAAGCAAATGCGTCCAAATCCACACACTAATGGCCCTCCCATTTATCGCAGTAGTCTACAGTCTGCAAGGAACAAATGCATTCTGGACTTTTAATACCATACTGCAATCCAAACTTCAGACGTTTCAAGGCCTGGGATACATGTTTCTTCCCTCTGTATGTATCAGTATTTGAGAAAGATAAACGAATGAGAACATCCGGGGACAACAATGAGAAATTTTGGGCTAAATGAGGGTGGTCCGTAAACTTATTAGAGGGCAAACAAGAAGAATCCAAGAGATTGTGAATGCAGAGCTCGAAGCAGGGGGCGATGGTGAGCTTGTCTTGATAGCTTGGAGCTTGTTACTCCATCTAATCATGCTAGCAGCACAAACTTGAAGGCTACGTTAAAATAGGTGCCTTCAGTTCGATGACCGTAACATCCTATTTGGAAGCTTGAACATTCTTACGAATCTACTACGATCCTGCTTAGAAAGAATCCAATCTTACAGCGCTTTTGGCAAGTGGGAGAGTGGTTGGATACCTTTATCCCGGTGCTGGCATTAATAATCCTGGAACTAGCGGCTGATGAACACAAGTCCATGACGTCACATCAAACAGGTTTTTTTGTCTTTTTCGATAAAATCTGAAAAGTATTTACACGAGGGACGTGCATTTCAAAAAATGTATATCCAGCTACCCATAAGAGACGATAAAGAGGTCATCGGCCGAAAATACCGTGGGGTTATAAAAGTTTGGTGAAAATTTACGTAGGACTGTAGGCTATCCTTCTGACGTGACCAGACTGGTGTTACAAATTATAGACGTACAGAAGAACACTAATAACCCATTGTTCAAAAACAGCCATGTAGGTTTCTCGTGTCGAGTGAGGCTGATTCAGGTAAGCTACAGAGTTAAGCTACTAGAGCTGATGTGTACAACCTTTGATGCCGACAGTGACTTAGCATCTTCTCACAACGTCTTCTCGTCTCAGTTGATGTACCAACGTGTTCGTTTGTCAGAGACATATTGTTTTGTTGTTTCTGGATCTAGCTAACCTCAGCTAGAGTAGTTAGTCCAGACAATGATACAGCTACACTATCACTGCCTTTACAGTCATATCCTTAATAACGAGCTCGCGTTACGGTACGGGTACGTTACGGTTGGGTAGAATAGTGTAATACAACAAACAAGCCACATTTTACAGTCCTGTTAAAATATCAATTCGCCGCTTCACCGGATAATTGGCCTGTATACTTTGTCCACCTTCCCGTGAGGAAACGTACAGAATACCAGAATTCCCTAATACTTAACCAAGTACTCTAGGACCCGTGGACATGTCTAGTCCATACATGGGACTCAGGAACAACTGATTTCTCTCTTTTTTTTTTACCAGTTTGGTAAAGTGATATGAAATAGTGAATCAACTAATTTTAAACATTACGTTAAGTTTATTTTAGCATCTGCATAAACACATTTATGTTTAATTTGATCTGCGTTGGATTTTAATCTGCTTCCACTTCATTATTATAAATGTTATCTGCACAAATAAATGTTGAATTAGCCTGCCTTTGATTATTTTTTCATGTGACCGCTAAGAAATAAAATATGACCAACTTGTAGAAACGGAAAGAAACAGAACATTGCTGATCCAAGCCCACGCAAGTAAGGCATTAGTTGAGCTTAGCTTCGGTTAGGAACCTCACCACAAAGGAAAAATAGCCACATCTGCTACTCTGGGTGAAAAAGCAGTGCATACACTCTAGAAAGGGCTAGAAGGTTATGTTCTCCTCTCACATGCAGCCCATTTTAATAAAACCAAAACATGTTTTTTTTTATTTTGTGATTAATATTTTGCGCTCAGACATAAAAGGACTAATCAGTAAGCAAAAAAAAAAATACTTCACTACATACACGGTAACCTTTATAAAACTTACAAGTTTTATATATACACTAAAATGTCTTGGACAACAAAATATCTTTAACATAAGGTTATAAAAACTAACCCCTCCCCCACTGCAGCATAATGCTCACACTGCAACTGCAAACAGTGGAAAAGTACAGGCATGGATCGTACCATTCTCACCATAGAGAGGGGTGTGGAGCAGCGCAGCTAAACTTCAGCACAAGAGGGAGCAAGACAAATTTTCTAATCCAGGTTTACAGTCTATAAACCTGTAGCCTATAATTAAATAGGTCTAAATCAGTGTCTTAAATCTCCACTTTTCCACACACATGCACTGGTGAACATGAGAGCACCATCTTTAACAATGTGGGCAAACAAGCACACAGCACAAGCTCCTCCTTATAAACGACCCATGATCGAGTGATCTCACAGAACAAGTGAAGTGAATCATTTCAACCTCTAGCATTTCTAAAGCGAGTGACTAAGTCCACTGAATCCTCCAGAGGATGCGACTGTGGCATGTCCGACATGTTCTACCATCAAGAGGTGTCAATACACCAATAACTGGATGTATTTGTATTTTCATATATGTATTTGTTCTTCATTTACAATGTTAGAAACTATCCTCATAAGACCAATCTGATTAGAGTCACAACAATTAAAATAATGGAATCAGGGAAACAGAGAGATCAGATAAAAAAAAAAAGAAAAGGAGGAAGATAGGAAAAGGTCACATGATCTGTAGGCACAAAAGACAGAACTGGAGGAGGGGAAGAATTCAGCTAGAAGTCATGCTGTTGAGTGGAGCACACTGTTTTCAGCTGTTGCTGTCAACCCCACAACACAGGCAAAGACGACTGACACAGTAACACCACAGACACAACACTGTAAAACATACAAAACAAACAAACAAACAAACGAACCATGGACTTGTTTGTTTGTTTGTTTAAGTAATAACAACCTTAAGACATCATATCCAAAAGGGCAAAACAAGAACAAGATTACCATAAATATTACTTTACACAACACTAAAATGCTCTCTGTCCTCAGAGACAACATGGCGTAAGGAGGTAGACTAACCCCTCCCCCACTGCTGCACAACAAGTGGAAAATTACAGCCACCCACGGAACATACCATTCTCACAAAGGGAAGGGGTGTGGAGCTGTGGAGCTCATATTCAACAACAGAGGGAGCAAAACAACCTTCCCTATAGGTTTAGAGTAAACTCTAAACCTACAGCCTGTAAAGAAATAGGTCCAATTCATCAGCAAAGCTCCACATGACCTACTACTATATAACTGTGTAATAGCTGATGTGCAGAGTCTGTAGTGGCACAGCATATGAAGGCTCTCCCTCAAGGCAAAAAGCCATGAACCACGAGTTTCTCCTTATATACACACACATAATCCCACCTCCAACACAGACTACTACACCCACTAGCTTTTTCTTGTGGTCAGTGATAAGTTTCAGTCCACTGATTTCCCCATTCATGGTTACACAAAACAAGCTAACAAGCTAATAGCGTTGAACTCATGCTAAAATTGTAATAATGATGATTATATCCCCTGGCCCTAAAAAACACACATAGCTGTCTTCGGTGCAAATATTCCAAACAAGCCGCCGGACACGCTTTTCAAATAACATAAAATAAACAAATAAAATTAATAAATGAAACAAACAAAGTGAACTCAGGAAATAAGGCAACGGTGCACTAAATATGTACAAAGGATTAGTATTTCTTAATTCCCACTTACTAGTAAGCCATGATCAGCTGTGAGCCCAAGTATACACTCAAGTTAGTAAGCTAGCTTCTCTCAGACTAAAGGGCACACTATATGTAGGCGCAAGAGACAGAGAGAACTGGAGCGGGGGGTGGGGTGGGGGGGGACTTAACTAGGACTCCAGGACATGCTGTTAGGTGGAACACACTGTTTTCAGGTGTTGCTGTTAACACCACAACACGGTGTAAAAAGAACGACACAGGCGTAACACAAACAACCTAAGGCACAACCTTTGGGGTGGGGAGGAAATAGGCTCTGGCTCCATTCATCAATACCTCATCTTTAGACTGCCCTTTCAAGAGGCCAAAACAACCCAAAGGTCTCCAAATTCAGCATGAAATTATGTACATTACATAAACAGGCTCTGTAGAAATCTGTATTCAGGAACAACATGGTGCAAGGCAGAGGACTAACCCCTCCCCCACGGCTGAACAAAGAGAGTGGAAAGTTACAGCTAGACATGGACCGTACCATTCTCACAGGAGAGGGGAGCGGAACAGCACACCTCAACACAAGAGGGTGCAAGATAGGTTTTCCCATGATTCTTTGCAGATTATAAACTTGCAGTCCGTAATTAAGCCTAACTCAATGCAAAGGCTCCAATAACATGACTCTGCTACTACATATCTGCATGATTAGCATGCTAATGTTGGTGCGCAATCGTATGTGGCCCTCCATGGTCAACACGGGCACCATCTTGCAGGCGCATTTGAATACACTTTTATTCAGAGACAGTCTATACCGCTTATCCTCTTGAGTCACAGTCGGGTGCTGGAGCCTAAACCAGCACTCGTTGGGCAGAAGGCAGGAAATTTTACTAAACTGCGATAAAACATTGAACGGAACGCAGGAAGCACCCTGGACAGGCTGCCAGTCCGACACAGCGCATTATTTAAATAATGTGAGCAAAAAACTGAGACACAATTGTTTGTTTGTTTTTTAATATACAACCTATAGATAGATAGATAGATAGATAGATACTTTATTGATCCCGAAGGAAATTTATATATTTATATTTAGCGTGTTCTCCACCCACCATTTATTTGCAAATTTCAGAGAAAAAAATTTAAATAAAACAAAATCCCAAAACCTGAATGAAAAAGCTCCAAATAAAAACACCCAAAGAGTTCTTTCACTAGAACGAGGTAGAACTTTTTTAAAATCACTGAAGTCACAATGCGTTAAGAGGTTCCCCTACCCTAAAGAAACGTTTGAAACAAGTCGAGTCACATGATTCCACTCCACCCAACCATACTGCTTGGCCATAACACAATGCCAAATGCTACACCAAAATGGTAACGATGATTCTCATATCAGTTAGCACGGGTGACCAGTGACTGGAAACGACTTGCCCTATAGAGGTGCTAATGGCGCACAGCTTTATGAAGACTGCTTTCGATGTTCCGAAATGCCAAATTCCAAATTGACTTATTTGAATAATGACTGTACTATAAAACAAGCTACCAGAATTGTCTGGTGTTTTTGCGTTCCCGAATGCAAGCTGGACGTCGTCAGGGTTTTCAAGAGATTTCGGTCCCCATTAGTGGGCTATTGCTTGTCCTACCTGGTGTCCCTAAACTGCAAACACCGCAGCTGCGAAGGCGGCAGAGGCCTGTCAAGTAAATTCTATTAAAAGCAAAAACTGAGTTAAATCTCGCCATCTTGCTTGCTTGCTTTCGTTGCAGCCCCTAATCCTGGTCGCCTGTCAACTAAAGTTTTTTCGCATAACTGCAGTGGATGGAAACACAACTTCATTCACATTTTTTTCCCGCCAACATTTCGTAAACACAAATAACCTCCAAAAGGTCTGAATGGAAACGTTGGTAATGAAAAACAAACACAAATTTAAAAAGAAGAATCAAACACTAAAAACAACCACTGAAATGAATAAGTAGTTCATACTTACTAGTTAGCCATGATCAGCCACGAGACAAAGTATGTACCCAGGGCAGTAAGCTAGCTTCTCTCAGACTGAAGGGCACACTATATGTAGGTGTGAGTGACAAAGAACTGAAGGGGGAGGAGAACTCAACTAGACTCCACCACATGCTGCTGGGTGGAGCAAACAGCACAGGGTAAGACTACTACAAACACTACCCAAGGCACAGCAAGTTAAGCCCTGGATCTCATCTTTAAAAACAAGCTTTGTGGACTTCATGAGGACACACACACACACACACACACACACACACACACACTCCTTCTAAAATCAGAAGTGATGATCATACACAACCGAAAAGGTCTATCTGTAGTCAAGAACATGGTGTCAGACTAACCCCTCCCCCACTGCTACACAAAGAGAGTGGAAAATTACAGCCAGCCACGGATCGTACCATTCTCACAAAAGAGAGGGGTGTTAAACTACACAGCTCAAATTCAACACAAGAGGGAGCAAGACTACGATTTCTTACAATACAGTATTATGAACCTGTAGCCACTAAATAACCAAATAAAAGGCATTTGAAAATGCTCTATGAAGACCTACCATGTAACTGTGTAATAGCTCATGCTTGTGCCGTGCCTGTTATGGCACAGCATACTGCAGCTCTCCCTTGTGCATGAGATCCCTGTCTTGCAGGCACCTTTCAACAATGTATGCAAAAAGGCACAAGTTTAAGTCACAAGCTTATCTTTATATACAACTCCTGGTCCAGTTCTCTCTCAGAACAAGCATAGCGAACAAGCTCTACAACCCGAGTCCACTCCATTTCATCCCAGATCAAACATCATCTCCCTGTTTTCGTGGAGGAAGTGCACTGTACTGTCAGAAGTGTGTGCTTGTTCAAAAGGACAACAACATGTCTCCATTTTACTGAATTGTGATAAAACATTGAACACTACACAAAAAAAATCTCTTGTAATCAAGAACAAAATGGCGTAAGGAAGAGGACTAACCCCTCCCCCACGGCTGAACAGAGAGAGTGGAAAATTACAGCTTGCAGAGGACTGTACCATTCCCACAAAGGAGAGGGGTGTGGAGTTGCGCAAGTATAACTGAACTGAAGAGGGAGCAAGACATGTTTCCACCTGATTCATTCAAGACTGTAACACTGTACCCTGTCATTTATTAGGCCGTAAAACAACATGGGCAAAAAGAAGCCCAGTCCCTGATCTAGTGAACTCACAGAGAGTGTCAAATGGGTCACACCAACACCTAGTTTTTTTTTTCCCCCTATGGAGTATGACTTGCACTGAATACTCATGACTGGCAACCCAAGATGAGCTGACATGTCATTGCGCTGCTTTTGCTTTTATGCTAAAAGTGCAACAAGTCTGAAGTAAAGACCTGCTGGAATCGATTTTCGACGAGAACGTAGCGCGCACACAGTAAGCAGATCGTGACAGACGCCAATTAAATCAACGACCATAAAAATCAGGCAAGATAAATAAACAACACACATCTTTAACCCTTCCTAATTCTCATGTACAAGTACGGCATGATCAGCTGCGGGAGAAGGTATGCACTCAAGGTAGTTAGGCTGCCTCTCAGACTAAAGGGCACACAACATGTAGGCGTGTGAGACTGGAGGGTGAGGAGATCTCATCTAGCACCTCCAACACATGCTGTTAGGTCAAGCAGACTGTACTCAGGTTTGCTACCAACACCACAACATAGTGTAAGAACATTGCCTCACTTACAACGCAAATACAATACAACACAACGGTAGAACAGACTTGAGGGGGGGGGGGGGAATAGGCAAAGCCCCCCCACCCCTCAAAATTAGGTCCTTGATCCAAGTCAGTAACAACCTTCAGACTATGTGTTAAAAGAGACAACAAACTAAATCTCCATAATGACTAGAAAATATCGTACACAACAAAATTGCATGGTAGTAGACTAACCCCTCCCCCACTGCTGCACAAAGAGAGTGGAAAATTACAGCTAGCCATGGGCCGTACCATTCTTACAAGGAAAGGGGGGAGGAGTTATGCAACTCAAAATATCAACACAAGAGGGAGCAAGATGGACCTTTCTATGGGTGTGTCAGTCAAGACGACCTCATTTCGCTGCCATGGTCTATTTTCTACTTAACATGTATTTAGCCATCTAAATACATAGCTGAGCACACAGCAAACAAGCTAATCTGGTGGAAATGCCATCAGAGCTTTAGTGCCCCGTGATAGGGATCCAGCTGCACACCAGCCATATGCTGTTTTCATGCTCCTTACATGCAACCCCTGAGCTAGTGATCTCACAGAAAAGAGCAAAGTGAATCACTCCAAACTGGATTTTTCCTATGGTGATTTGCTTGTTTGAATCCAATGAATTTCTCTGATTTAAAAAAAAAAAAAAAAGCTAACAAGTAAAGCACATTACATCAAGTCATGATAAAGACTACAGGATGTAAAGAGTCTGTAAAGTCAGTGTAAAGTATCGTACACTACATAAGTAGAATCTATCTGTAGTCAAAAACAAGAATGTGTATGGCAGAACACGAACCCCTCCCCCACTGCTGCACAAACAGAGTGGAAAATTACAGCTAGCCATGGACCGTACCATTCTCACACAGAGAGGGGAGTGTGGAGCTGTGCAGCCCAGAACTCAACACAAGAGGGAGCAAGAAGGATCTTTCTATGGGTGTGTCAGTTAAGATGACGTTATTTCGCTGCCATGATCTATTTTCTACTTAACATGTATTTAGACATCTAAATGCATAGCTGAGCACACAGCAAACTTCAAGTAAGCTGATCATCTGCTGGAAGTACCACCAGAGGTTCAGTGCTCTGTGACAGTGATCCAGCTGCACATCAGCCATATGCCATTTTCATTTTCCTTACATACAAGCCCTGAGCTAGTGATCTCACAGAAAAGAGCAAAGTGAATCACTTTAAACTGGTTTTCTCCTCATGGTGGCCGACTTGTTAAACCAAAGAAAAGCTAACAAGTTAATCCCACTGCTTTCATGCAAGACGGGCTTTAAATCCAAAGTCATAACGATTACAAGTGTGATCACTCTTGAAAGTTGAAAAGAGAAAAACGAAATATCTGAAATCACTATAAAAAGGTCATACACTACACAAGTAGGATCCATCTTTAGTCAAAAGTTGGTACAGGGTAGGAGACTAACCCATCCCCCACCTGCTGCACAGAGAGTGGAAAATTACAGCTAGCCAAGGACCATACCATTCTCACAGAGGGGTGTGTGGAACTGTGCAAGTCAAACAAGTTTTCGCCTGATTCTTTACTAATTATAAAAGGTGTATCCTGTTATTTATTAGACCTTAAAACAGGGGGGAGGATAAATAGACAGGAAGCACAGTCTCTCCTTTCAAGTATGATCTCTGATCTTGTCATCTCACAGTGGGAGTGAAGTGGGTCACTCCAAGTGCTGTCGTTTTCTACGGAGAACGACTTAGACCAAGACAAGGTACCATGGTTTTTTGTAATGCTTGATGAAAGTGTGATATGATCGAGGTAAAGATATGATTTAAAATAAATAACTGAATCCATGACAATTAATATACCATCTACTTCAGGAATCACAGAAATCAGGTAAGAACATGCAAGAAAACATTGAAGATTAATCGTTCATAATTCAAGCATACTTGTTTGTCAAGACTGCCAAAAAGAGTATGTATTCAACTTCGTAAACTAGCTTCTCTCACACTACAGGCCATATATAGATAGGCACAAGAGACAGAACTGGGTGGGGATGGGAACTGGGACTATGACATGCTGTTGGGTGGAGCTAGGGCTCAAAGATTAAGGGCTTTTATATCAAAGTCGCAATTTACAAGAGTTCTTTTTTTTTAATCAAAATCGTGTGTTATCTTATATTTTACGTTAAAACGAGCTTGTTAAAATGAGCTTGTAAACTGCCTGTAGATGAGTTAGACCAACCAGAGGCAGCCAAACAGCTAAAATGCTGTGACATCACAACCACAGCTTACAGAAAAGGGGGATGCTCTGGTCTTAATGACCAAATAACATATCTGGACTTCAGTTCCCAGAAACTACTTTTATTAATTTCAACTTTTATACCTGCAGTCGAAAATGCTGATCAGAAAACCGCAATTAGATATTCTTCCCAAATCGTTCAGCCCTAGGAGGTGGAGCATATCTTCTTTAGATGTAGCTCTAAACGCTACAATATGGTTTAAGAAGACTGGCACAGTAACAATGCAAATACAAAACATGGCATAACACTGCAGCAGACAAAAAAGTCGAATCAGGGCCAGATTCAGAGGGCAAAACAAGACATCTTTAAAATGACTATAAAATATCACACACACGGTCTATCTGTAGTCAAGAACATGGTGTCAGACTAACCCCTCCCCCACTGCTGTACAAACAGAGTGGAAAATTACAGCTAGCCATGGATCATACCATTCTCACAAAGGAGAGGGGTGTGGAAACGCACACCCTTAAACTCAACACAAGAGGGAGCAGAACGGAAACCATTCTATGGGTGTGTCAGTCGAACATCTCTTAGAAAAGATCATTCTACAGCCATGACCTGTTTAGTCTGGCACTAAGGTTAGCACGTTCTTAGCAATCTAAACACATAGCGCAGCGCAAATGACAACTTCACTTCAAATAACCTTGACGGGAGCTGATCATCTGTTGCGACAGTGAAGTACCATCAGAGGCGCAGTGCTTTGCTGAAGTACACCTCATAGCTGCACTCATGTCCAAGCTCACTGATGTCAGCACGTTTTGCTCCGGTAATCCAGCTGCATGTCCGCCATATGCCGCTTTCACATGTGGGCCTGTAAATTCTTAGAAGCCTGCAAACCAGTTGTTCAGGCACATATCCTCCGCTGACGTGTGTATCCTCAACAAGGGTGATGTGTTACCACACTGGTCTCTCAAGGACAAAGTGATTCTACGTAGTCGCCCGTGAAGCTGCAAATCAATGCTTCTCGAAAAACGCTCAAGCCTTTTCAGCAACATGTTCATTTGCTCTTTCTGTCTCACATGTTCCCATAAATCACATTAGGCCTCCTCTATAAAATATAAAAGTGACTAAATATTTATTATAGAGCTCCACAACAATGTAACACGTTTGTGATACATAGGGACTGCTATAAACATAGCAAACGCTTTATTTTACATAGCTAGGGATCAGCCTGCATTCATTTTTACCAACGTTTACTGGATCACGTGAGTGCCTTGATTCATCCCGACATCCACAAAATATCATCCAGAGCATGTGACTCAAGATGTGATATCAGTATAGTTAAACCCAACATCACAAAATAATTACATTGGCAAATGACCATACCATGCTCTGCTACGGCTGAACCCAAATCTTTGGCTAACTGGATATTCGTTCATTGTGTAGGTATGCTTTTTTTAATTCATGTGCTAAAAGCAAACAGCAACAGTAACAATATTCAGCATTCCCAGTACAAACGAATCGAGTCTACGATCCGTAGCGTAGTTTTAAAACAAGTGCCCTTGTACGAATTAACCTAAAACAGCAACATATACATTTCTTCGCTTTAATTTTTTTTTTTAAACTGATCACAGTGGGTCTGATGGCACGGTACATTTTGTCAGCACATTCATCCCACCCACAGCGGTGAACCACATGATCCTAACACAGTACCAGCCAGTATGTATTTCCAGGGCGGCTGCAAACATCGCCTTGCCAATGTTTGTCCATCATACCTCAAGTTTGACCACCTCAGAGAATTGCACGTTAACCCATGCATGCACTGGGCTATTAGCCCATTAGCCCGATGCTAAGAGAGGCTAGCGGACCTGGTAGACGGAGCGAAGCTGCACTATGAGCAGTTAGTCTGGAAATTCAGATTTTATAGTGGATGAAGCCACGGATATGCACTGACCCCCACCCATCCCCCCGTGGGGTGAAGCTTTGAATATTTGCCGTTAACCAGCGCCGAAACTCCAGAGCCCAAAAATGGTTTTCTCCAGCTACACTGAATTTAGGTTGAGGTTTATATTGGCAACACAGCACTGAGTTTCCAGCTTAAAATGCAATGCAATGAAAATAGGCCATGTTTTTAACTGATGTTTCAAATGATTGTTTGAGCAGACAGAATTTCCATACTACCCGCATTATTTGCCTTCCAAATACTAGGGTTGGGTTAACTATGTCTGCCATTTGAATATTCATATTTTTAAACAAACAGTATTAAAATGGCCCAACGAACAAACAATATATTGTTAATAATAAAAAACAAAAGAACAGAAGGCTTTACATTCGTTTATTGCATGCACTTAGCACCTTAGTACCTGACTGACTGTTCGAGACCCATGAGGAAAGGGTTGTACCTTCATTATAAATGAGAGATATATAGAAACAGGTCATTGTTTCTTAAAAAGATTAATCCATTTTTTTTTTTAATTATTACTCTCTAAAGACAATATAGCCCTTTGTTACCATGCAACTATGTAACCATCTGTACCACGCATATTTTCAAAAGTTTTTATTGCTATTAATAAATAGCTCAGCATATCTTGGTTACTGCTGGCAAACACATGAGTCAGTGACCTCATTCAAAGTTCATTGTGTAATGCTGTACTCATTGTTAACCAAAGATTCGATGGTTGCTGAAGGCAGATCTTGGTTCAGAGATAACCCTTCTTGATCTCAGTCTTCATCCCAGAAGTCAGAGGCAAAATTTCTAGGCTTAGATTTCCCCTTGCCCAAGATGGCCAGCCATTCCAGACGATAGTCAGTATGTGCTACTCATTACCAGATTTCTGTGGCGACAGGCTCCCCAGTGAAAGCAACCCGAAACACCAAGAGAAAATCCATCCAGCAGAGCCCAAAGCAGATGAGAAAATTCATCCAGCAGAGACTGCAGGCAAGTCCCAAAATGGCTGTATGAAAGGTTTCAAAGGGCAAGCCCCAGAACTTGAATTTAACTTAGCTTAATTTTCAAGGTCTGCCTTGCTATATGAATTTAAAGCAATAAAGTACGCTGTTTGGAACCAACACTCAGTTGAGAATGGTTCTAATAATCTGGTTGAAAAAGCAGAATAGACTCAAACACTGCCTCTTCCCAAGCTTTCATACCTTGCCTTGTATTAATGCATGTTACACCTTCCCATCCTGAGGAGTGATGCTAAAACAACCATTTAAGTTAAAATTGCTAATCATGGCACGCTTAAGCTAGCAGCTTTCATGGGCCCAAATTTGGGTAAAAACTGAACACACTGAAACTAAACGCATAAGCACCTACGCAAACATAGAAAAAAGTCAACAAATTAACTCCACCACCCCCCCCCCCCAAAAAAACCCACAACACAACACACACAAAAACAACCCTTCTACAACAGCATTTTTAAGATGTCAAACCGAAAAAAAAAATAATAATAAGTTAAAACAAAAAGGAATGAGAACCTTGAATAATCCTGGCTTAAACGCAGGCCTTCATTAGCAGGAATGTGAGCAAAAACCGTAAGCCTAGCCACTACGGTCCAGAGAGCCACAACAAGTAGGCGGAAGCAAGTAAGCAGGAAGAGCAAGAAGAATGGGAGCAAGAGCACGCGAGAAAGAGAGAGACAGAGCGCGAGAATGAGAAGAGGGAGGGGGAGGGGGAACAAAACTAGGACTCTACCATGTGCTTCAGGGTGTTGTTTAGTTACAGCAGAACATGGTGTAGCAACACCCGCACATGATGAACCAACACAATACTCTAACCCAGAAACCATCACAACACACTAAGAAAATGAACACATGCACATGCACCATGACGCCATCTGGTCCAAATCATCAAAAACAAACTCTTCATTTCAAATTCTACACAGTAACACACTGCAACAGGCTCCTGCGGGATCTTAACATTAGGCTCCATTTCTTGGCTTTAACAGAAGGCAGAAAACAGAAAACTGAAAGGCAGCAGACTAACCCCTCCCCCACTGCCACATGGCAAGCAGAGCAAAGTGTAACATTACAGCTAGGCACAGAGCGTACCATTTCCTCCAAGCAGGGGTCACTCATTCTCAGCATAAGAGGGCGCACAACTGAAATCGGATGCCTCGCTTGACCGAATGCCACACAATAGCAAATGTGAAGCACACAACAGAATCCATCCAACAATGATGAAAAAGTAATCCTGAAAGAATTAGCCAAAAAAAGATTAACCCTTACTCAGACCGAAATCTCTCAACAAACCAGGAAAAAATGCGGTATCAGTTCACATCATGCTAAATCTGTCGTTCACGCTAGAAGCTTCGCGAGGCCCACAGAAGACCAACCAGCAAAGTGACAAGTTCAAATACGCGACAAACCGACGACATTCGATACACTTAAAACTAATAAAATCAAATCATTCAATTAAATTAATAAAAAAAACTAAAAACATACATAAAAGTAAGAAATGTATAAAGGCTTGTTACCAAAAAAAAACTGAGTCTGGGTGACAAAAGAAATGTATGTATAATAACCTGGAAAGTTAACCTGTGTGAGCTTCAGAAGCAGGCCATGAACATTCGCAAGAGAAAGAGCGAGAGCGTTCCTAGCTGACGTAGTGTGCTCAATATATAGGCGAGAGGACGAGAGAGAGCGAGAGCAAGAGCGAGAGAGAGAGAGAGAGAGAGAACAGGAGAGGGAGGGAACAGCTAGGACTCTACCATGTGCACTTGGGGGAGGAGGACATTCTTTGTTGTCCTGCCAGCAACATCAGAGCAGTGTTGAGGCACTCGCACAGTCACGATCCCAAAGACGATACAAGACGCACGATTATCCAGTATGAAGGACTTTCTCTCTCATGTAGCAACAGCCTCCGCAAACTGGGCTGAGAAAAGTAAAAGGAATTGAATCTGCAAATTCTAAAATGTCATTTTAAAACGTGTGAGGGGGAAACTGAGAACACCTAAACAAAAAGACATAACACAACAACAAACAAAACGGCTCACGTGCCACTCAAAAGAAAAATGAACAATACACTGTGAAAAGGGGATCACCTTCCCCTCCCCCACTGCAGCAAACTGCACTGAGCAAACAGGATGGAAAATTACTGGCAGTCACAGGACGTACCATTTTCATACAGCAGAGGGGGTGACGGTGCACTACTCTTACTGAACACAAGAGGGAGCAGGACGAATCCAACTGTGTGTTAACTAGAGGACCAAAAATGGTTAATCAGCCACTCTCGTCTTAAGCACTCAATTATGCAAGTGTGGTTCTTCCAATGAGTCTTAAGTACATTACCCTACAGCAGTTGTTCCCAACTCTGGTCGGTCTTGGAGTCCCCTTGCCCTGCACATTTTGTTGCTTCCTCTGCTCCAGCACACCTGTTCCTACTAATTAGCCAGCTCCTCCTGAGTTGAAGTCGATGCATAACAGCAGGAAAACCCTGAAATGTGCAGGGTAGGGGGACTCCAGGACCAGGATTGAAAACCACTGATCGGAAGCACATGCACATGTAAAAAAAAAAAAAAAAAGAAAAAGCAGGGATAAAAGGGATTCTCTGGCGCAACGCCATAGAAGAACCTCTTATGGATCCCTTGAGAACTTTATATTGGATGGAGCCAATGTTTTATTGGATGGAGTCACTGAGATGTGCAAGTGCGAAGAACCTTTTTCAGATATCAAAATATCCCAACTAGATACTTGCTACTCTCCTAAAGGTACCACTCGCGCAGTCAGTTCCTAAAAAGAATTCGAGCTGCTTATTGTAGGTATTAGTCTCTAAACCTACACAACCTTTTTGAAGGTTATTTTGAAGGTTACACTGCAGTCAATGACTTGATTGCGATGTTAGTACCTTAACCCGGTAGTATGTTAAACAGTTTTTCCCGAGCCTAAACCTCTTTGATTATCTATATTGGATCCATCTTCTTGGGTTACAGTTCGTTTCGTGTTTTCTTAGTTTTCAGTTGTAGAGGAAATGAGGAGAGGCCAGGGCTTGTTGCCAATACAGCATGTCCTTGAGAGGAAGCAGCTTGTAGATTTTCAGATTGTGAGTACATGACCTTTCCCAGCTCGATGACTTTCCATGCATTACTAAACCAGAACGTCTTTATTTTCTAATAGTTCACGGAACAGTTAATCCAGACCGCGCAATCTTATTGGCTCAAAACTGTTTCATCAGATTTAACAGTATGTTGGTTTATATATATGTATGCATAGAGATAGACAGATAAGATAGTTAGACAGAGCTACAGTTGCTAAGTAACAGCTCTACTCCAAGCAACAAGCCACTCGGGGTGAAACTATGGATATGTCTGAAACGTCATAAGTGCTGCCTACCTTTACACAGTAGTCTGAGGCAGGAAGACAGCCAGCCATGTCCGAATCTAATGCCTGTACAAAACGCTGCCTCCTGAGGTCCCTCTGTTTGGCTGGTTTATTAAGGCAGCAGAGAAGTAACCTTCATTGCCTTACACCTCCCATAATTCTTTGCGTTTGTGTCAATGCGATTAGGAAGAAGGCGCACAAGACTCGAGGATTGACACAGTGGGCAGCACTGCCTTCTAAGAAGACGGCACAGGCAGCAAGGCATCCAGACAGCTGCCTTCAGTTTCAGACACAGCCTATAGCTGTGATGGAAGAAACTGGCAATATCCACACAATGTCAAAAGAGTAGTTGCACAAATTGTTGCAGCCAGAAGGAGTCAACTGGCAGGAACGAAACTTGGTGAGACGTGAACGATTCACGTTCGGCCGCACATGTGACGTAAGCAAGGATGGGCCTTATTGCTGTACCTGACTGACCCAACAGCCATGATTGCGGACATTCAGCTAACAGTGATGCCCTCTGAGACATCCTGCGAGTGCCAGCACCATTGGCAGCATGATGCAGGACTACATGCACACAGACCGCTACGATGTCTGGCCTTAACACCACGTCAATGTCACCAAAGACTGCAATGGTGTTGTGCCAGACCGTCATGAAGTGAACGGCAGCGGGTCGTCTTCAGTGACAAGTCCCTCTTTTGTGTAGATGGAGACGACCAATGAATCCGTTTGTGGAGGCACCGTGGTCAGCGCCAAGATGACCGGTTTGTTTTTGAAGGTCACACATCCAGAAGGCCTGGAGTCACTTCATCTCCACTCCTACTGTAAAATCTGCAGGAAGACCAAATCTGGAGCTTCTTTCCTTATTTCTTTACTTTGTAAAACCGTTAAAATCAAGAAAACTCTCAAATAGTGTGACGGGTGTGATAATCTGCATCCGAGGTGCAAAATAACAGCCATCAACTACTTTGGGAAGGAATTTACCTGAACCGCAGTTTTTCCCAATACATCTTTGGCTTTTCTCCTTTTTTAGTGTCACTTTTCCAAAGCTATACTGCAGTTGTAGGTACTTCAACAAATTGTGTCATATGCCAATATTTGCCATAATATTCAACATCTTTAAAGTGATGCTAGTTTTAAAAAATGAATGGCATAGGGATGGTTTGGTTTAGTATTGCTGTGTTACAGAGGCTCCATATTACACTCATTAATAAGCCAAGTTGCAGCTGCCAAGTAGGAAGAAACCCGGCCCCTCAGAAGAGCAAGACGAGGCAGCCCTACAGATGCACTAGATCAGCATTTATGGGAATATGGGCTCCGGCCATTTAGGCCTAACCCTCACACTGGATGAGATTGGTTCATTTTATACCAACATCTCGGCAGGCTGTCTAATTCCAGGTCAGCATGCAGCTGGACTTGTTTACTTTGGCTTTTGCCTCGCAGATCAGTGATGGTTGTTGTTGCAGATACGGAAACAAACACCCAGAAAGTCGGCTTGTTCAAGTTTCGCAAATTCCCAGCTTCAAGGGTATCAGCACCGTAGCGTAACTCTCACTCACACATGAATAGAGATGAATTGATGAACGGATCTGGTCCGCACTTGTTGCTCTTGTGATCTCTTGAAGAGCACTACTGCCACAAAGCCTGAACGTGCCAATGCATGCCACTAAGAAATATCAAACTGGATGACAAGAGATCACTGGACCACGTTCAGATAAACCGGCTAACAGGCATCCCACCTGGCTCAATAATCATCCTGTGCAACTGATCATTTCAACTATTGTCAGAAATTGTGACAAACAGTAAATCATGAATCTGCAGAGTCTCCCTAGTACAGGAGGTTTAGAAAGGAAGACCTGAATGCATTTGTGATTTGATCAAATTCCCTCAGTACATTTTCATATTCCGGTCCATACATTTAGGAAACCGTGAGACAGGAGTCCCCTGCTTCTTCAGTAACAGTCTTTGTGGGTACTTGTGCAAATGGTATTATCTTTGTTGTTCCCCAAAAACAGGGTGAACCACCTCACGTAGCTGCTCTTTATGCTAACAGTTATTTTCGTATTCATTAGCGGATGGGAGGTAGATCCTTTTAGTCGAAAAAGGCCAGCTCTTGTTTTAGTTTTGAAGTAAAGCCAAGCAGCACATGCAAAGAGCAAACGTCTAAAGGTGCAGCTTTAACCTATTAACAAACAACTGACGTCAAATGTAGGCCATCAGGATGGAAACAAGGAGACGGTCTCTGATTGGCTTTGATTTAGTCATGGGAGTGTCGCAAAACAAGGGGAAAAGGGTGGGGGAAGGGCAGTTTGAAATCCGAAGCCAGGGACATACCAAATGTTCAAGGACAGGGGGTAGGCAGGTTGGGTGGGAAGTGTTTGTTTTGTTGAGGAACTTCTTTTTTCCCCCTTCCATGCAATTAAAAAGTCATAACCTAAACTAAACATTTCCAACAAACAACAACAACAATAAAAATAATTAGGAAAGCAGTTTCCCAAACAAATAGAAATCTCTATTATTTGAAATGATGACAAAATAATCTCAGCACCAGCCTAACACACATGAACAACATGCCAGAGTGACAGTCAAGCTTCATTCTTCTCAACAAGGTTACCCCTTCTCCCTTTTCCTGACACACACAGAATATGTTGCATACCAAGCAGCAGGGATGGACTGTACCATTCTCGATATTTTGTAGGGAGATACGTCGTTTGTAACAGCAGAGGGAGTAAAGCAAAACTACAAAAATAGGCTACTACTAAAAATAAATGCATGCACAACAGCCGAGGTAAAAAATATATATATGTTGGGGGCCCAAAACTCTTGCACTGCTATGGTGCAGTCAAGTTCTTAAGCTCTGACATGCAGCACCGGCCAGAATGACCTCAGTGAAACAAAGTGAACCCAGTAGTCGAGCCTGAGTGAGGCTACATTCACATGAACAAGCCAAGTAATGCTAGTGACCAGTGGTGTCAAGATAAGCACTGCTGGCCAATCAGAGATGTGCAGCAGAAACCGGTTCAAGCCAGAGGAGACCAGTTCTTCTCAGGAATAAACCCCTCCCCTCGCTCTGTAACAAACAACCCTTCCTCTAGGATCTCTTTCTGTGTAAGAATAAGCATGGTGGTTAAGTATGGCCAGGTATTCTGGTTTTCCCTTAGGAAACATTTCAGCCATGCTCTCAATAAATCTGTAATAAAATTCCCCACAGATTATATGGAAGTCATCGGTACTTAAAAGACTGTGCAGTTAAAAATGCAATCTGATGGCTAAATGAAAGACAAAAATATTGCAAATCAGGAGGAAGAAAAATATGTATCGAATCTCCAGCACTGATCGACAGAAAAGTGACTGTTGTAATAATCTTATGTTGGCATCTGTAATTCCTGAAAGAGAACAAGAAGTGGAGCACTTCAGGCTTTGAAGCACAGAATCAGTGCTGTACAATGCCTACAAGGTGAAAAGCTCACAATGGTAGAAAAGACTGTAGGCACAGTGGTAGCTTTGTAATAAGATTCCTCCCACTACAGCTACCATTTCATACAGGCTCCCTGTCAGTGCAGTGGCACAAAATGGCCACCAGCTTAGCTTAGGCAGCTGCTCAGTGAATGTGAGTTAACAGCTAACAGACAGGGACATGCGGAAATCCCCAGCACCTTGACTTCATTTCTGATTTTCATCAACTTCCCATTAATGAAAAGGTTTGTTCTTCTCCGTCCTTTCAGGTGTGTTCTTTCTCCGTCTGCCTCACATGTGCTTTTCAGGTTGTCTTGCTATTCTTTCTCTCCATGTGTCCTCCGTGGTCACTTTTCCAGAAACAGTCGCAGCTCTCATTGCTTGAGCAAGGTATGATACAGTCACAGTTTAATCAGCTAGGTGGTTCCCCCTTGTTTTTCCCCCTACAGCTGGCATGTTCCTTTCCTGTACATCCTCGGGACCACGTAAGGGAACTTTCAAGGGATAACGGAGGCACCCAACAGCCTTGCAGTTCCTGTGTAATTCTGCACAAAAGGCTGCAGTACAACAGTCTGGTGTGTCTGTAAGCCTGTCAAGATCTTGTGCAAGTGCTTCTCACAGAGGTTGGAAAATGGTACTTGCTACAAGAATGCTAATTCTGGCAATAGTCTACTTCCCATACCTCTATACCTCTCCCTCATATTTGAACACTGAGCTTTGTTCGTAACTTTCTTCATGTTATTCTAGGCCTACTAAGGCTACTTGCTTGAGAGTTGCATTTAAAAAAAAGAAAGCTACATGTAGGTGCCTTGGACTTCATTGATCAAACTATTCTTAAGTTCAGCTATGTTGAATTATTATGGATTGATTGAACTCGATGAAAGCAACCTCAGAGATTACCAATACTAACAGGAGTCATCAGGCATTCCTAAGTAACATCTGAGCATCTTTATATTTTAGCAGCGGTGATAAGCAGACATAAAAACTCATGCACAGCAAAAATGTGACAAGTTCATAAACCACTCCCCGAATACAGGGGTAACAAACGCAGCGGAATTATTTACTTCATCGAGACAAGATACAAGTCATGTTGAAATATTGTACTGTACTTTTATTTGTTAAAAATCTGTAACTTAAGGTCTGTAAAAGGTCAATTTGTATGAAATTTGCCTCTCTTTTTTTTAACCCCACATATATTATAAATAGAAGCTATTCTAAAAATTGTCAATCATTTGTTTGCTACTGGCTAAATAAAGCACACAGTGCTTGGACCCCAGTGATTGCCACTTGCGATATACTGTAGTTTGTAGACGGTTGTTTAGCGCTAGCAGACTAAGTGAATTTTGTTGCAAGATGACAAGTATGCATGCATGGGTATGCAAGTCAAAACTAATAGAAGCTAACAAGAACCTCTTTAGGGGGTTTCTTGCAAAATAATGATGCCACTACCCCATTAGCACTAAATTTTTGTGTATAAGAAAATATCGATACATATGAGCATTGCAATATTACGTTTTGTTATAGTATTCATTATCGATTCTCAAAAACACAACATCAGTTTTTGATTAACAGTTTACTTGCAAAGAGCCTTGTGTACCCGACAACTAGGTGTCAGTGCTGCATTGTATCTTCGGTCATTAAACTCTTCAACTCAAATGTAATCAAGTATTGCACGTGTCCACTGCTAATTCGATTGCTATATGTAGCATTTCGGTCTGTGTACGCTATCAGTACGTGTGAGCATACACGTCTCTGTAGACAGTGTTATAGAGGCATATCCGAACAATTTGGCATTGCTTTAAAAGACGGACTGATGAAACAAGACACAATGAAATCTCTGACCCTCTATCACAGTCTTCAAAAACATGCCATCAACATTTTGCACAGAAAACATTCAAGCTTGACTAGCCTCACTCTGATCAAGAGCACTGAGGGAAAGCAAATGGGGGAGAGGGAAGGCCAAAACTGTACCATATGTTTTAAAAGGGGTCATTAATATTATTTTAACCAATTCTGTTTAAATTAAACAAGGGCACTCAGTAACGTAACCTAATCAATGATAGGTGTTTTTTATAAAAGGACAAGGATTTAGCTTTTACAGATTTTACAGGTCGTCGGGAAATGATGGTACTTGAATTANCGGGAAATGATGCTACTTGAATTACATCATATACGAAAAGAGAATCGTGACAGGATCTTGTTGAAATTGATCGTTAAAATTACTTTCAATCTCATATCTTCTGACGCTGTGAGTCTTTTTTGTTATTGTCTGTTAGCATTCCAGAGTTTTTCTTCTAGAGATTATTAGAGGTTTCCAGCTAGCTGTACTTGAAGCTAAGATAAGAGGCCACTGTTAAGACAAAATAAACTGATACTGAATTATTGAATTTCAGAACTGTCAAATGTCAGACAGGTCCAGCAGTGCTGTGCTATGTTACCGCCCTATTTAATGCCTAGATTTTTAGCAATGGAAAGTAAAATTACAGCTAAACCTCTAATCTGTTCACTTCATTAATACATCCAAAACAATTTCACATATTCAGGAGTTATGTAATTGTTAGACTGATTACAGGATCAGTTGGCGTTTTACACTTTTCTGTCAACTTCGCATTAAAAATAAAAATTCTTAGCGAGTCATGAATGGAGCATCACGGCCCCCAAATAAATGGCCCTGGAGTTATGACCTTGGATTCTTCATTTGACTCCAGTTTAATTACTATTTCTTCTTTCCAAAGCTTTACATGACCTTACAAAGCTTTACATGACAAGGTAAGGTCAATCCTATGTGATCTTGCCTTATATGAAACACAACATTAAATGAAGGACCCTGTCATACATTTCATCTTAATTTAGATAGATAGATAGATAGATAGATAGATAGATAGATAGATAGACTCTATTCCATGATTTATCTGTATCCTTACCATAACACTTTGATTTTCATGGTTTTGTAGGGACGTTTATTGAGCATAGCAGTTTATTTTGTATAAAATAGCAAGGAATTGTTAAGCAGTTTGGTCAAAATGTTTATTGGAATCACATTTAGCAGTCAGGTAGGAAATTGTTATACACGTCCTAAGCCATCATTGCTTTACCTAGATGTAGTCAAAATGTCTTCCCATCTGTACAAAGTAAACACTCACCATGTCACCTTCTGAGCTTATAATGACTTACTGCACAATTTCATTACAATGTCTACCACAGTCTTCAACTCTAAATCTCTATATATAAAAATATCTATAGCATATTTTTACCCTGTTCTTCGATGGTCAGGGCCCCCATAGGACCACCACGCTAGTGTCACTGCAGTGCTGAGAATGATCCACCACCCAAATAATACCTGCTCTGTGGTGATCCTGTGGGGGTCCTGACTATTAAAGAATATAGCAAAAAGGGGGATAAAGTATGCAGAGAAATAGACGGACTACAGCCTGTAATTGAAGAACTACAAAATGCACCTATATTGCAAGTGATATTGGAAAAATGGTGTGGTGTGAAAAATGGGAAAACAACTTACCACTTCACTTCTATCAGTGGGCTACAACTGCTTCTCACAAAAAGATATATCACGTAGAATGTCGATTGGTAGAACCTAGGAGAAACATATTCAGATGTCACATGACATGATAAAGTGTACAAGGAATAAAAAACAGAACCACTCGTATTGCACCTTGTTTAAAATGATGTTTCTTACCATTATACCAACCAAGTAGTCTATTTCTAATCCAAACTGTAATTGTCCACTTTCATTTTTCAATCAGGATCTTTTCACAGCAACCCATTCAAGTCAGTCAAAACCTGGAATTCTTCGAGAATTCCTTTTTTTTTTAGATTAAGCTCTAAAACAAATGAGATTTTAAAGAATATTAAGAGATGTTTTTTGTTTTGTAATGACCCTGCTGACCAATAGAATGCTCTTCATGCTCTTGGTTCATGTCTAAATAGGTGTTCAGATTTTCTAGTAAATTAGTGTTTATCTATTTTTTTTTTCACATCTTTTTCCTCAAAACAATTGACACAGTTAACCCAAACCGTAAAGTGAACATCATGTCCAAGTTCAGCACAGCACTGCTACTAATATAGCTTTTAGAGACTAAAGAAGAAACAGGTAGTCCAGTTCTTACACTACCTTGTGAAAACTTGATTCATTTACAAATAATAAGAAAGCATCGTTTATCTGAGGGACTTACCTATGACTTTCACAAATCTCATCATTAGTCAGATTAGCATTGGTTTAACATATGAAAACGAAACTGTAATGTCTAGTCTAGGAGTACTACACTAGTAAATTACTAAGCTCCCCTCCCCCAGTTAGCCATTTTCTTCCAGCTTTTACTTGCAGTAACCTAAAATGGCCACCAGATCAGCTGACAAGCTGTGAGAAGAACTGTTCCACTGAGCACTGCCTGCACCAGCACAGTAACACGCAAGAAAAAAAGAGGGGGAAAAATCTGAACGCATCTAGCCCATGCATTTACATTGCTCCACAGAGCAGGGCAAATTCCTAAAACATTGGTGTATGGTTGAGGTCCTTATTTCAATATTCAGGGAACAGCTAGTTTCAATCTTCGAACTTCCTAATCTGTTTTAATCTTGACAAGTCAATGTCCTATATCCTTGTCCTTTGCCACGTGACAAATGTTTGCAGCAAGTCTTTAAAATATGCAGTGTTCCCATCTGCGTTACGCGCTAATGCTTTACACGCTTTCTGCGGTCACCCAGCCTCTGTGATTGTTCATTCTGGAATCAACTAAAGAATAAGAGGATACCCGACACACAACTATCCAGAAAGGAATCCAGAGGAATGGGCCTTGCCCAACACCTCCGGCAAACGTCCTGATCATCTGTCAAATGCTGTAAGTGTTCTTAGAAAGGGACTTCAAGAAGTGTTATATCCATCCAGTTTCACTGAAGGTAGCGAGGGCACTGGAGTCCACCAAAGACTGCTACCGTACAATTAGCTTGGCCTTTCAGAATGAAATATAAATATACAGCACAAAACTGGGGAAAATCTTAATCTTAATCTAATAAAAACTGTCCACAAGTCTTCACTGTTATGTGCTATTGATTCTGTATTTAGTTATTAACTATCCTGGTTATGATAAAAACAACTGCTCGAAGCACATTGTCTTTTTTACTCCTGCAAAAACAATTTTTCCATGCGGACTACAGACCTCCCGTTGAGAAAACTCAATTCAAGCGCTAAGATTAGACAGTACTTTTAATTTTGCATGTTGATACTGAACACATTACTAAAAAGATAATTTTGGCAACACATTTACGACAATATTAACTCTGCATAAAAGTAAATAAAACTCAAATTACCATAAAATCTCACAAATGTGAGCAATGCACCTGACTCCGACAGGCTTCCTTCCACCTTGTTATTAGACAGCTAATTAGCTAACTAGCTAGGTCAGTGTAGCAGATTTGAAATGCTATGGTACTTGCATTTCATATACCAGCACAAAATGAATAACAACCACGTCTGATAGCATTTGCAAAACATTTATGACATTCTTTATATAGTATTTCAGCTCATCCTGAAATCAGCTTTCAAAACACAAGATTGGATAAACACCTTATGTTGCCTTGTTAGCTAGCTATGCAGCTAATTAGCTAGTTAGCTAATTTTAAAGGCCAAGATTTAACAGTACTTATCATTCCATGTACCAGCCTCAATAAAAAGCGTTTTATAGAAAAAAAAAAAGTTTTAAAAAGCTTATTCTCAAATCAGTTTAAAAGTCTAGCTAACAAAGCAGCTAGCTAGCTAGCTGTAACTAGCTAGTTGCAGAAATTGAATACAAAGAATATTTTTAAATGACTAATTACAGTGCTGATGTACTACTTCACATAAATCCAGTAAAAATCTAGCTAGTATAGCGATGTGGCCGCAGTAAAGACATGGTTGACATATAGATTGGGAATGACTATGGTAGAAGTTAGCATAACTTCTAGTAGTTAGCTCGCTAGTATTTACCTGCGGAAGATAAACGTCTCAGAAAAAAGAGAGACGTGCGTAAACTTTCACAGGTGCTCAAAAAAAAAGATCCTTAAAAGAGGATCTTCAGTCTTCGCAAAGTACAGATTCGCAAATTAGAGGGATGACTAGCTTCCTTACGATCCTGACAGCAGGAAAAGGAAAAGGAGGGAAAATGGTGGTGGGAGGTTTAGAAAGTACCTTGTTCCAAGTGCTACCAGGTGTATCACAGGTGTGCACAGAAAACAGTCTCTCAGCTAATTTAACAGGAAAAATCACTTTTAGCAACAAATACAACACCTTTAGCACAGCTGGACGTTCTCCATACAGCCACACCCAAAACGGATGACAAAACGAAAAAGGGGAAACAGTCTTTCCAATTGTAATTCTACAAGAGGCCACAAGCTTGTATTGTCTTTATACATCTGGAGCAGCCAGACAGAAAAAAACAGACTGAGTGGAAAAGCACAGACCTTAACGGACCATACCATTTTCACAATGTGCACAGGGGAGTCGACACAACAGGAAGCCAGGAGGAGCCACTAAATTTAAATATAGGACCTTAAATGGATAAAAAAAAAACCTTAAATGGATCGAAAAATGATTTGTGCTTCAGTTTGAAACTTATTTCGACAACTTTCCAGCATGTGCTCTCTGATCAGGGTTTATGTGTCCTTAGTAAACAGTGTGGCTTTTCCTCATCTTACGTGCAAACCTGAATAAAACTCCTGTTTCTTACTTAGCGGTGAACCACGAGATATTAATCACAACATTAGCTTCAGGAGTATTCGCAGTTTAGCTGATATTTCAGAGTCACAATAGAACAATAGGTGGAGCGGGGGAAGGGCAGCTGTGGCTGGACTGTACCATTTGCTTTCCGAGGTGCTGACAACAACTATCACCGAGCCTTGTTAAACTACTATTTGGCATCGTTTTTAGTCACAACAGCCTCTGTGGGTACTGGTATACAGCACACTACTCGTGTGAGTACACACAAAGCACAGGAACATGGCTTTTCTCTAACAAGCGGGTCAGTCTGAACACTAAACCCAACACTAAACCCATTCAGCAAAGGTCTACTGAAGAAAACAACAACTACACAGATAACAAAGAGGCTAGTGCAAATGTAAAGCTCTGAACATGTGGACTGCCTGACTTAGCCGCACAGCTCCCCTCCCCCACCTTAAACAAAGACAGCCAAGCAGACATTACAAGTACGGCAGGCATTACCCTTTCTGACCACCAGGGAGGGGGAAAAATCGTTGTTGGGTTTTTTTTTTTTACTCATTTTTGAACCAGGCTAAAGTAAAATCATTAAAGACAGATCATCATCAGTCTAGATGGAGTCAGTTGTCTCACAGTTCCCTCACTTTACCACCATGTCTGACAATCCTGGGTTCACAGTGAGAATGTAGTGGGCTGTAACTAGGACTGTCACAGTTCTGAAATCAAGACCAAAAACCACGATACAAACATCTACGGCCTTGTGTCGCGGTGCCAGAAGATACAACCACAGTACCCCTCCAAAACCCCAACCTGCTGTCACTGCTGCTGATGCATCCTGTTGATCTCCCATTTACATCAAGATTTGTGAAGTTAATCCATCATGTTCTTTGGTGATCTTCTCTCTGTTGTTAATTAATTTGGTGAGTTAATAAAACAAAATTTTTATTCACCCAAAAAACAAAACAAAGTCCTCACGTATGAACCTAACCATGCCTCAAAAATCGAGGTTAGAACCGAACCGTTTGAAGAACCGCTACAACTCTAGCTGTAGCATATTTTGGTTCTCTAGCTTAGTGAGCCACGACGGTGGATCGCTGACGGCAGGATTTGAGAATCCACTTCACCTTTAACCAAGACAGCACCACGGCTGGTGATACAGGGATACAGCAGAGATGAAGCCATGCTAAACGCGGTTCACCACGACTACACATTACAATAATATGACCAAATAATATCAGCAGCTTTGACAAATAATTACAGCTAATTAATGTTTCAAGAATTGTAACTTGAGCTAACTATAATGGAGAAATGCGAAGTAGTCGACTCCAAGCATTTCGACTTAAGAGTCACTGGCCTAGAGAACCAACAGCTATTCCAGACTGTTTCTGTAGGCGAACGTAGCAACTGGGAGAAAACAATCTTCCTATTGCAAAGAACGCAAAGTATCCCACTATTCAGCCAAACTACACAGCCCACTTGGTCTCTTGCTATAATTTATAGCTAATCACAACACAAACACCACATTACATAATATTACATCATACTTAGTTCCGACCTTGCAACGTGGTGGACTGAGAAGCACTTCACGTGTGCAGATATCGTCATATCCGTATAAATAGGTATCGTATAAATAGGACTTTTTTTGACAAGCCTGTTGGAACACAACTATAACAACAAGAAGTGGCGCAAGCAAGCCTCTACAACAAATCCAGATTTCTCCCACTGTAACCCACAAACAGAGTGGCAAATCTCTCTGGTTTTTAAGGGCCGGCCTATTTCTATTTTTGACACGTTGCGTCACATTGTGCTGAGCTACTGCGGCTAAACCTTTGGTCAAAATACTGTTAAACTAGCCAAAAATAGATGAATCTGCTCCATGAGGTGGAGAGGAGTGAGCTGTATAATTATAAAAAGTGTTTGTAGCCTGTAGTTCTGTGTATTCAGTCTGACATACTAAGCTACTAACATTGTTTTTACATGTGAAGTGTGGAGCTAGCAGGGGCAGGAATCACCATGATATGATATAATTGTGATAGGCTGAGTATTGCGATAACATATTTCATGATATATAGTGATTTATTACCTTTTATCAACTGCAAATTTCATCCCCAAAGTAAACTTTTGCACTGTTATAGCCACAAAGGAAGCTACTGCTGTTGACATCCACACATCGCAATCCCCTCTGCTGTACTCACTGAAAGCAATTAGTTTTATTAGTCTAGTATCAAAAGTTGAATTTCCGCTTGCAGTTCATATAATAGCATAACAATGCCTGGTGTCCATGAATCGATACAATTTTGTCACGAAGGATATCACAATAATATGCTGTATATTTCTTTCTCCCCAGTAGCTAGTTCTCTCAAGTTATTAGCTTTTAAGTTGGTAGTTTATGTCTTCACGAAAAGACTCAACGTTTGTAGTGTAGACATCCTGGCGGTGCTTCTGATTAATTAATTTTTAGCGATACGATTACATTAAAATCGAATACTAAAAATAAACAGTGAATCTGGCATAGTTGGTGGTACACTTGCAATAATACATTTGAGGTCATACTATAAAATATTATTGCCACCTGGCAGTATCTCAAGCGAGCGCTCCCTCTTGTATAATATTGCTATGAATTAATGATTGAATCCTGGAATAATAATAGCTGTGACCAGACTAGACCAGGCTAGAGGATCACAATACATGATTATGAAAGACGCAGATCTCACAAATAATAGCCTCTTAGACGCTGCAGCAGAATTACAATAGCTACTGTATTAGTTAACATGCCACCACTAATACCAAGCCTGGGTTCCTCTACTGCTTCAGGGTGTAATCCAGGAGTGTTAACTGTGGAGCAGTGGAGGGACACAGACGTGTAGAGTTCAGTATTTAGACTTTTCTAACATGTATAAATGAAGGGATGAGGGATACTGTAATTAGCCGAGTTTAATAAAGTGCGCTAAATCAAGGGAACTCGTCATAAGATGCAGTAATTCATGAATCACTCCCATTAACAAACTGATAGGAACTAATTGTTAGTTTGGATTTTGATGAATGCCATTTCTGGGATGTAATGAGCAATAAAACAAAAACTTTGAGGTCATTAAGCAAATAACAGCTAGCAAACCGCTGAAGCAGAAAAAATATAGATCTTTGTTCAGCTGTTGGCCAATCAGGAGGCGCTGCTGCTGTAACCGGTTTAAACCTGTCCGGGCCAGTTTTTTTCCTCACTGAGAGAACAGGAAGCTCACTTTACATCTCTCTACTGAATTCCTTTTTTCACTTTAGCCACGTTATTTTGTTCACAATCCTGTGAATTTTTTGCGCAGGGTCTCATTTTTACACATCTCTCACATTCCCAAGACGAGATATATCGGTCTTGGATGGTTGTGAAACCCCTCTGAATCCACTGCAAGGTCAGTCCCACTGCACAAACTGCTAAAAGCTCCAGGAAAAATATTAAAAATGCAAAGCGCTTCAGGAGCTCTTTTTGTACTGTAGTAAAAACTTGCTGTACTGGTAAAAATAGGCAGCTTCTGTGTGCACTGGAATGTGCACATCATGCTTTGACAGTGAACAATTCCCCTCCATGTTTATTCCAGACTTTCCTGCAATAACACAAAATGGCCACCAACGTAGCTGGCATGCTAAACCATCAGTGGCTCTGCATAGAGAACTCTGCAGAAGACCAGATCAATATCTCTGATCACTCAGAAGGATTTTCACTAGCTGGGCAAGAGTATGTTTTCCAGACTAGACTAAGCGCAGTGCTTTCTCTGGGTGTTTAAGCTGTGTTAACAGTTCAGTGTTACGGTGGTGGTCTACCCCACCCATACTTCTCAACTCAGTCCATCAATGTTCAGAAAAGAGGTTCCACACCTCCACTGTGGAAGCTTGATTCTTCTTTAGGAATATAACGCTTCAAGGGTTCTTCAGTAGAGACAATGATTCTACACAGAACCATGGCCTATGGTTCTATATAGAACTTTAAAAAAAACATTCTACACAGCACCTATAAGGGTTCTTCTGTTGTTACAAAACTTGACATAACAATAGCAGATCCCTTTTCGGTGTTATAAAGAACCATTTCCACACATTTTCCGAAAATTTGAGGAACCATTTCATGATGCAAAGAATCCTTTAAAGGAGTAATATGTACGTATATGTATTTTTGTTTGAAATCAACTAAAATTCTCAACAGATAATGTGAAGGGATAAACAGTGTTGACTGTCCTGTGTCGTAATACCACTTTGTACCTCAAGAGGCAATGCTGAGTCACTGTAATGTTAAATCGAATCAGCCCAACACGAGAGGATGAAGAAGTTGCACTACCCTGATGGCGTATTGTAATCTCCATTACCGTTAAAACGGCCACGGCCACCCGCCACCACATTTGGCGGCAAACAAAAGCTATTGTTTGAAAGTGACGTTTCTAACTAAACTTGCAAGGTTTCCTCTACACTGGTAAGAACTGAAGGTGCATTTTCTGATGATATGTTGCCCCATTTGTTTGGAGTATAACCTTGATATGTTGCGTTGTCCTAAAAAAGGCTCATTTAAGCATGAAAAAGGTTATTTGAGTGTTTGTATATGCTTCTATATATAACCATTGTCTTTAGTATAATCAATATTACTATAATTCTCTAACCCAAAAAGTTTTCAAATTAGCCATGGTGCTCATATTACTTCAAATTCTGTTTTTTAATGAAAATAGAATTTGAAATGTTTATTTGTGTTATTTTTTGGGAACTTTAGCATTTGCATTGTTAATGTAGCTATCGTTCATGCTTTCTATCACAGACAATGGAAGTAATAAAATATGCCCAGTGAGCATTCCAGTGCTGGACGTAAAAGCCAAATCGCATCTGTCTAAAAGGACAATATTCCACAAAGTACCACATTAATTACTGTCCTCAAGGGAGTAACATCAAATACCAGTATTTATCTACTACAACACATACAATGTTGCAAATACAGTAATACAAGTCTTCACAGGGTTCCTGAAAGACAGCCCACATTCAGAACATCTATATGTGGATCTACCACTACATGTGATTAGCACTAACAGCGATTCATTTTTAAATAAGCAGGCGTGTGTAGAATACTGATCCTTCTCAATCATAAATGCCAAACAGATTCACACAGCAAGAAAGACCCTGATGGGGATTGATCTTCAATCATAAAGACAGGCCTTGCTCGAATTCGATCTTTGCTGTAGTTGGACTGAGAGAGAAAGCTCATGATTAAGCGTGGTGACGCAAGCTGTCAGCCAGCCGTCACGCTGGACACAAGTGAAACATAATACGTGGGAGGAGTGTTAAACTAGACTACACCGCGCGGTGGGCTGAACTCAGTAAGGTCTCATTGAAACCTGCTTCAAAATCTGTGTAAAGCATACCTGAACTAAAGCGTACATCTGTGGCAAGGCTGGAGAAAGACAGGTTCTAACCAGATGCTGTTTGTTAGCAATTTACCAACCTATCAAAGTGAGGTGTTTTTCCCCACACCATCACATGTTCACCACATGTGTTAAAATCATAACTGTAATAAGAAAGTAAACCCATCCTAAAAGAAATTATGAAAAAGGAAAAGACACGTTACAGGCTAACATGAAGATGAAAGCACGCACAGGAAAATGCAGGGTGCAGGAGCACAGCCAAACTGTGCACCGAGGACATGCACAGTTATGCCCCTCCCCTTTGTGAGCACAGTGAATGCAGAGGAGCCGGTGGAAAATTACTGGCCGACGGACTGTACCATTTTAGATGAGTTAGTGGGTGCATCAAGCTCTACCAAGTTCAACAGTGAAAATAAACTAACCTAAATAACGTTCACTAGACCACATACACTAAAGCAAATGCAAGCAGATGAAATTCAGAAGACGTTTCCATATGAAAACACCTTGTTAACACTGATTCAAGGCCTAACGTCTATAGATAAAAACATACACTGTTTTTGGATTAGTGATTCCCAAAGTAGTAAAACAACAAAACTAAACTTGGAAAGGCAAAAAAGAGAAAGAATGAGAAAGAGAGAGCAAAAGAGAGAGAGACAGAGAGAGAGAGAGAGAGAGAGAGAGAGAGAGAGAGAGAGAGAGGAAGGGAACACCCAGATCCATGTGTTACTAGAATAGACTAGCAGAATCCTTTATAGGAGGCAGAATGGCTGAAGCAGGGGTGCACTGAGGTAGCAAGCCAATACAGCACAAACACCCATATGTTACACTTTATCAGTTGAATATGTTTGACTAGCCATGCCTAGGGGTTAGGGCAATAAGGCAAAGAGAAAATAGAGAGCTGTGAGACCGCTTATAGATTTATCGATAGTTATTAATAACGTCCATGAAAAGTAGAATTTATCGCTTTTTTCCTTCCACTGGGTATGCATAAGCATTCTGTTCACATCCATCGTCTGAAACACCAGCCGTGGTTTTACTTCATTTAAACACACGGCAGTTAGCTGTTGCTACACGGGGTAACATCATAATCAGCAGTCGGTTATTCACAGTTGAATTTAACGCACAGAAACTTTCACATCAAGTCCAAAGTGTTTTTTGTTAAACACACAAAAAACGGGATGAGGCTGCAAAGGCAGAAATGAATCCATTGTGTTGTAATGGTGATTATATGTCTTCTAGCAGGTGTGACCTAAAGATCCAAACATCCCATTCTGCTAAAAAAAAAAAAGTGTTCTCTATACAGACTAGGTAAAGGAAGGTTACACTCTCTTCCTGTTAAAGAATTCTTCAGGGGTTAACGTTTGTGGTTGCAGTTTTTAAATCTTGACGAGCACATGCTCACTGACATCCAACTTAGTGCTTTTGTGAACAAAGACAGTCTACGATGAAATCTTGGAATGCATCTGCCGCTATAGTCAACGGTCTGGGTAAGCATAGACTATATCTATCGCATTTTAAGTTGGCCACAAGTATTTGGAATGCATCCTGATCCTGACTGGCTAGCTACTTGTCCGTGTGAAAGCCTATTCTGCTTTTCAACTTTGAAAAGGAAAAGAAAAGGAAAGTAAGTCAGATATATACGCAGGTTTGTCAGCGCAAAGCACATTTTTGCTGTAGCCTCCTTGCGAATTTGGCAATCATACATGATGCATAATTTGTACCAGTAACAAGTAGATGGCAGTAGCTAAGATCAGAATAAGATGCCATATTTTCTTGCACCATGATCTAGAACGAAGCACGTATAAACATATATGGTGCTGCACAGTCTCCATGGCATCATCTCATTGTGCTTACGAAGGTGGCATCTTATCACTGAGTACCATAACAAGGTAATTTGTTGCCCACAATCAACAAGTGCTCAATTTGCCATCTCACGGATGGAGGGATGGTTTACATGACTTTACCGGTTGACTTAGAGCACTGATTATGATTCGCAGGTGTCTGTTAGGGCACATACTCTTGGTAGTTATCTCTCCGGAAAACTTGTTCAGCTCCCCCGAAATGCCAGGCTGAGTGGAAGCTTGGAATGATTGTCTTGCAAAGGGATCATACTTGTTTCCTACCAAAAAGCTCACGGTTGATCATCTAAGTAGCTACTCAACCGTAATCATGGAAGTGTCTTTGCACCGACTTGAGGCCACATCCAGAACCAATTCTGGGCTCATTCGGGGGAGAGGCTCATTATCGCCGGTTTCTTTCCACACACAAGAACTCCATCTAAACTGTGGATCAGTTGAGCATTTCCATGCTTCACTTTTCTGCAAACTGGTAGGCGCTGGTTTCATCCAATTGCAGCTTTTTACTGTTTTCCTTAGATACACTCAAGCAGTTACAATATGAACCAATCACGTAACCTCTGTGCTGTGGACAGCACCAGTAGCTCAGAATGGCTTCCTTCATCTTGATGCTCCCGCATTCTACTCAGATCCTTGAAAGTGAATGTATGAATAGTACCCACATTGGGTACCTGCTTACTGCCATCATCATAGTCATCTTAAGTGTTTACACTTGGCGGACTGGATAGAGTACAGATGATGAAAGTCTGTGATCCATGGAGAAGGATTAAGCGAGAACTATATGTTGCATAAGGTTTGCCAGATGGCGGGTGACTGTGAAGTCTTGTGGTGTTGCCATTGATTGTTCCAGTTGGTTTGTTGCAGTTTCTTCAAGTTACTTTTACTCAAATTCAGTGCATAGCCTTTTTCATCAAGTTTAGATCCAAAGACTTGCAAAACAAGAGCATTGTGCAACATGTTATTGGACAAGGTCAGTCGCTTTCTTCCTGCGCCTTTTCTGGCAAAGCAAATAGGGTCATAACAAGGCTGCAGCCTGTGCTCATCAAATTCCCTGTCCGAATTTGTGCTTTTAGTAACACAACACTCAGGGTCAAGGTGACTGGACATTGCAGCAGTGTAAGACCCTTTGAAATATGCCCCTGAAATATGGAAACCCACTAATCTAACAAAAGTCAAGTGTTTTTCCAGCCTACTTCAAAGAAAGTTCACCACTTTCTGGGACGATTTCCAGGCAACTACAGTTGGAGATTTACCCCCTTAGGGTGCCAACAACCAACCAGTGCAACTGTACCATCCGAACAAATCACTGTAGAACCTGTAAAAGTGGTGTCTTGCCATTCACACAATGTCTATAGGAAATTAGTTGTCCAAGAAAGGATTCAACATCTGCACTGTAACCAAACCCTTTAGCAACAGCTTTAAAAGCATGCCCACAGATCTAGAGCTGGCCAACCCTAAAATATGTATGAGGCATTCTCGGGGGCTTAGCTTTTCCCTTTAACAAATTACATCTGCTTTCCTTGTTACACTCACCTTCCTTTAGCCCTTCTCTCCATCAACCCTGCCACATATCATCAAACGCTGATCTGTAATGTATTAACTGTAACATGATTGGGTCTACAGCAGGACTTTAGCCCTGTTGTTTCATTGCATGCTGTACCTAAAGGTTTTCCAGGTTTCAGGTAATTACAGAGTTTATAGACCCTGTTACACAAGTATGACATATGGCATATACGACTATAGGAGAACGGACTGGAACAATTTACCTCACCTTGGTAGCAGGACAGATTGAAGCCCCTTTCACATATGCACTTTTACGTAAGAAGTCAATAGTAATGAACGCAAAGGCGTTAAGTATGAACGTAAGAGTCAAAACACTGGGAAAATATAGAAACCAATACCGCACAGCAAACGTCAAAGAATGTTGGCTTCAGTTGGTTTTACCATCAAACTTTCAGTCTTCTCAAGTGGGAAACATATGATTCCAGCACCATAGTGCTTGAAAGAAGTGGACATCCTGTTCCATCATGCATTCCTGCTACTACACCACAGTGGGCTGGAGCTTAAGGAACCTGCCTTATGACCAGAGGGTCGGCGGTTCGATTCGCTGAACCGTCAAGACATGACTGAAGTGCCCTTGAGCAAGGCATCTTACCCCCAACTGCTTTCCCGGGCACTGTGGATAGAGCTACCCACCACTCCAGGCAAGTGTGCTCACTGCACCCTAGCGTGTGTGTGTTTACTCCTGCGCATGTATGTGGGTGTTTCACTTTACGGATGGGTTAAATGCAGTAGACAAATTCTTCTGTGTGCAAGCACAATAGGCAAATGGTTCTAAATTCTATTTCACTGACAAATCGAAACACTGCGATAACATTTTACAGTTCAAGAGTTTCACGTTGCGGCAGTATATGTCGTACATGATTCAGAAATGAAGAAGCTATTGGCCATTCATGATGAGGACATCCTACTTTATGGGACCCATGGAGAAGGAATAGGCAGGACTTTCACACAAACGTTAACAAGTGCATCCCAGTAAAATACCACTTAAGGGCCGCAAGTGCGAATGACACAAGCCATGAACATTAGCTCAAGTCAGGTCAGTAATGTCCCAAGTTCTGAGAGTGGAAAGGTGTCTGTTAGGTCACATACACCGGGTAGTTATCCCTCTCCAGAAAACGTGTTCAGCTCCCCTAAAATGCCAGGGTAAGTGGAAGCTTGGAATGATTGTCTTGCAAAGGTCTGCCAATTACACACAGACAGTAGGTGTCACTGGAGCAAGGACAGGAGCGGCTGAAGGTCAGTCAGTAGGGCTGAAGGTCATTTCCAGAAAGAATTAATTCTTCGATTCCAGGGATTCTGGAGTCAAGAGTCGACCCCAAGGTTTTGGGTTCAATTTCAAACACTGGTGTTCAAGTTTTCCTGCACCCGTGCAAGCACAGAATGTGGGATATTCTGCTCTCACTGTCTAGACAAGCTGTCTAGACACCAGCAGTCCAGCAGTATTTCGCAATAGCCAAACTATGTTACTATGTAAAATTTGTGACAACAAATTGCTGTACAATCAAACAACATTGCCAGTGCCAAAGCATCTACTTACCTGAAGGAGTTGAATGAGAAGAATCAAGAATAGTTTAGTCAGCAACTGTGAGTCATTCATTTGTTCATTCATCTTCTTAGGCTCTTATGCTTCTGCGTCACATGGGGATGGTGCAGCCTACCCCAGTGTTCCCTAGCCAAATGTCAGGAAACACCCTGGACAGGCCGCCAGTCCATTGCAGCATTGCTAGTCAGCTAAGCTAATTTATCAGCTAAGCTAATTAATTTGTCAAAAGTTTTCTTTGCTATGGTCACATATAATTAACACTGTGCTCTTCATTTTTGCCATATGTCCCTCTCTGCCTCCTAGTTTTTGGAATCAAGATTGTTACGTGGAATCAAGTCAATTCCCATCAATCCACTGATTCCCATCAGACGCATAATTTTCTGACCCTATGGATTAACCTGGAAATTTACGTAGTTTGCTTGTTAGGGTGTAAATCGTTTTTGCTCTGTTAATTACTGATTGCTTATTTGAGTGTATTAAAAATGTTGGACGAACAGCAATTTAAAAATTATGGTTTCCAACATTGATTGTACCAGTCACTTATATAAAAGACACTGTACCAGGTGTAGTTACAGAAATCTGTTATTATACGCTTTCCTTGCGATGAGAAACAGAACATAAAATGGCTGCAGTTAACAAGTTACAATTCTTAAACAAATAAAAAATGTTTGCCACCAGTGAGCTCTAGTATTAGCTAGGTAGCTAACATTAATTAGCGCCAAGTGGCAAAAGCCAATCAGGTCCATGGGCATACCCTTAATATGGACTAAGAGTTTAATATGGTGTTTCTTGCTATGAACACACATCTTTGTGTTTCGGTTGTTAGCTTGTTTTTGTTGTTAGCCAGTTTGGTTTTTGGCGGTGGTGCTAACGTTAGCTAAGTTAGCTAGCTAACATTAGAGCCATTTTCTATTCTACTTCTCATCGCAAAAAACGATAATGAACAGTTACTTTTTTTTTAACTCAGATCTAATTAAACGACAAGAGCCTTAAACGACAAGAAAAATTAGCAAAGTTAGCTAGCTAAGATTAGACCCATTTTCTTTTCTCTTTCTCATCGCAAGAAAACAGAATGAACAATTAAGTAGTTTTTTGGACTCAAGCCTAATCAAACAACGAGAGCCTCTAACGTTGGGGAAGTTAGCTAGCTAATATCAGAGCCATTTTCTTTTCTCTTTCTCATCGCAAGAAAAGAGAAAGACAGTAAGTAGTTGTTTGGACTCTGACCTATTTAAACAACGAAAGCCTCAGCCAAGCAGGGCCCTGATGTAAGCCAGAACCAATTTAAAGCAGTTCTAGATTTTAAACAAGAAAACAGATGTTCTCTCACTTCCTGAGCTTTTATAGCGTCAAACATGTGATCGTTTAATGAGGATATAGCGCCCCAGTGAGCACATCCATCTTAATCTTCCTCTAGTATAACTTAACATGCTTACACATCCAGTGATAATGGTATCGTCCCAATCTCCATGTTTAGGAGAAGAACCCTGAAATTTTTACCTTGAGGTAGAACATTTCAAATTCTTAATTTTTTTCAGATTTTTTTCAGATACAAAATCTCCAAATAATAACATTACTGAATTACACATATATAATTTTAATTAAATTAAAATTATTTTAATTTTGGAGCACTTCCATTGGTCCATTAACAGTAAAAAGCTTCTGTTTTTTATTATTATGTAAAAAATAAAATTAATGAATTGGTATGTTTTATGTCTGTTTACTTTTAACATCACAGAATTTTAAAAAAGTCCAGAGTGTTCAGGCTATTCACAGTCAGTACAGGCTATTTCTGTACTTCAGATCTCCAAAAAAACAGGGGCTTCTTAAACTTAAACCAGCTACAGAGGCTAGCCGAGCGGTCCAAACTCCTGCAGACCACCGGCTGAACGGCGGTGAGGAGTAGCAGGTGGACAGTGAAGAAGTGCGGAGGACTGTAAACATGAATGAATTCAGGGAGCCCGGTCGAGTCAGGAAAGTGTAAATAAAGCACTCACCCAGTGTTTTCACCGGCCGGCCGGGCGCGTGTTGCCGCCAGCACCAGGAGAACTGTGACAGTAAACCGGAGTGAACGGAACGCCGCTATTTGTTTACATTCAGCGATTCGATTCGTTTTCGAAGTTGGCGAAGGCGCGTGGAGCTTTCAGCGTGAGTCGTCAGCGCGTGCTGGTGGTGACGGAATCAGAGACAGGCGGTCACTCGAGCGCACAGTTTGACTGACTGTACTCGGTGCGGCTGTGAGTCTGTGTCTGTGTGAGTGAAACAGTGTAGGAGCCGGGGCGGTCTCAGGCTGTTCAAAGGCAGAAAGGGGGAGGGAGAGCGCGATTTCGCGGGAGTGAGATGAAAAAAAAAGAGGCTGAGAGAAAATAAGGACCTCCTACCGCGCTGACGGACCATAGCAGAAAAAGAAGAAAGCACACGAGCTACGTGAAACCCGATCTGCTGAGTTCAGTGTGAAGTTGTGTAGAAGTGAAACAGCCTAATTTACACTGACGGACAGTTTATGTGGTGAGCTTCGTTAGCGAAGCTGCTCTACAATTTCGCTGGTCAAACAATAGTCTAACATGACCAGCAGTCAGCGATAATCATTTTAGCATACTGTGTGCAGTACATATCATACATGCCTCGTTTTTAATCTTAACTTATTCCCCACTGACGATTTCATATTTCTATGGAGCTGCAGTGACAGAGTAATTATTTTTGAATAAGATGTGGCCACAAAATACTATCTTTAGGCCACCAATTACTATATCGAGGCCACAATTTACAATACCAAGGCCAATAATTACTCTTTGAGGGCACCAATTACTATATCAAGGCCACAACTGACTATATCACGGCCACCAATTACTATATCGAGGCCACAACTTGCTATAACAAGGCCAATAATTTACAATTTTGTGGCCATTAATTCCTGTCTTGAGGCCACCAGTTATCGAAGTCACGCTTAACTATATTGTGCCCACCAATTACTATATATAGGCCACAATGTACTATATTGATGCTATTAATTACTATCTTGAGGCCACCAATTACTATATCGAAGCCACCAATTACTATCTTGAGGCAACAAATCCACTATTTTAAGGCCACATATATTGAGGCCACAATTTACTATATTGAAGCCAGCAATTACTATACTGATCAATTATTAAACTGAGGCCACCGATTACTATTTTAAGGCCACCAATTACAATAATTATGAAAAACTTAACTCATGGCTACAGTATACTAACTTGTGGCCTCACTATATTAATTTGTAGCCACGCCTCATTAAAACTAATCGTCGTGTCACCTTAGGGGATCCTAGTTTCAGCTGATTTAGTCATTTCACTGAAGCTTTGCTGAGCGATTTTTTGTTGCGATCGTCCTCAGCAAACTCCCCCCACCTCCCACACTCCAGCCCCTCCTCTCTCTCTCTCTCTCTCTCTCTCTCTCTGTCTCTCTCGCTCTGGACGCCTGGCTGCTCCTCTCAACAGCTCCATCTACGACCAGCTGACCACTCTACCAGACAACGACGACGTTACATCACAGAAACAGCGACGGTGATGAAGTGGATTCTGTGCGTTTGTTGGAGGAACACTGGATCCATTGGATCATGCGAGAGAATAGAGACTGAATGCCCCTTTGGCGGGAGAAATGAGGGGAGGGTATAAAGAATGAAGTTGCAGGCGGTGGGGGTGAGGGGGGGCGCTCGTGGGCGGAGCCTATTCAGGCACATTGTTCAAGGAAAATGGTTTTGCAGCCGCTCTTTATCTAAATTAGAAACTTTCCTCCACTTTTCCGTTTCAGTGGGACACACACGGTCTGTGGGACAGCAGATGTGAACAGAAATAAAACAGAAATATTTTAAAAATAGAAATCCTATAAAAACATCTTTTTTTCCATGTTAGCATTCACACTGGGACATAGCTTCATATATTCATTCACATTAGCTACTACAATCCTAAAGGTTTAAAAAGTTTACTATATAATTGACACTGTTCCCACACTGGTAGTAGTCTTAGTATAAATGATCGCCTTCTTTCTTTCTTTCTTTCTTTCTTTTTTTCTTTCTTTTTTTATAGATCTAAGCCTAATCTAGATTAAAGGTCTAAATCAGCAACAACAGGGGGCCAAACATTTCCGGCTGAGAGTAAATAAATACAGAAATAAATGCATATGTGTGAAAGGGATCCATAGTAGTTCACAAAGTGAAAATATATATTGTACACATTTGAAATCGCACGTTTGATTACAGCCCTGGTGGAACAATCAGCCATTTTGTTTCTAGGCCACATGACTGCTGGAGAGGCTTGATGCTTCTCCTCTGTCCAAAATGTCCACCGTGTCTACTGCAGTTCCACCAACCACCTCCAGGGGATTTCACTCACACACGGACAATGGAAAACTGATTAAAGTTCATCCATCACACTTCAACAGTATTCCAAGATGTAGCTTCATTATCACAAGTCATTTGCTCTCTGCTATAAGCCCAAATCACAGCATCACATGGTTGCAGGGAGGGGGCGTGAGGAGATTCAGACTCCTGGGATGTACCATTAGGCTAAGTGAGGTCAGTCTGCAACAGCAGCATGGACTGTCAGTTTATGAACCGGTTCCTCCATTTGACTTAGTCTATAAAATGCCACCCTGGGGAGCTGTGAGGTGTGAAGCTACTGCTTATCGGACCAGGAGAACCACAGACTGAAAAGCCAGGAGAGCCAGAATAAGAGACCTGAATAAGACATATAAATAAATACAGGAGTAAATAAAAGTGATCATAAAGTGACTGAAAGGTAAAGGGTGGTTAGTATGGGGATGGTAAAACAGTAGGTAGTCACAGTAGTCACAGACTTCTCCATTTTTTCCTGTCTTTTTTGTCCGGGCTCTCGCTCAGGCTCCGCCCCCTGTGGCTCTCCGAGAGGAGGGAGGCGCTGAAGCTCAACAGATAAAGCAGACATGGCTGAGAGGAGGCGAGAAAACGCAACAGAAAACGACACGTGTAGACTGAAAACACCGCCACAGAGGACAGAGTTACAGTCAGTTGTACTGATTGATGGAATACAGAAAACACATCCAGAGGTATACGGGAGTGCCCATGCTCAAGGACTCAGTCACCACACAGCCCTACTGCCCTGTATTAGAGGAGTACAGCTATCTGTCAATTATTAATCACTCAGTGTCCTACTTTTATTATCCAGACCCGCTAAAGAGGCGAAATGAGCAATTATATCCTCAATCAAGTGGTTATTTAACCTTGTCTCTTTTTTGTATGTATGTTTTCCATGCCTTTAGAGTCCAATTAGATCATTTTGTACTGTTTATCTAAAAAGACCAGTCCCAAGGCCAATAACTGAATGTAACCAATAACCCCCACCCCCCTTCTTTAAACATTTGGTTTGGTTCATTAAGGAAAAAAGGCTCTTCTTCCTCAAGCGCTCAGGAAAACATGTGGACCAAAGCGAGCAAAACATTTCACATATGGACATTGATGTTTGTGAGATACACATTTATATGTATATATATATATGTGTGTGTGTCTATAAAATAAACCGTCTTCACGAGTCCCTCTACGACCAACATCGAACATCGTAGGAGCTCCAGCCACGTGGAGTTTCGCCTTCAAGTCTAGCCTTACAGCGCCCCCTGTGGACGCGACGAACAGCTGCTGCCCTAGTACATATTGTGCTATGTCGCCCCCTGCTGACCACACTCATATAGAACGGTTCCTGCCGCTGGTGATCTTCAGCGACTTGGTTGTCTTAGTGTTCCGTTTGTATCTTAAGGAAGTCAAAGCAGGACAGAAAGCTGATGGAAAACACGTTTATTAAATAAAAATGTAATAAATAACACATGAAAACAATACTTTCCGATAATACTAAAATGTATTTTAATATCCCACAAGAAGCATTAATGAGAAAAACAATTCAAAATAAATAAGGAGGTATTTGCATCCAAAGGTTATGGGTTAAGAGAGAGTGAACTGGCTTGAGATGAGATACAGCTAGTGATACTGTGTACCTTGAGTGGTAAAACACTGTGTAAATGGGTGAAGTAGGGCTGATCTGTGCTTTGACTGTAATATCAAGTGGTTAACACCATTGTAAACACCAACAATTTGCAATACCTTTGCACCGGCTATATACATGCATACTGATAAAAACATTGGCACACATGAAGTAAAAAAAAAAAAAAAAAAAACAACAAAAATATGGATACGTAGATCTCAAAGATGGAAAGGCACATTCTCTCTCTCATATACTCGTATACATACACACAGGACTAATAAAGTCATCTATACAAAATGGACTGGGGGTGGTAAACCTTCAAAAGACACTTGAACACTTCTACTTAGTGCATGGTGTGGTACTCTAGTACAAGATAAAGTGAGATTCCTGAAATAGAGTCAAAAAATCTGTTTTGTCAGGTGTAAAAGCGCGGATAGATGTGCCAGTTGAACACCAAGCCATGCGTTTTCTCTGTTTGGTTAGTGATAGAAATGGTCAAATAGGAGTAGAAATCGAGGTGCACATCCGTAGATCATTGCTGAGGCTTGTAAACGTGCACTGTCCCTGACTGGGTTTGGCAGGTAAGCTGTTAGGAAAAGCTGAGAAGACTTGAGTCTTTTGGACCCCTATACAATCTGTGCAACTGAATGGCAGTGTAGTCACCCATCCCTATGGTGAATCACTGAATTGTAGGAGTAACTGCTTTAGGTGGGGGCAATGCTAATGGCACGAAGAAGGACAAGATAAAACCATAGCATGCCCAAATTCAGTTCAGATAGGACTCTCGACCTCCACCTCAGGTTGTAGCCTCACGGTGTGCTGTTGTGAAGTACAGGGAGTTTTAGAAAGGAAGCTTTGTATGAGGAGAGGCAAAGACAAATGTGCTTGGACAGTTAAAAACAAGCGTTAAGACAAGAACTCCACAGCAATGAAATCCTCAGAGCATGCGCTGATGTATTTATCCGCAAAAGACAAGACGATATCATCTGTTGTCTCATCTTTCCCTACACGCTCACTCTTTCTCTCTGATTCACAGGTTGCTTTCCTGCGTGTCACTGCTTGAGGAGATGGGATGGAGTCCTCCATTGTCGTTGAGCCTCTTGGCACGGTACGTCTCATAGTGGATGTTGTGAGTCACCTCCTTCAGGTCCTGTAGGTGAGACCTAATAAAGACAGAGCCAATAATCAGTAGTACTTGATCTGTAACAGCAGCTAAAAAGCAGTTTCTACTGATTAACAAATTTAAAAACTGTGATTTTCTTACTTCAAGCACATGTATATTGTTAGTATTGCCTTTTTTGGTAGCCACAAACAATGCCAACAATGACGCTCTGTGTAATATCTGATTTAAAGAAACGTTAAGCTGTTTGGAGTGAGTAGTGAAAGTCAAAGTCAGGTTTACTTATATAGCATCTTTTACAAATGAGGAACCAAGACTGAAAAAGGGAACCCATCCTCCTCAGGTCGACACCAAATATCAAGACAAGCACAAATAAGGATCTGAATTTACAATTACATGCAATATTGAATGGAATAACCGATAAACGTCAGAGAGAAACAGGGTTAAAAGTCTGACTGAAACTCAGTCACTGTGACCAGTGAAACCAGTGACCACTGTAAGTAGTTCATCACAGTAAAACCATGGACATTAACTGCCGCTAGAAGCCCACAGTGATTATCTATTAGAAAGAATAAGAGTTCAGGGTTTTGAGTTAAAAGTATATGTTGCCAACAGGGATGAGTCAGAATGTTTGTACATAGAAATTTTCAATATGCAACTAACCCTGTCTAGATATTACTGTAAGAACCATCAGGATGTCTGAACTCTACACACCACCAGAGGGCAGAGCCTCCATGATATATTTTGATCAGGGTTTCTTTCTGCATATATAATTAATTTATTCATTCATATTATATATATATATGTGTGTGTGTGTGTGTGTGATCAGTTTCCTGACCCATGACAACAACAGTTTCTGAAAGCTGTAAATTTCTGTAACCAGCTGTGTTAACTAGCTAACACTAACAGCTGTTTAAACGGCTACCTGTGCCACAATATATTCTTCTTCAGCCTGCTATTAGCATGATCCGCATAGCTAGACTCATTTACTGCTCTACTGATGCCTCCTAATTCTACACAGAGCTCAGCCTCAATTGGGAAATTTAATCTGCAATAAACTTGTGGTCCTGGTACAGAATGAGAGAGACATTAAATTGGCTAAAACCGCCATACCTACTTAAATCACATTACTTAAACGACATGAGATACATAGATCAATGCAGCGAACATGTTTAATTCAGTACATGAATGAGTAAGTGAATGTGTTGTGTGAAACCTGGACTGTTTCTGAATTGCTTTGTGTAACTGTCAAATTATGTAGCAGCCCACTCACCATATGCAACTAGTTGCATGAAAGTTTCACCTTGTAAAGCCAGTTTTAGGATATAGGCTACTGGGAGAAGGTTTTCTGTGATGCAATAAAGCTAACGTTAACACAGTGGTTTTGCTTCCCATCTGCCCAGTCAACTCTAAACAAACATTGTAATGGACCACTTTGACTAAGTTGTAAGCTGCTGGGCTAGAGGGGGTTTTACTAGAGCTCTGTAAAGCTTGTCTAACTGAGCCACAATTATTCAGAACAAATGTGTTTGTGAGTAGAGCATACAAGAGGTCAATTCAGTAACTCAACCTGATTTGCTGATGTGTTGCCTTAAGCTAAGCTAATAATTTGCTGTGTGACAGGCTCCAAGCAATATCTAGCCAGTGTAAATTAGATAAAACAAAATGACTATTGTTTATTAAAGCTTAGTAACCCTATAACTGTCCATAGTAATTACAGCAATTTAAGCCGTGTTATAGGTCACAGTGGAATCTGTCTTGTTTTAGGAAATATAATGTATATCTTACCTGATCAAGAAGTCCCGTAGTAGAGAGAATTCGCAGTGGTTTGGATTCTCGACTGGTGGGAGAAAAGTGACAAAACAAACCATTAATTATCTTGTTCAAATAAAGGTGTTAAACTAAGCTGTAAAATGAAAACATCTTTTTTAAAAACAGTATCACTGTTCAAACGGCCGAGGGACTGTGATCTGTGGTAAAGATCCCCAAGCATTAGTAATGAGAAGGAGGTGGGTGGATGGATGACGACAGGCATTAAAGATGCCCCCAAAATGTCTCAGAGCAGTGAAATGTCAAAGTGGAGAGGTAACTAGCCATCTCTGAGTCTCACCCTCTCTCTCTCTCTCTCTCGCTTACACACACACACACACACACACACACACACACACACACACACACACACACACACA
>CM067495.1:10153608-10166883 GCA_034552555.1 Semaprochilodus insignis
TGATATGAGAACAGCATTCATACAATTCATACAATTAGAGTTAACAGCTTCCATAACTTAAACACCAAAATAAACTTTGAAGTAATAATAATAATAATAATAATAATATAAATAAAAAGTAATTAACAATTAAATAAAAAAAATAATCACAAGGCATTCAATTTCAAAATACACAAATAGTAACGAGCATAGCTTAATGAGCACAGATTTGTCATACAAATCCAAACAATTTTAGTAATGCAAACCAAAGAATTTTCATCTGCATTTAGGTCTGTAATATTTAGCCAAAGTTCAACTGACTAGGCTGATGTTGGAGCAGTTTTGCTTTGTTAATTCTTCTAAAATATCATATGTATTATGTATTATGTTTCTTTAATAATTCATATTTATGTTTTTAAATATTTAAATGTCAAGTAAGTAAAGCTAGTCAGTCTAATTTATTTTTAGGGTTTTGAAAATTACTTGATTAATTAAACATGTTTTGTCATGTTTTAAAGCCCCAGGGAGCTCAAAAGGTTTGTATCTTACTTAACGTGAGTGTCATATTAAACACCCAGCAAAGTACAAAGTACAAAATGAAAAGTACAATAAATAAACATGATAAAACATGGCTAAAAAACGCTGATCAGACCTCTCTGAGAACTGTGTGGCCGTGGCTAATGTGCAGCTTGATTGACAGCTCTAAGTCAAAAACTCTTAGCCTGCTCCATCTCTCGTACAGAACTAACACCACTATCCACTTTTATATGACGATAACTGAGTAATAAAGACAAGGACAAACAGGTGGACAGATGTGCAGATGGGCGAACGGATGAAAAAATGCACAAATGGATGGATGAACAGGCATGCAGACGGATGGACAGATGTAGCAGCGCACAAATGAAGGGACAGACAAACAAACAATGTTCATGTACAGATAAACGAATGAGCTATGTTGGTTAGCTTTAGCTCGCTACGTTTCTCTGACTCTTAAATTCTTCTGTGTGGGCGGGGCATGAGATGTCAGCCTTGTGATTGGTTAGGAAGTGCCAACGGAAGCGTTACCCAAGATTAGCACTGCCCAGTTTACATGTAGAGGACAGTAATACAGACAATTACTAAACTTTGTGAAGGTATGTCAAAACAATGTCATGGCAAATTTACCACTAAAGTCATGCATCATTTTGTAGTCCTTGTTATGCCCATATTTGGCATTCTGGGTCTAAGTTGGATTTCTCCATGGCCTAAATAAATGTGCTTTTTTATAATTTACATTTATCTTGTCCTGTGGTAAATAAATATGTTCAGAACCCGACACCTTTTTTTCAGTGTATGTCTTTCTACTGAATATTACTGGATCCTCCAAATTACAAATCAGTCAAAATACAGTACTAACATTTATAAACAGCCCTGTACATAATACATCAAAGGGGGATATTTACAAGGTAGGGAATTACCTTATTAAAAAAATTGCAGCTACTGGACACAGAACAAAGCATATTGTGTTTTTACCACAGGGAGCAATAGACGTGATTTTTTGAAAACCCCATTCATTTTTCCCATTAAAAATCCAGCCTAGTCCTGGAGTGCCAAATATAGGCATAACAACATGGAGCTGACTACAGAATGACAACATGACCTCAGTGGTCTATGGGTAAAGAAATGCTTATGGAAGCATTACAAAAGAGTAGGCCCTCCCAGTTTACATGGAAAGGAGAGAAATACAATGAAATACAGCCAACATTAAACTTTATGTCGAAACAATGCCATGGCAAATGTGTGCCATAAGCAATCCTATAGGTGGGCCAACAAATTAATCGGGCGTATGACATTTGAAGTGTATATTGACATATAATGAAAATGTCTTTGGAGTATGAGGAAGCGTATGTGCATTTGTCATCTATATAGGTGCATTGTACATCACAGAATTAGAACTGAACCAGTATCAATATGAGGTTCATGTGCAGCATGTCAGCATTAAACTGAAAGTGTTTACATTTATATAGGAATCATAAGAATTTATAGGTTTTTAAATAACACTAATCCCCCCACTAACTCTTGCATATAAGGGGGGGGCACACGCTAATGCTCAAATTAGCCGATTATCAGTCGATGACTACCTGAAGTCCACGGCCCACTGACATCACATGACACATGACGGCTCTGTAAAGCCGGCAGCACAGCCGTTTTCACTTCCTTTATGTTTCAGGGTTTTTTGCTTACAGTCTTGTCTTGAGTAAGTGAAATGCATGCTCAAAGGTTTTCAGGTCAGGTGACTGGCTCTGTTCACTTTTTCACCCTGATAAACTCCATAGGTTTGTTAGTAATATGTCTGGGGTCATTGTCCTGCTGCAACCCGAAAGTGTTATCCAGTACATTGTGAAGCATTTGATTGGAGCTGAGCTGATACGTACAGTTCTGCTGTTCTATACAGACTAGTAATCTAATTCCACTTGAAGCCATACACGTATACATACTTCAGGTGATAGGCTAAGGCATGGGTCCTTTTCCTTCCACACTTTCCTTTCCAACATTCCATTACAGGTTACTGTTACTTAATAGCATCTAACCGTAAACTTTATCCCAGAACTTTACGGTGTTTTATGTATTTTTGTGCTCATTTTCAAACTGTAATCTGGCTTCTTTGGCCAGGTCATTTGCTTTTGCTGACTTCAACAGTACATGCTTGCTTCTTTATAATGTACTAGAAAGGTAATTCTGAATGGTTTGTATTGACTTTTCAGCCTCACGGTGGCATGTTTTACAGGCATGGGCACTTCTTTGGTTGTTATCTTTCAGACTAATGATTTAACAACAGCTGGGAAAGAATCAACTGACCAACTAACTGTCTGATTACTATTAGTCATCTGAAATAGGAGGGCAATATTTAGTATAAATGCCTACAGATCTCTAATGGTTCGCCAGATGTGGATGATCAAGCTGACGGTTTGTCCAACGTCCATTGCGATTTTAAAATGCAATGCTTTTCAGTACAAAGCCTAAAACAAGAACGCAAAACAGTTTTTGGACTACACAGTCCAAAGTGTCCTATGATCAAGGAAAGTCAGCTCAATCGTATATGTATAGTCATATATTGGACCTTATTTGATTCATTATAATATGGTTTATTAAATGCATTAAGGTAATCATGCTAGGCTACAACACATTCATATCTTACCCTTGCCTTCCTGAAGCTGCCAGTCTTGCAGCACAGTTGCCAAGGGGTCGACACATAAGGAACCGCATATAGCAACACAATCCCAGACTATTACAGCTACCGCCTACTCACATTTTACAGCTTTGTTGTCCCAGGCTGCGGACTCATGTGCACACTGCTTGCGCGTGTGCCACCTGCATGGTTCACAGTTACTCGGTTGCATGTCAGTGTACTGTACATGTTGGTGTACAATACGTATGTGAGAGGTCAGCACTCGCCTCACAGCCTGCTTATCTCACTGAGTGAATGCATGTGTGTGTGTGGCCTGATAAGACAGCCCGCCACTCTGCCCCAGACTGGTGCACAATCTAGCGGAAATGAAATGACGTATATTAGAGAGCAACACCAATCTGACCCCGTGTTATTGGACCAGTACCAATCTAGAGCAATTAAATGATGTGTATTAGAGAGCACACTAATCCGTTATTGGACCAATACCAGTAGAAAATGGTGGATCGGATTTCAGAGGAAAAGGAACCAGTATCCAGTATTCTGTAACAAATTTAGACTGAAATATAACAAAATTGCTTCTACCGCTACTAAATTTCAAGCAAAATACAGTGAACCACAACAGAAACCACAGCTAGTATAATAGTAACATAAGAAACTAGCTTGCTAAGTATTGTGCTAGATTTTTGTTTATCTAAAACGGTCTAAGTTACATTGTAGAGCACTATGTGGATAGAGTTAGTTGTCCACGAGGAGGAGGTGGAGTAATACCAGTTTAACACAGTTGGTGTGGTGTTGGTGTCTGCCTCGGAGTGAAATGGTGTCACTAGAGGTGTCCTGCCTGCTAACCCTGCCATTTGAGTAGTGCTGAACGGCAGTCCTCCTTTGCTACCTGTATGAACGTTTCCTACATCTTCTTACAAACACTGTTTGTAGTTATTTTTGCATTATTACATGTAACGACTTACAAAGTTAATTGCATTACAGGAGTGGTGTTGGGAGTCTTGCCCAAGGACTCTTATTGGTGTAGCACAGCATAGTTGCCCAGACTGGGAATTGAACTCCAGTCTCCTAACATGGTGTGGTAGCACCCTGGCAGGTAGTGGTGTTATCTGTTGTGCCACACCCACCAACCAAATATACAGTTGTACATTTGGGATAGGACAGTACATATCGGCGTAATTCTAGCCACCGAGAGCATAACTAAACACTTTTTGTTTAAGTTACTTAAGAAACTCCTTTTCCACAGAATACGCAGTAATAGTGTTTATATTAATATGTCGTTTTGCATGGGATTCATATAGTTTGGGGTTGGATTGCTCGTTTTATAGATGGTAAAAAGTGCCAGAATCTTGACTGGTGATGGAGCATGCACTCCATAAAAATGACTCATATGGTAGATGCAGATGGGAAAGTCACTGAGAAACACCAGTAAAACGTACAATTACCCCACCTCTACATGTAAAACTAATCCCATCCAAATAGTGATATAACTGATATAACTATGTTATAACTATGTTTTTTTTTTTTTTTTTTCTAAAAGTGTTTAGCTGCTGATTGTTACACACACTCATCATCAGAAGAATAGTTTCACCCAGAAGGAAGTGTCAGACTGCAGTGCTATTGGGAAGGAAGGTAAAGGTTAGCAGGAACAATAAATTATGATACATATAGACGGATATGGGCAATATTTAGGGGTGGAGATATTCTGGAGAGACACCAGGCCTTCTGGACATATGACGTGTGACAACAAAGCGTTCATCTTGCCGCTGACCACGGTGCCTCCACACAGCGTTCACATATATCTGCCTATTCAGTCTACATCAGTTTAGCTCAGCTTATTCATGTTGAAGTTATAAAGGAGTTATAAGGAGTCTGCACTGCTTTTAGAGCAGGGCACATTGAAGCAAATCAGAGACCCAGCAAATCAGAACAGAGGTTATATAAAGACAGAGTAACAAAAACTGCATGTTTAATTCTAAGGGATAAAAATTACGACCGCTTTTGGCACAATGCAAGAAAAAGTACAGGAATGTTTTATCAACCTTGACTGTCGGTATCAGACAAAACTCTGTCAGTATTAGTATATGGAATAACACCATTAAAACAACATTTAATCTCAGTTACTATAATCTTATTACTATCATCATATCCAACATCACAACAACCTGAATCTAATGAATCTGTTTACCTTTCCCACTTTTTGTACTCACCTGTAGATACACAAATACCAGGATGTGGCATTTCCTCACTCTGAAGTTCATCTTCCATCTCCTCAGGAGCAGATGCCTTCCACAATATGGAATCCTCCTGCTGATGGACCAGAGTGAAGCTCATTTCTTCAGCTTTCAAATCGTCTTTGGTTTTCTCTTCGTTTACTGCCGGGTTAGATTTTTGGTCAGCCCCATGCAAAGGGTCAAACTGTTGCGGAGGGTTCAGAGGGAATGACTGCTGGGGCATCCATTCATGCTTGGAACGTTCCGGTATGCCTGTGTGTGCATGCTGGACAGGGTGTGTATATGGGTTATGAAGGGAGGAGGGGGGTTGGGGCAGGTCAGGGGAGCCCAGCTGAATCTTCTGGTCCCTGGCTATTTGCACGCCAATGCACTGTGTGTTGCTGCGTTTTCTCAGTACCCGTGAACCTTTGTTCCTTCTCGAGTGTGCGTCATCCTCTTGAGAGCTTGTTCTGCTTGAATTCGATTTGGAGGAATCTGTATCTGAGCTAGTGTGGCTCTTTTGCGATAACTTGGAAACATCCCTCAGCTGAGCTACTTTGCTCCGTGCTTGGTCAGAGAGGGAAGCTTTCTTCCATGCTTGGTTGGATGTTAGATATGCGGGCTCACTGTCAGATAAACTACCTGCTCCTTTGATCACACGTCTACAGGTTCTGCTCTTCAAAGGAGAGTGCACTGTCTGGTTTAGTTGTGTGGGTGTGTATGAATAGATTGATGTTGCGGTAGTGTTGGTGTCAGGTTCAGGTGTACAGATTTTAACCAGTTCGTCAACTTCAGGTGACCCGTGGTTCTTCAAAGGGAACCGGATGCAGTCCTTCTGGCCGGATTGATTAGGGACTGTGTCCATACCTCTCTGAGTCTCTAGGACTGTGACCTGAGGTTTGCTGTGATGTTTAGGTTCATCTCTTTCAATCTCACTTGTCTTTAAAGCAGGAAGGGAAGGGCTGGTCTTCTTTCCAAGGTCCATAAAGCCTTGCAGTGAATCCCTTGCGTGGGGGTGGATCTCTTGACTGCTTAGCTCTTTGGTCAAGGATGATGAAGCCACTGTTCTGGATGGTTTCAGAAAATGTCTGCTCTGCACCTTTGGAGAAGAAGGCACTTCAAACTCTTCCTTGTCTTCAGAACCTGATTTGAGAAGACTGGCAGGTTGATTTCCAACAGATCCTTCTTGCGGTCTTTGAGATTTTGGACTCTTCTGAAGACTGTCGTTAAGCACTGATGTCTGTTTTCCCTTCTCGGATGCTGTAATTAGTTGCTTGGATTGAGACATTGTTTCTACACCAATACGATCTCTAGCTGTATGAACCTTTAAGTGTCCTTGGTTTATGATTGACTTTGCTTTATCACCAAAAACCCTTGAGCTGGAGCTTGCAATCCTGCCGGTTTTGTTCAACCCTAGGCGGGCTTGAATTAAGACGGGATCCTGGGTTAGATGTCTCCTTCTGTAGGATGCAAGATTCTGCGATCCTCTTATGTGTCTCAGATTTCCAGGACTTATACTTTCCTTCTTACATCCCGGAGATTTGTTCACCAAATGGATATCCTGGTACAGATGCTTAGGCGACCTCTCCTGTCTTTGCTTCATTTGGGTCTGTGGAATTCTTGTGTTGGAAATGGGGATCGGTTTGACCAGCCTCTCACTGGCTCTCAGTTTGGTCATGTCAATGTCCACTGGCCATTTCTCATCTTGCGTAACAGGGGAGTGGGACGGCCTGTAATTGTGAATGGGTAACTTCGAGAGGCGATCACCCTTGGCTGTTTCGCACTGCCCAGGGTTTTCATTTGAAGATGGTTCTTTTAAAATCAAAGACGGATCCACTGGAGAGGAGCTTGCAAAGGGGTCTTTCCTGTGGAAAGAAAGAATTGGATCATTTAACCATCAGTCAGTTATTCCCTGTAAAATCATATGAAATCTAGTCAATATATCTACATTACTTCACTTATTTCTAGACTTTTAAACTTTTTTTCAGTATTTTTATCTGCATTTTGTCATATAACAAGCTAAATGATTTGCCAGCAGAATAATATCGTTTCAATAGATTATTAACTAAATCAAATTGAGTAATCTTATAATATTTTACATCAGTTTAAAAATGAGAAGCATTACAGATATTGACAAGATGTAAAATGTTTTAACTTGCCAAGATATACCATAAATTTAATCCAGATTGCAATATCTGCACCAAAGAAGCCGCTTTCAGACAAACACAGATAGAAAATTGTGAGAGAATTTACATCATCCATGCATGTGACACGCTCTACTGCATATAGTGCATATGCTTGACAGTATTAGCTCCTGATAAAAACTCACATTTACAAGTTACAGCACTGAGGAATACATCTACAAATAGTCATTGCTGCTAAAGACTGCACATTTTATTGTCTGTACTAAAAGCTGCCCTTTGTATTGATTATACTGTCAGACTAAGTAGCACTACTGAATCATGAGGGGAAATACATGCTAGGAATGCAGTGGGCTAGTCCTGTAAGTCACCTGCAAGCCTAAAACAATTGAGAGATGTTAGGGGTGTCGGGTCAAAAAGAGTGTCAGCCCCCACGTTTGTGTTTCAAATGCAATACTGTTAAAGATATTCACTCACTTCCTCAGAAGACATGTTTTAACCAAGTTTTGACTGAATTCTCCTAGATTTCTCTTTGTGCTCTCAATAATAATGTGTTCACAATTATTAAATCCACTCAGGGAAGGGGGTTACAAAGGATGGGACAAAATGCGTTTCAGCAAGTTGCTTGCAATTGCACATCTCCACCAGTCTCCAAATTTCCAAAACTATATATAGTATAATCTATACAGGATATACAATATTTCTGCCTTTTTGTGTAGAACTGAATTGTTTTTGTACCTGTATGTAATTATAGGTACTGACTTTCCTGCATACTTTAGCACCAACACTAATCGACCCCACCTGATCCATCTAATGGTTGCTTTCAGGAGTCCTTAATATTAGCTGAATGAGGTGTGTTACAGGTGGGATGGAGGATTATGGGATAATCACCATTCTAAAACCAGCTGCAGTCATTGTAATGTTCTTATTAGTCCAGTTAGTGTACAGTGGTCCAAAAAAATAAGCGCCGATCTGATGTCATGTGAAGCCACTGCATCTTTTCAAACTATCGTCATTGGACAGCCCAACACACATAGAGGAGAACTACTTGCCAAGTCTGTTATGCCAGCTAACAGACGCCCAAGTTGGTTAATCTTCCAGATTTTTAGTTTTTGTTTGTGAGATTCATGACTTGTTCTTAAAGTGCAGAACTGTTTGTACCCTTGCTGAGTGTGTGTAGATTCTTTTCTTAGAATCCTGGAAACGGCATAAGCGTGTTTTAAGAGGAAGTCTAAACTGTATTTGACTTGACTTGAAACATACCTGCACTGAACAGCATGATCTACAGGATCCAATGGACTCCCACGGTCACTGAATGAGGAGATGTGAATGGGCCTTTTCAGAATGACTGGAGAAGAGAGCGGTGTGGAGCATGGAGAGCCTCTAGTAGGGGAATGAGAGCTAAGCAGTTGGGGACATGGAGAAAGCCTGGTGGGGGACATGGAATGGAGTAGTGGAGGGCAAGGGGAAAGCCGTATTACGGGAGAGGAAGAGGACACGGGCGATGGACAAGGGGACAAACTCATAGAAGTGGACGGTGATGACGGACACTGGAGAGATGAAGGGGTTTGAGTAGGTGAAGATGAAATGATGAGAACTGGACTTGGTGAGAGGCGAACAGGAGAGATGGAAGAAGGAGGTTGATGGAGGGATGGAGAGAGACGAGTAGGGGATGTGGACGATAGACGCTGGGGACACGGAGAAAGTCTTGTAGGGGAGTGGGTGGAGACATACTGGCGAGGCTGGGAGAGATGTGATGGAGAGGAAGGAGCTGGGTATAATAAGGACTCAGTGGGGTCTGTCTCGCTTGGGTTCATCATGGTGTTGTGAAGAGTAGAGCAGGAACTGGGTCAAACATTCAGAGCACAATGGAAGGAAAGGGTTAAGGTGTGGCTTTGGCGCAGGCTGCAGAAGCAGTGAGGAAAGTAGATTAAACAGGAGAGCCACTGAAAGAGTACACAGAGAAGAGATCAAGTCAAATACAGACTGTATAGCCACACTTACTTATTAGCAGTGATGCATTTAATATCCTGCTAAATGTACATTATAAAAACGAGCCTTAAGGTTCGGTACTGTATGGCCTGGTTGGTAAAGGCTCTTTGCTTGAACATACAGTTCTAGGAAAAAACATTGCTTCATATAGAACATGTACCTGATGTGCAGGTTCCCCAAACTCTGAAAAGGTTCTTCACACTCACACATGGGGTTGTTTGGGGCAGTGTTTCTCAACCCTGGTCCAGGAGACACCCTGTGCTCTCCCTGCTTCCAACACACCTCATTCAACTTATCAGCTCATTAACAAGCCCATTCAGAGTTACAGGGACACCACTAAATGTGCAAGGCAGGCTGCTTCCAGGACCAGGGCTGGCATCCGATCTTCTGTGGCATCACACCAAATAATCCCTTTGTAGGTGTGGACTCAATCTATTTTTGGACTAAATGACAGTGCCAGTGTTGGGTCACTACTGAAGATCTATTTTAAGCCTATTTAGGCTTGAAGAGGAGCTCCACCAATGTCTCAAAAATTCTACAGCACATGAGTAAATGGTTAATAGAATAGAATAGAATCCTGTTATTGTCATTGTACTTGCATACATCAAAATTTAGTGTGACAATCTCCAAAACAATAAAACAATAAACTATATCTATATCTATATCTATATCTATATCTATTTTTATTGTATTATTCTACTACTGTTTACATATCTTATGCTTCTCTTGTTACTTCTGTGAACTTTGTATATCTGCTACTGGATGTCTAAATTTCCCTCTGGGATCAATAAAGTATCTATCTATCTATCTATCTATCTATCTATCTATCTATCTATCTATCTAAAAAGAGCAGTAATATACGATATAGGTAGTTAAGATATTTACATATGGACAGTGCACTACATATGGACAGTGTGAGAAAGAGTAAAACAGTAACAGTTACAATACAAATGTAAATAAATATGTTATGAATGTGTAAAAATGAGTGTTATGAAAGTGCAAATGGATGTGCAAAATATGCATAAAGTACAGTTCACAGTATATGGAGGTAGAATTACACTATGGATAATATGTATACCATGAGGTGACAGGATATAAATATGTATAAAGTCCAAAGTGAACAGGATTAGTCCAGAGGTAGTCCATCAGTCAGTCAGTGAGGTGTTGTGCAGGCTACAGCTCTTGGGAAGATGTAAACAAAGCCACACCGAGACGTTTCGTGTGAAATGCTGTGTTCTAGAGAAAATGGCCTGGTCAGAAATGTCCACAGTGGTGCTGATAGTAAGCAGACGTCCTTCTCTAAAAGCTCCCTCTCCGAAAGTCATTCCATGAAGTGGTTCGATATATGCTGTCTGATGCCTGAGACGTTGTTTTGACTTATAATGTGTCTTCAACATTACATATAAGACAACGTGTAGGTTTGCTGGTGGTTTTGGAGAGTAAATAAAATGGTTTAATTTGTGTAGAATTGGTGACGCTTGGTTCCCCTACCCCTCACTACCACTGTGAAGAAATCAAAGTCTGTTTCTTTACATTGAACTACTTCACATCAAACCACTCTGAATGAATCTGTTTACATCGCAACCACCAGATTGTGCAGGAATTTCATAATGGAGTTAGTGGAGTTTCCATTTCAAGGTGAATTCCACAGGTATCTACATGGTTTGATTACTGAGGAAACAAGTTAATCAGCGTTATTAGGTGCAAGGTGGTTCATCAACATGAAATCACTTAAAACAATGTTTTTGTTCCATCCAAATCTGAGATTTACATATACGTGAGCTCTGTATATTAAACAAATGAATATGATCTAAGCAGAATGCGGACAGCTACATATGAGATGGATGTCTAGAACCACGCACTTTCACTTTTCATTGGTTGTGCTGTGGAATTTTTGGCACAGTGAACGCACCAGGTTTGTGGTTTACTTAATAAACCATAGGGTATTAAACCTAAATAGGACTAGTTTGAAAATGTTGTAATTGGAGAAAACTATAAAGGTTCATTTTTCTGGTGGGTGATGTTAGGCTGGAAATTTTGCTAGGCTCGGCAACCCTGCCTGCCTTAGGGAAGACTATAAATATAATAAAAACTGTGGACTATTTAGAATAAAAATATATTTAGAGAATACCTTAAAGGAGCAATGTGTAAAATAACCCAGCTTGTCAGATTCATACTCCAAACAAATAGGGGGCAACCTGCACAGACCCTCCTAACCACTTCAGGGGCAGCAGTGCTACTTTCTCATCCCCTCATATTGGACTGATTTAACTCATTACTACAGTGACTCACTATCACCCTTACCCTGACAACCAAGTGGTGTTACGAGAGGGTGGGGCTAGCTGGATAGCATGCTAACTTCAGTAGATATTGCTGCAACACAATACACAGTCGTTTTTGAAGTATCGTCAAATCTGTTATTCCTTCACGTTTGAAGATGGAAATGGCTACGTTATAGAAAACATTCAGAATCTGAGAACCAGAATCAAACAGTTCGTGTGTATCCTCAAATACACATATGACTAAATGAAGTGAATGACGTTATAGTAAGAGATTCTATATGTGATACAGAACATGTTTTGTTCTACATAAAGAAACAAATGGGAATCAATGGGAGTCACAGTGTAAGATGGCATATCCAAATAGGTTTTGTCCAAAGATGTCCACACCAGACCAAACCTCACCCCTCCCCCACCCTGAAATTTGACCACTGTCCACAACACAAATGTAACTACTGTATTTACTATACAAAAGAAGTGACTAGAAATAGTGATAAGTCTGTAATAAAAGTATGTTTTCTTTGGGTACTTTTTTCCTTACAGCGCACTGGATGTGTTTCTCCGCCCCATCATGAATGGATCTTAAAAATACATTTATGGTTAAAATCTAATCTATAAAGTATTTCAAAACAATATCTGAGGCATGAGACAATGTATATTCATAAGCAATTCATGTAATAACTTTCTGTGAGGGAGCCTTTAGATCCTTTAAACATTTCAGACGTCTGGTTCCCATCACCACCACTGTGAACAATTCAAACTGGGCAATTTTCTCCATAACACAGCATTTCACATCAAACCCCTCTGACTGACTGTGTTTACAGATTAAATATGATATCAGACAGACATTTAGAAACTTCAGTGGAATTCCCCTTTAATCAGCCATAAGTGTTTACCTATTACAGAGGTATCATAGTAGTGGGGTCAGCTCCTGGTCCTGGAGGGCCGGTATCCAGCACAGTTGGGTGATTTCCTGCTGAAAGCCACCTGATTCAACTCCTCCAATAATTCCCAGGTTTGGTGTTTGAGTTGGACGCCGGCCCCTCCAGGACTGAGCTGACCAGAATTACAGAATAACATTACAGAAACCAGAAAGAGAGAAAGTAGATAAACCAACCTGTTAGCCTCCATCTGCATCCTACTGTTGACTGGGATAGAGGGACTGACAGAACGAGAGAGGCAGAGAGAACAGCAACAGGAAGTGGTGGGTACCAGAATCACATTCTCTCCATTCTAAGTGGTGGGTACCAGAATCACATTCTCTCCATTCTTTTCGTCTATAGCCTCGCTGTCTCATTCACCCACTCCCATCACTCTGTGCCTAATAAACGGCTGAGGGTGTGTGAAACTCTCGAATGCTCATGGAGAAAGAGAACAGCAACAAAGTCTTAAAAGTCTTTTAGCTGTCGAGCCATTTAAACAAGTTTACTGTTTCTTTTTCATCTTAAAGGGCCCATATCATGCAAAACCAAATGTTCACTTCATTTAAAGGAAGATAAAGG
>CM067495.1:10188015-10204882 GCA_034552555.1 Semaprochilodus insignis
ACACATACATTTTGCTCAGAAAAACGAGACTTTTATTTTGAATTCCGTGCTTCTGTCTGTCAGTGACAGTTGATTGAATTGCGGCTTCACAGCATTGAGACCTAAACATCAGGTAAGCGGAATTTTAGACATTTTAGAAGAATAAATATCATATTCATTGTATTTTTATAGGTATGTCAGTTAAACACAGGCGTTGTTTTGTTCACACAGTACTGACATATGTCGTGCATCTTTATTTATTGCATAGACGTTTTGAAATATTAGCTGAGCTAGCTATGAATGAACGTTTGCTACTACAGCGTCCAGCTAAACAGTCTGAAAAATAATCCGCATTATCAGTAATTGATGTCTGCCTTTAGTACGAGACTGCTAGTAAACAATGCCTGAAACCAGCCTGTGTTGTCAGCTAACTGATTTCATTATGCTCATATACATACACACATATAAACTTAGCATTAATGTATTGGTTCCTCTCTGGTTTTGACTGTACTTGTCAGACATGGAGACTCGCTTCACTCGAGGGAAGTCCTCCATCCTGGAGCGGTCTCTGACCAGACCTAAGACGGAGGTGAGTGTCAGCGCCTTCGCCCTGCTCTTCTCGGAGATGGTGCAGTACTGCCAGAGCCGGGTGTACTCCGTGTCCGAGCTGCAGGGCCGCCTGGCCGACATGGGCCAAGGTGTTGGGGCCAGTCTGTTGGATGTTCTGGTGATGAGAGAGAAAAACGGCAAGCGAGAGACCAAAGTGCTCAACATACTGCTCTTCATCAAGGTACGTGCTAGATCTAAGATCAGACTACAGAAGGTATAGAGTGATGGTTCTGACTTCAGGCTGTCTTCATCATTTGGAGCAGCACTGTGTGAAATCAAGGCTTATTTATGTAGCACATTTTACAACAGACATTGTCACAAGCAAAGCATCTTTACAGAGAATCTGGGCCCAAGTCCTCAGTGACCAAGCCAAGGATGATAGAGGCAAAGAAGAACTCCCTCAGAGCAAGAGGAAGAAACCTTGAGATCAACCAAGACTCAAAAGGGGAACCCATCCTCCTCTGAATAGAAGGGCAAAGCACAAAGACAATTTGAAACTGTGCAACAATTTTACATTAAATAAAATCTTCAAAATCATTTTAATGGTCCATTTTGGATGTATAATAGGGAAAATGGTGTCTCTGTCATTTCCAGTTCGGGCCCAGAACACCTGCTGTGGCACAGTGTAACTCTGGAGCACAAGACCTCTCATGAGAACTGCATAACCCCACGTAACACACCAACAACTATGGGTGTATAAGAAGAGGATTTTCCAGTGTGGACATCGTAACTGAGGTTGTAAAGAGAGCAAAGAAAGAAGTGAGAAGAGAAAAGTAGAGAGTGACTGAGCATAGCATCAGAGTACATCTTGGACTGGCTCTTACTTGTTGGCGAGAGTTAAAAGAGATAAAGCATGCAGGACATTCTCATGGCTAATGAGATGACAGTGAAAATCGGACAGCAGGTTGTTCATCCCTGCCAATGTTATTTATGAAAGATCACGATGTAGTCTGTAAGCTACTGTTTTATAACCTACAGAGTTTTGTAGTTTATCTAGATGCCACATGTCATCTGACCTCAGTTTGGTTGGTTGTTGTCAGTTTCACAGCAAATAAACCATGAAAGGTTGTCACCTCCTGTGATAAAACCCTGTAATGTTACTCCACCTTGTAGAGTGTTTAAGACAACATGGTTCTTTCTCTACTGATGTTGCCTTTTTCCATCGTTGAGCTGAATTCTGACTCTTCTGCAGAATCCGTCTGCCCATTGCATCCACACGTGTCACTGAGGCACATGGACTCTACAGTGTGTCTCAGTCTGAATGTTCTGGCCGCTCATGTTGTATTCAGTCTGTCTGTTGTGTCACTCACAATGCGTCTGACAGTGACAATGTAATATCCAGAGAGACAGAAGTGCTGGGATTCAAGAAGAGTAATAGAGATTCTACTTGTCCGCACTATGGAGGAGAACAACAGTCATTAAACTGCGACTTGACAAAGCGTTTGTTTGTCGCCAGCTTAGCTATGTAGTCACTGACACCTAAATTGTTACCACAGCAATCCATGCAGATTTATTGTCGATGTCTGGACACAAAAACCAGATCTGATCCCTTGCAAATTACAGTGCGGACAGTCGTCTCAAAAGATCTGATCTGAGTAACAAATCCAATTGGCCTGCAGTCTGCACACAGCCAAAGGTGTAAAAAGAGTCTGTTTTTAAACTCAGTGTTTATGTCTCATTTACACATATCCAGCTACAGTATTTAGCCTGTATGTGGGATATGGGTCATTTAACTTCAGTTACTTGCACTAGCAAATGTTTTTTTTTCTCCTCTTTTTCTGATCCTTTCTCCTGCGAAGGTAAACGTATGGAAAGCCCTGTTTGGCAAGGAAGCCGATAAACTGGAGCAGGCCAATGACGACGACAAGACGTACTACATCATAGAGAAGGAGCCACTGATTAACGCGTACATATCAGTCCCGAAAGAGAACAGCACTCTGAACTGCGCCGCCTTTACTGGAGGCATCGTGGAGGCCATTTTGACTCACAGTGGATTCCCAGCTAAAGTTACTGTACACTGGCATAAAGGAACCACGCTCATGATTAAGTTTGACGAGGCTGTTATTGCTCGAGATAAGGCTCTGGATGGCAGATAAGAGACCCTGGTCTAGTTCTGTGAGGAAATTGCCCCTTTCCCTGACTGACATTGATTTTCCACAAGTCCAGTTTTTAAAAGGACTCAGGACAGTAAGGTCAACAATGTCAGTGAGGGAGTGATGGCTTGATGCTGTTTGAGAGGGTGCTGATAACGGACCATTTGGGTAGCTTTGCATATTCCTTGACTGAATTATCAGACCAACAAAAGATCATACATCACTTTACAACACATGCCACAATCCTGAGTTACAGTGAAGTGACAGCATCTTTGGGAAGGGGTCAGAACTCATTTGGAGTAGAAGTGGACAGTATATAAATAATGGGGTCATACCATAAAGAAACTGAGTTAAAAAAATAGTTTTAAAAGGTAAAATGTACTCTTCGCTCACCAGTTCATACAGCTTGTGTACAAAAACTAGACTGTAACAGCCTGTTTTGAATTAGGTGTTCACCTGCTCAGCCTATGGTGGTTTAGCCCTGCTAACTGACACTGAAGTTATAGTAGGGTAAATAGAGATGCCCCTGTTCAAATACGTGTAATATAAAAAGTGGCCTGTGCAAAGGTTCTGGCACATTTTCGGTTTCATGTTTCCCAATATGCTAACAATAGCAAATAAATATAAATTGTGCACCAAAATGAACAAAAAATCTGTATTTTGAGTTTGTTTCCTATATAGCACATGCTAATATGTTTTCACCTAGAAAATGCCATGTGACCAGGGGTGTTAATATTACTCTTAAAGGCATAGTACAGAAAAAAATAGCATATACAGCTCTGGAAAAATTTGAGACCACCTCATAATTATCAGTTTCTCTAGTTTTATGGGTTTATGTGTTTGACCAAAATGAGCAGTTTTGTTTTATTCTATACACTACTGGAAACATGTCTCCCAAATTCCAGATCAGATATTGTATTTTAGATCTGTTTATTTAGAAAATGACTAATGACGCCTCTAGAAGCCTGTTTTTTGATCCATGCTCGCTGTGCATTTCACCCCAGCACCCGCTCGTCAGTCTTTCTGTAGGTCACTTGAGGTTGTCTTACGGTGGCATTCGAATGAGGTGGTGCTCATCACGGTCAGTAGAGAGTGGTTTTGGCCCTCTGCCAGTCTGTAGCTGTGTTGTCCTGTGTGCTTGCTGCTTGACCTTGTTCTTATGAACCAGACGGTCACTGTATCTGCCAGTAAAGCTAGAACCGAACCTTCTGTTCCTCACTAAGAACCTGCTGTACATGTGGAGATGCTGATTTAAGAAGAAACTGGAGTGGTCTCTTATTTATTTCCAGAGCTGTGGAAGCAAATTATAACTGTTTTTGCTTCATAAATTTAAGTGAAATTGCAGGGAAACAAAAACAAATACAAGGAAAATGTAGTATATGGACCCTTTTGTTTGAGGGGTGATACTGTAATGCACTGCAACAAACGTGCAGGAAATAACAAAGCGAAGTAAGGGGCCTCTGTAAATGACGAAAGTGCTGTAGTGTTACTTCCTCCACCTTAGTGGTGTGATATGTGATATGTTCTCGTTTTGCTTGTAAGTTGTGTGTTATACGGCTTTCCACTGGTCACAAGGTGCTGGAAGATGAATCATTCTGCTGAGTTGGCCGTTGTAGAAAGCAAGGAACTTCCCAGACGCCTGTAGCTTGCATTTCTTTTCACCATGTTATTCCACATTGTTGTAATGTTATTTTTTTGTGTTTTGCGTTACTTTGTGTATTTTTAACTTATGCTAACAAATGTGTGACACAAGTCATGTTAACGCATTGTACCTTGTTACCTATGAATGAACTTCACCCTCTAGCAATTAATGTGACTAATGATTCCTCATAAACACTGTTTACTGTAAATGCTTTGTGATAATGGACTTTTCAGTGTGAACAATGTTGAGCAATCATGGAGAATTTGCTTGTGTGCATAATGATAAGTTAAATGTCTTCAGGTCCATGTAATAAAATATCTATCTGTGATCATTTTATATGTATACACTGTGTATATATAATTTATTCCACAATATTAAAATCTTGCCAATCATTGTCCTTAGTCTTGTTAACTTAATGTATAAGCAGCGTGTTTTAATAAGTGATTCTGTGTATTTGAAAGCATAATATCCATACAAATACTGTGCTTTGACATACATTCAAAAATACTGTGGTATTCGCGCAGAGTAAGATGCTGGAAACATAGTGCTCTAACTGCATGCTCTTATACTGAACACAGCAGATGGTGAGAACTACTGCTCAATGGCCCGTTTAACCACACACTTTCATATATGGTAGACAGCAAGGCCACACATTTACCCCACAGCCCAGCGCACAGTGACATAAACAGCGCATATGCACATTGTTACACCAACAAACTTGTTTACAATTTAGAGACTTACAAAGTCTCTCCTGCTGCGAATGTGGTGCTCTCATTTCACTGGAAGCCAGTAGCAGGTTGCGATATGGCCCTACCTCGAGGAGAGCAGTCCAGGTGACCTTGCAGAGTCCCTGGGGATGCACACCGTCCAGTCCTCTCTTGAGGCTGCATCCTTTCCCTCTGAGTACTACAGTGGAGAGACTGAGCTCTACGTCACCCTTCCCATTTGCAGCGGACCTCCTTGCAGCTCACAGCATCAATCCTCATGTCGGCGGGGTGGCCATAGTCCTTGCGACTAGCCATTGTCCATCCGTCCCTGCTGCTGCCCTTCTTCCAGCTAGGCTCCTCTGGCAAGACTCATCACACTGCTTCTCTGTTGTCACTGCCCCACTGCTTCGTTATCTGCATACCTTAGCCAGGCTTGGTCTTCTCCACCATTTGCCTTTGAGCTCTCTCATGGGGGGGACACTATCCCACCCCTGATGACAATGTACATGAGCACTGAATAAGACATGGGAAACATATTCACCTTTTAGGTGAATGCTGTTTCATTAAAACACAACAGTAGGGAAGGACCGTCATCAGTGCTTACTGAAACAGCCAGGAAGCAGGCAGGCCACCTCCATCCACACACTTCCCTTACAGGTTAAGGGAAACCCACACAACTACACCACAGCCCAGTACAGAGTGGCATAAACCACACGTATGCAAATCATTACTCTAACAACAACAACAACGTATTTACAATTTAAGAGGTGTCTGTGTGGGTCACTACAATATGTTAGTTAGCCACTTGAGTGGGATTTGGTAATCCCATGACCCTAACTATGATATTAGGAACTCTTTCATAGGTTCCCTTAAAGGGGCAATGTGTAAGATGCAACCTGTCAACTTTATTCTCCTAACAATAGGGGGCAACATATCACTCAAAAAGTTCTGGTGTCCACCCCTATTTTAAGAAACAAGGAAATGCATAGTCCCTTCTCCTCAACATTAGCATTAACATCTTAACATTAACACCGTCAAACTTGATCTCTTTACTCTCCAAGAGTGTCTTCAGTGGTGGAAAGCAATATCAATGTGAACTTTTGTTTTGCTTGTAAGTCGTGGGCTGAAGTAGCCTTGAGCAAAGCACCTAACGGCCAACTGCTCCCCGGGTGCCGCAAATAGGGCTGCACACCGCTCTGGGCAAGTGTGCTTACGGGCTTTCTAATGTGTGTGTTGTGTAACGTGTGTGTGTTGTGTAACGTGTGTGTGTGTGTGTGTGTGTGTGTGTGTGTATGTGAACGTTTCACTGCATGGATGGGATAAATGTGAAGGTCCAAGAGTAGTTCCAAAACCAATGTGGTGGCAGCAGTGTTAATGGTTGCTCACCAAGAGTTTCAGTCATTATTGCGTTCGCACTTCCTTTCATTAGCTACCCGTCCATAAAAGATTTCACTCGGAGCATCACCTTCAACATAACTGACAAGAGGATAGAAAATGCCATCAGGGCAGCAGTGGTATCTGTTTATCCTCTCATGTTAAGATTGAATAGACTCAACGCTACAGTGACCATGCGAGGTACAACATGGTGTTACGAGACAGGATCAGCCAGGGCTGGCAGCAGATATCTCTGCAGCACATATTGCACCTTTAATATATCACGGCTAAGCAAATATGTAGGAATACAGGAGCCTCATAACTGTTTTTTGACCTGATATTTATGTACCTATATATATTCTATGGTAACAAAGCAATAATTTAAACAATTATGTATCCTCATTCACCTTAAACCGAGTTCCTCATAAACAGTTCAGGACATTTCAGGACATCTCTTGTGTTAACAGACTTCCTAGTTTGTTTCACTGTAATGTAATGTAACTGTAATTTGTCTCGTTTGCAGTGCACACATCCTAAAAGTTTTATAGTCCGTAAAATAAAAGGTTTGACCACCAACAAGAAGCCTGTAAACTGTTTTACACGGTTTTACAATGTTGTAATGAGTGAACACAGCCTTTCTAAGAGGTTTTATTTTAATGTATTTTTATTGAACGCAAGTGCACAACATCAGGTGGATATACAAATAGACATATAACAGTGTACAAATACATATATAGATCTGCCAGGGGGATATACATAACCATACATAACTGTTAAAGTACACACATGCTTCAACACCGCTTTCTGGGAAGTGAAAGAATAACAGAACGCGAGTCTGGTCACGTGCTCCGGTCACATGACCGCTGCCAGGAAGCGGGATGTGGTACTGGACTCGGCCGGAGCGGAGCTGGACAGGCGGAGAGGCGGTGAAGCGAGCCTCTGACAAACTCCTCCCTCACTTATCAAAGCCTGTTTTCTCCTTGTGTCGGTTTATTCTCTGCTATTTTAATGCGTCCTGACTTAAACTCGCTTTTTATGACGGATACTTCCTTCACGGCGTCGTCAACATGGCCACAGTTGACAAAAATAATGGCATTCCCGACATTCACTCCTCCGGTAAGTCATCATCATGTTCATATCTCCCCCAGCACGGTGAAGCTAAACTAGCTAGCAGCGGTCTAACTCGGGCTGAAGTAGAAGTAGCTATGAAGAACTTAGCAGATAAACACCAGTGTCTGTCTGGACTGTACATGTAGTGTGAGGGTTGTTTACTTTGTTGTGTCCCAGGTGCAAACAGCAAACCTTGTTTGTGCAGGAGTCTACAGGGAGCTGCTTTTTGTTCCCTAGGCTAACGTTACTTACTGTCTGCTGTCCCTTTGCACAGTTGTCAGTTCCTTTACTTCAGTGAGGACCAGCTGGTATGTAGGTCATTTGGCTGAGGGTGCGCGAGCAGGCAGAAACACAACAAACCGGTACTTGTAGACATTTGGACCAAGTATCGCGATATTTAGATTTACTGGAGTTTAGTAAGTTGGAACCGCCACAATACAGCAGTAGTGGCCCAGTGTGTCAAGAACCTGTGTAGGTCTGGGCTGTATTACAGTATGTCACTGCTGTCAGAACAAACCTTGTATCTCCATATTTAGTTGTTTTTCCGTTTTCTGCGTCATTTCAAAGTACTTTTACATTCCTTTACATTTTGCATGAATTTCATGATAAATGCACCAAAAGAAATGGTCCAAAAGTGCTTACATTAAAATACATTATCTTTTTTCCTTCTCCTGTAAAGTTACTGTTTTAGAGATATTAGCTTTTGTTCCGACAGCAGCGATACAATGTAGAGCTGAACGATTTGGGACGAATACCTAACTGCGGTTTTTCTGATCAGTATTTCAACTGTGATTTAAAATTGCAAGTATTTTCTGGGAACCAAAGTCCAGGGCTGTTATTTGGTCAGTAAGACCAGAGCTGCCGCTTTCTCAGGTAACTGTGGTTGTGGTGTCACAACATATAGTTGTTTGGCAGCTCTTGCGATTTGAATATGCATTCTTGTGAATTGTGATATAAAATCCATTCATTGTTCACCATATTCAACATATCGTTTATATGGTCAGCACTTACCAACTGCATGTTTCATTATAAAGGCAGCCCTGTTTGCTGGATTTAGCACAACACAATAGGCCAAATATAGAATAAAAACCTTTCTATTCAAAGTATTTCAATAGTAATTTGTACTATGGAAGCACTACTGGTTCTTTTGTCTCAGTTCCAGCTGATCAGACGTAAAAAAAATATTGTGACATATAACGAACGCATTGTGAGGATCTGTATTAGATTTCTGCTATATTGCCCAATTCTAGTACTATGATTTTTATTCACTGTGCTCCTAATATGATCATAAAAGGACACACAATGATATTACAGTCACATTGCTATCAGCTGATATATGCTCACCTCTGCTCCCACAGTTCCTAAGTAGAATGTGTATTTAAGCTTTTGGCAGTCGATTTTCATCCTAACTCAAGACAACTTGTGCAGTCACTTGATTTGAGTTAGATTTGTACATTAACAATGTGCTGTTAAAATGGGCCTGATGGACCTTCCTCACAACCTCACAGTCATCACATCCGACTGTAAATAGTTATCAGCTCTCTGTCTACACTGTTAGACAAAGTGGTTGCCGTTTTGAGCCTTGTTTGCAAGTCTTCTTGTGGCTTCACCATGGCCAATAGGGGAGCAGTTGGCCTCCAACATGAATGAAAGACTAATTTGACATGACCAAAGCGTGTCACGAGCACAGAGCTCAGGGGCAAGCTCAGTGAATAGGACAGGGGTCTGTGAGAATGGTCTATCGAGTGACTAGAGTAGCATACACGTTATAGTATTAGAATCAGAATAATGACCCCGTTTACACCTGGTCACTTCATGCGTCTTGATTATCAGGATGATATCTGGTTAAGGCCAAACGACATAAAATTGCAAGTGTAAACATTCCCAGAATGCATTTAATACTGATACAGGTCTGATCGCTTAAACCAGACATTGCCACAAAACAAGGGGATTTGCATGTTCCGTCCCAGCAGTTGGATTTCAGTCCCACTGAACAGAGTCTTGTTTGACTACCAAGTGTAAATGCATGTAAAATCTTATCAGCATACAGTCCAGACACTACTAGTCACATGAAGTGACCAGCTTCAATACGAAGGGGTCAATAAGAAGGCAGGGTCCCCTGCATCCTCTGTAGTTTTGTTTACACGATTACAGGTCAGTCACCTGATTATCATTTTTACACCTGAGAATTTTGCCTTGTTGATGTTGCATGTTTCAAGGCCAGACGACAAACTGAGACTAAAGCAAATCACTTTGCGTTTGAAACTCAGAGGGTCAGCATGTCTTGAGGGCCTGCAAAATGCCTGAGCCATGCAGAAAAATGGTTTGTCTCCCAGACATTGACACACTGAGTTTTTCTTCTCATAGTAGGTTCAGTTATCAAAATGCAGATGAAAACAAGTGACTCATTTGTGTTTGCTTTACGTTGCAGAGTCATCTAATGGCATGGTCGTGCCACGCCATCCTTGCCAGTGGTCAATCTAAGTCTCAAGAGTTGCATTAATCATGGGTTTTTAGCTTGTGAGATGAACGCAGCTAAATATAACCTGTTAGACTGTTGGAAATTTCCCATCAGTGCATTTGCTGCTAACACAGTTCAGTCGTCTTAAGCCATCTGGCTCGCCCTGCATAATGCACAATACACAGTGAATGAATCTCTTGTTTCTTTTTTTTTTGGCTGACTCGCTAAAACACAGATTACTCAAATCAAAGAATTATGGCCGCTAGACTTAGCCTACTTGACACTTGTTGCCACTTTTGGAAGAGCCACTCACAAGTGACTGCATTGTGCTGTTACAAGTGTCATTGCTGTTGCTCCAGTTGTATCTAATTGTGGGCGATGTTACAAAACATATAACCTCACAGTACATTTCACAACATTTTCAATAGGGGTCCACTTTATTTTGAATGGGGATTCTGATCCGATGCCAGTGTCTGATGTCATGCTGGGGCATGTCTGTGGATGCCAGTTCCAGTGCCTTTCATAGAGTGCAGTAAAATGAATTAAAATCCTAATCTATTTTTAAGCAGAAGCCCTGCAATGCCTAAGCACTCTGCAGTAAACGCATCATCAAATATGGCTTAAAATGCTGGTCAAATCTAGACACAGATCCAGTAACAGTCATTACTTTTAACAATGATATCAGTATGATTCCGATATCACTGTGCATGCCTAATTTTCATAGTACTCGATATGTATGTCAGTTTGTTCTAGTTTGTTTTTTTATTAATGAACTGTTTACAAAGAAAATGTATTTGAGAGGGAACATGAAAAAACAAGGTAAAAATAAAGTAATAAAAAAGATAAGATGATGTCAGTGTGGACTGATATCTAGTCAGCTACTTGAAGTGTAAATACATGAATGTTGAGCTCACGTTTGCATCAAAACCCCGCTATTCCACACCTCAAAGTGGCACATGGCTGAGGCGACGTGAAGCCGTGCAAACATGGTGACAGCGTTACGGCCAAAATTGAACATTCATAAGAAAAGAACATTTACAGTGCAGAGTTTTGGAGACAGGCAGGAGGATGCTCCGTACTCTTATTTGTCTGGAATCCAACAAAGCGCTTGACATTCCATAATATGAACATTTGGTTTATTCTGCGGCTGCTGTCAATGGCCGAAATTGAAAAAGTGGAACTTTTGACAGAGTGTCCACTCACTGCTGTGGTCTGCAGAATTTTGCCTCTTGTGGTGGTAGGGTTTTCCATTGTGGCTTCATTAAAACTATGGAATATCGGGTTTTCCGTCATCTACCTGTTGCTAACATGAGATCACAGCATTGCTGTACACTGGTTGTTGTAGTTTACATGTTCTGTAGAACGGGTTTAAATTGCTCAGTGTTGTAGAAGTATTGATGATACCTGATGAAACACTCAGAAAAGCATAAATATGTCATATCATCACAATAGTAATAACATTCCGTGACCTTGCCCACTCTTAGTAGCGTCATGTTTCACCTCTCACGGTGACTTTACATAACAGTCTGGACCCTCATTTATATTTCAGTTCATCAGGGTCCGTTCTAACCCGCTTTGTCATGCTGGACTGTTTAGAGTAAAGTTCAAGCAACAGGACTGATGTTCTGCTCTTTGGGCCCAGTTTTTGGGTATTAATCCCACTGCTAAAATGGATTTTCCCCAGAAGTAGTCCAAGACCAAATCTGTGTTTCTGGAACTAGTTTCAGATATTCTTAATGAGGTTTGAAATGGGCTTATTCAGTGCTCATTCTAGATTAGCTGGTGCCGCTGTTCAATGGCCTCTTTTCACTGCTTGTTTTGCGTAACAGTTCCGTTGTGATTTCTTATGGCATGATTAGCCCTGTATAGCTCACACAGTGATTTATGTGATGCACCTGGGTTTCATGTGATTCCACAGGCCAAAGGTGCCTCGCTATTGACATACTTCCTGTTTTTGTTTTCCGTTGACTGTTTTATGTTACACAGTCATGTGTGTGGAAGTTGTTTTGTATTTATATGAATTCAGTAACTTTTATTACACTGCAGAGATTGGTCTCATTTGTGGTATTCATGTCAGCTGGAAACTCTGCATTTTCCCACTACCTACTTCCCTCCTTGAAGGATTGATGCAAATTCAGCTGTTTGAGGTTGAAAACAACAAGGGATGATCACAGTAAACTAGTAATTATTTGGCTGCTGTGTGAGTCTGAGAAACCTTTCAAATAGCTTTAACACTGGCGTTGGTTCCAATGAATTCGGTTCGTTCCTTATTTAAAGTGCAAACTTCCTGCACAGAATGACTTAACTTTCCAATTATCCAAGTATCTCACTGTATTCCGTAATCTACATTGTATCATCTACAAATAAAAACTTAAATTTCTGATTAAAAGGCTTAAAACTGTTAATACCACTATTAACACTGATATAATTTCGCCTGAACCTGACACGAACCACATCAGTAAAACCCAGGTAGAGTATACTGTAATTCTGTTCATAACTGACCCAAACTAGCCTGTTCTTATCCAAGATGCTAACCAACCCCGACAGGATCCTGCCTGTGTCCTGCCTGTTAAATGACACTATATTGACAGTAATAACTGTCGTTAGATTACATACAAATAGAAATGCCATAATACCACCACTTCTTTTGCAATACGATCAGAAACCTTAAATATCAACCAATACTGATCTTATAAACTGCTAAATGTGCTGTTTTTAGTTGAAGATGATCTTGGAAAGAGTACTTGAAAGTAGGGCGTCATGCTCACAATACACAAAGAGCCTGTTTAGACCTTGCATCAACATGCATGTTGTGTAAGTCCAGATCGTATCTGGCCGGATTCCATTTACACTTTCGTGACCAGATGTGATCCGATATAACTTTCCCACTAGAACAGTGTACATCAACACATACATTGTTTCCCCTTTACCATACTGCAAGCAAACTGTTCGTTCTGGGATGACTCCAGCGTAGTGTGTCCAACATATTTTATTTCCTTGTTGACACTCTCAGCTGCTAGTCAGCACTAAGCATTCACATTTCTGCTCATGTAATTGTATACAGATATCGGAGACACATGCCGTTCACACTAGGGCCGCACAATATATCGTTTCAGTATCGTCATGACAGTGTGCATGTGCAGTACTGCAGGACGTGCAATGTCTAGTAAGACAAATTAAATGACACACGTCATGCTACGACTTTTTTGCTGCTTGATACAAAGGAATTACTTGCACGGATCCTGGACTCTGATTTAAGGCTTCTCGGATGCACAGAGAGGAGTAGACACAGTGCTCACCCGCTTTTGTGTTTGGTGCATTATAGAGCATTAAAGTTCCAGAAGACATGGTTCACGCAGAGTGTTAAAAAGTCATTTTTTCAGCTTTTTTATTATTTTTTTTATTTTTGGCCCCCCAATCATACCACAGTGAATGTGTTCTCAATAATGCTGTTCAAGTCATCTGGTAAAAAATACAAATATTCTTTCATAGCACAATATTTATCACACGACAAAAAAAACGCAATGGCAGTTTTACCAATATCGTCCAACCCTAGTTCACACTTGTGTTAAATATGTTCATGATCCGTCTCTGACCACCTCCAGATGTGGGTTGAGTTATCCAATCACAATCCAATCACAACAGTGGTTCCTGAGATTTCTATTACTTGCTAATTTAGTTACTTGCGTTAGACTACAGCACAAAACGCTGACTCCAGCGCTTCAGACCTCCTATCCCGTATTTGGGGTAAAATGTGTGTAAATGAATTTTACTTCTGATGAAGCTTTGCTTTAAACCAACAGCATCCAGTATTGTGTACTGTATTACGGAAGTGATGTGTTCATGGTGTGCATGTGTGTGTGTATGCTGTTTATTGGGGCAGTATGGTTGTGGGTGGGCCAGCATGGAGCGACAGCTCTAGATGGCGCTTTGGATAAGACTGATTGTTACACTTCTGCATCTCTCTCTGACAGCTGGAGCGTGTGTGTTAGAGTCCGTAGACTTATCTCACTGCTCAAAAAGCTAGACGGATGAGATTTTTCACTTATTTAAACCTGTTTGATTGACTTTATCGCTCAGTTTTAGACATGGTGGCTCCACGCAGCCTAAATACACCCGCATCCTTTACAGTTTTCTTCCAGATCAATATCGTCCTGTTGACACAAAACATTTCAGTGCAAGATGTCTGTGAATTGTCCATGAAACCGATACTGTCACTAAAGCAGTTGACTTTGTGATCCTTCTGATTAAATAAAACAGTTTGACGTAGGTTGACAACTGTTGGAATGCAGGAGTCTTATTCTTTGAGTGTTTTCAGTGATGTTGATCCTCTTAAGACATTGCTTAGTCATTTAGAGATCTGCATGTGCTGCTGAAGGGCTTCATTTTGGGTGTGGGTCTAGTCACAGGCGACTATCGCTAGCCTGCTTCATTGTACGTTGGGTTAACAGTGTTTGAATTAGTAATGCTTGCTTACATTTAAATGGCCAACGTTAGTTACCATAACTGCTAGCAGCATAACAGAGCGAGTAAAAGCTAATTAACCAAATCCTAACTTTTACAGATCTAGGAGAAGCTGTCTTGGGTGAATGTGATGTTCATGGTCTTTTCTTGCAGTGTCGTTGATTTACACTTATTGGCATCTGACAATTTTTTTTGTGACACTTAGAAATCTGGGGGGCTGACTTCAAAGTGGACAAGCCTAAGTCACGTTAGCTTCCCCGCCAGGACTCTATGCCCCTAGACATTAGAGGAGTTGGGATATGCATAATAATAGGGCTGGTTATTGAAATCCAATACCTGTAAGTTCTGCTAATCCAAAAAAAATCATGTTGTTCAATAACTAACTTTGATACACAATAGGTCAGTCCTGTTACCAACCGTGAGCCAGTTAGCATACAATCTAGACTGTTGATTGACTAACTACATATCCGTCCATATGCATATTAATGTCACTGCTTCTTGATTAGCCTGTAGTCCGTTGTGCTCTTCCAACACTTCATACACATTTCTGTTTTAAGCCATGCCCACTTTTGGTTTGTAGTTCAAAAGAAGGTATTGGAAAATGGGTGTTCAGGAATCAGTATTAGAGTAAAGTTAGTAGTACTAGTGTTAATGCTGTTTGAACACTATCCACATGAAGATTGGAACTGTGAACACAGTTAGAGCACAGTATAGAGTGTGCTCTATAGAGTATAGTGCAGTTAAATGTCTGTGATATCAGATCTTCTAGCCTGGTTTACATTGTCCAATTAAAAGTGGGGACCAATTAAAGTAAGAAAAGAATCTCTCCTGCAGCCTCATGTGCACATTTGGTGCAGCTCTGGAAATAAATAAGAGACCACTCCAGTTTCTTCTTAAATCAGCATCTCCACATGTACAGCAGGTTCTTGGTGAGGAACAGAAGGTTCGGTTCTAGCTCTACTGGCAGATACAGTGAGCATCTGGTTCCTAAGGAAGTTCGTAAGTTCACTTAACCACTGTAAGATGACCTCAACTGACCTACAGAAAGACTGGCAAGCAGTGGGGTGAAATGCACAGCGAGCATGGTTCAAAAAACAGGCTTCTGGAGGCGTCATTAGTCATTTTCTACATAAACAGATCTAAAATACAATATTTGATCTGGAATTTGGGAGACATGTTTCCAGTAGTGTATAGAATAAAACAGAACTGCTCATTTTGGTCAAACACAAACCCAGAAACTGTAAAACTAGAGAAACTGATCATTTTGAGGTGGTCTCTTAAATTTTTCCAGAGCTGTATATGATTGTGGTGCATTATCATGGATGTTATGTATTGTTATGCCGTTTGTACAGGTTTGGAAAACGATCCTAGACTCTGCTGACTCAAGTTGACATTCCTTCTGATGACCTTTAATCTAGTTTGAGCTGCTGACCAATTTCTTTATTTTCCTTTCCACCTTCAGCTCTCTTTCACTTCCATTTTTCTTCTTGACCATAGCGTCTGCTGTCACCTCGGGCAGTGATTTATTTCGCTTTTAATGAGCCATGCAGCGTGCTCTTCCTCTATCGCTCCATCTAGTGACCACAGGCCGGGGTGTGATGTGTAGATGCGGGTATTCGCTGTTTGCTTTAGTGATTTATCGTGATTTATTACTCCTTCACATCTAATTCTGAACTCCTGTTAACTGACATTTTTTCGTCTGACAGTGCTTTTGTAGGCTGCTGGATTTACCTTGACTTCAACGAGCCATAGCGAAGTGTTTCTTCCCTAACACTTGAGCGCATACGGGCGTTTGCCATTTACTATTGTGATATGTCATGACGTAATTTACTCCAAATCGAATTCCTGCGATTTTTTTTCAGCTAGAACGCCCTTGTATGCCAGAGAGTGTGCTGTGCCGGTAAAGTGGTTAGTATGTTCCAAGACTAGGTTTGAGACATTGTGCTCTTCCGACATTCGTTTCGTGGCAGAGGTTTAAGGGTTCTCCGAATTCGAAACTCTCTAAGGGTTTCTGTGAGTAACTGTAAGTAAACGTTTACCTTTTTTTTTAAACAGGTCTTTTAAAGAAAACACACGTCTGGACATTTTATTTGGACGTTTGTAAAACTTTTCAAATACATAGAATTTTTTACCATATCATAAGAAGACAATTGACATATTTACATGTATTCTCTGTGATGGATGTGTTACCTTATTTTCACTCTGAAAATCAGCAAAACACTTAATTTATCCAGGAGTGTTTAGACGTTTTCATTTACTTTGATTCCTGAATTAGATTTGTAAAATGTATTATTCTTCTCTCTCTCTCTCTCTCTGTACATATATATGTATATGTATGTGTATATGTGTGTGTGTGTATATGTGTGTGTATATATATATATATATATATATATATATATATATATATATATATATATATATATACTGT
>CM067495.1:10205233-10241001 GCA_034552555.1 Semaprochilodus insignis
TATGTATATGTATGTGTATATATATGTGTGTGTGTGTGTGTGTGTGTGTATATATATATATATATATATATATATATATATATATATATATGACCAATTGCTGTTGGTCGAAGGCTATGTTCAGATTCTATCCACCTTTAAATGTGGCTTGGAACTGTTTACGTAAAATTGGATTCAATCTGTTTTGTTGCTGTTCAGACTATTACACCACATACACCACCACGAAACACCACAGATCTGATTTGGGCTAAATAAGGTCATAATAATGCAGGCTAATCTTCAGCTATGTCATATCATTGGTTCACCAGCCTAATCACACATTTGAGGCCGTGTAATCACAGTTTCGGTATTGCGTCCCTCACACAGCCCTAAAATATATGGGGATGTTTTGTGCTTAGTGTTCTCCTACAAGCATTCTGAAGCAAACAGTAATGTTGTGTGGGCAAGTAACTCCATAGATGTGTGACGAAGTCTTGATTTCTCAAGCAGCCAGTGGTGCTCTGATGGTATGGTGGTTTTTGCCACATTAGGAGTTGGTTGTCATTGACCTTGGGTTCAGACAATACGAAAAATCTGATTTCTCCTACAACTCAGACTGGTGAAAGGATTACCTTGAGCAATGAATAAGAGCTTTGACAGACATGCCAGACCTTCCGTGTCACCTCGGTGCCTCAGGGCACAGAACTTTTATTTTTTTTTTTTTTTTGCTACGGAATGTTACAATGCAATGTGGGCGGAAATCTCCAACCTCAGGTATACCTTCTTTAGAAGAATATTCTTGTGGGTGTGAGTTTTATTGCAAAAGTATCACCGTACGTTTTGATGATATTTAGTTTTTCTGCAGTGTGCTAAGTACAAAAAAACAGCAGTGTTTAAAATAAATACTATAAGCAAATGAATACAGTGATTTTTATTCAACATTTCACACTACATTCAGTGAAACATGACTGATATCACAATGCAGTTGGCCAGTGTTCTTTAGGAATAAACAACTATATTGTCATTATATATCCACTATATTGTCAAAAAATTTCATGATTTGGATTATCTTATTGTCCATCCCTAATTCAGTCCATCGTCAAATCTCAGATTTCACCATATGTTGCTTCAATTATTTTGGTTGAATTCAGATTTTAAAAAACATGCACTGCATTCACATATGAATGGGGCTTGAACTGAGAACTTTGAAAACAGTAGTGGAATGTAGACAATAAAAACAGTATATCAAGTTTGTTTTGTTTTTATGTGTGGAAAAGTAATTTTGTAATACCAACAACAGTGTGGTTGAATCACCGTCCTTCATATTGATACACTGGGGCATTTCTATCCAATATTACTATAACATTCGTGCACTCATTGTCAAAATTCATAATTCACCCAGAAGGCAGTGTTGAATTGCAATGCTAAAATATTTAGAGTAGTATGGGCATTATTTATTGAGCTACATATACAGAAGTAGTGTCTCTCAGTCTGGTTGTGGGTCGCCATGTTTGCGAACACAACTTGCCAGACACCTTAACATGGAGTTGTAGAGGTTTCTGATGGTGTCCTGTGATAATCCACCCCATGCAGCTTGAATATTCTCACACAGTTTCTGCAGAATTTGCGGTGGTGGTGGAGGTAGAGTGACACCAGGCCTTCTGGACGTGTGACACGTGACAACAAATGGTTCATCCTTGCACTGATCGCGGTGCTTCTACACACAGATTTGTCGGCTGTCTCCACCAAGATAAAAGCGTCACTGAAGATGACCCGCTGCCATTCTGAGTCGCTTCATGACAGTCTGGCACGACACCATTGCAGTCTTTGGCGACGTTGACATGGTGTTAAGGGTAGTCGTCGTAATGGTCTGAGTGCATGTAGTCCTGGGTCATGTAGCCGTCTGCCAGTGGTGCTGGCACTAACAGGATGACTCATGGAGGCTATCACTGCCCACTCAGTGTCTGCCACCGTGGCTGTTGGGTCAGTCAGGTACAGCGATAAGGCCCGTCCTTGCTTACGTCAAATGCGCGGCCGAGCGTGAAACTTTGCATGTCTCAAGTTTCATTCCTGACGGTTGATTCCTTCTGCAAATATTTATGCAACTGTTCTTTTGATAATGAGTGTATATACAAAACATAGTCCAGATAAACCAATATGTCTGCTGAGTTGTCATTTAGGGATCTCTGTAGTGCAGAGTATTCATAGGAGTAAATGGTATTGTCTATCAGACGTACATCGCCATTCCTTTTTTCAGGCTCTGTTTTTGCTATGTGTAACTACTGTTGACTGCAGCACAAGAACATGCAGTTACTATTAGCCAGATGGATGACTCCTCCATTCAGCCACACTCCATTGCTCTTAAATCAAATGGACTGTAAATGTATTGGTGAGGTAGGTGAAGCTGAATGACGTGAATTCATGCCTGCTTCACGCCTCTGAGGGTATATGTACTTGCGTTTACAGTGACTGAACCTCTGCATCTTTAGGCGTATTGGACTGGAAGCTGTTATTTCTACTGCTGGTGGGGGATCCGTTAGAATGAGCTCGCTGCTAGCAGGTTCCTGCTGTTGTTCATTTATTATTAGCAATTTTAGCCTAATTGGATTAAAGTTAAATCACCAAGACCATTATAGTACGTCTGTTGTGTTACAAGTTAAAGATGGCGAATGCGGCATCTGATATGTTGATCCTGATATGGTTGTTGTGGCGTGGTTGAAGGAGATTAGATCACAACTCGGCTGATTTTTATCAGCTTTTTTTTTTTTTTTTTGCTGATGACCTGTCTTTCTCGTATTCTTAATTTACTCATTCTCTGCTCTCTCTGTTTTTTTCCAGAAAGGGATCGGTTGCTGTCGCCAGTGACTCTCTATGGTTCTCATGACTGCAACAATGACCACAGCAATCCCAGAGTGTCCAGTGCAACGGGAACCTGGGTGACCATGGACCAGGAAGAGGAAGCCTTGCGCAGGAAGCTGAAATATTTCTTTATGAGCCCCTGTGATAAGTTCCATGCCAAAGGCCGGAAGCCATTTAAACTGGCCCTGCAGCTCATAAAGATCATTATAGTCACAGTACAGGTACAGAACTGACATGCAGCTTGTTTTCTTTCTTTGCTCTGAAGTGAGGGGGCAGGAACTTTAGGGTAATAGGGATGGGCAATATGTAATATTAAGTCTAGTCTAGAAATGTAAAATTGTATTACCAGTGTGCTTCTCAGTTCTCTTTTGAGTAGAGGTGGATGATGTGGCAAAAGTCTGATATTGTGATGCTTCTAGAAATTTTCTAAATGCACGATATGTGACAATATTAATTCTTTTCAGACATCTGGTCAGTTGGAGAATCTGTCAGAACCTGTCCGGCCACATATAAAAAAAATACCAAACTCTGAACACAATGCATTTAATTAAATATTTTCAGTCATTCAGTAACCAACATTTGACAGTATACACAGTGTGATCAGAAACACATACTGTAGTGTATGTTGTATTGTACTGTGACATAAATTATCACAATACTGATATATATTGTTATATCCTGAGGGTTTCTCAATCGCCAATTTTAATGGAAACTGGTGCCAGTGATCAAAACTAGGCTTGAAGAATACACTTCCGGCACCACTGTGGGTGGCAGCCTTTCCAGTAGCTCCGTCTTTTGTGTACTGTTTTAGCATTTTTCCCTTTTTTCTTTCTTTTATACGTTTTTATTGCTAGTTTAGTGATTATTTTGTATGTCCTATGGACATGGAATCCTGTTCATTAATATCCATGCTCAAATGACTGCACTATTTTTCTTTTGTCATTTGTAGGGATTGCGTTTTTGGGGGATTTTAGAGAGCTGGTAGAGCCAAACCAATCGGTGTAGTATAGAATTAGAGCGTTGTGCAATCAAGACATTATTAACATGTAAAATATCAAAAATCAAACGTCGATCTAAGAATTGAATAAAATATCCTGTCCTATCCTGTCCTAAAAATGTGTGTATTCTACTCACAAGGCCTGTAGATACGTATGTAACGAACCTGCAAAGCATTATGGCATATTCAGGTATTAATTTACGACAGTAGTTGTATTCAAACCTCTGAAAAAGTAATTAAAAGTAGTGTTAAACAAGTGGCAAGTTCAATATTACCAGAGGTTACAAGTTGCGATGTGTTGTTAGGCAGTGTTAGCCTGCTCTGATACTACATGAATACAGGGGGCCGTGCTGACCAACAACAATCAATTTTGTGTGATATTCATTAATAATTCTAATATTGAACCTCTATATTCACCCTATGAGTAAGAACCCATGGGTAAATCATTTTTGCTGTGAGCATTGGTCCATCCCAGCATATATAGTATTGGTGAAAACGGTTACATGTATTATAACATATACATATAAAATAAAAAAATACAAAAAAGGTACTTGTATGACTTCTGTGATTTGTAATAATAGCATAATTATGCTGTCTTTCAGTCTGACATGCCTTCTACAACAATAACTGAATGTTTCTCTTCATCTCTTCATCTCATTTCTCTCTCTCTCTCTCTCTCTCTCTCTCTCTCTCTCTCTCTCTAGCTGGTGATGTTTGGTCTTAGTAACCAGATGGTGGTGACATTTAAAGAGGAGAACACAGCCTCCTTTAAACATCTGTTCCTCAAAGGCTACGAAGGTGCCGATGACGCACTGGCAGTGTACACGCAGAGTGATGTCTATGACTGCATCCACTATGCAGTAGAGCAGGTAAACACTAACATGCACATATTCAGCAGGCCGTTAAAATCGAATACAGCCATCAAATATAGTAATTGGCTTATAAGTCTATAAATTCATAAACAGCTCAGCTTTTAATGTAAAGAAGTATACCCTCATGAGAGAATCAGTTTCTCATATTTTCTGTGGTATTCAGAATTAGCTAATCAGGAAGAAGCAGACATTGCCAAACAGAAAAGCTTCTCATTTCCCTGAAAGGGGAATTGCACAGGTTTTATTTCAAGAGTTTCATTATGAAAATGTTGTGGTGTAAACGAAGTCATTCAGAGTGGTTTGATGTAAAATAGTGCATTATAGAGAAACTTTCTGACTCAAATCCCTTTACAGTGGTGGTGATATGAACCAGGGGTTGCAACATCTACAATGCATTAATTAGGATTTATTTACAATCCAAAATGAGCAGAGAAACTGGACTGGGAGTGCTGGCAGTGGTGAAATGGTGGTAAATCTGGAGAGAAAAGGAACTGTTTTGACTCGCAGTGCCCTGCATGCACCTCTCCACCATGAATGGATTAAAAAAATACTTTTTAGCTCAAATCTTTATCTTGAAACTCCCATAAATTGGTATTCATATCAGTATCATATAACAGTATTCTGTGAGTTAGCCCTAGGAGGTATTAAACACTTTGGACATCTGGTTCATTTCTCTGCCACGGTAAACGATTCAGACTCTGTAGATTTCTCTAGAGGGGCAGATTTTACATCAAAACTACTTGAATTGCTTTGTTTACATCAATTTTCATAATAAAGACATTTTGGGGGGAAAAACTGTGGAATTCCCCTTGAAATGCTTCTTCATGCAGAAGTACTGAACAGGTGTTTGACAGAGTCTTCAACTGTACGTTTAACCCTTCAGCTATTTTAATGGGTGTTTTTAAGGATTGAAAAGTAGTTGTAGTGCAGGATAGTGCAGAGCTGATTGAGGCTCATGTAAGGCTTAAACTCTTGCTGTGGATAGATTGATATGTTAAAGAAGTTTTAGGCAGGTCAGTTGTTTTATTGATAGGACACCTGTAAAGTGCCCTAGTTAACAATAGTCAGTGTAGCTATGGTCCAAGTTTGTGAGAACCGGTATGTAACACAGTGACTGTTAGTACTATGCTCTGTGTCATGTAAGAGTCTTGTGTTGTATCCTGTGTTGTGAAAAGCACTGCATATGGGAATGTGCTCAAGCATCCGTATGGGATAGCTAGCTCTCTTTTCCAGCTGCTAATTGCTGTCAGCACTGGATACATATGAGCAAGGCAAGCCATAGTTTGACACTGATGAGTCAGAATGTGCCTAACACTTAAGTCTATTAAAAACTTTCCGTCTGAAACACATGTGATCTGAAATCATGTCTTTGCAGCTGCTACCAACAGTGTTTGTGAGATATATATATATATATATATATATATATGTATCACATCACAAAAACTCATTATATATCATTATCATGCATTAGGTTATTTGAGTATATATTTGGATGGAGATGCACTCATCAAATAAATAATGTAAATGTGAGTAGAAAGAAGTCATATGATTCATCACGTGTCTGTTTTTATCAGTGTTCAGCTACACATTGCAAAAGGTGGCGGCTACCAGCACTGTAGTGATAGTCATCTGCCTCATTTACTGCCTTCACCAACCACTGAGCAAATCCTAGACCTGCACTGAACGCTCTAGACAATAGGAACTTGTTGCCCATTGTCCGTGCATCTCAGATTACACAGTACTGAATGTCAGTGCGTGGAACATCAATATTGAAAGAGTACAGTCAGGTTTTACTTGGCAGGTAGAAAGGTGGCCAGGAATACAGAGTTCAGTGTTCCTGTTTATGGGTTCCTCATAGCAGTACTGTTTACTAGTGATGCACCAAAATCTGAATTTTATTTATGCTTTTAAACGAATGTAATACTGTTTACAATGTCATAATTGGCATGTTGTGAAAACGAACTAGAGGGCTAATTTAATTTGAAATATTTTGGTAAATAATATGAAATATTAAGAATTAAAATTAGAAATTGAATTCCATGTTAAGCATGTGGATGTGGCTTTGAAGCTCCTGTCATGCAAGTCATTTTGGTGTTCGTCATGTAAAGATAAAAAAGCCACGTGTCTCAGCATGATCCAACAAACACGTTTGAAGTAACAACCAGAGGTAAAAAAGTTAAGAGTTAATTAAGAGTTATTTTTATTTCTATTTTATTTCTATTTTATTTTATAATTAAGTATTACTGACGTGAAGAACGTATGAAATGTAGCTACACTAGACCATGTTTAAAGATCACTCTTGATCTGCTGCTGCTCAAACTGTTTGACCGCGTCTGTGCTGACCAGACAGGCAGCACTTTCAGTCATTATTTCAGTGTTATGGTTATTGTTTATGTATTAGTTTTCGATACTTCATTGTAGGCCTGTTTAGCATGGTTCTTCCATGGCATCACTCCAAAGAACCTTTCCGGCACCACCGTCTTTAAGTATGTAGGCTCATCAGGAGAGACAAGGTTGAACTTTGTACAGCCTGCATGATTATTATCTCTTGGCACTTTCCGAGAGTTGTTTTTCCCGTCATCATCATTTCCCCGGTGTAGGGGCATAAAAAAGTATCAGGGCTGATCTAAAACCAGCCCTGAGGGATATTTAGATATTTGACATTTTGTCTTTCTATACTTCTTTTATACACTTTTTGTTCCCCTCTCATTCTCCCTAATTCCTCATACCCTCTTCTTTCACTCCATCAGTACCTGGCATTGCCGGATACCACCGTGGGACGCTATGCGTACGTGTATGGAGTGGGAGTCAATGGTAGTGCTCTGTCTCTCTGCCAGCAGTATTATAAAAAGGGCTGGATAGACCCCGCCAACGACACCTTCTTCATAGACCCCCACATTGTGACAGGTAAAACTTTTTTTTTTTTGGCTCCTCACTTTAGCACCTTCTTAACTGTTAATACCATCAGATGGGTGGCATCTCATACTACATGGTGGAATGTACACTGCATTAATTTTTCATAGACAAGAATAAGAATTGTAATATCCTATTAAAGACCAGACAATGTACCGTTACTTCAGTTTACACTATTAGTTGTCAAGCCTTGACTTTGTGATGCAAGTACATTGCAAGTACAAATAGCAAAAAACAAAAAAAGGAAATACAAAAGCAGCCATTATTATTATTATTATTATTATTATTATTAATAGTAGTAGTAGTAGTAGTAGTAGTATTGTACAAAATAAAAAGAAATGAAATAGCTAGTGAGATCAGAACTGCAAGTTTTTGGTGCACTGAGAAAGCTCAGTTCAAAAGAAACAGTCAGCATTACCTCAACAGCCTTTTTTATAAAGGCCACAAAACCAAGTAACTATACATTTTTATTTAGGCACACAGGAACAAATATTTTGGTGCGGTGGGTAGCGCTGTTGCCTCACGGCAAGAAGGGCTTGGGTTGGATTCCTGGCTGGAATCTGGGTTCGAGAACAAGCCTGAAGTGTTTAGATAGGCCTGTAGTTCAGGATGGAGTAGTTTTTGCTGTGCAGGTGTGTGTTTCATTACTGGCTGTTTAGCCTGATGGTTAAGGTAATGGTCTCCTGTGTGTGGGAGAGCAGAGTTCACTCACCAGGCTTCTAACAGTAACATAATGGCATTTCTCTAGGTCTTCGTATATATGAAGTTTGCTGCTGTAACCTTGTGTTGATCATGTAAACTTGATAACGATAAAAATGAGATTTGTCATACAGTCCTACAGTGCAAGTCGTTCTTTAGTCTCCTTTGTATATTTCTAAAAATAGTCGTATTGACAAAAAATCAAACGGAATCCAAATCTAGTAAAATTTAAGATTTAAAGACAGTCTGCATAATTACCTGAAGAATCATGATCAGATTATTGTGCAGGAAATGATTTGCTGCCCCGCTTTCGTAATGCTTTCCAAGTACAGCCATAATACTCTAGGTCTCTTCATAGAAGTACAGAACAAGTGCCACTTCCTGTTGCTGAAAAGAAATTCTGGCCCTATTGACATGAGTAATGCTGTGGTCACTGATCTGATGTTTCTTTGTCTCTCTCTCTCACTGTCCCGTTTCTTCTCTCTCTCTCTCTCTCTCTCTCTCTCTCTCTCTCTCTCTCTCTCCTTCTATGTAGACTGTGTAGGGGTCTCACCGCTCTCCACACATCCAGAAAATGACTACAAAAACTTTACCCTCAAATTTCACAAGTACGTTTGGGTCTGTTTTCGATGGCACCATCCAAACAGTAAAAGGTATCAAGAGTGTTGCTTATGTTCTTTGTTTTTGTCGTCTTTTTCCAACCCTGTTTTTTTCTCAGGCTCATCAATGTGACAATACAGTTTCAGCTGAAGGCTATTAATCTTCAGACCATCATAAACAATGAGATACCAGACTGCTACACTTTTGTAATCACGGTGAGTTGTAGTCCACCCCCTACACCAAAGATTTGACTCAACTATTTGGATAGCTGGGACAATATCAGTCATTTATCAGTCATTCAGTTTAGCTGGTCTTCCTTCAGATTATTCAGTGAAAAGTGACCTTCCACTGACAGTTCTTCTTGACCTTGAATCCTTTTGCTTTGGATGTCTCTTTAAAGTGAAAGTTTGGAAATATCAACAGTGCTGAGTGGTGCTGTATAAACAGAGATGGTTTAAGGTCACATCCTATTTTTCCAGTGATATCAGAAACTTTACTGCAAAACGCCAGAGAGCGCCCATGAGCAAGTCCTAAATGAAAGCAGGTAAATAGAGCTGAGTGGCTAACTTGTTTTTAACCAGTTATGTAAAGCCATTCTTTAATTTTGGAAAGTAGAAGAATGTATTCCATTAGAAATACTGAAATTACTGATTAGTTGGTGAACCAATGAGCTTATTGCCTGAATGAAGCGGCTAGCCCTTAGTGAAGTCATGCATATATCCTCTCCCCATTGTCACTGCTCTAGGACGTACTCCAATCTGTTCTAGAATGTTGTTTCCCAATCACAATTCACAAAGAACACATTCATCCTGTTGTACAGTGACATGCCCCATCCATACTGTTCTAGAACGTTCTACCTCTTCCACTTCTCTAGAATGCTCTACCCCACCCACACTGCTTAGATATGTTCTCCATTCTCACGGTTCTTGAACGTTCTGCCCCATTCACCCTGTTCTAGAAAGAGCTGTCTCTACTCACACTGTTCTCTTCTTTCTTTATTGACATTGTTTAGAATGTTTTCTCTCACTGTTTGTTCTCACTGTTTCAGCTGCCAGCATTCAAATGTTGATGTTTGTTGTTCTTTGTTGTGTCAGTGTGCTCTGATTCTTGTGAGTATAGTAAACTGAGTAAAGTAAATGAGTAGAAATGTGTAATGGGTAACTTGGCTCATTCTGTCAAGCACATACATCATCATCAGTGTCATTTTCCTGTTTGAGCAGATAGTGCTGGACAACAAGGCTCACAGCGGCAAGGTGAAGATCAGTCTGGATAACGAGGTCTCTATCAAGGAATGCAGAGACCCCAGCGTGTCAGGCCATGGTGAGACTATGGTTCAGTTAGTTTCAGTTAAGTTTTACAGTTTTATAAAGGTTATTCCCAACTGTTGCATGATTGTTGCAGTGCATAATGTCAACTATTGCTTTGCCTGCACACTGAACAGTCGTCCGGATTAAAAGTTAAAAATAAAGGCCTGTTTACTCTGACCCAGATTAAGACTAAATCTGTATTCAAAGAATTTTCAAAAATGAACTTCCAATTTAGTCCAAGACTTGAGTTTATCTGTATTCCAGTGCAAAAAAGAAGTCTATTTTGAAATGAACCATTTACTAATGGCTAGCTCACACCTCATTTTTTCCAGATATACAATGTAGGTTAAGTAACACAGCCATTTTCAAAGAATCAATGACCAATCGTGCTAATGGTTTTTACTAATGGCTTTTGGCTGTTAAGAGTCCAAATTTAAACTCTATAGACAGAATATTTTGTCTCATATTAATCACAAACTGGCTTGGCCCTGTTTTCCACAGTTTGAGGCTCTGAGTGCTGAGTGGAACAATAGTGACTCTTCTTTCTGTAAAAGACTGTCTGCAAGTTTACCCACAAAACTTCAGTATTTAAGGAAATCAAAGGGGAAAGCGTTCCATACCGAGTAACTTTACCTGTAAATTTAATGATTTGTTGTTAAGACGATTAAAAGCTTAATGTTTTGACATTTTGGGCTTGATCCCTTTTTTTGCATGGCAGTGTATGTGCAGGAAACCGGCTGAAAATGAATTAGGTTTTCTTTCTTTCTATCCTTCTTTTTTCTTCTTGTTCAGTCATGTGATCTTGTCCATTGTACCTTAAATCCCACAGACTATCATGTGACATTCCCACAAGACTTTCCTGTTATCCCTCTTGTATGACCTCTCTCTCTCTCTCTCTCTCTCTCTCTCTCTCTCTCTCTCTCTCTCTCTCTCTCTGTCTTTAGCGGAGAACTATGCCCGGGTAGCATTTGATGTGATGGTAGCAGTGGTGTGTGCGTTGTCTCTGCTGCTTTGTAGCCGCTCCATCCTCAGAGGAATCCTGCTTCAACAAGTAGGAGAGATACATGTTCTTCAGCAAAGCAATACCACTATAGTCTGGAACTGTTAATAAAACAGGGCACTTATAACAGTGTGTTCAGTGTTCTTGAAGTACTTAAAAAAATGAATAAATAAAAAAAAAAAATTATTACAGTAACAAAAGCATATCGACCCAGTACAACATCTCGGTTTCCCCTTTGCTGCAGGAGTTTGTGCAGTTCTTTAAGGACACCCTGAGTCGTAGAGTGTCCTGGGGTGATCGAATGGAGTTCATTAATGGCTGGTACATTCTCCTCATCATCAGTGACCTGCTCACCATTACTGGTTCCTTCATCAAGATTGGCATTGAGTCAAAGGTACGTCATACAACATGGGCCTCATAATTAGGGGCAAAGCAACAAGAGTCTTTTCCCCACATCCTCATAAGGGGATGCCTGCCAGTAGTACTATTAAAGCAGAGTTCGTTTTCACAGGGAGTTATGTAATGTAGTTTCCTGGAGCTTTAACAGGCAAATTTACTGGATAACCACATTACCACATACAGCCCAGATTGAATTGTAATAGCTTGGAGGTTCATGTCCTCAATACATGAAGGTTGTGAAATTCAGTAACAAATTTTGCTGAAAATTTTAGAGCCTGCAGAAAGCTTGAAGACAAAGGAACTGTGTTAAGTCACACTTTATTTAACAGTACTAGTCTTGTATTTTGCCTGACTGTTACCAGGTTTATTTATAATACAGAAGAATTATGTGCTGAATTACTGCTGTTAGAAACTATAAACATTTTAAATCTACAGACATGATCGTACTGGGCCATTTACCATCAGTTTGCTGTTACTCAGCAAATTAACAAACTTGGTAGCATTTGGAAAGTTATACTATCAGAGCAGAGCATTTCACAGTTCACTTTAAGGTTTCTGCTTTAATTTGCATTCCTATTGTCTAGTCTTGTTTGAGAATTGCTATTTTATTTTTTGAGCTACTGTTCAGTGTAAAAGTATTTCTTTACGTGCGGTGGGTCTGAACCTTTTTTTAAACAACCAAAAGAAAAAATTAATGCGCCAAACTGGATTGTTTTTGATTGACATTCTCAGCTCTAATGTTGCTTTTCTGTTGTTGGCACTCCCCACAGAATATCGCATCTTATGACGTGTGTGGGATTCTTTTGGGAACCTCAACACTTTTGGTTTGGGTGGGAGTCATTCGCTACCTCAGCTTCTTCCAGAAATACAATGTAAGTTACATAACAGTCATTTTCAAAGAATCACTGTCTCCAGTATGTCAGAAGAGATATGCTGTGTATCACAATAAACCCAGTGACAGCTGCAAATAAGAAATGGCAAACAGAGCAACTATATATATATATATTTATATAGTGGGGAAAATAATTATTTGATCCCCTGCTGATTTTGTAAGTTTACCCACTTACAAAGACATGAACAGTCTATAAATTTTATGGTAGGTTTATTTTAACACAGAGAGACAGAATATCAACAAAGAAATCCAAAAATATCATTAAATAAGGGTTATAAATTAATTTGTATTTGGTTAAGTGAAATAGGCTACCAACCATCAAGACATCTGACCCCCACCGACTGGTTTTGTGCACTCAGTCTCACCTTGTTATGTGTATAAAAGACACCTGTCACAGAATGAGTGTCTTCCATTCAAACCTCTTGACCACCATGGGCAAGACCAAAGAGCTGCCAAAGGATGTCAGGGACAAGATCGAAGAAGCTTGGTGAGAAAGAGACCACTGTTGACGTGATAATTCGAAATGGAAGAAATACAAGATAACAGTCAATCGCCCTCGCTCTGGAGCTCCATGCAAGGTCTGACCTCGTGGGGTAAGGATGATTCTGAGAAAGGTGAGGTGTCAGCCCAGAATTACACAGGAGGAGCTTGTTAATGATCTGAAGGGAGCTGGGGCACAGTCACCAAGAAAACCATTAGTAACACACTTCACCGTAATGGATTGAGATCCTGCAGTGCCCCCAAAGTCCCTCCGCTCAAGAAGGCTCATGTACAGGCCCATCTAAAGTTTGCCAGTGAACACCTGAATGATTCAGAGAAGGCTTGGGAGAATGTGATGTGGTCAGATGAGACCAAAATTGAGCTCTTTGCCATCAACTCAACTCACTGTGTTTGGAGGCAGAAAAATCCCTTCTCCCATGCCTCCTCTGGATCATCCAGATGGTCATTGGCGAACTTCAAACGGAGCCCCAGACCGAGGAAGATTGACAGTCATCTTGTGTTTCTTCCATTTTCTAATAATTGCGCCAACAGTTGTTGCCTTCTCACCAACCTGCTTGCGTATTGTCCTGTAGCCCATCCCAGCCTTGTGCAGGTCTACAATTTTGTCCCTGGTGTCTTTAGACAGCTCTTTGGTCTTGGCCATGGTGGAGAGGTTGGAATGTGATTCATTGAGTGTGTGGACAGGTGTCTTTTATAAAGGTAACGAGTTCAAACAAGTGCAATTAATACAGGTAATGAGTGCAGAATAGGAGGGCTTCTTAAAGAAAAACTAACAGGTCTGTGAGAGCCAGAATTCTTGCTGGTTGGTAGGTGATCAAATACTTATTTCATGCAATAAAATGCAAATTAATTATATAAAAATCATACACTGTGATTTTCTGGTCTCTCACAGTTGAAGTGTACCTACGATAAAAATTACAGACCTCTCAATTCTTTGTAGGTGGGAAAACTTGCAAAATCGGCAGTGTATCAAATACTTATTTTCCCCACTGTATACACAATATATATATACTGTATAAATATTTTCTGATTTTTCTTTCAGGTTTTGTCTTGCCATGGAAAAGCTGTTCTATCCTCTGACCTTTGTTTTTAAAGTGATATTTTGGAATGTTATTTCACAGATCCTGATAGTGACATTGCGGGCTGCGTTTCCCAATGTGATCCGTTTCTGCTGCTGCGTGGCCGTCATCTACCTGGGCTACTGCTTCTGCGGGTGGATTGTTTTGGGGCCCTATCATGTCAAGGTAAGTCGGGGTACCCCTTTTCTGATTGGAGGGTCCAATGTTCGGACAAGGAGTTGGAAAACACTTGATGCAGACTATCTGACCTTATTTTATTGCTATTTGGAAGTCATAACAAAGAAGAGGAATAATAAGGGAATGTTGGTTATTTTGGTCTGGTTCTTTAATGTTATTTCTGTTTCTTCTATTTTCCTCTTCCTTTCAGTTCCGCTCCTTGTCCATGGTGTCGGAGTGCCTGTTCTCTCTGATAAATGGAGATGATATGTTTGTCACCTTTAGCGGCATGCAGGAGAGCAGCACGCTGGTGTGGATCTTCAGCCAGGTATCTTTGTACACTGCTCACACATATGCATCAACAAAGGACAGACAGGCAACACATCCCAGTGAGACCAATACAATCACTGTCATAAGTATTATACATATTAAATTATATGTCCACAATTTTACTTTCAATTTAGTCAGCTGTGTGGTTGCTGTGTGGAGGCTATGGTAGGTGTCAAACTGTAGGATTATAAATGGGGAAGTATCATCAAATGAGGAAGTTGCAAGACAGAGCCATGCAATGTGTTCCGAAAAACAAATAGAGAACAGCTGGATATGTAGGAAACACATTCGGCACATTCAGTTCATTTGAAAGGGTCCTTATCATGGTGACCTGAAATGTCTTACTGTTTAAACAGTTAAACGTACTGTGTGATGCTGCACATCCACTTGCAGCTTTGCTTTGCCACATTCTATTTTATTTACCATCAAGCTCTGGCGCATTAAATCACTTGGTGTCTGATGGTTTGTGATGCACTGAAATTTGCAGATTACGACTTTATGCAAATGAGCGCAGCCACCGATTACATTTAGCCAGTCACGCATGAGTTGGCCCATCTACCTCACAAATGTCAAACAAAATATTAAGCTTAGGCTAGAGAGTAGGGGTGGTTATTGTGGTTCTTGTCAGTAAGTCAGATCAGTTGGCTCAGCTCCCCAATAAGAACAGAGCTTGAGCTCCCCTAACGACCATTCAGCAGCATTGTTGGTTGTTTTTTCCCTCAAAATGAGCCAATTTAGCAATAATTTCTATTATTTAGTATTCATTAAAAGCTTAGCACGCCTTTTAATGAATTAATTGACAAAACTATGTTAAGCTTGTTATTTTTTTTCTTTATTTTTTTTAGCATCATAAGATCTGTACAATTGGTTGGTCTTAATTAAAACAAGGCTCCTCAGTGCTAGCTGACTTAAGGAGGCAGCTCTTTCTTGAATTCCTGTCACATCACTAGTAAAGAGGGGAAATAGTAACACTCGATTTTTTGATTCCATAATGGTTGAATAATAAGGTTTTTTATATGTGATTGTTGATCAGAAAGATTTGAAGGGGGATGTTTAATTCCATAAAGCTTACATGGTTCAAGTTGCAATACAAATTTGAAACTATACAGACCTCTAAGGTTATCTACTAAGTAGCTAGTTTGCTAACTTCTTCACTTTTATGAACGACTGATGCATTCTATATAAAAGTGTGAAATACAGGGGGTCCTGGGGGTGGAGGACCCCCTAATTAACCTCTTGGACCCGATGAACGTCTCAAAATATAAATTCCAGGGGGTCGCAGAAAATAAAATTATTACATTATGGTGACCGTTAGGGGGAAAATAGATGCTCAGATACAAATTTAGGAAAAGCTTTGGTCTGCTTCATCCACAGTAAGGAAGCTTCTATCTTTCCTATTCTCAGTTAACTAGAGATGCAGCACTGGTCTGCCTCAGGGAGGCGCTGTAACAAATGGGTTCACCCAGTCGATCCTTCACAGCCTAGCAGCCATAACCATGCCTGGTACACTTATGAAAAACTTTGCAATATTCCGTTGCATATTTCTAAATCTAAAAATATTTAGAAATGGCCAATTTCTCAAGCGACAGATGGTGGAATTGCTACTCATTTCTCAAACCATAGACAAAACTGGAGATGCATCAGATGTCAGTTAATGTGTGGAAGATGCATCACAAAACTAAAAAAAGAGTTATTTAAGAGTAATTATTAAACCAAATATATCGCTGCTTCTGAAGGTAGCATCAGCACTGCTAGAGTGAATGAGTTGGCAGCCAGCCAAAGCTGGAGTAGGCAGCCAGACTCTTGGTGCAATTTTTGTTTTGGTCACAACATAAAGGGGAGCAAACATTTTCAAATTATGTCAAAAACTGAAAAACAATGAAAATGGATATAGGAGGTTTTGTTTCAACTGCAGCGATGAACAGCATAAAAAGCAGGTATAAATCACCCCAGATATGTTTAATATGGTTCCTAAGTAGAAAGCTAAGTAGAAACGCCCGCCAGTGGTGAGCACAGTGCTCCACTGTGGTGGAATGAGGCAAGAATAAGTGCAATTGGACACGTACCTTGAGTATTAATGTTTCATGTTTATTTTTCCGTAGGTTTACCTCTACACCTTCATCTCTCTGTTCATCTACATGGTACTCTCGCTCTTTATTGCTCTCATCACTGGTGCTTATGAGACCATTAAGGTAAGATGGAGTGACAGATGAGAAAGGAAAAAGAAGGGTGTGGAAGGAGGAATAGGTTGAGAGCAACTGAACATTTGACAAGGGACTTGAGAGGAGAAAAAAAGTCTATTTGTCTTATAGTTGGTCATTGTCACACATGTTCCATTTATAAACATAGAAGAAATTGTTCTTGCTGTTCATGTCAACATGTATACCAAAATATACAATATAAAATCTTACTAAAATAAGTCAGTACAGATGCGGGCATAGAATGTACAGTTGCATTATAAATATGCTGCTATGTTAATGCTGCTATTTTACTTTCCTGCTCTTATCTGAGTCTGGGCATCTCGTATGTGTTTTTAATAAACAGCATCAAACTCAGGAGCCCATGCACATCACAGATCTACACGCATTCATTGCCGAGTGCAAGGACACGCCAAACTCCGGAAAGTTCCGTGGCCTGGAGACCTCGCCGTGCTCATTCTTCTGCTGCTGTGACAGGTCAGACTATTTTCAGGCAATAGTGGACAAATAATTAACACTGGATTTGACCAAAGATGCTAAGACTGAATTAAAGCTAAAAGTGTGAGCCAATACAGATTAGTTAGTATGATCTTGATTGCATAATGGTGACTAGCTGCCATTCAGCGTAACAGGCAACTTTAGCCTGTAATATTCAATAATACAATTCCTTTAAATTGCAGATTAGGCTTGATCTGGTCAGGTAAAAAAAAAAAACTAGAATAAAAAATAGTTTTATTTGGACAAGTTTAGTTTACTATGCATTGTAGAGAGTAGACTATGTTAAAAGAGCATTACGTACAATTTCTTTGTTTAAAACATTACAAAATTGCCTAAAATTATCAACAGGAGGTTAGGAAATAACAGTTTTGATGCCACATCAATAACATATGTATGTATGTAGAGTATGCTAACCAGGTAGCCCTGCCTGTCCTGTCTCATAACACCACTTTGTACCTCAAGAAGCGATAGTAAGTCACTGTAACGCTGAGTCAAATCAGCTTCTTGTCAGCCATGTTGTACGTGCTGGTCCCAGTTAGATCATGTAAAGACAGATGGTCAATGAAAAGAAGAGTAAAGCAACAATGGCTGAAACTCTTGGACAGCGACCAGTATAATGACTGCCACCACCTGCTCTTGGCAAGAAACCATGTTCAGTACCAAACAATAGAAGTGATATAAATAGAAGCTAAACAAAAGATAACATTGGGGTTACTTTCCACAGCTGAAGACATTCTTAGCGAATAAAGGGATACAGTTTGATGCTGAACTCTTTCTTCTAACTCATTTCTTCTAGCTCATACAGGATGCTGCCCATACAAGATGATAGCCAGAGCAAGTATTGCTGTCAATATGAGTTCAAAAGATGTGTTCACGTGTCTGTTCATGTGTCTGATCGTTCCTTACAGGACCACCACATATGAAGATGTGTTACTGGTGAACTAGTTCCAGAACGTCAGTCTGCTGCCCTGTGTTGCCGACACTGGAACTGCATTCGTTGTCAACGGACCGTGCACTTTTTTTTGGCAGTAGTGCATCCAACACCTGTTCACCTGTTCACTCTGACAGACATACAGCTGCACGCTCTGTCTCTCTTCACATGCTGAAGGTGATGCTGAATGCAAGCTGAAGCACTGATGACATGTTTCTGCTGAATATGATTGAAGGAAAGTGGACCCCACTTTGTTTATTCAGCATCTCAGAATCTTTCCATAGTTCACAGAGCAAGCTCTCTCAGAGCTTTATTAATTAACAGAGGGTGAAAAATTTTAATTGTCGGGGGGGAGGGGAAGGCTTATAGGTGCCAGGAGTCATCTACCAATATCTCTCTCTCTCCATGCCGCGCGCTCGGCTCAAAAGGTTTCATAAGAAAGAAAGTGGTCATCCGTTTTATTGTATATGATGATTTTAGTGTTCACTGGTAAACGTTCATGTTCAGTTGCTAATGGTCTTTTAACACCCGGTTTTAAATTGGTGAGTCATTCTGCCTCAGGAGTTTTGAGGGGGGAAAAAAAGAGAAGTGCTACTTGCCTTCCCCACAATGACATGGCACTTGTACTACAATGTAGACAATGGTAGCCTCTGTGGGCAACCACCACTGTAGGCGGTTCAATCTGGGAGTAGGCTTAATCTATGACAAGCAGGCATCACTGCTGAGTATGTGAAAAGAACGCAGTTTGAAGTAGTGGTAGGTAGTTTGGAACTATTTTAGAGCCAAGTATGAATTGTCTGCATCCAAATGGGCTCCACAAAGAGCGAGCTTGCTCTGAAACTGACTGGGCTTTAATAGGGACCAGCATGTGAAGAGTAGAAAGACTTGAGTGGACCACTAGAGGCTTGTTTTACATGCTTTGGGACAATGAACTTAAGAAATGACAGAGGGCATATTAAGGTCACATGGTTCCAAATATCCTGGACTGTTCTCAAGCTCCAAGCATTACATCCTGGATAATTCCTCAAGCATCTCTTCAGTTATGATGCTTCCTGATGTAAACCAGCTCACTAGGGTGCAGCGCTCCAATTCTATAGGATCTACAACAATAGTACTCCTTAATTATGCATGACGGCAGTTGACCTACATCAGGAGCAGCTCTGGACGGTAAACACATTTGCCTTTTTCAGAGTTTTGAGAAGATTTTTTTTTTCCAGCATCATGGACCACTTCAGTGCATTGCCTTTATTTGACAGACCCCAGAGATAATGGAGTTAAGTGCCATTAAAATTCCTAGCCACACTGCGGAGAGCCAAACGGGCGGAACGGAATCAGACAAACTTAAACAGCTGTCGAAATGAAACACTTGACTCTTTTTCTTCTAGTTAGTAACAATGTGTATGTCCAAGTCAATCACAATGTACAGAGTTTTAATTTATTGTTGTCCGTTTCGTTATGTTTGTTTATCTATGAACTGAGTTTAAAGCGCACAACTATTTAGACCTTCTTTCATGCTGATTTTGTGAGAGACCTCATGACTGCCCTTTACCGCTGACCTAAAACCAGTTTCCTTATTCCTAACCATTCTAATCCTAAATCAGGGCACAGTAGGAGAAGCAAACTGGTGTCTGATCAGTGATCAAGGGCTAGAATTAAAAGATCACTCTTCATAACACACAGTTCAATGAATGGTTCACTGAAAAATCAAATCCACACAGTTATTCTAAACATCGCCGATGGGCCGTACCATGTTTGCTTTTTTGGTTTTGCACTGAAGGGCTGTGTAGCTAACAAGTAATGGCAGTCTATGTCATATCAACATCTATTAAATTAGCCTCAAAGCTCAACCGTAAAACTGAAGCAGCAAACTTGAGACACCAAGTAGGTCTTGGCACATCAGCTGGATTTGGGAAATTGCGTATATTAGAATTTTCACTGAATCATTCCTTTTAAAATGCATGGCCAGGTCAAATACAATGGATGTACTTGAATGAAACCTCTTAACATGTGTAACCTACACCAGCTTCATTCAGTGCACCGACTTGAATCTACACTCTGCACTTTGTGGTTCCACAGTTACAGATTGTAGTCCATCTGTTTCTCTGCATAATTTATCTCCCTTTTATCTCACTCTTCTATGATCAGGACCACCACAGGTGGTGGATCATTCTCAGCACTGCTGTGACACTGACGTGGTGGTGGTGGTGGTGTGTTAGTGTGTGTTGTGCTGGTGTGAATGGATCAGATACACTGTGTCCACTCTAATCGACACTCCTACCTTGCTGGTCCACCTTGTAGATGTAAAGTCAGAGACGATGGCTCAACTGTTGCTGAGTAGTTTGTGTTGGTCATCCTCTAGTCCTTCATCGGTGGCCACAAGATGTTGTTGGCTGGATAGTTTTGGTTAGTGGACTATTCTCAGTCCAGCTGTGACACAGGTGTTTAAACTCCAGCAGCACTGCTGTGTCTAATCCACTCACACCAGCACAACACACACTAACACACACTAACCCCCACCACATCAGTGTTACAGCAGTGCTAAGAATGATCCAGCAAAATGATCCACCACCCATCTAATACCCGCTGTGTGAGGTTCCTGACCATTAAAGTACTGGTTAAAAGTTTGAATACAGTCTGTAATTATAGAACTACAATGAATGGTAGGTGGAGCTGATAACAAGGTGGTGTACTTGGTGAAGAGGCTGTTCAGTGTGTTTATGGTGTATGTAACATTTACGTGTTAGTAATGTTCACTATATCAGTGTACGTTTCACTGTGTCTGCAAGCACAGTTTGTTTTGGCATGGTGTTTTGACCAAAGTGTAGTCCTGTCCACTGGTGTTTGGTGGGCAGGCCACTTTGTGCAAAATCCAATGTTTACTGGAAGAGGCTTTTTAAATACGGACACTTTTAAAGCAGTTTTTTGTATCAGGGTATTTTCACAATTTTGCCTCATTGTGTCTTGCTACAGTGTATTTATCCATGTTGGTACACGTTCAATACAGATTTCCTAAAGTCTTTGAATGTAGACTCTTATTTATTCCTTTTTCGTGTGGTCTCTGGCATAATGACACTCTGATGAACAAGTCAAGTTCACGTTAATACTAGCTGAGATGTTTGTGAATCACATTATTTAATACGTTCCAGAAATCTGCCATTTTGTGGAAGTAAATGACGTCTTTTGACGTCTGTTTCAAAAGTATGTCCAATTTTTACATCAACTCCTGTGTGTAGTAGTACTCAAACTCACCACTAGGTGGCGAACCAAGAACATCATTTCACATCTGCCACCATATGAAGCTTGTTTTATTATAGAGGATATTACAGAGCAAGCAAATGGAGGAAAAGCCCCAAGTCATACTGCTGTAATTCCTGTTTTCAACGCATATACATTTCTACACAGTTCTAGTGTAGGGCTGCCCAGCTCGGGACCTGAGAGGCCTGTGTCCAACACAGTTTCCACCCTGAACGTACCAAACCTGCTCATTACAGTGTTTTTCCTCCTTACTCTATAAGTATTTAAGTATTCAAGATGTTTGGAGCCCGATGTTGCTTCTTAGTTGTAGCTTGAAGCATCATGCCAACTGCATACTTGAACCGTAGTACATAGTACATACTGCATACTTTAACCATAGTACAGCCATGTCAAGTTGTTAACTAATCTGTACCCAGCTAATAAAACAGCACAGACCCGCATACATTCCATATATAGTGCTGGTTTAGCTGATCATCCAACTTGGTCATGCTGGTTGACCAGCATACTAGCATCAAAACACAACATATAACATATAACACAAAACAGGAACAAAACCTTGTATCTCCAAAATGATAACTTCACAGGAGATGGGAAAACATGCTCCACTTTTAATGGATGTCAATGGAACCACAGTCTTGGTCATTAAGTCATTTTAGGCCATTTCCTTTGGTTCATTCATGATGAAACGTATGTACAATGTGAAGGACAACAGGCGTTTTCAAATGATGTTGCAAAGGGAAAAAAAAACAAGATGGAGATGAGATGAGGTTTTCTTCCGACAGCAGCCAAATTCTGGTTTTGCTGGTGACCAGCTTTTAGCTTCCATTGCTTCTAAATTGACCAGTATATACTCATCTGAAGAACGACATGTTCTGATTTTGCTGGTCTTTTTATTGTAGCAATAGACTTGCATATGAGTTGTTTGGGTTTTTTTGACCATCATTTTTAAATGTATTTATTAGGATAAAATTAGCATTGGAACAAATAAGAACAGACAGTAGGTGGTAATGCTGTAAGCGTGTCTATACTAATATTATAATCAAGAGAAAATCAGCATAAACATAACTATATTAAGACTAATAACTTTAATAGACACGAGGAAAGCTTGTTATATATGTTTTCTAATATAATCAATAACATTTGATCACATATCAGTAGTTCTACCTGATGTCTTCCTGGAGTCTAGTGCATGATGTATGGCGATCAACACAGTATTGGAGTTCCTAGTATGGAGTAGAGGAAGAGTTGGATTAAACCAAAATTGCTGTGATCTGAAGAAATGAAGAGCCGCAATAGAGAGTCATCATTTAGGAGGAACGGAGAGTATGGTTTTCTAATATTGAGGCCTTGTGCATCCGACAAAACTAAGGCTACCCTGGACCAGAGCTTAAATATAGTGGGGCAGTCTCAAAACGTGCAGTGTTGTGGTAACTAAGCTACCAGATAAAAATGAGTCACCTGTGACTGAAACCTACCTAATAGTGTGTAATACCTCCACAAGCACGAACAACAGCTGAGATTGGATTTGGCATGGACTGGACAAGTTTCTGGATGTAGGCCATATCAATGTTCAGCCCCTCTTGCATCAAAGAATTGTGCAGTTGGGTCAGATTTGGTGGATGCCTTTCCTGGCACAATTCTGAGGAGAGTTTCCTGTAGACTGGGATTGTTGCCACTGCTGGTAGAACCATATGACCGTACGCTTCCATACACCTGAAGATTCAGCTACTTCCTTCACACCATGGTCTTTGGCACACCCAAATACAATCACTCCTTTTAGCCAATCATTAACATCTGCTTCGGACCCATTTTCCACACATGGAACGAGACATTCACTGCACTGTACCACATCTTCTCCAGCTATGAATCCCCTCACTCACACCCCGCAGGTATTTATAGCCCCATCATCCTCATGCAACACAATTTGCAGGAACCTGAAATTACTAGCACCTTAAACATGGAAGATGGCTTCATTTTTTTTGTCCAGTGATCTTATATTGTTACTGTGCATATATTAATGTGGATTAGGGTTTCAAAGAAGTGGTGTAAGATCTGTGAATAAGCTTAAAGTGAAGCAGCTGCTGAGGGAAATTTCTTGATGAGGAAAAAATATTTTAAAAAAAATAGAATACCTGATACCTGGTATTTGTCAGCTGCAGCTCCCTAGAAGCACATATATATATATACACTGATCTAGAGTCAGTCATTTGGTGTGCTGGCATTGTGATCTGAACCCCACCCTTCTGCTCAAATTCACAGGCAGAAACGAGCCTCTTCAGCATCACTCATAATTTGATGTTTATTAAATCTGCACACTCAAACTGTGACCTGCCATTCTCTCACCACTTTGATACATGATTCCAGGATTCATGTGTGAATCTAGAGCCAAACTGGTTCTGGAAAGCTTTAATGCCAGCTTTCCCTCAGCAGTACATTAGACTTGGCCTGACGTAAGAGGCTTAGTAAATGCTACAGCCTCTTGAGATTTTTCCTCAGTAGTAGAGCCTCTTTAATAGATATGCACTTCAGATTCGGATGCATTAAAGGTCAGCAGAATGACTGCGCAGATTCTTCTAAGCACCCTCAAAGTAACAGCAGCAGCGCATCCCAGTTAGAAATACCACAAACATGAAGGACTGTTTGAGACGTGTAGCTTTCAGGGATGGGTAGATCAATACTTACGTATTGATACTTCCGTCGCTGACATTAAAAAAATCAATACGTAGGTTTTTCTTTACCCTGTAATTTTAATATTTGATTTGATATTTGATTTTAATATTTGAACAACATGGAAAAGAACAAATGTAGCAAACAAGTGAATTATCTGGTTATGTAGAGAACGGCCTAATATTAGGCTATGTTAATGATTATAACATTAATGTTCTTTATTAAGCCGAGTAATCACATACAGGCTGGGCGGTTTAGCCCCCTTTCACCCTGTTCCTCAATGGTCAGGACCCCACAGGACCACTGCAGAGCAGGTCTTATGTGGGTGGTGGATCATTCTCAGCACTGCAGTGACACTGACGTGGTGGTGGTGTGTTAGTGTGTTGTGCTGGTGTGAGTGGATCAGACACAGCAGTGCTGCTGGAGTTTTTAAGCACCTCAGTGTCACTGCTGGACTGAAAATAGTCCACCAACCAAAACTGTCAAGCCAGCAGCGTGAGCAGCATCCTGTGACCACTGATGAAGAACTAGAGGATGACCAACACAAACTCTGCTGCACAAACTCCTTCATCAGTGGTCACAGGACGCTGCCCACAGGACACGGTTGGCTCGACAGTTGTGGTTGGTGGACTATTCTCAGTCCAGCAGTGACACTGAGGTGCTTAAAAACTCCAGCAGCACTGCTGTGTCTAATCCACTCACACCACCACCACATCGGTGTCACTGCAGTGCTGAGAATGATCCACCACCCACATAATACCTGTTCTGTGGTGGTTCTGCGGGTGGCCTGACAGGGTGAAAGGGGGCTAAAAGGTATTCATACAAGAAGATGGACTACAGTCTGTAATTGTAGGATTACAAAGTCCGCTCTGAATGACTCTGTTTACTCCTTAGCCATCTGATTTTACAAAAAACGCAAGACTAAAACAAAGTATTATATGTGTCTGAATTTCTTTACTAGAAGCCGTATTACTATCAATATCGCTCTGTATCAGATCTCGCCCATCCCTACATTCAGTAACGTGTAACACAAGCAGCCCTTTTAAACGTAGCTCATATACGAAGTGGCAGACTTATCTCTTCTAGGCACACTGTTCACAGAGATACGGATACGCGCTGAGATAAGGCCTGGTGAAGCAAATACAGACGCACATAGACAGACACACGGAGAACGTGAGTCATCTGTCACTCTCAGCCAAGGAGGGGTTGGGAACACACATACGCACATATGCAAACTCAATTTTTCAGGCCAATGCCAAAGAGAGGCTACGTGCTGTGAGCCTGTTAGCGTGACCGATTATTTCCCCTGCAGTCTCTGCTTATTGGGCTTTTTGGGGCCTTCCTTAATAGGCAGGGGCTTGTCTGTCATGACTTGCAGTTGTTTGGAGGCCTTCTTTTTCCCCTGAATAAGCATTTAATATCTCTGCCCATTCCTTTCTTCTTCTCTGGCTTGCAGTATTTGTCTTTCAACAAAACTTGTGTCTGGCTTCATTCAGACTCCGTCTCCTCCTCTCTCTGCCTTTTACAATGGCTGCAGCTGCAGATGTAAGCAACAAAAGACACTTCTGTTCTGGTCAGATAGCTCTTGTTTATCCACATTCAAACAGCCAGGTAGAGTGCAGACTAACATCTTTGCCACCCATGTTTGACTTTTTATTCGTCATCATGAAGAAATGCATCTATATTAGTATCTGATGGCAAATAAACATGTTTGCTAACTACTACTCATGTGGCCTTTCAGACCTTTTGACCCGATTCTTTTCAATAAACACGTTCAGCCCATTCACAAGTACAACTTTTATGATTCAACTTCACTGATTTTTTTGTGACTTTTATGCAACATTTACATTCATTTACAAACGAATGACTTCTAATATTACAACAATATTCTTTAACCCAACCCCCCAAAAAAACACAACATAAATTATGTGTAGTCCAACATTTAGAACCTTTTTGAATCCGCTTAGTCTATATACAGTATATATACACTCATTATCAAAGAAACAGTCGCACCCAGAAGGATGTGTGGGATTGCAGTGCTATTGGGAAGGAAGATAAAGGTGTCCAGGAACAATACATGATGATAAATTTAGACTGATATGGACAATATTTACTGAGCTACACATACAGAAGTAGTGTCTCTCAGTATGGCATCGGGCCACCATGTTTGCTATTATCACCATGGTGTCCTTCGATAATCCATCCCATGCAGCTTGAATATTCTCACACAGTTCCTGCAGAACTCCACACACGGATTCGTTAGTTGTCTCCAGCGAGGCCAAAGCAGGACTCATCTCTGAAGATAACCCGCTGGCATTCTGAGTCTCTCTGTGACAGTCTGGCACGACCCCATTTCAGTCTTTGGCGACGCTGACGTGATGTTATTGGCAATCATCATTGTGTGTATCTGCCAAAGGTGCTGGCACCAGAACAACTTATGGAGAGCACCACTGCTTGCTGAATGTCCGCAAGCGTGGCTGTTGGGTCAGTCAGGTACAGCAATTAGGCCTGTCCCTGCTTATGTCACATGCGCGGCTGAGCGAGAATTCGCATGTCTCATGATGTCAAACCCACACACCAACTTCATTCACACCAAGTTTCATTCCTCCATTCCTGTTTTTCATTATAGTACATTTTGTTTTTAAGACTTCAAGCTAAGTGCACATAGATAGACTGACCCAATTAGTGGCAGTAGGGGACATCAGATTCACTTACAGAACCAAATTCATCCTGCATGGAAGAGATTACAGTTTTGGCTGTGTCAGAATATAGTTAAATGAAACCTTCTTTCCTATCTGCTTTCCATGCTTGATCAACGGCCCATGGCCTCAATAAATACTGTGGCGTCAGTCACTGTTGGTTCTGATTAGTCAAAAAATAAGAAATGCAGTTCATGCTTATTTTAGGCCATTTAGATAAGACATAATAGCACTCATTATGCTCAGGTTTCCAAGGACTTTGGAGGTCAGGGTTCTTTAAGGTAGAGGCTGTAGCTAGTGAGTGAGCCTAACCCAACATACAGACAGATCTGATTATTAATCTGGACTGTTATTAAATCTAGGAATGTGGACAGGAAAGATAGTTTAAATAAAGACGTGAAATTTAAAAACACTGATCTCAGATTTGTTCCCATGTTCCGGCTGGTGCTCAGACTAGACGACTAGGCTAACATAGCTAGGTAGCTAGGTCAGTTGTCAGAGCGCAGTGCTAATGCTAGCTAGTGTACTATTTGTATAGCTGGACTGATGTTGAATAATTCACATAATATTAGGAAATATGTCAGTTAAAATATTTTATTTTATGAGGTAGAATATTTCACTGCTAATTAGCTGACCTGGAGACTCAGTGGGTCATTCAGTGAGGTTACTGCACCAGCCTCAAAATGGAGCAAATTTATCTTTTCGATGTATCATTTGTGTTCTATGGCAGACAGATTGGACACCTAGTCACCTGATATACTTTATAAATGACCCAAAGACCCTAATTCAGTTCTGGTGGTTCCGAGTCGGTTTTGCCTTGAACTGTTTGTTTTCTCCAGAAAGAGGCGGGGCCTTGTTGCAAGCCAAAGTTCCCGGATGTGCCGATCATGCTAGCCAAAATTAAGCTACATTTAAGAGTGAACAGCGGGGAGGATAGTTAATCGTTGAATCGGGCATTCGAATAATTGAATCAGGGATGTTCGAAAGAATCGATTCGGGAATCGGAATTGAGCCATTATCACTATTAAACATTAACCAGTTAGAAAAACGGGAACTAAAGAGGAGCCGGGCTGTGGCGGTTTTTGGGGCGATGGGTGGGGCGGAGAGAAGTGGGGAGACGGGATAGGGAGGGGCGGTAGTTTATAAAACGTGACATCACTGATCTTGGGGGAATCTCGGTTTGGCCGGAGCACAACACGGAGCACGGAAAAAATGTGTTTCGTTTAAGCGTGTTGTTTGTACTTCACCGACAGCGGTGTGAGCTCTCTCACAGTTCAACGGTCGCTAGAGCCAGCTGAGAGGACGCTGAGCGCGCGCGGCTCGGAAGTTGAGTCAGTGCAGCAGCAACAGCAACAGCCGCCAGGAGGGTCAGAGGCGAGCTCCAAACCCAGCGTTTGTCTCCAGCTTGGTCGTGTTTGGTCACACACGCCGAAAGGAGTTCACCTGACGGTAGGAAACTGCTCGACTTAACTATTTTGTGTGGATGAGGAGAGGCGAGGGTGAAGTTAGTTTGTTATTCGCCAGCGTCGTGTTCGAATGTCCCCGTTCCACCTTAAATGGTGCAGCAGTTACATTCTGGCGCCGGAGGATTTAAGGTGGAACGGGAACATTCGAACAAGACGCCGGCGTAGGGCTGGGCTGTGGGGCTTGTTCACCGCGGCTGCTGGTTGCATATAATGTAGCTTAGCTAGCCTCAGTTCAAGCTAAACCATCCCCCCTTTTGTGTACAAGCCTGTTTTTATTCCTGGGGTGAACTAGCCTACTAGCATACCCCCTGTTTGAACTGCTCATCACCACCAAATGCATCCAGCCATTGTCCATGGCAGCAGCCATGGACCCATTAGCGGCACAAACCAGCAGCCAGTGCCTCGGGTTACCACATAAGGACCGAGCCTGAAGAAAATCTCGCACATTAATTACTCCAGTGGTGTTAGTAGTAGTAGTAGGGGCACGTACTGTGTTTGGGTCATTGTCCTGTTGAATGGTAGATCAGATGCAACACGGTGGTCGATATTTATGGTGATAGACGACCAGCCCTGTATCTGTAGCATAAAGCACTTGCAACTCGATGGATGCTAATGCTAAGCCAGTGGAAGAGGCTGCTCACAGTCAGTTAGGGGCAGGATAAACTGTCTGTCATTCTGTTTACCGGAGACGTTTAACCTACCAAGCGTGCTCAGGAAATCAATACCCTGTAATGGACCACAGGAGATCCTGAAAGCCTGCAGGAGGTGTATAGTACACATCCATCATGATGGACCTAAAGCATGCTTTCTTTCAGCAATGCTGGACAGCTTTGAAGACTGGCCAATGGAAATGTCCCTTAAAGGGGAACCCCACCCACTTTTTCAGAAAATTATACATAGTTCTGTTTTTGGACAATCTATACCTGCACATATAATCTCTTGTTTATCTTCTATCCATATATTGTGTGTCTGGAATATACATGCATATACACGCATACAATTGTGTATATTCCAGATATACATTATATACCCTGCGTCCCTTTCACCTGCCCCAGACTCCCAAAACTGCTCATCATCGCTATCCAAAGAAAAACAAGTAACTCCAAAATGGCAACTTTACAGGTGAAGCCCAAACCTAATTTAAATTTAATGTAAGACTTTTTTCCCAAGCAATTTATGGGTCATTTCCATTGGTCCATTCATTATTAGAATGAAGATGTTTTTCTTTGGACACTGACGAATATGGATATGTGTACGTTTGTATGTATCATAAATTTATATTACTGTTATATAAAACTATATTTGGATAAACAAAGCTATGTATTGTTCTCTGTGTATATTTTTTGTATTTAAGTACTGCAAGGGACTACGCACCTAAGATTTTCACTCACCTTCACACCTGTGTAAATGTGACCATAAACATGATTTAATTTGGAGATGAAAAGTCATTCAGGCTATTTTGATGTGTAATGGTTCAGGGGTCATGCTGTAAAACATGGCCATTTAATTTCCTATTCAAAACCCCCAGTGAACCTATGTATACATGACTTTGCAGTATTTATTTGTAAGGTAATGATGCTGGTACATCTGAGATGGAGTCAGGTAGCATATTGTCGCTGTCCCAAGAAAACCAAGCATCTCCAAAATGCCAACTTTACAGGAGAGGTGAATGTTAATGAGTGGTTTTTTTTTCTTCTTTTTTTTCTCTTTTGCCCCAAAGCGATTGTGGGCCATATCAGTTGGTCCATTCGTCTTGAGATTTTCACACAATGTAAATGTTTTTCTTTGGATCGCAACCCTATTCATAATCATTTCATGTAATAGGTTTTGTGATGGAGCTTTCAGAGGTGGACATCCAGTTCCCATCAAAACCTCTGTGAACCATATTAACCTAATAAGCTTCACTACAATGGAGCATTTCACACCAAACCACACTGAATGTCTTTGTTTGCACCTTTTTAATGACGTAATTGTGCAGAAATATGGAAAACATTAGTGGAATTCCCCTTTAACTCTTCTCCCAGTGGACTGAGTTGACTTTGGGTTTAAGTTATCTAGCTAGACTGCTTTGTAAAACCTCTCCCTGACAGGGCTCTGTGTGTTTAACAGACAATTACTTGTCCTTGTTTCACCACTTGAGGTCTAGACAGTTGTAGTTCTGCTGGACGCAGACGTTAACGTATGTACTGGTGCCTGCAGGTCTAAAGATGAATGTGGATTAGATTACATCAGTCAGACAAGACGAACAGTGTTTACACTGCGTTGGGTTTTGGTTCACAACGGTCATTTGCCTTGCACTGGAAGTGACCCTGATCTTTGCACCCTATAAAGCACGTTTTTGTCATACATACTAAAATAAGTGTTAATCCTCAAATGTGAGGTCAAGGTTTAAAGTGACTGCTGATATTCTGTGTGTTTAGCAGCATCTTGATTGTACAAAGCTGGAATTATACACTGCAGTGTCATGTATCATAATACATGAAAGACAGGAAATAAAGGGACAGTTGCAGGAGAATGAAGGGTGTGCCGGTGAAGCAGCTTCTATATACTCGTTTGAACATTTGTTCATCAAGTTAAAAAGAATGTATATGTTGTACAAAATACATGTGTGAAGCATACGAGAGGTTGTGAACTTTCTTAAAACCATTTGCTGTTCGCTGGCAGCCGACATGCTGCTGATCCTATTTACATTTCCTGGGCTACTTTGCAAGATATCATATTAACAAATGGGGGATTTAAGTGACAGCTGCTACTGGCCACTTGTGAATGTACTGTGGTATGTCACACAATTGCCATTTATGACCTGATGTGCCCTGTTTGTCCTGGGGTGTCTCCTCCACTATGGATTTAAACTCAGGGGTTTTTTATTTTGTTTTGTTTTTTTGTTTGTTTGTTTTGTTAAGGCAGTTTGGAAGTCAAAGCCAAAAGATCAGACTGTCCAATTGGAGAACTTTGTTGTTAGACTTTTGGTTTAATTCAAACAGCATTTCTGAAGTTGCAAAGTTTGTTCTTGATGGATTGACAATGGTTAGTTGGTAGTTTAGTGTGTGCTTTCACACCAAGAAGTTGCGCCTGTTGGTCACAACTCTTTATATAGACATTATATAGTATTTTTATTTTGCAATGATGCGGTTTATAAGTGCAATAGAATGCATTTATTCTGGGTTTTAAATTGTTCTCCGGTGCTACATAGAAGGTAGATGACTTGGTTGGGGTGAAAAATGCCCCGGTGTAGTTTTACATGTCAGTTTACAACCCTATGTTTTCCCAATGGAATGAAACAAGCGGTTTCCCCTTTTTTTTGGTGAAAGCTGTGCTCTGATTTGTTGGTTTACAGCAAGATCACACAGAAGCACATGTGGAAACTGACACTGGCAGGAAAACGAAATGAACATCTGGGTAAATAAGCTTATCAGACAATTTAGATAGATATGCTAACTAGCTACTTGGAGCTTGCTAGTGTCTAGTGTTATCTATACTAGCTGCTGGCTTTCTATCTCGACTCCAACGCAAATTTAAAGTAGTGCAGAATCGTACAGATATTTGAGTTTTGAGTTTCACCTTAAATGATGCCGGAGTTGCATTCTGGTGCCTGTAGAAGCTGTATAAGGACAAGATAATCGGTTAAGAAGCTGGCGAATGGGAAACCAACAAAGATGAACGTTATCCATTAACCAACATTAAAAGTTCGGTACCTTAGGAAGCATATGAAATATTCTGACATCACTTTCACAGCCTGTAACGGTGGTTTTCTCCACATAGTCTGCCATTTTCATTGTTGCTCTGTTATGTAAATTTTACAGGTGTAAATGTTAATGAGTCAAGACTGTTGAGTAAGAGCTCAGGATTTTGTATTTGGCCTGTTTTGCCGCCTTGTTTTTAAAAATGTGGAATTTGTGCATGAAGGAAGAGACAAATGTGTTTGAGGTTCATGGTATGTCTATTCCACGTACTGAACTCTCGTTATTCAGCTATGCTAGTGTAAATACGGTTTTCCATTCTGTGGGACCTTAAAGGCCTTCCAGTCTTTACAAAGCTATAGATGGGTTTTTATTATTTCTGTCAGGTCTGTTTCTATTGTTTAGCCTCTTTTGAACCTCTGATTTAATCAAGTCATCAAAATGCAAGGTAATGTACTCTATTATTAGTATAGCTGGTACTACTGTAAGCAGCCTGCCTTACAATTATTGCTGTAGATTTCTAGAACACAGTGGACTTGATTCTGTAATTGCTTGTTCTAGCTACATCAAAGGCTCCAGAGAACTTTGACCATGGTAGCTTCTTGTCTTCCTCAAGATTTATGGCGCCTGCTGTTTTGACAGTCTGGGCGTGTGGCTGACCGCTCACTGAGGGCCATAATAACACAGTTGCTTCAGGTCATTTTAAACATTCGCTTAATAAAGCTTTTTGGCCACATCGTCATTAGGCAGCTTATGAGTTAACAGTGCTGTTTTTGGATGTAATTGCCTCATAGTGCAATTGACCCCGAGGTTTAAATGAATAATAGGAGTCTGTGGTTCTGCATTAGCTTCTATGGGCCCAACCCAGGAAGCTGTAGAGGTTACTTTTGGTGGTGGCCATCAGTGTTGCATGCAGTGAGCTAATGATTTCATCATTCTTTGAGTCACCAGTTTAATGGTTTCCACAGTCTCAGACTTCTGTGGTGTGGGGGTGTGTGTGCTGGTGCAGAGGAACTGAAAAGCTAGTTTTCATCACTGTGATTTGGCTCGCTGGGTCTTGTTTGTTTGGGTTTTTTTGCAGACTTAAGTTCTGAGCATCTGTCTCGTTTGTGTGAAGCTCTTACTTTGAAGAAGCAAGATCTGTGTCACTGCTGTTTTAAGAGTCCTGGCTGCAGCTTCCTTGGGCTCATTTTGGACCAGTTTGCACACAAACCATTAGAATTCTTACTCCAAACATTCAGGGGGAGCAACAGATCACCAGAAAGTTGTGGTGTCCACACCATCATAAGAAACAAGGAAATGCACAGTTCCTCCACCTCCCTCTTTACTCCTCACCAGTGTAGGAGAAATATTGCAAATTCAGCATCAAACCTCATAGTAGAAAGCAGCGCCGTTGTTAACTCTTGCTTCTATTTATATCACTTTTGTTTGCTGCAGAATTTGGTCTCTTTCCAGGAACAGGCGTCAGTGTTTCTTGCACCTTTCATTGGCTTCCTATCCTTAAATGATCTAACTTTTCCCCTCTCCTTTTTTTGTTATTCATTCTTTGTCTTTTTTTCATCTTTCTCTTTGTATTCAGCTCTCTCTGTACACAATTCTCTCTGTGCACATCTGTCTTTGTCTTTCTCTCCATCAGCACATATTTCTGTGTCTTGGATCTATTTATTTTCTTTTGTTTCGTCTGTCTCTCTGTCTCCCTCTCTGTCTCCCTCTCTGTCTCCCTCTCTGTCTCTCTGTTTCTCTCTCTGTGTCTCTCTCTCTCTGTTTCTCTCTCTCTCTGTTTCTCTCTCTGTGTCTCTCTCTCTCTGTTTCTCTCTCTGTGTCTCTGTGTCTCTCTCTCTGTGTCTGTGTCTCTCTGTCTCTCTCTGTCTCCCTCTCTGTGTCTCTCTGTGTCTCTCTCTGTCTCTCTGTTTCTCTCTCTGTGTCTCTGTTTCTCTCTCTGTGTCTCTCTCTCTGTGTCTGTGTCTCTCTGTTTCTCTCTCTGTATCTCTGTGTCTCTCTGTCTCTCTCTCTGTGTCTCTCTCTCTCTGTGTCTGTGTCTCTCTGTCTCTCTCTGTCTCTCTCTCTGTGTCTGTGTCTCTATTTATATTATTTTTGTTTGCTGCAGAATTTGGTCTCTTTCCAGGAACAGGCATCAGTGTTTCTTGCACCTTTCATTGACTGCCTATCCTTAAATGATCTAACTGTATACAAGATTGATGAGAGATTACAGAATGCTGGTATCATCCACTTATACTGGAGTGATTCAAGTTGACACTACAGTGACTCAGTATCGCCTCTTAAGGTACAAGGTGGTATGAGACTGGGTAGGATGGGCCTAGCTGGTTAGCGTGCCAACTTCGATAGACATCTCAACAAATTGATGGAAGATATTTCTTCTAGAATGTTTCTCAGCCGCAGTGGCAGGCCCACACCCAGTGACCATATTCAGTGTTTTTTCATGTGTCTGCAGATACTGATGTCTGTAAATAAACACTTATCAAATGTACAGATCAGCAAATTCCACCAAAATTCCAGAAAAATAATTTAGTGTGAGTAGAAATCGAGAGATCAAACTATAAACATTAATAGAAACACACAAATAAAAACATACTGAGGGGAAAAACATCGAGGCAAATTACTCGTCATCGGTTTGAGGCAACGTGGCTGCACCTGATTCAAACAATTAGCTAAGCAAAGAAGAGAAGTTTCTTAAACGAAGAAAGAATGTTGATACAGTTCCTCAGAAACGGCAAAAAAATATTCTGCAAGTACAACCCAGTCTACATCAGCTATAGGTTTGTGTGGGATTGGCAGAGTGATGATGCTAACTCAATAGACTAGTGTGTGGAGTGTGGTTTGACTGTTTCAGTGAGGCACTAAAATCATAAAAGCATGCCCTGTCCGTGTGCCCTGAATGCTAGGTACATCCTAGTCAGACATCCTGCACAAAGTAAAACACTTTTATGATTAATACTGGGAATTGGTGCTGCCGTCTGCCATAGATATGTGCCGTGAGACGAGTCTACTGATGTTAGCACTTGAGAAATAAAAGACAAAATCAATTTAACATAAGTTTATTATTATTATTATTATTATTTTTTTCTTGTGCACTATTATCCTCTGTATATATAAACGGGAGGCCGCGAGATTGAAGAGTTTGGGAAACCCTGGCCTACATATCCTTTATTTCCAGAATACAATAAATGCATAAGCAAATATGTTTAAACATTAAAACGTCTAAACAGCTGTCCGATACTGATCTTAATTATTGCAAAGGCAAATATTTAACAACGCCAGTATGATGGATATAACCCTGCTTCCTAGTAAAAAGGGAAAATTGGACCTCTTTATCCTTTATGCTTTAGAGAGGCTCTTTGACTTGGAGCTTATTGTTTAGGACTTGCAACTCATTGCTTAGAACTCGGCTAAACACTTCAGCAGCAGCCACTTTACAGCTGGTACCGATGGTCCGTAAGTGCGTTGGAAATGTCCCAGAATCATAATGGAAGTTTTGTAGGAGCTTTGAAAGGCCAGCTGAAATATTGGCTTTGAAATAAAGGTGATGTCAGCTTTGTTAGTTGTCAACCGAGGCCTGGCAGCTGAGCGGCTCGTATGCTGATACACAAACACACACACTGCCAGTGTTTGGCCTGTAAGCAGACTCCTCTGGCCTGTTTTAATCCATTTGGGCACGGTCCCTATCCATTACCAAACCCCACAGTGTGCTGCATGCATACCACACTGTGCCAAGCGACTCAACACATCACGCCATCATTTACCATCTGCATCTCTCTCTCTCTCTCTCTCTC
>CM067495.1:10250961-10292181 GCA_034552555.1 Semaprochilodus insignis
TATGGGTCTCTCTCTCTCTCTCTCTCTCTCTCTCTCTCTCTCTCTCTCTCTCTCTCTGGAAAGCTCTGCCTATGAGCTTTGCTCAGAAGACAGCAGGCCAGCTGAAGGAATATAGAGTGGGTGGAGAATCTAGAGAGAAATACCATTTATGAAATCAGACTTGAGCAATGCATTTGGCCGAAAATTGACCTCTATTGTGGTTTTTGCGTCGGTGAAAACAAATGAATACCCAATATTTATAAGGGAAGTGCTGATGTGGGAAATCTGCATATATCCTGAGTATTTTTAATGGTCATGTGCTTTTGGTCATCTTTCATTACAGCAGCACAGACAGATGTAAACAGTCATGTTAAAAAAAACAACAAACAAACAAAAAAAAAGTTTTAGACAGAAACCTTTACATGAAGGGAACTGAAAGTCGGGGAAATTAACAGAGCTAAAAATGGCTAAATAACAGAAACCAGTGAAACTGCAAAGAAGCATAGTTTCTAATAACTCTCTAATGTTTAGGTACTTGTTGCGTTTAAAGGATTTGAGAGTTGAACTGACTGTCATATCAGACAGTAAAGCTTGTTTGACTTGTGTTTAAGGTGAACTATTAGAATAAGTATTATTGATGAATGGTATATTTAATATTGATATTCTTACCTGTGGTTTATTTATTAGGCCCTGTTAAAACAAAAAAAGTTTAAAATGCTTTACTGCTAGTTCACAGGCAGCTGTTTTGACTCAAGTTTCAGCCTCATACCAGTGGCATCAAACCAAGAAGCTGGCTGTTATTTAAAACATGAGAGGTGTGTGTGTTTTTGAGAGAAATGCAGTAACTTCTCTATCTAAACCGATGAAACCTGTTGATCAGGATTCCTTTTTTGATATCTCAAGTTTTGGTTGAGGCGTGGCCTCGTGACAGCCTTATCTTAGCACTTTCACTCACATGTCTGAAACTGGACTGGCATTTCAGAGCATTGATCTAAAGACCCAACCACTAAAATACAACATGTACAGTCTCCTGGTTAAAATCTGGTTCAGAAGTCCAGTCTGCTGTGGTAATTTGCAGTTGAGACTTTAAGACATGGATTAGCTCTGAGCTCTGTGTATCTGTATATACAATGCACTCTGAGCTGTCCCTATTGACTTGATTGATCTATCCTTTATCAATAATAAGTGAGCAGGACTTTACAAAGTAGTAGTAGTAGTAGTAGTAGTTAAAATTAACAATAATTATGTAAAAACCATAGTAAGTAATTATGGTTGCACATTGCTTTGCAATATTTATATTAAATATTCTTGATATTTTGGATTTATATTGTTGGTCGAGAGGATTTTTGTCCGCTAACCAGTCTCGCAGTTTTTTGATCCGATTTACGTTTTTTTTATTTTTTTTTTTTTTCTTTCCATCAAGAACGAATGGGGTGGAAAAGTACACGCCCATCTACTGTACTTCTGCTCAACCGACAGGCACCATTATGCATACACCATCTCAGGGCTGACTCCTGACTTGTACTCCTGTGTGTTGTTTATTCATCCCTTGTTCCTCCTATAGTGACCACAGCCTAGCAGGAAGTGGGAACCATTTAAGCTGCTCAACCATTCTGCAATTCCTTCAGGAAATGAACTTTTCTACATAATTTTAGCATTTATCGTTTTTCCAACCGGTGTTATCCCTCAGAATGTGCCTTATTCAGCAAGTTGTCCAGCCTGAAATCTCCCTTATTTTCAGAGAGAGAGGGAGGATGAATCTGAATGTGTGTTTTTGCAAAAAGCTCAAACACCAAATAGTAAATTCAGCTTTGCTTATCCTCTTCTACGTTAGAATGCTCCTATGGTAATCAGTTTACCGTTCATATGCATGCGCGTGCGGACAAAGCTAGTCCATTGTTGGGCGTGTGCCACATACATGAAGCATCACGAAAACATTCAGTTTTGGGCTGCGCTTCACGGTGTTTGCCCAGATATTTGCTTTGTCAGGGTTTATGTTTTTACTGTTTTACTTAAGTGTTGAGGATAACAAAGAATAACTAATTGAACCCCATCCAGCGGGACCTGGACTGGGGAGCTGCCTTTGTTAGATACAGCAAACAATGACAGTAGTACAAACAGCAGTACAAACTGTAGACATGGTCTAGGGATGAATCACTGGTACTTGAGAACTTGGTCGGTATTCAGATGCTGAAATTACTGTTGGGGTATTCGTTATGTACAAGTGCGGAGTTGTAAAATCAAGCATGTTATGCTTTGTGGCTGTGAAGGTGAGTGCTTAGAACATTATGATGGATGTGATTCAGAAAGTAGAGGTAGTGATGTCTAGGTTCAAAAATAATGAAAGTTATTTCTCTGCAAGAATGTTACTTTTACAAACTGACAACCTGGAACAGCGTCCACTGCGGAAAAAATATTTACCACTACACCATCTACTCACCATCTAATAGTGTTAGATCTAGTGTTAGCATTGGCTTATTTGCTCTTCTGAAGGTCCTGCTACGGTTATTAACTCTTGTCTGATGACCTACAACGACCAAAAGATTTGTGACCAAAGTTGCCAAAATGTCCTGCTGTGCGTGTCGCTAAATACACATGCTACTTTTTCCTTCCTTTTTTCTTCTCTGCAATTAACTCATTATCTGTTCATTACCTATTAGGGATACTGAACGCACATCCCCAGTACTCTCCTTTTGTCATGTAGAGTTGCCGTATACATGCACCAACGCTTCAGAGCGAAACTACTTGATTGCCTCCTTTCTCTCCTTCATGTCACCATAGAGATGCAGCAGCATGAAGTCTGGGCACCCCCACTTCAGTGCTCTGCAGAATGATTACCTCACCCTTTATGTGTCTGTCTGTCTGTCTGTCTGTCTGTCTGTCTGTCTGCAGTGTTGTCTAGAATTTTTTATTTTTTTCATTTTATGTATTTATTTTTTTAAAACATTCCTCATTCACACACACCACACACACACACACCACACACACCACACACACCACACACACCACACACACCACACACACACACACACACACACACAATCTTTGGCTCGCCAGTCCAGGCCAGTTTTTTAGTCTACACAATAGCAGTGCTGCCCAGGCCATCTGTGTAGCTGTTGACAGGGAACAGATCTCATGGGGAGGGCTGGGGGAGGAAGACAGAAGAAAAGTAGAAAAGAGAAAAGTGGAGTAGAACTGTTGAGAGAAAAAGGGAAGCCAGTGTGGCTAAAGAACAGGAGATTTTAAAAAGGAGAGAGGTCAGTGGGTGCACTGCTATTCTTTTCTTTGCAGGTCCTCCTCTCTTTTTGCATTCTGTTCTTTTATTCCCCCTAATTTGGCTCAATTCAGAACTTTCCAGACCCACATTTCTAACAGAATCTGTCATGCGATTTATAGAATAGAGCAGTGAAGAGTTAAATGATTGAACAAAATGAATATATATATATCATATATATGATCATTTTTGGTGCAAAATTTTGTATTTAGTGGGGATTAAAGCTACATTTTAGTTTTGGTGATATGGAGACATCAGTCTCTGGTGGAAATGTGGAGACTGTTCCCAAAGCGCATGTAAATTGAAATGTAAAATTGATTATTCTGAGAGAACTCTGTTGCACCTTGATGAAAGAAGTGAATTATCTACTATTGTCACACTATTCTCAATTGTAATGTTGATGTTGCATTCAAGGCCTAAACAATCAAACTGGATCTTCTTTTTGATCCTGTCCATGTTATGTTAATACAAAAGGATGTATGACGCGATCCAAAAAACTGCTGCAGAAAGTCTTGTCGGGGGAGGGGGAGTCTTGTAGTGCCATTTTTAACTATTCTTTAAGAAATAGTCCGCAAATAATCTCCAAAGGGTGATGCAGGAGTGAGTGCACTTTAATAGTGCGGTGTAGGTAAGCACCACAGTGCAGTACAGTTTTTGGATGGAGAAGAATGAGACTGCAGTGCCTGTCGAAAGCACAATTTATGGAATGAGCGTTTTTCATTGTGTTTGTTGTAGCTGTCTGTATGATGGCATGGAGGGTTAAATGCGGATGATGGTATTGTAACACCTCTAGTTAGTTCTGAATGAAATCATGGCAGTGATGGTGATTTATTAAGGATTTCTCATACACCTCTGCTTTTTCTCTTTCTTTCCTTTGTTTCTTTAGTTTTTCCTCCATGTTTTCCACGTTGGCATGGTTTATTAGAATGCAGAGGCCTGTGATTGACGCAACCAGCATTCCTGAAATAAATCCACTTTTACAGCTTGGTGTGTGATTGTTAAAAAGCAGAAACAAAGCTCAGCATTGGGCCTTGTACTGAATTACAAATGAGCCCTCATGCAGTTAACAGTAGACACTCTGCAAAGGTCGTGCATTCATGGAATTATTCGTTTTTCACTTACATAACTGCAAAATTTCCTTTGTGACTCGGTATTTCCATGCCTCTTTTATTTTTGCCTTTACAGTCTACAATGAGTTTGACATGATCTCTGCTCTGCTTTGAGGATCGTGGTAGCTTTTTCTATGAATCGTTTGTCCTTTTTGGGTGTTGTTTCTGTTTCCTTTCCTGGTTTAGCTGACAGCTCAATACCTGAGGTGGTTTCATGTTGAAAATACCATTGCCCTTTTCTCTTGCCATTCTTTCTTTTTGTGTTATTGCCAGCTCTTCCATTTAAGCCATAATGATTCCCAATGATACGAATGTACCGATGGCTAGGATACGAATGTACCATTGGCTTTTGTTCAGCGATGTGATTGATTGGTGTGTGTGTATATATAAAAATAATTTATATTTTAGGGATTTTAAATTGAGATTTTATTTATACATTTTGCTTTCATGTTTTTGATCACAGGCCAAAAGACCACAATGTATGAACATAGACCAAATAAATACAAAGAGTGTAAGGTTCGAGGGGCTCGTATGTAACATGTGTTTAACTTGAATACTTGTATTTGTACAGCAAGATGTTAACTGTTTCCTTTCTTTCTTGTGTGTGGGTGTGTGTGTGGGTGTGTGGTGTTTTTATTTTATTTATTTATTTTTTTTATTGTAGTGAAACTGAAGTTGGCCAACCTACACCCTGGGTTTAGTGTGACTACCATTGAATCCAGAGAGCACCTACGGCAGCATCCAAAAACTCGCCAGGCAACGGCGAAGATGAAACCTGATGACGTTGCCGCAGAGCCAACAGAAACCCTGGAGGCAGCGGCTGTTGCTGAGGAAGCTGCTAACGAGGTGCAGCTTCAAGAAGACCCGAGTCAATCACCTCCACAACATGAGGAACCTGAAAATTTACAAGGAGCAGTCTCAACAGAGCCTCCTCCAGAAAAGAAAGCTAACGTCAAGCCATCACAGCCTACAAACAAGACCAAAGCCCCAGTAAAGACCAAGCCAGGTACAGCAGTGACTAAAACAACCACAAGTGCAGCATCTCGTCCTGCTCCAGCTCAAAATAGAGTTGCTAATGGTGTTGCAAGGACCACTGCAAATGGTGCAACCAAGAAACCTGCAGCTGCAGCACCGGAGATGAAGAAAATTGGTCCCACAGCTGCAGCCAAAAAAGGCCCTGCAGCTGCAGCACCGAGGACCCAGACGAAGGTGGCTGATCGAAAACCTGTTGGAACTGCCAGACCAGCAGTGGCCTCCACGAACAGCGGTACCAAACCAGTAGCAGCTACCAATGCGGCTACGTCACTGAACAAAAAGCCAGCCCCAGGAGTTAGCAGTGCTGCAGTCAAGCCCAAGGCTGCAGGTAAGAGTCTATAAACCTGTTACAGCAACTGGAATTGCACTACTGGGTTGAGTTGTGTAGCTGTTCTAAATTTAATTATAAACATGGTTATATTTAGCTTGTCTAGACAGCTGTTTTTTTATTAATATGTAAGTACTATTAACTATTAAGTGCATGCTTTTAGGTGATTTTTGTCAAATGGTAAAATGAAAATTAGCTATAAACATCTTCTGACTTTGCCTTTGAAACCTGTACAACACAGGCCACAGTCTCTTACCCTCATATGGTAGGGCTTCTCAACCTGTGGGCCATGAAGCACCCTCTAGTGGTCCGTAGGCCCATCCTCAGAGAGAGGCAGGTAGTTGAACATCAGTTTGAGACAGTGTGTGGAGTGTGGTTTGACTCTTAAATCATGTGCTAAGTCTAAGTGTCCCCTAAAGCTAGCTAGACATGTTGTACGGAGCTTTTACGATGGCTGAGGAATTGGTGCTGCCGTCTGCCATAGATACGTGCCACAAAATGAGTCAACTGACGTTGGCACTTGAGCAATAAAAGAAAAATGATTTTCCATAAAAAAGTGGAGTTTTGTTTTCTCGTGGGCCGTTATGCTCTTTAGTTCTAAACAAGAGGGCCGCGAGCTTGAAAAGGTTGAGAACCCCTGTCCTAGAAAATGAAGGGTAAATGTCAGTAAAATGTTTCAGTGCTTGTTTTTCAAACAGCCTTGTTTTTTTGGGGGTTTTTTTTGGTTTTTTTTTTTTTTGCACTCTTTTCCCTAGTTATTTTACTCGTTCTTTATCCACCTCTCTTCTCATTTTGTCATCTTCTGCAGCCCCCAGGCCAGCAACCGCACCTGCTGCCAAACCAAGCACCACCTCCAGGACTGCTCCTGCTACAAAGACAACCAGGTAAGCCTAACCGGAAAGTATTGCAATGAACACTGACAGTGTTGGGTGTGGATATTTTTCCTCTGGATTTAAACGGGAAGTAGTATTTGCACTGGGGGTATGAAATGTTTTTTCCTGCTGTTCCCAAAACTAAAATTGAACAAAAAAGACAAATGGTAAGTAGCATTTTTGGCATTTTCACTTTTTACGTTTTCAGCTTTAAGTGTTAATGAGGGTTTGTGTTTGAGAGCCTCCTAAGCCAAGTTGCTAGACTTCACTGCTTGCAAGATGTAACAAAACTATCTAAGGCTAAATTACTTTGAGGTCAAACATCTGACCTGAAAACATGTGTAGAGGCTGCATACATTTCTCGCATTAAGACTAGTGTCAAGCTTTGTGATGTTTGCACGTAATCCAGAAATAAATCTCTTTGTAATCTTCGTAATCTCCTGTTCGGTTGCTTTGCCCAGTGGGCAGAGCTATAACTCCCTAGCCAGTGTTTCATCAGCCAATCGGAGAAATGCTTAACGAATATATTTGATGGGAATGATTTAAATGAGATGCAAAAGCTGAAATGTGGTGTTTTCAAGAATGAAGTCAAGTTTGGAGAGGGTTGCATGTACATTCCTGTTTGTGTGGTTTTTACTAGAGCCAAGTGTGTAATTTACAGAGTAGTTTTTGAAGCTGCTTCAACCAGGTCACTTGAGTTGACAGCTGCCAAATCGAGAGGTTTGGTGGGGATTTTGCATTGAAGCCGCTGCTTCAATAGTGGTATTTGACTGCTGGCTTTGGCAGTAAATTAGCCTCCTTTTGGTTTGTTGGCTCATACTCGTTTCCTCATCTGAATCAAACATGCATGGGGAATGAAGTCGGGCCTTGATTAAGGGAACGCTCCAGTGTTTCATCCTAATCTCAATCTGCCACATCTGTAGCATGCAGTCAGTTACCACAGACATTTTCCAGCTATTCTTTTATCTGGAATTGCTGAAGTTTGGTCTTTGGCTTTCCCAGGAGGGTGAGTCAGCTTTTTGTAGTATTTACCAAGGATGAATAACAGATTGTCGGTTTACTTATGCTGACTTTGTCTGTTTTAAGCCTTTAATTTTGTTCTTGAGTTCAATGTTCAGCTTTTATTTTATTTCAGTGAAATACTGATTGTTGCTGTAGCAACTGCTGGCTGACCTCCTAATGCAGTGCCTTATTGGATGAAGGGCTCGTCAACATAAATCCTACTGTACACATGGCCTCAAGAAAAATGAGCATCCCCACAGGAAAACATACAAAACCCCTTTAGTTCATTTAGTTTTGAGAGCACTCTAGCGCTGTCCCCAGCAGCTGACTGTTCTGTTGAGTACATTTCTGAAGTGTTTTGTTGGCTCCCATCTGAACTGGAATGGGTTCAGACAGTTTTACAGATGGACATTTATCAGCCTGTACAAACTCACCCAAACTCAGCAATTGTGCTTGTGTCTTGTACTTGTAACATGCATTGAGGGCACAGCAAAATAATTTTTTTCAAACAATTTCCCCGATCAGATTTGCTGAATACTTGTGGAAATAATAATTCCAGTGTTCATCGTTTTAGCTAAAATCATACAGCCCAAGTTACCCTGGTTTGCTGCAAGTCTAGCCTCACGAAGTAAGACGTGATCTCATCATGAGGATACATGTCTAGGAACAACTTGGTAAATGCCATATGGTGAGCCTGTACAAGGGTGTGGTCGGCCAATGTGGTGATGGACAGACTTTGGGAAATGGAGCAGCAAAAGACAGAGGGAGGATACGACTGACCAGGAGAAGGGTCATACGGAGGGGGTATGCAGTAAAGTGCACAGAGGAAAGTAATGACCTGCTAATTTGTAATACTCTGGGGGAATTCTGAGACTTGCATGTTCTGCTAGGGCAGCACAATATTTCATTTGCTAATCACAGTATTGCTTTTTGCAATACTGATCTTGCAGAAGACCTGAAAATGCTAATGAGCCCATGGCTGATTATACTGATTTTTACTGAGCACTGTGTGCACCCTGATCAGTTCCAGATGGTATCCAACAATGGTACAATCTTTGACAATGTCAAATTATTGAATTACTAATGATTCTTTTTTTATATACTCCAAGGCATATAGCAGTATACATCTGTAAAACCACAGTGCATGTATACTCTCTCTATCTTGATCATGGTTTTATACTTTTTTTTTTCCCCCTCAAATTCACATTCTCTGCCTATTGGTCCTCAGTAGGGTGTTAAAGTATTTGGCAATTTACAATTGGGGGAAAATAATAAGGATTGACACTGAACCCAGGAAATGGAATTTTGACATTAATCCAATCAATGCATTTACATGTGCTTGGGTAATCTGATAATGGGGAAATCTGGATATATAGGAGTTGGGCAGTAATCAGAATTCTGTTTTGCAAATAAAATTACTGAAGGTGTGGCCATAAGTACTGTGTAATGTAAAACTTAATGCTGCAGCTTTATTTTTAGAAGATGAACATTTAATCATTCATTTTGTCAAGCATGTAGCCGCTCCAGATGTGTTTGTTGCCATCTTGTAGTTGCTTTTTCCACTACTGTGATTGGTTTTTGGACTGAGAAATCTAAAAGAAATCAGAGTAAGGGTATACATTCTCAGAGAACTCAGATTACTGAGCTAAAATCTAGCTCTCATCATCAGATTACATCAAAATCAGATTTGTCTTAATCTGAACTAAAATGCAAGAATGCTGTTTACATGACCACTTGGGGGGAAAAAAACCTACAGAAATCGGAGTATAATCAGATGATTGCAGGCAAATGCATGTAAACACATTCAGTGATGAAGCCCTTCTGTAGGTGTGGGTTTGTAGTCTTAATTTGCGGGAGGTTTTATCCTTAGTTGTTATAATCAGGGCGGAGTTTGACCCTTAAGCTTTGTGGTTTTAATACTGAAGTTGTGCTAAATTATATATTTTATATTTTTTGTTTTTTAATACATCTCGTATGTAATTGAGATGCACACCTCTTACATTTTCACACAAACACAGCCCAAGGTCTGAAAGATTATGGATGAACCCACCGTCCAACCCACCCCCCTAAAATGTGTCTCACAGTGGTATGTCTGACAGACTCCAGAAACCAAAGAGGATGGGGGGATTTATTCTGGTGTGTGCCAGGCTTTGGACTGCATCTTAACAGAAACATTCCCTTTGTGTGCCGGTGTCTGAGGAAAGACTGCCCGTCTCTTTTTGTCTGACAGTTTGTAGGCTTTTCTGGTGGTCACACAGCCTTTGACTTAAACTAAACTTAAAGCTTGACTACTATCAATTTTCAGTGGTTTGGGGGGGGGGGGCTTGGCTTGTCTCTCCTCTCCCAGATCAAGCCTCTTGGATTTTTCTGCTTGGGTAAGCTCTGCAGCAAAGCTGGTTTTGGACAGCAGTCAGGCCAAGCAAACGGTACGTTCCAGAGATCGGTCAGGACAGCGTTGTAATTCACTGTGGTGATGGAAGAAATGCTGTGTGTGGGAGGGAAAAGTCTGTTTGCAATTGAATTTGAGCATCACTAATCTAGACGTGTTTTTAAAACTTAATAAACTGAAATGCCTTAAAATGCCAAATAGGCCAGTTGCCAGTTTCGTGACGTCTGATCTTTTTTCCTTTGACCCATTTGAATTTTCCTGTCAGTCGCAGCACAAACTTGGAGAACAATCTAATTCGACGTAAGAGTGCCTGTTTAGCTTGAATGTACTATGCTGAACTTTAATATAACATTTTATATTTATATACATTTATATAGATGAGGAAATGACTGCTGTAGGGTAAACGTGAATTCCCCTCGCATTAGAAAGAAGCAAGACAAGGTTCATTAAAAGATGCTTAAAACCTCTTGCAGTCCTTTTGAGAACAGGCTAAAGAGGGCGCTAAAGCTGTTTTGGCTGTGGACGATTTTGCTTTCTTTCCTAATTTAATAAACTTTTTGAAACTAAACCAACTAACACTGTCAGTCTAGGAGGAGTAGCTGTCCTGGAGAGAGATGTTCAGACCAAGGTTTTCTTAACATAATTTTAATGGAAGTGCAAAATTAAGTTTTTATTTATTTGTTTTTATTGCCAATTACTCATTCGTGGTTGGAAACAAACAGCATAAAACTTTCTTTGCCTGTCTGTCAAGGTTCTTTAATGATCTGTAATTGCACCTCATTTGGGTCTCTCGGCTTGGTCAAGCATAGCCTTTCGCTTGTTATTGTTTAAATGGCTTATGACATGGCGTGCTATGACATGACCCTTTTTTAAACCTTAGATCTGACATGATGGGGTGAATGATCTTGACAGGGATAGGGGTTCGATTTATGCCTCCTTCCTCTTGGCGGAAGCTTTTGTTTGTTTCTTTCCCATTAGAATCCGAGGTAATTGGGTTTTGTTGTTGCTGCAGATGTTGCAGTACTACATAAGTAGATTACACTGCTCTACGTTGGTGCCTACATTTTATTCAATTTGTTGTCTTTGCTGTACTAAGCTTTCACGGTCTGCAATTTCCTTCCCCATCCATCCTTTCATTCATGCTACGCCCTTTTATTCACCCATCAGCTTATGAAGTTGTCCGTCTTATTTTCCTTAGCCCAATTTGAGTCCATCAGTCATTTTGATCCTTGTAGATTGATGGAGTCTAAGGAGGAGTCGCAGATCTTGTGTTGTGGTTCCAGAACACTCGCCCATTGTTGCGGAGTGATTTGTGGAGGCGATGTTATAGTGCAGCCATGTGGGGCCCAGGCATCTAAACATGTAGTGCATTGTGTGCACATATAAGGAATACGTTCACTATCCATTTTGTCCACGTCACAGCTAAAAAATTACACCCCAAGCCCCCCCCCACCCCCCCCCCCAGCACTGCATTTTCTACAGGCTGGCTAATCCATGAGTCCTTTTTGTTTCTCATCTTCTGAGGTCTTTTCCTAATGTCTTGATGCTGTTTAAGAAGTACAACAAGGGATCTTTTGGTTTTAGTCAAGAGAATCACATCTGCAAACTTCACAGCTTGTTTCATTTGCTGTTTATTGATGCATATGATTCTGGATAAATGTAATATCCTGGTATCTCCGGTCATTGGGACCTGTCAAGGGTGTTAATGGTTTAGATTGGATTGCATAGACATTTAGTAAAGGGTAAACAGAAAGGAGGGAGAAAGGGAGGAAATTTTTTAAGCCACCAAGTTAATGTGGAAGTGCTCCACCACTACCATAACAATAAATGCCTTGTCAGCTTTTAAACCCTTCCTTCCCCTCCCATATGAGGATAGAAAGGATAAGAGCATAGCAGCTGTATAGCAGGCTTATGAAGACTGATTAGTAGACTTTCTTTTCAGCACACTAAGCAAAACACTAAATTATTTAGCCCATGGGCTATCGGCTGATTAAATGAGCTCAGGTGTTGGCCTACCAGCTACATCCTAGACTGCTTATATGGTACAAAATGGAATAGAACCAAGACAATTTAAGCAGCCATGTGTGTATGAGGGAGGAGATTTCATGAACCCAAAAACCTAAAGTCTGAAGTTCACTTTTAAGCCATGATTAAAATCACTACAAAAGATGCATCAACATTTCAGAGCTGCAAATGCAGGCCTGATTACTATGCTCATTTCTTCCAAGTTGCAACAGTCAAATTCCTTAAAAAAAAGACAACTGGTTACCAGAATAATCAAAAATCTGTGTATTTATGCACATCGATTTGGGAGTGTTTTTTTTTATTTTTTTTTTTTTTTTTTTAATTAATCTGTATTTTCTCACTGTAGGCCTACAGCACCTGCCCCTCACTCTACCATTTCTTCGGCTTCAGTAAAACCAACAGTCACCGCTACAAAGCCAGCGCCCTCAAGAACGGTCTCGGCCCCCTCTGCTGCCCGCACTGCATCGTTACAGCCCTCTAAAGCCTCAGCTACAGCTGTAGCAGCTAAGAAAGGTAGAGTTCTTTTTGTGCTATATTCATTAACATTGTGTTTGTGGGCTTGAGTAAAACTTCTTTCCCCAGTACAATCTTTAGTGACTAATGTTTACATCCAGTTGAATAACCTCTTCTTTCTTCATTCTAGATGTTGGTAAACCTTCCACCAGTGCACTTGCCAGAAAACCAGTTGGCACAAAGACCACCGCCCAACCTACAGCTACAAAACCTGCAAAACCTGAACCCCCCAAATCAGCTACCGCTGCCAAACGGCCGCCTGCAGACACCAAAACAACTCGACTAAAGCCAGATGACAGTAAGCCTTTACCAACACGGAAGGTCCCTCCAAGTCCCCGAAATACTTCCTCGCGGCCTGCTTCAAACAAAACAGCTACCGCATCCAACAGTCAGAAGCAGGCAGGCAGCAGTACCCCGGTTGCTGTGAAGCGGCAAGCATCCAAACCGACACAGTCTGTTTCACCGTTGGTCATCAAGGGAAAGCCTTCTGAAGAACAACATGCAGCAGAGCTTGTGGAGCCCTCATCAGCTTCTGTGGACACTGTGTCTCCAGCAACAACTGCGGGCTTAGCTGCTGCACCGTCTGTTCCAGAAGTTGAAGCTACTTCTGCAGCAGAGTTAAAAGAGCTGCCAAATGAACAGAGCAGTGCCTTTGTGGAAGTTCAGGGAGATGAAGTGGCAGTGTCTGCCTCAGAGGCTTCAGATCTGGAGATTGCTCCCACCATGGGGCAAGATGTTGATTCATTAGCCATACAGCCACAGGCTCAAACGCCTTCTCTTGATGTGTCTAGTCCTCCATCGGTTTCGTTTGGAGAAGAATTCAAAGAAGGTGATGAGTCCTATATTTCGGTCCAACTTCCAGCAGCACAGGAAGTAACACCACAAGAACCTGTAACGATTCCACCATTTGAAGTATGTGTTGCTGCTCCAGTGCACCCTAAAGGCACAGAGGTGGTTGAGAAGGCAGAGCAGCTAAGCCACAATGATGTCGATGAAGAGGAAGAGGAGAAGGAAGGCAGTCAGCAGGTATCTGTGTCCGACATGAGCGGTACGCAGCCTACAGAGGAATCCCGGCCTGGTTCAGCGGGATTGACTGGATCAGTGTGGCGGGCTGGAGGTTTGCTCTCTGAACCTGACTCCGAGGATGTCAGTTGCAGTCAGCAGGGGGCCTCGGAGCTTAGTGCTCCTGGTGTCCTTGAGGGCACTGAAAGTATGGATGACCTTGGTGAAGCTAGCTTGAAAGGTGCCGATGGTGAAGGTGCATCTGCAGGATCTCCAGACTTTGAGAAGGTCCCTGACATTCCAGCCAATGAAGATGATGACGACGACGATGACTATGAAGATGAAGATCGTGTGTGCGACATGGAAGTGGGATCAGAAAGAGCAGAAGACCCACACAGACAGCCTCATGATAATGAGGATGAGGAAGATGAAGATGTGGAAATGGCTAGCGAGGGTATTACTGAGAGTGGGCTTGAAAGTTACGGAAATGCAGATGAAGATGACTTTGTAGAAGACTACAGATTGGACAACTTAAACCGCATGCAGCCTCCACCCATTGTTCCTTCTGCACCTCCTGCAGCTCTTTGGGAGCAAGCAAATCCTTTTGCTGATCCTTGGGTTCAGCCACCACAGCCAGACCCTATTTTCCCATCAATCCCTTCCTCTAGTCCCTGGCAAGAAAACTTGGAAACCCCAGTCCAAAGTCAGCTGGAGGCAGAAAAAGCCAAAAGAGGTCCCTCATGCTACTCCTCAGCTCTCATGGAGCCCTTTCAAAGCTCTCCTCAACTTGCACCAGTGCCTTTTGCAGAGGACGCTAGCCTCAATCAAGGCTTGGCACCTCATCCCCAAGACATGTCCCAGTCCAACACTGCAAGTGGCCCAGAACAAACTGCCCACAGTTGCAGTGACACCAGCACGCCTGAGGAAGTTAAAGACTATGATATAAGCTCTGGAATGGAGAACCAACGCCAGCAGGTTGCACCAGTCAGTCCCCTTCCTGCTGCCCTGCCTGACATCATGCAAGATCTAGGCATTCGACTTGAACAAGGTGATGAGGAGGAAGAACCCGAGACTCTGCCTGCTGATGATGTGTTGGGTGGTCCAGCAACTGCACCAACATCTGTACCATCTTCCCCTTCTTCGGCCACCGAAGATGAGGCTAGCGACACCGAAGGAGAAATGCAAATCAGCGAATCCAATTTGGAACCTGTTGCCGCTGGCAATGAATGCTTTGGCAGCACGCAGGTGGCCCACAGTTTACCTACCTTAGAGGAGCGTGAGGATGCCGGTGTTGAGACAGAAGGAGGTGGTGGAAGTGACACCCCTCAGTCTGCCACCTCAGCTGCCTCCTATGGGTTTGACTGCACCACCACCTCTAACTCCAATGCCCAGTCCACCACTGAGAGTTGCGCCAAAAGCCCAGGTATTTTCTCCCTGGAGAATGAAGAGCAGCTTCCAGAGGAGGCCAAAGATCCATCACTCATAAAGGAGCTAACTCTTCAGACAACCTGTGTTCCTGGAGATGTTGACCAGCTTCACCTCGAGCAACAAGGCGATCCACAGCTCAACTCGGAGCAGCAGTACATGCTGTGTGGGAAGGCTGGCGAGGAGTTGCCAGAACCTTGCACACAAGGTGGTACCGAGTCTGTCGAGACAGGCTTGGTGAACCCTTCCTCCTCACAGCACCAAGAAGAGGACTGGGACCTTGATGCTCAGCATCCCTACTACTCTACTATATGTGAAAAAACTGATAGCTCCTTGGCAGGTAATGTATAGATCGCACTTCGTAAATGCACCTTTGTGTCCCTTGTCTCATTGTCAGGGTCTTTCCAGCTTTGTCTTAATGTCTTAAAGTAAAAGAGGGAAACATTTTAAGAGTAGGGGAAAAGAGGCTGATGAGAATGACGGTGACACCCTCCCTGCAGCATATTACTAGTACAGTTACATTTAATGGGTACATGGCTTAAATTCCTGTATGTGCAATAGCTACTGCTATTTACAATTAGGGCAACAGTTTTTCTCTCCTTTTTAAGAAAACTAATGGTGTTACGTTGAACTGGCATGAATTGTTGTGGAGTTCTGAGAATGGAAAAAAAATGAAGTATTGAAGCAAAACAAGAATTGTGGAATGGACTTTTGATGTGTGTATTTATCCAAACCTTTTTACTGAAAATGCTAATTGTTTTGTATTATGTTTATTTACTCAGTCGTTTCAGTTGTCTGTCCTCTTTAACCTTACTCCTCTCTCCCCTTTCATGCACATGCCCTGTTTATCTTCTGCACTTTAGGGTTTGTTTAACCCTTACCCTTAATGTTGTGATAACCATTTGTTTTTTTGAGTACTTGCTGTCGTAGCTTTAAATAAAGGTTAGACATTTAACACAACCCTTCTCTTCCCAGTATATTTCTTCAGAGTCTTGGAGGATGATGGTGACTGCTTTTCTAATATGGAAATTCACTGTTTTATCATTCTAGTGAGGAAGCTTGGTCTTACTGATCAGCCATGGTACCTGCAATGGGTTGAATATGCCGTACGTTCAGTTTGACGTTGGGGAACAGCACAGTTTAATAGCTAATCAGTTCATAGAGTTTCATAGAGGCCACATTTTGTAGCAAATCACCATAGATAACTTCTGCTGATTTATCTTCTTACAGCTACTCCTAAAATGCAGTCAATACAACGTGATTGATCAAGTCATCCTATATTAATCAGTTTTGCCTTTTTTGGGACGGATTGGTTGGTGAGCCATTTCCCCACTAAACTGCTGCCTAAAGATGTGTTGGGCTACTTCACACTACACATTTAGTAAAAAGTGAATAGATTTGTTTGGATGGACTGATCCCCCTACTTTTCAAATGCCTGCAGATATAACCACTACCAAAGTTGGATGAACTCTTTAGGCAACTTCTAGTTTTGTTAGTATCATTGGTTGAAAGCGGTACCTTGTTTTTCAATCTGCAGCATTATAACTGGTTTTCTAGGCCAACGTCAGCAGTTTTTCCATGGAGAAGATGGAGAACATTTCTGCTCTCCTGCCCCAGTGTGCTTCCACTTCTGTTCTTGTGTCCCCCAACCCCCACCTTTATTTATTATTTTTTTTTAATTATTAGTTTTATTTATTTATTATTTAAAAAAAAAAAAAAACTGTCTCTCCCCCTCGATTCCCACCATCCTGAGGAGGAAGGAGAAAATGCGAGATCTGATCCTTCGAGGCTTCTGGATCTCATTCTTTATCAAGGTGCTTAGTCCTCCTCTCCCTTTCTTCTCCTTTTTTTTTCTTTTTATAAATCCCTACACCTCCTTGTGGTTTGGTTTTTCTGCTGTTTGTCTGACCTCCACGACTCAGGACTGGCCCAAGTGCACTGCTTTGATTAGCAACCAAAGCTGATTTTGGTTAGTAGATCTTGTTAAAGAAGCTGGCTGGCACATTCTGACTCGCAGTGAGACGACATCAAGTCTGTTCACTTGGATGCACCAAAGTACACGCACACCTAAACTAAATCAGCTTACACTTATTTTGCTCACTGTATGTGAACTGCATGCCTGCCAGAACTGTGAGAGTTCGGTGTTCACTACGGTTGCTTGACGCATGTTGTCGTGTTGCGTGTGCATATGCATGGAGCTCATGTGCTTATCACATAGGAATAAGCTTGGATTCACCAACAAAGTCTATGCTCACTGCTGCCTTATTTTAATATGCATGGTGAGTGCTTGGTCTTGCATGTGTGTTCACCTAATTGCCCTGTTGAAGAGGGTTGTTTTAACCTCACAAACCTTTTTTTTTTTTTTCTCCTGTCTTCACAATAGTCAGTGGTTATTGCATATACAGGGTGTGGCCGCTTTCACTGCACAGACAACTTCTGCACAAAATCTGTTCACCAGTTTCTTATTCTGAACAATGTAATGCAAATGTACCGAATGTGTTTTGTCTCTGTGCTTATCTATGCCTTGCTTAGCCCTCCATTGTAATATGCTTTACACCCAGTTCTCCCTTCTCCATCTCTTCTTTTAATGCCGTATTCCCACTGCACCCTGCACTTTTCTATTGCTTTGCCACCCTGTCCCTCTTTGATCTAACACTTACTTGAACCATTTTCCTTGTTCACAGGAAGAAACAGCCAGCACCAACAAGAAGTCCTCACCATCCACATGACCATGTCACCCAAACGCCGTCATAGGGCACCTGTGAATCACCCAAACAATGTCCCGCGTCTTCCTACGGACCTTCCTCCAAGAATACCAGGTGTGGGACCCAATGCCCAGCTCCAGCGGCTAGAACATCACCAGCAACAGATCCGGCAGATTGAAAAGCGGCGAGAGCAGCAGAGCCAGTGGGCTGAGTGTCAAGAAGACGAAAAAGAAGTGGAGAAAAAAACTGAAGGCAGCAGTTATCGCAGTGATGATCAGCTGGAGAGAAACCAAATGAAGGAGTTGGAGGAAAAGAGGGCAAGGGAGGAGAAAGAGAAGGAGTTGGAGGAACAGAGGAGGGATCTGCTTCAACTGCAGATTCAGCAGCAGCAGCAAGAACTGAAGCAGAGGCAACAGATCATGCAGTGGCAGCAAGAGCTAGAGCAACAACAAAAGCACCAAACTAACCAAGAAAAGGCAGTTACAAAGGTTCTTCTGTCCCCTTCTGGGCTTTGCACTATCTATGAGGTGCTGGAGACCAGTGATACAGAAGAAGACCTTAAAGATGACATGGAAGAGAAAGACATGGTGGAAATGGAAGAAAATATTGAATATGAAAACTCCAAAGATCTGTGTAACAAGACAGAGGCAACCAAAGGTCCTTCAAAAGACAACATGGTGTCTCTCCCTGCACAAAGCACGTATTCTCTGAAACTCATTGAGGACCAAGTTGGGTTATCCCACCCTGCAGTTCCTGACGTTACTCCTCTAAATTCCTCAGAGCACCCCTCACCTCTGGAGCTGGACTGGGGCAAAAAGGTTGACATTGTCCAGCAGCTGATAAACCAGTCATTGCTGTTAGCTGGAGACAACTGCTCCTCACTGCTTCTTCTGCCTGGTGGGGCAGGTGGGACTCTGAGTCCCCTGGAGACCAGCCTGTGGCCCAACCTGTTGCCTCCACTTACTCAGCCTTCTGCCACGGTCACTTCTGTGAGCAGCTTTTCACCAGAGGCTTCGGGTAGCTCTCCTCAAGGGGAGTGGACAGTAGTAGAGCTGGAGACTCATCATTAAGGTTAGTGCAGAGTTCTAAAAACCGGTCTTCAGACAGTCCACAGGGGGCAGGGGGTGCACTAAGGACCTGTTTGAAAAGCTCTGAGTTAGAACTGGTAGGTTCATTTAACTACAAGTGATAACAAAATATGAGACAGGAATTTAGACTCGAGGTCTAGATTTGAAGACCTCAAGTCTGGTGCACCGGCCATCAGTTCCATCAGCAAACTTGATTTAACTCATCAACTGACAGGGATTTGGGCTCTTTTGGGCTAAAATTGCTGTCCCTTGGTGTAGAGCATGGGGTCTTGGTACTAGTGATCTGTTACCCCGCAAGGTTTACCTCCAGATCTGATACACCTGGTTCAGGTAACGAAGGCCTGAATATTAGATGTAGATGTGCTGGAGCTGAGCTCTACAGGGTGGTAGATCTTCAGGACTGGGCACCCCTTGTGTAGAGGGCTTAAAGTGTTGAATTGACTATTTCCAAACTGAAAGTATGTGGGGCCATTTTCCATTCATAGTAACTAATTTACAAACAAGGTGTTTGAGATCTCTATGGAGAATTGTATTCCCATTCTTCCCCTCAGTCTCAATTTTAACACTGGTGAGTCATCATGTACATTTCCTCAGCACTGCCAGATGGCTTTGCTATTTCACACCAGCCCTCAGAGCCAAAAGGCTGTTTATTTAATCAGGTGTATTAAACGCCTGGCTACCTTTCACTTGGCACATTCATCATTCATCTGTTTAGCTACATCAGGTAGGGTAGTCTGATTAGGAAATGGAGGTATTTTTGTCTTCTGTGGACAATGCTCTTCATGTCTGCAGGAAGGCTTTTGTAATCCGAACCCTTCCAAAAGATTTTTCTGTGAAGGCTTTTACAACAAGTAAAACTCAATGTTGCTTACTGACCATGCTTTCTGTTTTGCCAGGGTCATTTTTAAAGCACTGCAAACCACTAAGGTACTAAGATGGAGGAAGCACAGTATTTTATTAGGTGAGCTATCCACCGTGTTATTGAAGATATAAAGGTTACTCTTCAGTCGTATTCTTCTGTCATAATACTACTGGGAACGAACTCTAGAAGCATTGAGGATTAAGCCAAGGCTTACTTCCTCCTATTAACTTTTTCACCAAAAATGAAGGAAAAAAACCCCCAAAAAACAAAAAAGAAAAACCTTAAAATATGAAGGAAATATACTACACATCTTGTATATTGGATTGAATCACTTTTTGAAGTACAGCCATTATTTGTACTGTAGCAACATGCGAGCCGTTATGTAGCATATTAAAACATATAAAGTAGTAAATTATAGGAATTATTGAGGTTGAGCGAAAAGGTTAAGGTTTGTTTACTTATCAATAGCAGGCCTTGCAGTCTAAGATGAGATAAATTAAGGCGCCAAAACAGTTATACATTCATTGTGATAAAAGGGAAAGCAGGGACTTAAATTACTGAATAATCAGCAAAACTGTAGCTCACACTGCAAAGATGGTGCTCATTACTTGGAAGATGTATGGTGTTCTGAATATGAATATTCCTTCATAAGCACAGCAAGTGCCACAATACGGTAGTTTTCTAAACCGAAGTTGTTCAAATGCACTGGTAACAGTCTCTAATAGGTGACAGCACTGAAAAAAGCCATACAAGATCTTGTTTGTTGTGCCTCATTAAATGTCCTGAATTTTTTTTCTTGTTTTTCCATCTTCTGTATATTGTCCTTCACTGTGACTGACATGATGTGCATGTCAAATTCCTTATATAATAAAAATGTCTTGTGTATGTCTTAATGTTCTGTATTATACTGCTAGACCCCTAGTAGACCTGATGTTTTTGTATATTTGACATTTTTTTTCTGGTTTTGTGGCCACGTTATAAAATGTACACTATCAAAGACTGCTGTAAATTGGCACAACTGCACAAGACATTTGTTTTTAAGCTAGCTCATAGTTAACTATAGTTGACCCCCTTTGTGTTGTGATTGTCATTGTCTTTAAAAGGTACTGTATGTATGAAATTGTTTTATTATGATAAAATACCGTAGGTATTTAAGGATGTAGATTTGAAATGGATGAAACTGTTAGTTCTTTAGTCCATGTTGTATGAAGATGTAGTATGTGGTTGCACATATGTAGATTATTTATTTGCAGAGTATACACATAGGTGTTTTAGACATTAGCTTTAGTTTCCTTTTGAAAGGCTTTTTAAGAAAAAAAATACTTGGGTTTCAGTCACTGTACACTACAATCAGGGAGTTAAATGTTTCCAGGTATATTCAGACCAACACTGTTTTGCTGTTCACAGTTTTTGAAATATCATTTTTAATAATATCATGGTTATCAGGCTTACTGTACTGAAGATGTTTGTATTTAATTATTCACTGTGAATAACTGAGCTTAAAGGAGGAATCAAAACTGACCAATGTGACGTGTCCTTTTACTACACATATCAACTCTGTGATAGGCTCATACTAATTATGCACAACGAAGGAAAACGATTTAGTTTTATGGACGTCTCTGACGTGTATGTATATTTTTGTAATTTATTTTAAAATGAAAGGACGCATTATTTTTGTATTTGGTTCTGTTTGTAAAAGTGGGCATCAAACAGTGGCAGCTCATTTTAATTGGATGGAAACGTTTTATTGTTAAAGTTTTACTGTTGGTTTGTTATGCATTTTTTTTTTTCTTCAACAATTAGAAATAAAACTGGATTAATGTATAAAACATGGGTTTTACTTTTTTTTTTTAATGTTTTAACTTTGATTATATATATATATATATATATATCAAACACACACAAACAACCTAGGAGAAACATGGAACAAAGTCAAGCAACCTTTCAATTAAAAAAAATAATAATAATAACTGGGTAATTCTGATATTCTGAAACTTAAGTAAATGAAATAAAAACATTTATAAAGAACAGTTATATTTAACTGCACTGGCTGAAGAGTGCCTTATCACTGGCTCTTTAAGTTGCTCAAACATTACTGCTTGGACCTGCCTGAGACAACAACACCCCCAGAAGGCGGTCTGTGGCAGTGCAGGATGATGGCTCTTCCTCACCCAGAGACACTAGCTGCTTGTACTGACCCTGAGGAACGGTGCACAAAACCCTACAATGCAAACACAAGTATCTTGCTGTACATGTAGCTGCACAGGTACACTGAGGTCTGGTCAGACAGCAATACGTGTGTTCAGGCAGTACTTTCCTGTCTAGCTACATTTTTAGGACATGAAAAAGCTAAAAACTTTAAAAAGAAATCAACATGCATTTTTGCATAAATTTCCCTCTGCAGAGCCAAACACCATAGCACTGTGCAGTACGCTAGATTCTGCATAGATTTATATCTGAACATGAATGCTGATGTAGGGCTATTTTAGCTCTGATTACCTGAGCTAAATCTAGTGCAAAGTGCTTCATACATGCTGGATGGGGCCTGAGTCTGTTGGGCAGGATATTTATATGTATCATTAATGTGAGGGATTACATCACAATATGGACTTCAGAGCACATTGTGGATTTTATTTGAGTCTGTTACCACTCATAGATGTCCTCAGTGTCTGGGTCAGGATATGTCTGCACCCACTGCCCTATAGACCACATCCTCAGTACTGCTCGGCCCTCTGCTCTCATTTCTCTCACAGCTGCTTCTTCTCCATCCAGCACAGGGACAACCTCACAGCACAGGAAATAACTACAACAGGATTATATCATAATGAACTTCCTTTGTAAGCACAAAATAATATATGTGCTATGAATTAAAGCTATAATGTTGCATGAACTGTGGCAAACAGTTACAGCTAGACTGTATGCATAAAGGCCTGTAGACACCAGCTCATTCTTTACTGGATATTGGAATACTGCCATGAGGATTTGATTGAGCCACGAGCATTGTGACTATACTTCTACAGTCACAACACAACAGACCCGAATAGGAATGATAATCTAAGCATGTTTACGTACAATTAACACTTGATATGAACTGCTACGAATGGCCACTTCAGGAGGTTTTAAATCATGTATGTCACGACAAAGGTGAATACAACATCCATCCCTCTTTCATCTCAGCTGTAAGAGAATTTGGGCCAGTTATCTCTTCAGTTCTTGCAGAATGTACAATATAACAGCACAGAGCAAAACCCACGGCGTCATCTCTCTATCACTAAAATAATGCTTTGAATTTGCATGTAATATGGAGAAAGTGATGCAAACCAGATTTCTATTTGTCTAACGCAGATACATTTAGATATAGGCATATGAAATGATAACTGTAAACCAGCTGTAGGACAGTTTTCTAAGACAAAATCGTGCTAATATTTTACTTGTTCTTACTTCCCTGTTTGTGTATATATAACACGAGTGCTACACTGACATGTCAAAGGTTTGCACGCATCTGAAATGGGTGATGAAGTGCACTATAAAGGCCTAATCTATTTTATAGCCTTCGTAGTGCACTTAAAGCCATAAAGGCAGTAACCTGAGACACAGCAACTTGGTCTACAGGCCTGCAGCACACTGCTACCCGTCTCACTGAATGGAAAGATCCGGATAAACTGCACTAAGAAACAAACAGCAATCGATTCCCTTCTCTCTCAGCCTCACTCACTACTCTGTATTGTTGTTTCGCTCTCCTTCCAGCCTTCCCTCTTTCTTTTCCTCTTTTTCTTTGCCGTCTGCCTCTAGTGTTCCCTCCATCCTCCTTTTTTCCTTATCTTCTTGTCTTCCTCCTCCTCCCTCTGTGTCTGCTTCTCTCTCCACGTTCCAGCGCATGCGCTTGTACAGGCCGCTGTCACTTGAGGTCAGGAAGGGGGCGGGGAGGCAATAACGGAAGATTGAAATCCTGAGGTTATCAACCTGACACTGACCAATATAGAAATGGGAGATACTGGGACACAAAGAGAGAGAGAGAGAGAGAGAGAGAGAGAGAGAGAGATAGGTGAAGGTAAGCAAGGCCCATATATCATGTACAATTTGCAAATTCTGAATACTGATTGGCCCCCGCATTGCATTTAGTCAAAGTCAGTAGGGTAATGAAAGACTGTTACACTTAACATAATTGAGCATAAAGATTTGCATTCAGTGTGCATATTTGTTAGTCCCCCTTTACCCCGTCATTCATCAAAGGTCAGGACCACCACAGAGTAGACATTATTTGGGTGTTGCTAAATTTTTTTAACTCTGAGAATAGTCCACCAATCCAAACTATCCAAATAATACATGCCCTGTGGGGGTCCTGGCCACTGATCAGCAGGGTAAAGAGGGGCTACAGTTTTTGTAGAACTACAAGTGCACCTATACGGTAAGTGGACCTGATAAAATGGACAAGAGCCACATAGGTGGATCTTGTGGCCAATGAGTGTACTGTATAGAATACACCAGTAAAAGTCACATCTAGGTATATTTTACAACAACTAATCACAAATATATTGTGATTGGGATGTACATAAATATTATAACAAATGAACTATGCTCAGCCCACACAACACATTTCCACATTATGTGTTACATATCGTCGCTGTCCAAAGAAAAAAAGTTATCTCCATAATGGCAACTTTACAGGAGAGGCCAAAAACCTCATTTAATTTGAATGGAAGTCAGTGGAACCAGACGTCTTTCCAAGCTGTTTTGGGCCGTTTCTGTTGGTCCATTCTTCATGAAATTTCCACAAACAGCAGCTCATGTGATCAAATGAGGCATAAAAGTAAAAATCAACAAAAACGGAGACACATGTTTTTCTTTGGACAGCGACCATATGCATCAACATCGGGTAATAACTTAGCAAAAACTTTCTTTTTAAACTGATAGGATTTCTTTGGAGGTCTTCAGTTCCGCCTCTAAATCCAAGTCAACATACATTGAATGTGCTTGTGTGGATTTCTTTCTTTACTGCAGACACCACAAATACAAATGGGGTATTTAACAAAACATGACTTTTCAGTTTTGCCAGATAACCTGAGCCTAAGGTGAAGTGTACCCAAAAGGGAAAAGAGCTAAGGGACGTTCCTACTGGGAAACCCTCACCTTTGGGCTCAAGTTATCTGGCTAACTCAGAACTGCTTTATGAAATACTCCCACAGATGTGAAAGGGTGACTGTGCAGGGTCAGGATTTTACTAGCACCCCCTAAAAGGATCATAAGAAGCAAAACAAAACTTTACACAATTTTTCATTACTATGGAAACATTGTTACAGTTTCAATGTCACAACCACGCAAAAGTCACAAGTGGGAAACATATAATACAATAAATATGTAAACTGTGGGCCATGTATGTAAAGTTTAATGCCTAACAGTGTACCATGTGCTTATCTTGAAATACTGTTGTTGGAATTTTAAATAGAAGCTACATTTTATTCTGACTTATTCAGACTAATAAGATAAAAACGAACCAGACAGCACAGCCTCCACACCAGCTCTTACCACAGCGGGTTCTCCTCGCTCAGAGAGAGGTAGCCGAAGGAGGCGTACGTTATCATCAGTTGCTCCAGGCGACTACACAGCTGCTGAGAGAACTGCAACAGCTGCAGCAAGAGACATGTGACAGACTATGAATGTGGATGACACAAATGCATGCTTAAATACAGCACTGCAGAGCTGCACTGGAATATCTACAAACACTGCAGCTCAGCCTTTAGTCTTCTAAATAAGACTAACAGTTCAAATGTAAGTGGGAATTATGGGAATTATGCAGTCTTGAACTTTCCCCCGTGGCTGTTTTGGTACTGCGAAACACTGTCCATATGGCACATATCATTTCATCTTCTCGGTTATTAGTAAAAACATTGATGCAGTTTTGGGAACATGAGCAATATCTGAGTCACGTTTGAGCCGCAGCTATTTTATACTATTGGACACACGTTTCTGGAATGTGTTTAATTCTACTGACCCTTGTTGATGAGCAGTAACTGAACATACTGGAGATGAACCAGGTTTATTTAGAGGAAAACAATATCACGTGTAAATATGTGTGCCAGTTCTTGGAAATAATGCCCTCATACGTTTTATACCCTGGTTATGATTATCGTTATTTAGGCAAAACATACTCTCATAACAAGGAAGACACTTTGATGAACACGGAAGATATAATCCAAGGTATTAAAATCTCAGGGTTTAGTTTTAACTAAACATTCTTTTTTTATTTAAATGCCGACCAACACAAAGAGAACATTCTGCATCAGTATTGTAACCCCACAGGCTGCCAGTTAGTTACAGAACTGATTTTAAAGTTTTGCTAAGTTTTGCTCTATTGATTACTCAAAAGCTTAGGACCAAAGTACATCTCTGGTCTTCTCGAAGAATATAAACCTAGCAGAATATAAACCTCTGATCACTCAGGTCTGGTCAGTTAGCATTATCTAGAACAAGAACCAAGCGTGATGATCCAACATGCAGCTGTTGTGTCTCCCAAAGTTGAAATCAGCTGCTAGAAGATCTCAGATACGGCCTGAATTTCACTTCTTTTGTCCCACAACACTGACACTGTATGTCTACACTGTTAAAAACAGGGGTCTTTAATGGTGCTTTTGTAAAAACAATGGTGCTGCATCAACCCATGAACACCTTTTCGAAAGGTTCCTCATCCTCAAAGATAAAAGGCTCTAAGTACTGTTTATCAGATGGTGACGGTGGGCTACCAGATTGTGCCTGATTGCTATGAGTCCCGTTTTGTCTGCACTGTTTTTTTTTTTTTTTAACTCTAGTTTTAGGAACTCCTGTCTTTATTCTCCCGTTGGAGGATGTAGGTGAACTGATCTCCTCAGAAATGTCTCCTGAAAACAAGTAACTTGGTCATTTTGACTGGAAATTAAATCAATGAAGGGTGGTCTGATGTTTGGACAAATGAATATGCTATATTAGACATCCTGACATAAACTGAAAAGGACTCCACTGTGCTATTTCAAAATGCTCCATGATATTCCCCCAAAAATCCAAATCTGTCTTATATGTACCTTTCTGTTAACGGAGCTTTGATCAGGCGCTGCCGTCATGTTTTTGTTCCTACTACATTAAAAAGGCACAAGCAAAAAACACAATACAGTAAATCCCCTCCAAGGTTCCTACCCGAGTGCGAATGTACAGGGGCAGCGGAGTCCGGTCAGGTGAGGAGTTGCGGGCTGTGGACTCCAGGTAGGTGAAATATGGCTGACAGGTATGCAGAAAGGATGGCACCACACAAGCAAAACCCTGACTCTGGAGTCGGTCTTGCCTACAGGGCCCATATAAAGAATTATTTTGGACTGGAAATGGTTTAAAGCTTTTATTGATGCTGTTCTCATATAAGATCAGTGCAGTTTTAAAGAGGTGTGGACCAGTACTACCTTTCTGGACTTGATTTTCTGTCTTTCTGTTTTTAAAGCATTTTTTCAATGTGAAGCACTCTGCTAATAAACCTTTGTGCATCTGGTGAAAAAATGGTCATCACAAACAAATCCTGGGAGATATAGTCTGTATACCACCTCCACACACTTCAAGCAAGAATCCATGTTTAGCAAATTAAATCAGAAACATAAAGAGAAGCGAAACAAGAGGGTAAGACTGGCGCTGCTTTCCAGCCCTGCAAACCCTCCCTGGATGAGTAAAGGGATGAAGTTAATACTAAACTTATATTTCTAGACCGGTTGGCGGGGACACCTCAACTTTGTGGTGATATATTGCCCCCTATTGTTTGGAGTATGAGCTGGACAGGTTGCGTTACCTTATGACTTTGCAATACATGAACTGAAGAACACCATGTATCACTGGAACAGGTGTAAATAAACACAAACACAGTAACAAAAGCCAGTTTTCAGAACAGAATGTGGCTCCCCAACGCCCCTAGCCTCTTATTCTGAGTAAATTTATGCTCACTGCAGAGCTGAACAGCTTCGTAAGTCAATGTTTTACTCAGGTGTCTGAAATGTTAGCGTGATTTGACCTGTCTCAGGTGAATATCATGATACTGAATTACAGCAGTGTCACCCAGCACTACCCACATAACACAAAGATGACTTTCCCTGCACCTGTACGTGAGGTGTGTCTGAAACTCGTCTGCTTTGCGGAGGAGATGCTGGAGTTGCTCTTCTACGGGATGCAGCTTTTCTTCCATCACGTCCAGGTAGGATGGTGTGTAGCGCGCTTCTTCACCGGCAGAGGGCGCCGCCGCACTGTCCTCTACAACCACAGGCCAGAAAACGGCTTTAACGGAATGATACAAAATTTATGGTCCAAATGAGTGACTGTGTCAGTCTACCGTACCGGATCCTGTCTGTGGTTTTTCTCGAATATTCTCGAGACTTTCAGATATATCCTCTTCGGTAGCTACCTCTACGTCCGCCATCTCTCTGTGCTCAATCAGTAACGGTTGCTAACGTTAGCGAGTTAGCCGGTTATCTAGTAACGTTAGCGAGTTAGCCGGTTATCTAGTAACGTTAGCGAGTTAGCCGGTTATCTAGTAACGTTAGCGAGTTAGCCGGTTAGCTAGTAACGTCAGAGGGTAAGCTGGTTATGTAGTCTCGTTAGGGAGATAGATGGTTAGCTAGTAACGTTAGAGGGTTAGCTTGGTAGATAGTCTCGTTAGTGTTTCGGCTGGGTAGCTAATCCCGTTAGGGAGTTAGCCGGTTAACTAGTAACGTTAGTGGGTTAGCTGGTTAGCTAGCTGCGCACACATATGACAGTAATAGTAAACGCGGTAGCTTCTATGTGTTCTCGTTGTCTTCAGTGACACTCTTAAGATAGTATTAAGTCACCCAGAGTTTTAATCGACCTTAAATGCCTTAAATGAATGTCTTTAAAGCTGCAAGATCTTCATCTGCTGATTGAGAGTCCTGCTGATTGAGAGTGCACACGCGGCGTGTTTGTGGAAACCCAGGCCGAGTTGTTTGTTTTCCTGCGGTGTTAAAGGGGAACTCCACCCGCGTTTTAAACCCCCTACATGGTTAAACGGTTTAGATGTAAACAGAGTCATTAAGAGAGGTTTGGTGTGACATGCTCTGTTCTAGAGAAACTTACTAAGACAGACTTGTTCACAGTGGTGGTGATGGGAACCAGACGTCCACCTCTAAAAGCTCCCTCACACAGAGTGATTACACTCAGTGGGTGTATGTAGGCTGTATCACACCTTGTTTTATGGTAGTGTGGTGATGAGGTTAGACGTGTTAGAGGTGTTGATAAGCAGTTTTCAGATCTGTGATTATGGTACCATCATCAACATGACACATAAACACTCAGGAGACTCACGTAGGTTCACTGGAGGTTCTGGGTGGTAAATAAAATGACTGTATTTGTGGTGTAGACATGGATTTTTCATTTAGCCAGACAACCCCAAAGTCAGGCCTGTCCAATAGGAAGAGAGCTGAGGGACTTCCCTATTGGATAGTCCTCGTCTTTGGGCCTAAGTTATCTGGCTAATTGAGAAATCCTGCTTTGTGGAATACCCCTCCGGTTCCCCTCACCCTCACCACCACTGTAAAGAAATCAGACTCTGTAAGTTTCTCCATAGATCTTACAATATAAACATAGATCCTATAGTATAAACATAGATCTTATAGTATAAACATAGATCCTATAATATAAACATAGATCTTACAATATAAACATAGATCCTATAGTATAAACATAGATCTTATAGTATAAACATAGATTCTATAGTATAAACATAGATCCTATAGTATAAACATAGATCTTACAATATAAACATAGATCTTATAGTATAAACATAGGTGCTATAGTATAAACATAGATCTTATAGTATAAACATAGATTCTATAGTATAAACATAGATCCTATAGTATAAACATAGATCTTATAGTATAAACATAGATCTTATAGTATAAACATAGATCCTATAGTATAAACATAGATCTTATAGTATAAACATAGATCTTATAGTATAAACATAGATCTTATAGTATAAACATAGATCTTATAGTATAAACATAGATCTTATAGTATAAACATAGATCTTATAGTATAAACATAGATCTTATAGTATAAACATAGATCTTATAGTATAAACATAGATCTTATAGTATAAACATAGATCTTATAGTATAAACATAGATCTTATAGTATAAACATAGATCTTATAGTATAAACATAGATCTTATAGTATAAACATAGATCTTATAGTATAAACATAGATCTTATAGTATAAACATAGATCTTATAGTATAAACATAGATCTTATAGTATAAACATAGATCTTATAGTATAAACATAGATCTTATAGTATAAACATAGATCTTATAGTATAAACATAGATCTTATAGTATAAACATAGATCTTATAGTATAAACATAGATCTTATAGTATAAACATAGATCTTATAGTATAAACATAGATCTTATAGTATAAACATAGATCTTATAGTATAAACATAGATCTTATAGTATAAACATAGATCTTATAGTATAAACATAGATCCTATAGTATAAACATAGATCTTACAGTATAAACATAGATCTTACAATATAAACATAGATCCTATAGTATAAACATAGATCTTACAATATAAACATAGATCCTATAGTCTAAACATAGATCTTATAGTATAAACATAGATCTTATAGTATAAACATAGATCTTATAGTATAAACATAGATCTTATAGTATAAACATAGATCTTATAGTATAAACATAGATCTTATAGTATAAACATAGATCTTATAGTATAAACATAGATCTTATAGTATAAACATAGATCTTATAGTATAAACATAGATCTTATAGTATAAACATAGATCTTATAGTATAAACATAGATCTTATAGTATAAACATAGATCTTATAGTATAAACATAGATCTTATAGTATAAACATAGATCTTATAGTATAAACATAGATCTTATAGTATAAACATAGATCTTATAGTATAAACATAGATCTTATAGTATAAACATAGATCTTATAGTATAAACATAGATCTTATAGTATAAACATAGATCTTATAGTATAAACATAGATCTTATAGTATAAACATAGATCTTATAGTATAAACATAGATCTTATAGTATAAACATAGATCTTATAGTATAAACATAGATCTTATAGTATAAACATAGATCTTATAGTATAAACATAGATCTTATAGTATAAACATAGATCTTATAGTATAAACATAGATCTTATAGTATAAACATAGATCTTATAGTATAAACATAGATCTTATAGTATAAACATAGATCTTATAGTATAAACATAGATCTTATAGTATAAACATAGATCCTATAGTATAAACATAGATCTTACAGTATAAACATAGATCTTACAATATAAACATAGATCCTATAGTATAAACATAGATCTTACAATATAAACATAGATCCTATAGTCTAAACATAGATCTTATAGTATAAACATAGATCTTATAGTATAAACATAGATCTTATAGTATAAACATAGATCTTATAGTATAAACATAGATCTTATAGTATAAACATAGATCTTATAGTATAAACATAGATCTTATAGTATAAACATAGATCTTATAGTATAAACATAGATCTTATAGTATAAACATAGATCTTATAGTATAAACATAGATCTTATAGTATAAACATAGATCTTATAGTATAAACATAGATCTTATAGTATAAACATAGATCTTATAGTATAAACATAGATCTTATAGTATAAACATAGATCTTATAGTATAAACATAGATCTTATAGTATAAACATAGATCTTATAGTATAAACATAGATCTTATAGTATAAACATAGATCTTATAGTATAAACATAGATCTTATAGTATAAACATAGATCTTATAGTATAAACATAGATCTTATAGTATAAACATAGATCTTATAGTATAAACATAGATCTTATAGTATAAACATAGATCTTATAGTATAAACATAGATCTTATAGTATAAACATAGATCTTATAGTATAAACATAGATCTTATAGTATAAACATAGATCTTATAGTATAAACATAGATCTTATAGTATAAACATAGATCTTATAGTATAAACATAGATCTTATAGTATAAACATAGATCTTATAGTATAAACATAGATTCTATAGTATAAACATAGATCCTATAGTATAAACATAGATCTTACAGTATAAACATAGATCTTACAATATAAACATAGATCTTACAATATAAACATAGATCCTATAATATAAACATAGATCCTATAGTATAAACATAGATCTTATGGTATAAACATTGATCCTATAGTATAAACATAGATCTTATAGTATAAACATAGATCTTACAGTATAAACATAGATCTTGTAGTATAAACATAGGTCCTATAGTATAAACATATGTCTTACGGTATAAACATAGATCTTATAGTATAAACATAGATCCTATAGTATAAACATATGTCTTATGGTATAAACAGGTCTTTAATACATCTGATTTTGTATGTAGGATTTGATTACTCCACTGTGTTGGTGTGTAAATGTTCAGTTAGAGGGGTTTTTTTTAGCGATGCAGCTGCCGCTAATATTTACACTGATAACTCAGAACCGATCACGCTTCATTGTCCTGTTCCCTCAGGCTGGTCACGTGACGCGAGGAGCGCGCTCCCGCTGCCCTGTTGTGTGTGTGCGCGCTCCCGAGCCATCATCACAGTGAGTTGTTGGAGGAGCGCGGTCTCTATTGAGTCCTACCGAGCGGTTCAGCCGGCGAAAACAGGCACCCGGCGGTGTTTCATTCGGTACCGACCACTCCGGGCGATGGCGAGCGGCGGTCTGGATGGTTTCGGCGCTGTTTCAACACGCGAAGCCTGAAAGACAAGGCTCGGTGAGATGCGTTGAATAAAGCGAGGAGAGCTCCGCTCCGCTCAGCACAGCTCAGCTCTTCCCTCCTCCTAGTTTGACTAGCAGACCCTGCCCATTCCCAGTGGTTTTTGAGGGCTTGGAAGCGGCTGACCAACATGCTTCTTCTCCTGCTTCCTGCCTGGGGTGAACTTGGCTCGTTCTGGATGATCGTCTTATAAATAGTCGTCATTGAAGAACCATGAACTGAAGACTTTCCTTCTCCAGGGGAAGATAAAGCCTCTTTCAGGAATCACTTGTAGCAGTTTTCTACGGCTGTTCCTCTTTCTTTCTTCTTGGAGAACAGATGGTGGCTGAACACATGACACTGGAAACCAGGGAAGCTTTAGTCTTAATGTGTCAGGTGTTATTGAACGTTTGATCTGTGTTATTTTAGGAAAGCGCTCTGGACCTGCACAGCCTCTTTGTTAGTGCCCACTGAATATCTGGAAGGAGGGACAGCAGCAAGTGTTTGACAAGACAAGCCGTTTCTTCAGGTTCACCAGAAGCACCTCTTTACCTCACACAGGCATGGCAAACGACTCAGTTCAGGTGAGTGACTGCACTGGAAGTGACACTTGGTCCCAGAGCTAATGTCACAGCTACACTGCAGGGTGACCCTCTTCACCTGTGAATTGGTGAAACATGTCTGCTGCTGTAACACGTGTCTGAATGGAGTAACATCACCACCACCACCCACATAATCCACTGGATTTAGGCTGCATGGCTGTGGCAGGCTGATTCCATGTAAACGCCCTTTGGCTATTGAGGGCCATTCTTAATGGTCAGGCTAACAGGATGGCAGACGGAGCACTGGCCAGTGTTTTCTCCTTTAGTGAGACTCCATGGACGCTTGCTGTGTGTCAGATACCAATATTTATGTTTGCCTTGCCACCTCCTACGGCCATGTGTGGTGTTACACGTTGTGACGAATGCTTTCAGAATCCTCCAGCTCTTTATCATCAGCGTTATCAGCTTTCGAGCAGACCTTCAGAAATAAAAAAACAGCAGAATTTCACTTCTAAATATGAATGAATATGGATAGGTCTTCATGGTCCAGCCAGATTCGTATGAATGTAAGATAAACCACATTCTTAACTCTAGCTGGCATAATAACACTTGGACATGTGAAAGCTTGTTGACATGGAAACCTATTGAGTATTGGTCAGCTAATCGTATGTTTTTCCTTTTTGGAACCACTGGGCTTTTAAAATGAGCTATTTTTAATTGACACTGCTAACAGCATGACCTCTCGCAACGTGAGCGTGCGCTATTTCAGGCTACAATTGTTAAAGGATTGGATCGGATTCATTTTTTTTCACTCTGATATCCGATCCAGCGTTCCTTCTGTCCCACTGATACCGATATGCCATCTCTATTCAATGAACTACACTCTTCTTTGCAGTGATGCGATGAAAGAGTCACTTTTGGTTCCCTTAAGAACCTTTTAATGGATGCCTCTTTATTTTTGCAAATGAAACGTGAGCATAAAAGATCTGCTTAAAATTCAAAGAACCTCAAAGCTCTGTACCAGTTAAAGATGTCTATCTAGAACTGTAGATCCAAGACAAGAACCACTGAGGAACCTTTGTTTTTAAGAGAAAAGTAGGGGAGAGGGGAGGTTGATGGTTAACAGTGCCATTGAAAGTAAAGCTTATAGAGAGAAGAGGCCAAATGAGAGAGTGTGAGGGGTAAGGTGTACTGTAGCAGTGGGAATGCCCTGGTGGATGATGGCTTTCAATATGCTACTTGGGGTACGTATGTATTAATGGGGGTGGGGGGGATCCGGGTGTCTTTCATCTTACTTTTTTGGCATTTAATCTGTCATTCTGGAACTTGTTGGAGAGTTTCAGTATGTCTGTTCTGTTGTTATGTGTAGGTGGGTGAGAAAAAATATCAAGCTGTACTGTATTCATCATGATATTCTGTTTTTCTTGGTTGGTATAGATGGGAAAGTTAGCGCTTTTTTTTTTGTGTTCGTAAGCAGAGTTGGCCTGTGTTGTGGGCAAAGCTTAACTAGTGGCAGAAAGTGACAGCGTCGTGGTATCAGTGTAGGAATCCATAGTAATAAGGACTATCTGGATGCTATTTTAATGGTTTGCCAGCAGAGGACAGGTTGTTGTACACTTTAGCCATAGGGTGAGCTTTCCTTACCTGTAATCACTGTCTTTGATTACTGGGTCAAGGATCCAACTAAATGACCAAAGTTACAGTGTCTGGACATCTAAAAAAACTCAGTGTATATGAAAGAAAAGCTTAAGGAACAAAAATCTCTTAACACATACAGTTTTATACTTTGCGGCCATATCCAAGACTTTAAATACTGAGATTGGTTGGACGGATTTTGTGTATTACGGACCAACAAACTGCTAAACCAGCGACAAGGACGTAAACCACAACTGTGTTAAGACGTGGGCTATTATATAATACTATATACTGACAGGGAGCTTCACTTGCGTGGTTATTATGAACTCTTTTTCACTGTTAATGTGTCTAGGTATATGTTCAAATGTTATTTCTAAATAGTATTTCTTGCTAATGAAAGGCTAATACAGGGCTAATACATGCTGTTAGCAGTTAGCTGTAAGGCTTGTACAGTATGCCCTCTATGAAATGCATATGTGAATACCTAGATCTATTGTTTCCATACTTATGCTCTAATGCCGAATAATCATCGCGGGTTAGGGTCGTGCTGCAGCTTTGCGTTTTGCTTTGAAGGTTGTTATTTGTTTTTCCATTCCCGTTCTGGCACAGGTTGTTAGCTTTAGATCTTCTTCCGTGTATCTCACTCAGCTTGCTTCACTTGTTTTTGTGTGCCAGTGATGGAACCCTGACGTCCACTCCAAAATGCTCTATTATTGTCTGTATACATTTGCTGAAAAAATAATAGTCAGACATTAGATGTGTCGATTTGACAAACATTTCAAACTGATATTTGATGACGTGTGTATTGCACTCCATAAATGCAGAACATATAGGTTAAACTTTGTACTAAAATACTTGCATTTCACACAAGCCCTTTGTCACAATACACATACAATGCATTTCTGAACATATTGTATGTAGCACTACTGGCTTTCCCTTCCAACTAATCAGATGTCTGAGAAAATAAATATTGTGACATATCGTGAGCATTTCTTGAAGTATATCACGCCCTTAATTTATAATTCTCTACAAATAAGAGTTTACACATTTTTGGGTAGTTCTGATCCAGGTACATGGAGATTCCAATTTTTCCATTTTCCATTTTTCCCCACAAATAATTGAATAAATGCATGACAAATTTTGGGAAACAATTGTTTTTTTTTTGTCATTTTGATTAGAATGATTCAGTTTACCATGTCTGGTGACATGACTTATTATTGTAGTAATGTAAATTTATTTGAAAAATGTAAATATGATCTAAAGTTCAAGAACAAAGGATTCTACCGGCGTCTGAGTTGATGCCTGTTTAATTTGAAATTAGTCAGGTCAAATGATGCAGATGAGCTCAGCTTTAATAACTAAAATAGACAATTAAAAGACAGTAACTATATTTAATATATAAAAATGCACATCATGCGTACGGTGTCATGTAATTTAGGATGAGGATTGTCATATCACCTGCCCATACTGTTGTCTATGACAATAAAAGGAAGTATGTTGCGTTGCTCATATGTAGAGCCATCTTGAAGCCTGGATTTTGCTTTCACTTGTCTATTTATATAGATCATAGTTCGTTATGCAGTGTGAGAAACCACATAAGCAAGTCTGGGGTGTGAGGTTTGATATTAGTGTGCATGTTGCTTGTTGTTGCATTCAAGTTTCATTTACTTGTTAGCTACATTAGCCAGGGCGATTGACTACATCTGAAATTAGATTTATTTGGCTGTACAGTCGCTTTAAATGGTTGGCCTTTTGGAATATTGCTAGACACAGATGTTGGACAGATATCAGATTTTGCTGGACACAGTTATTGTACTCACTCGTTGTGCTACACTGCATGTCTTGTAAACACACATGGAAGAAATGAGAGAAAACAAGTTAATCAAGAATGTGAACCCTCTCTGACACTTCCTCCCTGAGGTCAAAGGAGAAATAAAGGGGGGGAATCATTGTACAGTAAATGGAGGGTTATAGTGTTTCTCTTGTAAGCCTCAGCTCCTATTACATTTCAGTACACATGAACCAAATTCACATGTCTCTTAATGTTCCAGTGGCTTTCCTCCCCTTGCCTCTGTATTAGGCTTTTATATCAACTCATTCTCTTAATTCCTTCACTCTCCCTTTCTGTGCCTGTGCTTTCTTTTTTTGTATGTTTCTTTCACACACAAACACACTATAGATCACACAGATACAGGCAGCCCCTGGGGAGGCTGTATACAGACACTTCCCATAAATTCTTTCCTGACGTCATGCAATAGTTATGCTTGGAGACAGAAGGCCAGACGCTTCATGGGTTCAGTGAGAAATCGCTATGTATTATAAACACATACAGCCTTGTGAAAAAAGCAGCACAAATCGTACAATACGGATGAAAGTACTGCTTTAATGTGGTGCCAGCAGACATATAGGACCTCGACTAAATCCAAACATCCATTTATTACCAAACAGTCAGACAAAAACTTCTTATAACTAACTTCCTGTAGCTCTGGAAATGGCACCACTGAAAAAATGGCACCACTGAAATTAGTTGAAATGACCCTAGAGCTAGTCATTAGATGGGGTTAAATGGAATTATCCTGATTACCAGTTTCCCCACTGGGTGTGGGTTGTTTTCATAGCTGTTTAACTCCAGTGTAGCTTTTTTTTGCCTGTCCCAGAGCAGGTCATTGATCGGTCCATGTTCATTTTCTGAATGTTTCAGCCTTTGCAAGGTTGCATTTTAGTGCCCATGGTACATGCTTGTCCTGCCTAAAGCATCTGATCAACAGTTAACTTTTATGATATTTTAAAGTTTTGGTAATTTTTATTTAATTTTAAAAAATCAAATAAATAATGTTTTAAGTAAAAATGAATAAATATGCAGGTAACGTTTAAAAAATGTAACCCAACTTTCCCAAACTTTCGCCACAAGGTTAGCTTAGTGATATTAACCTTAACTGATAACTGAAGCCTTATAGCTAAAACTTTAGCATTAGCTATAAGACAGTCACTATGTTAGTCTAGTTTGTTAAATTCGCCTTAACTGATAACCGATATAGCCTTGAGGGTTAAGCTCTAGCGTTAGCTATAAAACCGTCGGTAAGTTAGTCTAGATAGTTGTTGTTTTTAGCCTTAATTGATTGAAAGAGCCTTGAGACTGAACTTTTAGCGTTTGCTGTAAAACAGTAATTAACTTAGCCTAGCTAGTTATTATTAGCTTTAATTGATCATTGATAGAGCCTTCAGGCTCAACTTTAGTCTTAGCAATAAAACAGTCACTAAATTAGCCTAGCTGTCTGATCATTGGTAGAACCTTGTAGCATTAGCTCAAGATAGCTCAAGATTAGCTTAGATAGTTCTATTAGCCTTAATTGATAATTGATGCAGCCTTGAGGCTGAAGCATAGCTTTAGCTAAAAAAAAAAAGGAAGTCAGTTAGCCCAGTTGGTTATAAGTGAAATCGATTGACCTTTAAAGCTGAAGCTTTAGCGTTAGCTGTAAAACAGTTGCTTAGTGCCTAGTTAGTTATGGAAAGTATTATTGGTATACACACACCATACCCATATGTTGTGTGGCTGTATTGTATCAATACATGGACAACAAGTCTCAGTATCATGTTGATATTATGTAAGACCACTGCAAACATGCTGACCAGAACTAGACAGTAGACAGCCAAATCAGTTGCCATTTATCTATATGTATTTTATTCAGTTCTCATTAATGCCACTGCTATCTATGGCCAAGAGTCAGTGATGGGAGAGTTGGTCATGCACTTACAAGATGGGAACATGTCAGTATGAAGTGTTTAACGTGTGTATTGACATTAGAATGTGAATGTGAATCTTCGTTTCAGCAGAGGCTTGCCTTCGTCTCAATCATTCATGTTTAGCCAGCCCACCCATAGCGGTACAGACGGTACATCACCCAGGACTACCGGTCCTAGTGCAGTTTGAACAGACATTATCTCAGAGTTAATTGGCCATCAGAATTTGGTCCCGTGCTCCTATTGGTTGGAAAGGCTTATGGTGGATTCTCATTGGCTGCAGTGTACTTGGCTGACTGTGCAGTTTTGTGGGGGATCAGTAGGGCAGAAGGTTGATGCTTGGGCACAATAGACTCCTTTGTGTGAGTGCCGCACCAGATCAGATTCATCATTTCCCTAATGTCCTGCTCGGCTGCCACACCCTCGTCCCATTCACTGACCCCATGCAAAAGAGCCAGTGTGTGTGAGAGAGTGAGAGAGAGATGGAGTAGCATGGGGGTGTTGTGGATTTCCACAACTGCCTGGGTTTGAGTGGTAGTTCCCTTTGTGTATGTGTGCTGTTTGGAGTGAGGGATAGTGAATGGACATGCGTGGCTTTTTTTAATCCATGTGAACGTGAAAACATCTTTATATGTGTTTCCATTTAAAGAGAAAGTTTGGTAAAATGCAAATGTAGTTGTCTGGCTAAGACACGTTTGGTGTCTGAAGTTTGCTTTTTAGGTTTTGCACTGGACCTATGAGGCTAAAGTGGTCTGCCATAGTAGCTTACAGTCCACCAGCATTATGCAGAGTCTCGTACTTACCCGAAGGTGATCTTAAATAGGCTTGCACTGTGCACATATAATGTGATCTGTTAACAAGTGTGTTGCATAGCTAATACAAGGGATCACCCACGGTTATATATTGCCAGTATTTGAATATAGAAATTACACTGTTCAGTTGTTTGTTTCATCATGCCATGTGTTTAACAGGACTGTGACATGTTATAGTATTACAATGAAGTATGGTTGTGGTCAACTTAGTGCAACCTTGTGCAACGCTGACTTAACATTGTGCATGCTGGACTTGAAACAATGCATGCTGCTTAGAAATTTAGTCCACCTGCCTGATATCAGAACATCACCCATGTTGGCTGCAGTATCCAAAGACAAACATGATGTGTGTCACACGTCACAACGTTTTTATCCTAGGACTTAAGGCGTCTTGGTTGTCGTACCAAAGAGACCGCTGTTTATTTGATGGTCTCCTTCGGGCAGCTCATTTTCTATATGTGACCACCATATACACTGTAGGTTTGTAATATTTGTACAGTGTGTAAAATGAAGAATTATAGAAAAAATATAAGGAATTATACAAGGATAGAAGAGATCTAAAAGAATAACTGCTTTAAAGTTTTCAGTCACCTTTGTTGTTCATTGTATTGTTCATGGAAAAACAACAGAATTATTTTTTTCATAGTTTTCGTCTGCAACAAAAAAGGCGAACACCATGTGTTGGCTAGTATGCTAGTAGTTTACAACTTGACTGCATTGTTTTCATATCCTCCCCACAGTCAGCAGCTATTCATGTTGACCATCAAGGCTTTCAAAATCAGGCTAAGCTGAAAAGGAATGAAGCCTGTGTTACTACGAAACATGAGTACCTGAGTGTGTTGCCAAGGATGTGACTGAATAGACAGGGATAGCACAGCCCGTGGTCTCGCTGCTTAAACTTCTCTAGCTGATGTTAGCTAGCTTTACAAACTAACATCTTGGCACATCATTCATAAAGACCTTGTGTAGAAGATGCCGAGTCCTCTTCAGTATCCAGTGTTGCACTGGTTAGTGTTAGCTCATTTACTCTGAAGAGGCGGCTTCAGTTACTTACCGATTTCCCATCTTTATTTTTAAATAAATAATTAATAAATAATTCATTAATTATTAATTATCCAATGTTAAATTTTTTTTCTTCTGCTATTTGTTGTTGTCTTTTTCTTCTTTGTTGCGTTTAACCAGATATCGCTTAACCACATTAACCCATACGTATACTTGAGTATGCAAATTGGCTGGGGGCCACATCCCTAGCCAAAACAAGTTCTAGTATCTTGAAGCCTGAGTTTTTGCCAGTGATCGTTTCAGGCGGTTTTGTACAATGCTAAACGGTCAGCTTCTTTAATTTATTAGCTACATTAGCATTGTAGCTCCAACACAAAGCTCAAGAAACCACACCAAGCGTTGTTGATTGACTGATGTCTTGACTGTAGTCTGGGTGAGTTTTGAGAAATGGGGGTTTTCAGAAAAGTGTTGCTTTAAAGTGTTGTGTGTTTGTGTGTATACATGATGCAGGTCTTTTAGTGCTGTAGTATAGCGAGCATCCAAGGATCCTTGTTTGTTTGGAATGTATATAGACTGTAACGTATACATAGTCCCTCCTCCTAAAGCCCTCTGAACAGCAGTGATACAGTTCTTGAATCAGCAGCTGGTATAATGCTGTGACGAGTGATTTTCCAAGTCTCCACTGCGTTTGGGTTTTCCACCCGCTTCAAGTGTCAAACAGCTGCCATTTCTCATGACCTCACCAGCAGCAGGCCTCGCCCTGAGTCCCGTCCCCACCCCTTCTCTTCTCTCACTCTGTTATGACCTCATGACCTCCGTGGCTGTGGACACCCCTGCCCAGTCGACCCGCCTGTGCTCTAAACTTTTTAAACAGTTTAAACTTGTGTAACCGGCCTGTTAATAAAAGCCTGGTCTTCATTATTCCACTGCTGCAGGCCACTTCCCCATGTATTGATCTCCATGTAAATTACTCTTTACTTCCCCTACACATTCACTGATGGCACTGATGGATTCTCTCTCTCTCTCTCTCTCTCTCTCTCTCTCTCTCTCTCT
>CM067495.1:10295151-10352282 GCA_034552555.1 Semaprochilodus insignis
TTTCTCTCTCTCTCTCTCTCTCTCTCTCTCTCTCTCTCTCTCTCTCTCTCTCTCTCTCTCTTTTCTCCATTTCTTGCTTTCTCCATCAGCCGATGTTTATGTAAATAAGCAGACGTGCATTATATAAAGAAACGTTACATATCTCTGAATGGGTGAATGATATAGGACAATAGTCTATCACTGTATTCGGGCTGCAGCTGTAGGTTATTTTAGTAATCAAGGATCCATTGATTAATCAAGTAATCAGATACGGAAAACTTTTGCGGTGTTAAAGAGCAATAGTAAACAATATTACACAAAGGGGAAAATGAGACTAGATATACCTGCTGTATTGGATTGGTGCATTTTAAGCTCCACTTGCTGTGTACACCACCTAATATTTTGAGAGAGAGAGTGCCATCTTAATAACACAAATGCAAAGTTTAGCCGACGTGGACATTATGACTTTCATATTGACTTACGGTCTTAACTAGCCTTTACGTACATCCATAATCAACGCACCTTCTTTACTAGCCTCAGCTAGCAGTTATACTGATTTATGTTAAATGCTAACAGTTGCGTTACCAGGTGACTGGTCTGGTCTGTGGACTCCGTAGACTGGATGCGTTCTGCTGACACGCTGAGACATTGATGTCGTGCCATTGTGCTGGGATAGTTTGATTTTACAGAGGAACACTGTACAGAGTGTTCAGGTTTGTTTTTATAGTTTAACTTTCAGTCATTTTGTGGGTGGAAACTGTCTCAGTAGTCTGTCTGATAGTGGTGCTGTAAAGAAAGAAACCGTTTTAACAGCTGATTTCCGGCATGTCAAATCAAACAGTGGATTCAATTAACAAAAGCCTGGAATAATGAATATTTAATGATGGCAGGGAAGCGTATTACAGCCTACAAGACCCCCCCCAGCCCTCCACTGCTGCCATGTTGCGCTTTGTCTGACAGCAACAACAGTTTGGGAGTTGTAAATTGATCCATAGAGCCTCGTTCTGACTCTTTCTCACTCCCTTTGTCTGTCTCTCTCTCTCTCTCTCTCTCTCTCTCTCTCTCTCTCTCTCTCTCTAGTGTCACCACCTGCTCAGCCCTCTCCCATAGGACCCCCTTCCTTCCCTCTGAAATCCCCCTTTTCTCTCCCTCCCTTTCCCCTTTCTCTTTTCTCTCTCACACACACACACACACACACAGACACTCACACACACACACATCTCTCATGCTGCAGGCTCTTAGTTTTCCATGCTGAATTTAGGATTCAGGCGTTCTCTCTTGTGGACAGTGAGCTCACTGTTCATGACAGAGAAAGAAAACTTGTGTCTGTTTGTGCTTCACATTCAGTGCCATTCAGACTGCAGAAATGACTGATTTCTATGTAACTGTAATGACACTAGTGATGAGACATAATGGGGCACTAAATGCTATATTACTTAAACAAGTCCAAAAATAATTAGATTACATATTTAACGGACCCACTTTGCTTTGTGCAGTTTGTAAATAGTGGAACAAGTCTTTAACCATTATGTGTTTGGGGGGAGGGGGAGTGATAGGGGTTACCGACCTCACAACCATTTGTGTCTGCAAATTAGTTTCAGCTAGAAACCCTGTGTACATTGCATTGCGCAGTGCAGTAGTTCTGCCCCATCACATAATGTTGGTTATTTTTTATGATAATTATTTTAAATGCAAGATATTTAACTTAACTGGAGCAACCGTTTACAAATGGATGAAAACCACGTGCATGGATTTAAAAAATGTTGTTATGTTTGGATTGTGGCTAAAATGGAGCACTCTTTAGTGTAATCCATTATACGCTGTGTATGTGTTATGTCTGGGAAAGTGGTTTGGTCTATTAAACTGCTAGGCGCCTGTTAGTGGGCTGTACAGGTGGTCTGTTTGAAAGCATGAAAGGATTTCACCATAAGCAGGACGTTTGAGCAGATGTTTTTGAACTTTTCTACAGATAAATGTATTTAGAATCAGCATTATAGGTGGTTTTGTCCATTTGTCGTGAGATCTGCACTTGCATTGCAGTGATATAAGGGCTTATTGTAGTAATATTTTATCATTAAATATATCACTGCTGTATTTCCTTCTTAGTGGTCAATGTGCCACCATGTTAGTTTATTAGAGAAATAGCTTTTTGTTGTTTCTGGACTGAGCTGGCATCAGGCAGAGTAGTTAGCCTAGAGCCACATCACCACTCTCACATTCCAGTACTCGTATTTCATAGTATCAAAGTATAATACGCTAGACTTGCTCCAGAATGCGAATATTAGACGGTTACAGTTTACAGACCTGCTTAAAAATAAAATGGTCTTTTTACCAAATTGTCAGCCATCCTGTGATGAAAAGCAACCAAAACCCAAATAGTGATGTTAGTATTTGAGTAGTGGCACCCTGAATGCTTACCCACATTCCTCCTTTTTTACTTCTCCTGTGAAGTTTTCAGAGGTAGGAAGTTTTGTTTTGACCGTTCAGTGCAGTACGTTTGTACTGTAAGGATGTCAGATCTCTTTGTTTTTGTCAAATATTCAAATCTATTAAAATTCTAATCAAATAAAAATGATTTTGCAAAGAATACTATAATACATAGCTGCAGTACATCCCTAGTCTTCGTCATGTATACTAAACCCACAACATCATAAATATTAAAGCACCCCCCAGTAATTCTCAGCTTCATCATGCGACTTGTAGGATGGCCATCAGAAAAGGTACATAAGCCAATAAACAGTAGTGTAAACAGGCCCCTCCCATACAGTGGATGAGGTTTGAGGTGGTTTTTCCTGAGGCTTTTTAAAACAACCTGTTTTTTCCCTCTGAATCCGGCTTTTTGTACAGACCCAATACTGTATGTGTTCATCCCGTTTCTAGAACAATCTTCTGTATGTTAGGTACAATGTACGTAATACATTCATGCATTGTTTCAGATTCTAATTAAATCCAAAAGAAATCGTGTATTGACAAGACAATAATGGCATGTCTTCAGTAGAGGCTTTAAACATTCGAATTTACATTTGGATATGCATTTATATTTTATGTATGACTTCTTTGGATTTATTTGGATCATTGCTGAAATTTATTTTGCCAGACCTGTAGTACTGTCAATGGGGAGCTATAATCCTCAAATATGTTCATAATTTTATTTATAAATAAATTTACACGCTTCAATTTTCCCAAAACACAGTATTCTTCTCACACTGTACATCTCTATTCACCCTCTTTCTGGAGTTAGAGCTTCTGTGTCTTCAAACCCCGCCTCCCAATGAGCATAGTGTGCTCTGATTGGTCAGCTCGCCCACTCTGTTCTAACTGGTCAACCGCCACACTGGCATCCTGCTGCAAGTTACTCCCACACCGCAGTAGCTGTTCTTATAATGGTGTTGATTCTGCCATGACCGAGTCCCATTCTCAAAGTCAGGTAGACGGGGAATGCCAAGCTATCTGGTAGGTGGGCACTGAGGATGGTGTTGCGAGATGACATCACTTTGTGACACAGAAAGGAAGGCTGGAATTCCAGTGAGGTGTTTCAGCCAGTTTTTCCCTCTGATGTGTACTTTGGGCTTTTTAACTTCGCAGACCATTTACATGCACAAAAAGCCACATAACACACCAAAGAAAAACCAGAAAACCACAACAGGTGCCTTTAAAATGAAGTGGAGCTTATAGCAGATCAGACGTAACTCAGCACCTTCCTCTCTTTTGAGTTGGTCACGGTGAGAAGGGAGGGTGAAGTTTGTGTGCTTTAGTGTTTGGATGTGTGACGTGTGTTTGAAGAAAGGGCTCTGTGTGTTTTGTTTGTTTGTGTGTGTACTAAGACACAAAGACTGAGAAGATGGGGTGTGTGTGTGCATGTGTGTGTGTATTTTCCCTGAGCTGTGGGTGCCTCTGCTGTGTTTCTGGTGTGGTGAAGCTTATGTGTGTATGCAAATGGCTTTCTTCCTTCAGCGGCTTACGCGGAACTCACCCATCTGCTGATCGATTTGTGATAACTTTAAAAACGAAGCCGCACCGCTGCGTGTAAATGAGCCACTCCAGGAAGAGCTGAGTTTCCTCTCCCGCCCAACCCATCAACAGCCCAATAATGCTGCTGATAAACAGATGAAAAGCTGATTGGGATGAAGATAGAAATGATGGAGAGATTTCCCTCTCTCTCTTTCCCTCTTCGTCCTTTGTAAGGATGTGATTCAACATTACTGACGTTATAGGTTCAAGTTATTGGAATTGAGATATTGTTCCTAATGTCTGGCTAATTTGAGTAATGTCTAAAACTAACGCATTAGATGAAGAGAAACGGGCTTCTTTAGTTTTGCCTTGGCGCCAGCCTGAGGCTAATGTACCTGACAAGTCACAGAAAGCTTACAGTTGTATGCAAAGTTCCCCTGGTAAAATGACTTGTTTTGGTTATTTCCTAAGAGAACATAAGATAACACGTCCTCTACAGATCATACGGATCATCTCTTTTGTATGTCCTATTGCACGGCTGCTGGATTCCTGTATGTTCAGAATTCCCTTTGCACTGTTCAGTGGATGGGGACGCCTGGCATGCCACTGTAGTGCTGATATAGCCATGCCCTCTCATCTGCTGTCTGCCACTGAGCATTACCAATGTATGTACATTCAAATGGAATGAATAACTGTGAAGAGAGAAAGCCGGGCTATATTGCACAATGCTGAAATGCCTTATTGCGCAACACTGAAAAAGTTGCTACTGCTATAAATAACCTGGACTATGACAAAACATATAATTTGTTCTGAGAAAGATTTGTGTGTGTGTGTGTGTGTGTGTGTGTGTGTGTGTGTGTGTGTGTGTGTGTGTGTGTGTGTGTGTGCGTGTTCGTTCTCTAAACACTTCACACCAGAAGATCGAGACCTGAGTTAGCGCTGCTGGAAAGAGGGCTTGACATTTCAAAGGCTACATTCACACAGTAGGTGAAAGTAGGCCAAATCTAATAAGATATGTTGTGTGGTAGTGTGAACAGCAAAAAACACCTTGAATCCAATATTTTCAGTTATCATTTGTGACACTTCCATATGTGGTCCTGAAGAGTGATATGAAGAAGTATCCAACATGCGTCAGTGTGACTCTGAACAGTCACAGAATTCATGTGACTTTTACATCAATCCAGCTCGACGTTTGTCCTAAATTTGTGCTTCCAGGAGCACAGACATTTGGGCTGATGTATCTACACAAAGAAGAAAATGAGAAGGAAATGGCCATAAGAGAACGAGGCTACAGTCTTACAGAAAAGTAAAAAGAGAAGAAAAGGTAAAAAAAAAAAAAAAAACACAGACACGAATCATAGAAGTGGCTGTGGCCAAATAAACGTGCCCTTTATACAGAGAGCTTGAACGCATTCTGGGTGAAAAGTATAGTGATACTAGAAAGGTACTGTGATACCCTGCCTTCAAAACAGCAGTTATCCCCCTTTTTATTAGTACCGGTGCTCTGAGACTGATGGAGTTTTAAATAGGAGATGTATTTCCTATGAGTTTTGTCAGTGTGCAAAAGAGGAGCAGTGTGTGCGCATCAGCACTCTGTTTCCACTCCCAGGCAGGAATACGCGGGGTGTCCGATGGCAAACCGAGTCATGTCATGGCTACTGTTACAAGCACTATTGATGACTGGGGCCGCCCATGAAAATTGTACATTTGATTATGTAAATTAATTGCAAAAACAGACATTCGATTGAAAAGAACAGCACTACTATAGCTGTCTGCCTCACGAGTTCATGTGTTAGCCCGACCTGATGCACTGCATAACGGCCAGGAGCCACACAACAGCACTTTTGTGATTTGGAATAAAATGCAGATCCGGCTGAAATGAACGAAAACCAGCAGTCGTGTGATAATGATGGCACTGAGGTCACAACCCAGCTCAACCACAGAGAGAGTGCACTTTGGGGGATCTAAAAAGCTCTGGTTGGAAAAACTTCAGATTTTAAAGGTCAGTGAACAGCAAAACCGCGGAACCTTGAGATAAAGTTACATGCATCCTGTGTAAGCTGAAGTTAGCCTACTGTTCTGGCGCTAACATCTCGAAAACATGCGTCCATTTCAGTTCCTCCACAAATCTACGCCCCTTGATAAATCCCCTTTTCTACTTTCTGTTGTTGCAGTGTTGTTTGGTACTGGTTTCTTGCTGCTTGTGGGGTCTTCGTTTGTGAAGAGGAACATGAATTTGCAGTCGGAACGGAATCGTGTGCTGCTAAATATTCAGATGGTTTAGACCTCTTTGTTTTTAGAAGGAATAATCAGCACTTCTGGCAACTCTACTGCCAACCATCCATGGCTTGTAGAAAAAGCAGACGTGCAAAGCGAAAGTTATTTCTCAAGAAACAGCACAGAATGACATTTATATATTATATATTAGAAACTAATGAACATAAATGGCATTACATTAAGTGTGGCACTTCTGGCCTTGCTTTGAAAAATATTTGTGCAAAGAATTTCAGGTTTCATGTTGTGTCATCTGTTGTTCCATTACTTTTTGTGGTGTTTCAGGTTTTCGCTGTAGTGTCATTTCAGTATCGAGATGTTTAGGCAGGTATCGTATCAAAGTCATAATTTTTGGCATCGTGATGACACTAGTGTTGAGCTTGTTTGTCAGCTATTGGAACTTGATCGCTCCTGTGATGATGGTGAAAATAAAACTGAAACCTCTGCAAGTGAACCTGCATCCATTGCTGGTCTTGAATGTTTACCTCTGGATGAGCATTGATCTGTTACACATGCGGGTGAGTTTTGTTTATAGTGTGATCTGTTCAGACTAATGTAAGACTCTGAACAGCCTATCAAGAAAATCTGATTTGGTGAGAAAATCAGATGTAGGCCACTTTTACCTACTGCGTGAACGTAGCCATAGACATGTTTGTCTCATCTCAGCAAAGTTACCTGAAGTATTCTGCTGTAAATTCACATCTGTCGTTTAAACCCTTTTTTAAAAATGATGTGGTTCTGTGGTCATTTGAGCTAGTTAAGCAAGTGGATGGGCAATGTAGGATATAGACCATGTACATAACAGTGACTGTCTCAGATCTTCTCAATTCTCTGCAGCACCTTCACACAGCACCTTCTGCCAGTATAAACCAACCGAACATAACAGCTCCCTTGTAAATAAACTGAAATAAACTTGCTCATAGGGCTGAAATAGTAATCGTTTTTATATCCAGATCACAATATACAAGTGAAATTTTCAGACTATAAGAGCTCAAAGTTTAATTGTTGGCCATTTTGTCAACTGTGTTGTCCTAAGGGCAAAATTGGGCTAAAATCAGAGCTTTAAACTCCCTGTACATGAGTTAGACCAACCAGACCAATGCAACTAAAAATAAACTTATGCTGTGATATCATAACCATGACTAACTGGCAGACTGGCAGGTTCAGTGTTCAAGTCTGTAAGAGTGGATATTCTGGTCTTCTTGGTCGAAATAACAGACCTGGACTTCCAAAAAGATGTATATGGTAGCTGTAATGTTGATCACAGAAATCATAATTAGATATTTCTGTTTTTTCAAAACAGTAAGTACAGACAACATTCAGATCTTAGCTATCTGACGTTCATTAATTTTTATATGTTGTGTCTTAGGCCCAATCCCATTTCTTATTTTTACCCCTACCCCTTGTTTTCTGTTTTTCTCCTCCTTGAAGTCTTCCCCCTTTGAAATGGGACAACCCTTCAAGAACCAGATATGGAGTCACCGAATTAAAAAAACGACACAAACAAAAAACTACATTACAACATTAATGGGCTACTAGCGGTGCTCTGTAGGCCACCCTGCCAGTCTGCAGTGAGAGCAGAGGAGGGTAAAGTTCAGCTCCTCACTGCTTAAATACATTTAGGGCATCATGTGTCTTCAAAGAGGGGCATGACAATTATTTATTGCCCCTAGAATTCTTCGGTGATATGAAGCTGAGCCTAACTTTTTAATTGCCAGCTTCATGATCGAATTTCCCCGTTCCACCTTAACTGGTGCAGGCACCAGAACGTAACTGCTGCACCATTTAAGGTGGAACGGGAAATTTCTCATAACACTCCGTTTGGAGTGTGCCTCTGAAAAATCTCTGTTTGAAGGGCCATGTAGCCCTAACACTTTGCCCTAGCCCTCCATCTCAACAACAATCAGGACAACCCTACCCCTAGACGTGAACGCGCAAAACGGAGGGGTAGGGCTAAGTGTTGGGGGTAAGGGGTGAAATGAGATTGGTCTTAGCTATGCAGATGGTCTGTGCTGTTTGCCTTTGTTATTACCTTTGTAGCCTCAGTGCAGCAGTACACAATGAAACTTCATACACCAAAGGTGTCTGAGCATCTACGTTTGGAGAAAGAAAGTGATGCAGAGTATCACTGTAGTCTTGCAGAGTGTTTTATTTGTGATGGAGCTAAACCTGTGCCACCTGCGGTGGGAGGCGCCAAGTATACACAGTTTGTCTCCCTGCCAACGATTACCATGGCTATGATGCTTGGTGAAGTCACAGATGTGGCTTTGCAGAGGAAGAGGTGACCTGCTCCCTCGTTAACTCAGGAGACAAACATGACTAGGAGAAGTGCTGTTCCATTCGCTGCTTGTTTCCGCCGCCAGCCTGATAAGGAGGTGCGGAGGAGTGTTGGGAGGATGAGATGACCCAATGCAAACCATAAAAAAAAAAACACTCCACTTGGAGAGAGGTTTGGAAAAAGTGCTCCTTGGGGGCAATTGGTCATCTGTTATTTCTTCTCCTTCTGCAGTCCCTCTCTCTCGTCTCCATCCATCTCTGTCCGCCCAAGCTTCTGTTAGTTCCTTCCTCTCAAATAAAGGAGGTGCATTTCTTGTATAGCAATAGTTCATCCAAATTAAAAAAAAAACACCCTTTTAAACAAAGAATGTGGCAGGGCTTAAAAAAGCGCTAGCAGCCACTCGCTTTTCTATCCCATTTCTACTGATAACAGCATGTTGTATGGTGTTAGAAAGAACATAAGGAAGTCATGAACAGATATCGGGTTAACCTCATGAAAGTTGTCTGGAGTTACTATAGGGCTGTGGCCGTTTAGGTGGCCATGCAGGCAGAAAGGAATGCGTTTCAAGGCACATTTTACTGTTCAAAAGTAGCCAAGGGAAATCGGAGGCTGCCTCTTCAGATGAGCTACAGAGTTAAAACTACAGCTAACCAGCACAACACTGGATGCTGATTAGGACTCGTTGTCTTTTCTTCAGGTATTTTTTTTTTCTTCTCAGTGGGTGACGTACCAACATGTTGGTTTGTTAGAGAAACATATTTGTACTGTATTTGGATTTGGATAGCATTAAAATCCATGTTATCTCTGCCTTTTTTTTAGTCCCTAGCAATGTATCTTTGCTGATCATATTAACATACACATCTTTAGCAAAGTAGTAAAGTGTAATATAATGTATATACAAACACAGAGGCATAAAGAAACATTGGAGATTCTATTTCTGGGTCACTATTCAAATTTAAGCAAATTTGTGACGTTGGCCATGTTAATGCCTTTTGTATAGAAAGGTCAGGGGTTTTTTTTTTTGGTTTACTGATCTGAGAGGCTTTTGCATAAACTCTTGGGTTCCATTGCCAGTTCGGGTGCACGCTTGTCAGTATAGCAAATGGGGACATAATGAAGTACTGGAAGAAAGTCTGAGCTCATGTTTAAATGTCAAACACTCTTCTTTTCCAGCAGATTCTTATTCCGACAATGGTTGGAAGTTGTATTGAAAAACCTACAAGGAAATGCCAATGGAACCATTTTCACTAGAAGCCACACTTTTGGACTTCACTGTATGACGAAGACTTTCACGTTTTACAGTCCTGGTAACACATACTATCAGTGTCTCACCGAATAGTTGGTCTTTAAATGTTCTCCACTTTCCTGTAATAAAACATAAATATCCCGAAAGCGATAAGTGAGTAACTGAGGACTCATCCACATTACTAAGGGACAACTGTGTGCATCTTAAGATGAGTATGTGGTGGCTTAGACATTTTGATCGTTGTTTTTGCTCTTTGTTTTCCAAATGAAGTTTCTGTTACTTGTCAGCTGCGTGAACCTCTAGGCTTCCTCTCAAATCATATCTTACCGACACACGATGCAATACGTGCAACATGCAATATCACATATTGACTATATTTTAATGACCACCCAGTATGGTACTACCGCCCCATTACCTTAACTGTCTAATTGCCAATCACTCCTGTACTAGAAAAGTAAAATTATCTCTCTCATAGACCAACTACCAGTCAAAGGTTTAGACACGACTGCTCATGGAAGCTTAATGCTTTGCTTTAGGATAAAAGTGAAGACTCAAACTATAAAATAGCACTCATGGAATTATGCAGTTGATGCAGGTTGATATAACAAGATTATTTTCTAAGCAATTTTGGGCCAATTCTGTTGGTCTGTTAGTCATAAATATTCACTAAACTGAAAGATTAACTAGGGCTTTTAAATTGTAAAAAAAAAAAAGAGAGAGATCCATTTTTTGCACATCAGGGTGGTGATATGACAATTATATAATATTGTGGTACACCAAGAGTATATGTGGTATATCAGGATATTTATGTTCAGACATCTCAGCTGGAACTGTTAAGCGTATGCCTGTAGAGTCTTTAAGATAACCAGAAAAATCTGTTTAGTTGAGTGAGTCTAAACTTTTGGCTGATAATGTACACACAGTAGCTTGTTGGTAACTATGCCTCCCAAAGGCTTTATCATAATCTGCTTATAGTGTCTGATTATCAGTTTACTGTATTAGTTGATCATATCAACAAGTTAAGTCTCCATTCTCTAGCTACCTACAGTCTCCTCAAACATAGTTAAGTCTGTGGAGGACGTGACTCAGAGCTGACATTCCAGTCTTTGGGAATTGTTTTGTTACCATGACAAGTAACATTCTGGGTTTGAACAATTGTGTTTTCTGGATAATCTTTGGAGCAATAGTTGTTGTAGATGTCCAAGACAATGTTCAGTCTGAAATTTCAGTCCAAGGCAAAATATTCCTCATTTTCTGTAGTTGGGCTGGGAATCACTAGACGTGTATTACTAGTGTTATAGTATATTACTATGATACTTGAGCCATAATATGATTCTGTAGTGGTTACCACAGATTTGTGATATGCTGTTATAGTAATATGACATTGTCATGTATTGATTTCTTTTGACTGCAGATATCCTCCAAAAGGAAACCTGTGTTTATTTAATAAGGCTTAGACTTCATCTCACTTGATGAAAAGCAGAATTGTGATGGTTTAAAATGTTAGATGATTGTAGTATTAGGAATCTTGCCCAGGAACTCGTATTGTTATAGCAGTGACATTCCCAGCTGGACAGGTAATCAGACTTTTGATCTTCTGTGAGTGCAATGAGTTTGTTATCCCCTGCGCTATCCAACTGGCACTCGGAAGTCCATGCCTCATGAGAAGGGAAAAAAACTAAACTTCTAAGAAGCCATTACCTGTCTGTATCTTGTTCTGTATCCTGTATCTACCAATGAGACAGTTATCCCGTGTCAATGCGTTTTTTCACCCCAAATTTCACAATATGATTGTCATTTTTGTCTCTCAGCTCAAGTTCTCGTCTAAAATCTGTAAGACAGCCATGACCTGTACGCTGAGAACTTAGGAAAAGTCTTTTACAGGTCAATCTCAGAGACTGTTATGAGGTACTTTCTACCAGTCCTGGCCCAGTGAGCTGTATGAAGCCTTTGCTGTTGTCCCTGCTCCAGAGAAGATCATAATAACCTGCTTCAGTGACTGCAGACCTGCTTTTAGCTGACAGTAATTCCCCTGATTTTGGATACCATGGTGCCAGACTATGCAAAATAGTAGTATTTGGATTATGATTATGTATATTTGAATAAGATGTCTTGCAGTGAACAAAAATGTACTGGTGAATAAATGTTGTGACATGGTAATAGATTGTCCAGTGTTATTTTGGCCAATATAATGTACTTCTGTTTTATTGCATGAATACCTCGATTTACCAAAACACAGCACAGAAGCAGCATTGATCTGGAACTGTGATTGGTCAAGATGCTTGCAGCTCACAATAAAAACCAGTGTGATTGGTTAAAGTGCATATTGCCCCCTACAATATAAGTTTCACCAAGAAAAACATCACCATGTTTGTCACTAATTATGGATTGTAGAGCCCCAGTCAAGCCAGACCCATTAGGACAGCATTGTTTAACAGTGGCTAGAAACCATCCAATCCTTATTAACTCGATGTTAGAGTGTAGGAGTGATTGGAAGTGTGGCCCCTTATCTGGAACCCATTGCGTGGAGTAGATGAGCGGACCCTGACGTACACAGGAATGTCTGGACTCCAGAGGCGTGTAAAAAAAGGAATGCGGTCTCTGGACTTTAGAGTGACATTCAACACTGTCATTCCTGATCTTCTGTTATTTGAGCAAACCGACACAAACGAATGTAGATCGTTATGGCTCCAAATGGACTGAGAGTTTCCTGACAAACAGGAAACAGAACGCAGGGCTGGTCTCCTACCTGTCTGGCTTCCTCCATAACAGAGCAGGTGATTCATCACAGCTCTCATGGAACATTTGTCAGTGATAACAAAGATATTCTAATGAGGCTTTCCTTTGCTGAGTAGAGCTGTAACTAGATATGCTGTTTCTTTATTTCACATTTATTTCTGACTGGCACAATGAAGTGACCTATCCATGCTCCACCCACAGATGCATTCTTTCATAAGAACTCTTGCAGGGTGGGACACACTTTACAGAACATGGCCAAAAGTTCCACTCAACCTAATGAGGAATCAAAGCATGCAGCTTAGCGTTATTTGTTCCAAGTGACTTTTATTTTGTATACTTATGGCATGTTGTTGCAGTTTGTAACCTGCTATGAGGGCATGTGTGCAGCTTGGTAGCATAGCTTTTTAACCTAGAAACTCTGTGTTTGGTTGTGACTCTTGTTTCTCAGGAAGCTGAATGAGAGTTTTCCAGCATTCTTTAAAGCTGGTATGGCCAAGCAGCAGTAACTATTAAAGAATTTTGTGTGTGAGTTAACAGTGAATGGGTCAGTTAATTTGAAAGTTTGGACCACAATTAGTCCAATGCAATAATAATTTCTACAAAAACGTTTTAGCATATCGTCGCTGTCCAAAGAAAAACTTGTATCTCCATTTTTGTCAATTTTTACTTTTTTGCATCATTTGAACACAACAGCTGCTGTTTACAGTGTGTGAAAGTTGATGATGATGAATGGACGAACAGACGTGATACAAGTGTGATTGGAAAGAAGTCTGGTTCCATTCACTTACATTAAAATTAACTTAGGTTTTTGCCCTCTCCTGTGGAGTTGCCATTTTGTAGATACTTGTTTATCTTGGCAGTGCCAAATCCCAAATCCCTGGCACTGCAGCAGTGCCCAAGTTTTTCCCCAGTTTGCAATTTCTTTCCAATAATTTCACGTTAACGTTGGGATGACTTCAGCTACTTTGTCACTTAATGGTGATCATATAGACACCTGGAGTAAAGGCTATGTATATAATTAAATGATGATGCTCTAGCAAATTAAAAAATTCGGACACATGGTAATATCTGATGAAATGACTGACCAGCTTTTGTCAAATTTTTGTCAGTTTTTCAACTGAATTTTGACAGTGACAATTTTTTTTTTGACGGAAATCTCAAAATGGAAACGCTGCTGCAGTGCATGTTTAAAAAGCTACCCAAAGAAGAATGGCATGAGATAACCAAAGAAACACAGATAGAGGCAATAATAGATGACTCATGGAGAATGTCAGCAATTTCCTGCACTGTAGAACGCAGCATTCAGCACATGAATATAAATCACGGGGCTGAGAGCACCTTCCACAGAATCTGGCCAAAACTTATGTCTGGCCCGCACTACAGGATGATCAGGCCAATTTTGAGGTTGATGTACTCCCACCGATAAACACAAAACTGATCTCCTGATATCAGTTTGATATTAAACCATGAACCTCCCAGGTTATCCTGTGGTGCGAGGTGTCTATAATCCAGTCTTTATTCCTCTGATCTACTCCTAGTCCAGTAGGAGCTGTCCCGACTCCTCCTGGATCATAAATATTAAACATGTTCAATATTTATGACCCAGATTCCTGTACTTTAGGGTGGATGCTGTTTCTCTGGTGTGAAACGCGATGATGACTTGATACCTGAAAGACTGCCAAGCAGTGAGAGGTGACCTGAACAGAACTTGTCAGTGTGTCCAGAAGACGTTATAAACATGGTGGCTAAATCAAGAACTGTGGAGAAGTGGACTATGGAGAAGATGCTGATGAGATCGCAACAGCATGAGTGTCTGTATAATAACAGAAGAGACAAAGAAAGTAGCTGGACAGAAATTTCAACAGCATTGGTTTTCCCTCCAGCCTCGCTGTCATCCGCCATGTTTCTAAAGTCACATTAGTTTGTGAGAAACCCGCAGTGTAGCAGTTTGTGCACAACTCCAGTAAGGTTTTCTATTGGTGAGAGCTCTTGTTCATGTGTGTAATCTGAAAGTGTGTGGTTTTTTTTTTTTTTGTTCAGTTTGCTTAACATGTAAACGTGTAGTTGTTACATGTTTACCTAACGTTAGTTATGCATTGCAAACTTTGTTAAAGTATTACTTCATGTTAACTAATGCATTACTCCATGTTAGTTAGTCAATACTTAGGGCAAAGCAGGAATTCAAATGTAAACATGCGTACATCCCATCTGATAATCAGTACCAGTAACTTTGGCGTCACTTGAAGGAATCCAGCACACCTCTGAAAGCCCAGCTTCAAATTCATCCTCTTTAATATCCATCCAAGCCTATGTCTTATATGTCTTAGTCAAAGCTAACACACCAATGCATAGGACACTGGACCCACTCAGATATGGTCTGTTCAAGTTCAAGTTGCCCGTCACTGGCGTCTTGTGAAACTCTGTATGCGGAGAGTATCTGGACTAGTGTAACTCTAATATGAAGCTTTCAGAGATGTTGATTTTTTTTGAAAGTGAGTTGTTTATGAAGCTTGCTAGAGCTTCACACCATACCAGCTGTCTGTCGTATCAGCTTGAGCAACAGACCACAACCACAGTGTGACTCAAATGGTTGCTACACACTTGTTGTTTGACACAGTAATTGTTCATGTGCCGTTTGCATCCGAATCAAAATAATGCTGAAAATGGACGTTACAGTGGCTGAACAAAACTGAAATGCAGTAATCTGGAGATTTCCAAAGTTTTAGTAGTAACGTTTTACATTGTGTTGACTAACTAATGCTGACTAATGCATTAGTTAACATGAAATAATACATTAGCAGCTGTTGCATGTTTCATTAATGTGTAAACATGGAGTTGTTGCGTGTTGCGTTGTGACCATTGTTAATGTATTACTTCATGCTAGCTAATGTGTTACGTGATGTTGAATGTAAAGCCACGCTAACATTATTCCTCCTAATAACAGCCACACGTTCAGGTCTGTCTCCTCATTATCACTACACAAATTAATTTAAGATTTCATCTGATGAGTTTTAACACACGGAGGTCATAAGAGAAGATGGTGGTGGGTCTTATGCAAAGAAAAGCGTGGTGGTCTACCACATCGCTGTCCTGTCCCTGTAGCAACAGCAGAACAGGAAGGTTTTGAAATGCTGATACAAGTCATCCAAATACTTGTAAGTTATGTAATATTTCATGGACACATTGAGGGGAAACCTGGTCACTGCATTTTATTTTGATCACTGTCAGTGCTTGTGACCTCTCACATGGAGCTTGGACTTACCACTCAGCACTTAGACCACTTCATTGAAAATGCAGAGATACACAGTACACACACAGATATGACTTTTGGTCCATATCGCCCAGCCCTAATATGTGTTGTATTCGAAGTTAAAGACCTTGCTTCGGTACCAAAACACACCAGGACGGTGCTTTTGAAAAAGGAAATATTTAATAAAAACTTTTACCTTTATAAGATGAGTTGCGTTCTGGTGACCCGAGTGGTGGTTTCCCCTGCCAAGCTGAACTGTCCTGACGTCATCTGACCTAGATTATGTTATTGATAATGATTAGGTACTGTTTGGCTACTGCTGTGATGGCTTCTTATTTTATTGAGTGATACTAAGGCAACATTAGCCAAAGGGAAAGCATCTCTACTGCCCGGCAGATCAGCTCAGCAGAATGGAACACCACGGTCATCACACCATCATATTACCTGTGTGGTTATAGTTAACAAATTCAAAATCTGATTTATCTAATTAACTATTTGTGTCTAACCACTCCGGGAGAAAAAAAAATCTGAACGTGAATCAGATCAGTGATTATGCATTTTTCCGTTCGTGCCATGGATTATTTCAGAAAGATGATGTGATATTATTGGTTCCTATTACTTTCAGATAATAATCAGAACTCAAGACGTTGTAGAGTCTGGCCAAAGTTACTATTTTAATGAAAGATGACCGGAAAACAGGATTTCTGTCTTTTTAAATGATGTGAGGAATTGTGCTTACTATGACCAGAGACATGAGCAAACGAGGTAACTAAGATAAATTTTGTTTTGAGTTCGACTGTGAGACTTTTATATTTTGTCACTGAGTGTTGAGTTAATGCTGTAATATAGAGTACATCGTAACAGCATTGTCTAGTGATGTCCATTCATGTGCGTGACCGTGTGTGTGTTTGTCTGTAAACAATAGAGGCTAAGAAGTCTTACTCTTTTCCGCCTCTGCCTTTGACTGCGCTACAATGAGGCTATTCATTTTTACTCATAGCGCTTACACACACACACACACACACACACACACACACACACACACACACACACACACACAAACACACACTCTCTCTCTCTCTCTCTCTCTCTCTCTCTCTCTCTCTCTCTCTCTGATGAGACTGATTGAACCCCCTGAAGACCAACAGCAGAAGGCTCTTTGCACACTAAACTCTGTAATGAACTCTGTACACTGTGCGCACACACATGCTAATTCAAATTCAGTCATTTTCTGGCGACCCGCTCAAGTGTGTGTTTTCTCCCTCAGCCAGGTTCTTTATAGTGCTCGTGTGTGATTGCTTGCCAATAAGGCAGTGTATTTTGTGTGTGTTTGTTTTCATACATTTTCAGGACAAAGATAGTACTGTGGTGAGAAAAAGAAGGCGCAGACAGATTGTGGCCATTTTCTTGCATTGTAGACCGACCACCGTTATTATTATATATTATGAACTGCAGAATTTGGTAACCTCCGTATTATTCTGACCTCAGTAATCGGGTCTCTCAGTGCAGTATTCTGTACTCTGATTTCTTTCGTTTTTTTCCCTCAGTCTGTGCATGTGCTAAAACAGACAGCTGTATCGGAAATAAACAGGCAGTATTTACCACTGCACCCACAATTCTGTGAGGGAACCGTGGGGAAACGATTACTGTGTGTGTGTGCGCGTGAATGTGTGTGTGTGTGTGTGCACGTGAATGTGTGTGTTCGCACGTTTGTGTGTGTGTATGTATCCGGTAATATTAAAATTCGAACAGGTAGACTGTCATTTGAACTGTAATTTGGCTCTATATCCATCTCTCCCTCTCTCTTTCTTACTTTCAAAAACTATCCATCATCGTACTTTCTCCCCCCCTGGAGGTGTGTCCACCTACTGGACTACATCTGCTGTCATTGCACAAGAATGTGAAGAATCTTCCAGATGTTTCTCTGTGTGTGTGTGTGTGTGTGTGTGTGTGTGTGTGTGTGTGTGTGTGTGTGTGTTAGGGAGAGAGCAGGATATGGTCAGAAAGGGGCGTTAGGCCAATAACTGTGGGTTGTGTGAGTTCCCTAAGTTGAAAGCTTCTCTTTCTTTTCTCCTCCTGCAGCTCAGCCCCACTGAGCTGGTTTAATGAGTCTTTCTAACTGAGGTCCTGAGACAGTGAACCAGCACTAAAGGCAGCATGATGCTTCTTTTATACACTGATAGAAACTACATTTTGGATGAGGAAAAAACGTGTATGTGTATGTGTCTGTTTCACTCCACCAGTTTATCACTCTAAGATGTGTTTCTCTTACCCTGGGTTAAAAACAGTTGAGCTCTCCATGTCCTGTCCACTCATGTGTTCTTTTGTGGTCACTGTTGTGAGGCTCTTTTAACACTACACCAGACGTGTGTTGGTCTTCTCCTCTGCCTCTCTCTTTCTTTCTTGCTTTCTTTCTCTCTCTCTCCCACAGTTAGTGCCCCAGGGGTTTAACTGAACCCAGAATCACTGGCATTCTCACGAGTTACAACAACTGAATAGAGCTCCCTGTGTGCATGCATGACTGAGAGAAAGAGCAAGAGAGAGGAGGAGTTTAAGAAAGATTGCTTGAATGCAGAGGCCTTGTGCTTGCTTGCTTTGACATCATAAGTTGAACTGTGTAACCCAGAGCCGGAAATGAACATTTACTGACCCCACTTAAGCCAAAGCCTCAGTACCCTCACCGGCTGGCTTTATATGGTGAAACTTTCATCCATCTGCAAAACCAGTTGTGGAAAAAATGTTTTCTAGCAATTTGACAGTTAAAGAAATGATAAAATAATTCACGGTTGTTTATAGCATTCGTTTTAGTAGCTAGTACTTTTGATTTGTTCCGCAGGTGTAAATCTTGCCTGGTTTGAAAGCTTCCAGAGGTATTCAGATTTGACTTTGAATCCAGTTTCTGGTTCTGTATTCTGTCATCGCCGGTAGTAAACGGGCTTGTTTGTGTAACTCAAAGGTTCTCAGGGAACCTTTTAGCCCTACTTAGAAAACATAAGGATAGAGTGAAAATGTGGACTGTCCGGGGGTACCTGAGGGTCGGTTTGAGAACCACTGATGTAACTAATTAGCCAGTGGCTGCAAAATCCAGAATTGGAGGCTAGTATCTGTTTTCCAGGCAACTTCCCTGTCTTGTTTTCTTTCAGAGGTATTCCTATTATGTCTACTTCTTTTTATAGTGATTGATTGTTTTGAAGTGGGGAGTGGGCACGGTTTGCAGTGGCCCATAGAATAGGCGCTAATGCTAGTGAGTCTCGCCAGGGCCTTTCAAACAGCTGTCACCAAAACGTGCTAACTGGTTCCCAGTACATTAGCAACCGTCTTGTAATGCCAGCTGGCCTGCCTCATCACCAGGACAGAATGAAAGCCTTCATACATTTGTATTATCCAGACTGATGATAATGATGTGTTCACTTAATGTGTTTCTTGTAGGGATGACACTGCAGGTCATTCAGCTCCTTTGTAGAGTCAAGTTAATTCCAGGGAGAGCTGGGACAGAGGGATCACTGAAACGCCTGTAATGATAGAAGAGAAAACATGAATTAAACTGAACCGACTAAAGATGCATTATAAGGAAGCTGTAACTGAATATCAGTACTGACATTTAGGCACATTTAGTGGTTTTTTAGGTCAACCAGCGTTATACCTGCTGAGTAAATTGGTTTCGCTCATGCACGAGTACGCAGGGCTACAGGTATTATGTGGCAGAGAAGGTGAGCACTGGGGAGGATCATTAGTGTTTGGTCAGAGAGGTCCTCAACCTTATTTTGCCCTGTTGTAAGGTTGAGTGTAAGGTTGGGCTTAGGTGATTGAGGTCAAGTCAACATACTTGTTCATTGTTGTGAATAGTGCTAAAAGGATTTCTGCATATGTGTGTTTAATAAATAAGCTGGATTGCTCAGGCCTCTTTGCTGTTCTTAATGAAGGTCTGTATTTGATTTATTACCCTCACAGGCTGCAGTCATCACACACCCTATGCTTTATTTTGTACTTCATGATATGTCAGGAATTGACATCAGTTGGTTGAAACCATATTAATTTGGTCATACGGTATGTGGGCTTGTTTTACCAACTTGAGATTGTAACTCAAGTGAAGTGAGTTTTTAGCAAAATCAGTTTATTGTAGCCTCATAAGTTAGGACCAACCTTAAATCTGTTTGAATCTGAATGCCAGCATGCTGGAGGAGTATTCAGAGTTAACTCAGTCAAAACTTGGTGAAGGATTGTCAGTATAATGTTGATTTTGCATTGAACTGTACCTTCTTTTTGATTCTGCACTTGTATGACAGACGATATACGACACACACGGCTGTTAAATCTGGCCTACTCTGTTTATTGTTGTGTCTGTAATGAGTGCCTGAATGTAAACACCCCACTTTGCCATATATTTCTGTCCAAGATTCTTTAATGTCCAGCATTTAATACCACCACCTCTTGGCTGATGGGAGGATTTGTCAGATGATGACTCCCCCCCGCCCCAAGGCAACAATGTGTGTTCGTGCATTTGTGAGTGTAAATGTGTGCGCCATATGCATGTGTGTTTATAGTTTTGGCAGCTTTGTCTAGGGGGTTTTTAGTGTGACTCAGAGGTGTGCTCCCTCCTAGACAGACACACACACACACACACACACACACACACACACACACACACACACACACACACAGTTCCAGGCTATTTATAGTCAGCCACATCATTGCACCATTAAATCTTCATTAAAGGCAGCGCTTTTAGGCACGGTCTGCAGCCACGCTTCATGTGGCTGATTTGTGTGTGATGTTGGTGTGTTCAGGTCAATTTAGGGCTGAATGGGGGCAGGAAGAGTGGGAGTGTTAAACACCCATTGAAGACCCCCACCCAGAGACCAGCAGTGATTGAGCCCTTGCTACGAAAACAGTATGTGTGACATTGTTTGATGGCCTGTGTTTAAAATAAAGCGGCCACTAAAACATAGACGAGACCCTGTTTGAATGTAAAAGGTTATACAAGATAAAATGATAAACAAAAAAACTAATGATCCGAAAAGGGTTGGAGTAGTTAACATACGCATTTAGTTCTGCAAGGCACGGGCCAAAGAACGGGCCAAAAAGTAAAGTCACTAGAAGGGTCAGTACCCTTGCTGCAACTACAAAACTGGAACAATGACCAGTTCAGTAGGCATGTAAATCTCTGCCCTCATAAAAACTCTTTGATTCTTTAGGAAATTATTCATAGTAGCACCATTAATCCCTGTGATTTGATTATTCTGATACTTTTCAAAATCATTTTTTAAAATGCATTGAATGTGCGTACTATTGAATATGTTATACTGTTATACTACTCGCAAGAATTCAAGTTCCTCAGACAAACTCACATTTCTTTATGTGACTTGTTTTGGGCATTGGCCAGTTTGCATTAGTTTTACTCAACAGTAGCGCTTGGCAGTAGCAGTCTATGTATAATCGTTCACGGCTGTGCTGCTCTCTCTCAGATGTTTTCATCATAACAGTGCTTCAAGTTGACTAGGGCAGATGAATTGACTTGTTGGAAAGGTGGCAGTGACTGTAAACGTGACGGTGCCAATGAGCCATATCCATATAATTCCATATTTTACTGCCAGTGTGTCCATGGAGATTGTATAGCTGAATTTTCTATCTTATGCACCTGTTAGAAATGAGTGTGACTGAAATAGCAGAACCCATTAATCATGTTCTCATCAGTGTTTTCCAACACATGGGCTATACTTGGGCTGATGTGAGTTCAGATTTTCTGTGTATTTAAAATCAGTTTCAATGGTTTAACTTCCAGTGGCCTTTAAAGAAGGCTATATTTGCATTATTATAGAATTATTGATTTTAATATTAGGGTGTTAAACCGTTAAAACCGGCCTAAACACAACCCAACAAACCAGAGTTTTTATCATGACAGCACCTCTTGTCCATCATTTCCTCTGCCTCTTTTCCTTCCTCCTGCCCTCTTTTCCTCTCCCATTTTCTTTATCTTCCTTTCCTGTGTGCCCCCTTTTCTGTCGTGCCGTTGCCACAAGCTTCCCTTCTCACTCCTCCACCCGTCGTCTTCTCATTCTCTTACCCCCTTATTCTACTCTCGCTGTTAGGCAGTGGCAGCATCATTGCGATAGGGTGCCGGTGATGGAAAGCGTCTCATCAAACTGACAGAAATTGCTCAAGGAGCCTCAAGAAAGCTCACATTGGAGGTGCCCCCTTGTGTACTTTTAGGGAAATGCAACACTTTTTTAGACCCACTAAAAAAAATACACTGGAAATAGTTCTCTAAGAACGTTAGCTCAAGCCACAGTGTTCATATGGTCAGCTTTGAGATGATGTCAGGTTTTCTTAACCCCTTAGATGGCAAAGATCGACTGCTAGTTCTAAACATCTGATTGAATCTGAATGCCGGCACACTGAAAAAGTTCAAAGTTAACTCAGTCAAAACCTGGTGAAGGATTTTTAGTATAATGTTGATTTGGCATCGACACCTCTGACTTTTAAATCAGCCCTACTCAGTTCTCTAATGAGTACCTGAATGTAAAAACTCAACTTTACCATATATTTCTGTCCACAGTGTACATTACAGTATTCATGTTGATGTGGTCAACTTTGGACCCTTAGATGGTAAAGATCTACTGCAAGTTCCAAAAATCTTCTTTACAGTCTTCCAAAACTCAGTTTATGTTGTAGTCCATGTAAGTATTGAATATAAAGTCTTATGATATAATCATAATATATAATTTCAAGGAGTTAATCCGGTATTTTAAGTGGTATCCTGCATGTTTCTTGTATTTGCTTGGAAGTCCTTCAGATTGAACAGGCTGTTTTTATTGCTGTGCCTTTGAGACCAATATATGTAAATGACCTCTGTTCTGTTCGGCTGCCCTGTGTTGTGCCTCATTTAAAAAGCCATCAGGGTTGAAATGATTCTTATAGTCTTATAACAGGCGGAGCTCAACAGCTGTAGACTAAATAGGATTAAAAGCATTGTTTTTCTTACTTCATAAAAACAACAAATTTACAATGGTCTGTTGTTGCAGCTTCACTTCCATATATGAAATGAGGAGTGAACAGAAGGGTTTTGCAACTTCAACAGTGTTCAAATACTACATACAATTAAAAAAGGGATGTTCATGATATGCTTCAGATACAGAATGTCAAACAAAGGAGTCCAACGTTTAAAGGCTGTAGGGTTACTAGCAGGAGGATAGTATATACTGCTATGTGTGTAGTATGTAATGCTGGATTTTGGATGTAGTGTAAGTGTAAACCTAACTACACAGACTTTCATGTGCATGCTGACGTGTGCTGTCTCCACTCAAAGACTATACGCCAACGCCTCAGACGTTTTACAACACCAAGATGGAAATACTTTCCTGTTGGATTTCTAGGTTTACGAGGCAGCTGTACATCCTCTGAGTTCTGCCAGATGCTGGAACACTTGAGTAACTACCTCCTGGACTCCACTGGTTCCAGTGATCTGGTGTAAACCAGTCAGCAGTGCTCATTGGTTACTGTTTCATTTAAAAATAGGGAAAAGTAAGTCACCTGGATTACAACATTAGTAGTAACCATCTTAAAGCCTGAATTTTGTCGGTACGACTTCTATTTTCATAGATAAGAGTACTTTAACTTACTGTGGCAGATCTGTTTGAGATGACTGGACAACTTGAGACAGTTTGAGACGTCAGGCGTTCAGCTGCTAATTGATATGGTATAATCTTCTATTACTTGTCAGCTCCGTTAACCTTGTGGCTCCAGGAGCAGCTTCAGGTACCAAACATATCTTGGCTGAGGGGACAGCAAATAGACACAAGGGGCAGAGGCTTGTATTCGGGTAGTTGGGTTGCACCCCAGTCAAGTCCAGTATGCAAGTATTGCCTCAGGAACTTACAACACTCAGCGCTGAACATTCAGTAAAGTAATAGGAATTGATTTCTGTCGTTTGGAGACCTGGAACTAACTTCTCGCCAAAAGAGTTCCAATTTACTTTTTTTTTTTCCTCAAATTAAACAAACAAGTACTTACTAAAGCTTGACCAATAGAAAATTAGGTTGCTTTTACTGAAGATGCGCTAAACATTTTGGCCAAAAATGTCATTTTCAGCTGAAAGGAAAACAGGTATATGTAATGTTTGCAACGGACTGTCCAAATCCAACACTGAATTGAAAGATTTAAGGCCAATGAAAATTAGAAATCGGGTATAAAAGCACTGTTGGTTTCCTTCGCTCTCCTGTGCACTGTTCTCGAGGACGTTAGCTTTTACAGGCACATACTGTATCTTGCATATTGTAATCGTTTTAGTACATTTATTTAATATATTTTTTAATGCAATGCACACATATATTTTGTGTTTTAATTTTGTGCCACAGTAGTTTTACCTAGCCAATGACTGACATGGCTATCAGTTCTCAGTTGTTACATTTCTTAAACAGGAGAAATTCACAGTATGAATGTAATCAACTACCAGACACGCCTACTGCTCTCCTGTTGTCTGTACTGATTCCTGGCTAAGGTTCGTTTTGCAAAAGTTAAAACAATTAAATGCTTTTTATGATGCGCTTTCTGGTAAGAACTCTGTGTCTGTGCCATGCTTCCCTTTGGAAAGTAATGTGTTGTAGTGTGTGTAAGGGCATCCTAGCGCCAAGTTAAGCAGGATGTGACTTGCACTGGATTCTCCAGTCAGTTGCCGTTTATTCTGCCCCACCTCTGGGAGATCACAAGTTTGAATTCTGTCAGTGCTGTGACCAAAGAAGTCAGTAATTATGGGCTACACTCGATATTTTCTCCTCTACTGATTAAACTTCTCCTCAGCATTGGCTGATATTATCGACCAACTGATATCGGTTGACCCCTAGTGCATACGGCTTTTCCGGTTTGCATCATGTAGGGTTAACAGTGCTGTTGACTGCTCCTGATTAGGTACTACAGATTGATTTCTGCCCTTTGGAGGCCTGAAATCAGCTGTTTTGCCAGAAGTGTGCCGATCTACAATAATCCACTGCCTTTTAATGAACCTAGCAAACAGGATTACATGCACACAATCCTGGATTAGCACCTTTAATCTGACACACACACACAGACACACTCACGCTCTGTGTTATTTTGTATTTATCTCAGGCTGAGCAAGCTGTGACTATCTTTGTTACTTGCTGCCACAGATCCATGTGATAGCTGCAGTCTTGCGACACATGTGATTCTTGCATGCGCTCTCTTTCTATGTTCAGGAAGTCGTGGGGTGGAGCTGTGGCGACCTTCTTTTTTTTTTCTTCTTTTTTGACTTTCTCTTGTTTCCCACATTAAAATACTTTAGTTGCCCCCTTTAGAAGTGTCTGCGATTTTGTTTGGTATTGCTTTGGTTTCCTCAAGCTGGAAGCAGGCCTTGTGGTTAAGGAGCTGAAAAGAGCTGGACGATACTAAACAAAGGGCAAGAAGATTTTTTTGACAGGAGAAAATTTTGACAGGGCTTGGTGTTGGTCGGGGGGTGGGGTGCGGCATCATGGCTGCAGAAGAGGGCAACGGAGACATTCCTATAGACGGGCGCTCAACGGACATCGTGGGCCATCCAGAACCGGGCGACACCACACACGGGGTAGGCATGGGCGTTGTGGGTTAGCAGGGGTGGGGTAATAGCACGTTGCTCTGAAGGTGAAGAATCAGTTAGGTCGATTCTTTGCAATTAGAACTGATTCTAATCGTATTCAGTGAAGTATGCACGTGAACCTTTGGCTAAAATAGGAGCTCTCATGCAGTTTTCAAGCATAGACAGTTCACCTTTAGATCACCTGCTTGGTCTGTTGCGTTTTCTTTGTATGTTGTACTACTATGTAAGAAGTTCTTCAGTCACAGCTGTGGGTTTTAGAAATGATTGGGTTTTGCAGCTCAATAACTGACTCAAACTTAATCAAATTCTTGGTGAAAACTGCGAATTGATGCACTGAATCGTATTAGAAAGAGTTGCAATAGAATCTAATTGGTGTGAAGTCAGAGACCAGATTACGTCGCTGGTTAGCACAGTGGCCAATTTTATCAACTTTCAGTGGTGTCGGTGCTCTAGCCCAGCTGCTTCAGCTTGGGAAGTGCTTGTTAATCAGCTGAGTTGGATCAGATGTGTTAAAGCGGGGAAACACCATAATATTGGGTTAGCATATGTTCCTGTCTGCGTGAGAAACGTAAATGAGGTTAAAGCTCTTTACTTCCTTCGATCCTCCATTGATTTTGTGTGTTTATCTTCGTCTCTCCTCCCCCTGCGTTTCTCACTTTCCCCAGTTTCAGCAGCGCTTTGGTACGTGTTCCTCTAAACTGTCTTTTTGTTTCTCTTCCTCCACTGCTGCCTCTCCTTTCCTCTCTGGCTGACATCTTTGCTGCGTTGCCTCAGATGACGACTTCTCTGTCTCTTACCATCTATCCCCCTCTTCCTCTTTCTCTTTCTCTCTCATTTCATCTGTTGCAATTAGAAATTCATCTCAGTGTTTGGATTGAGTGTTAATGAGTAATGTGATGGCTTGATGACTGATATATGCTTTATGGTAATTACGTCAACAACAGTTGCAACATCATCACATACCCCATACTGTGGACCGTTCACCACCCTGTGACAGAGGGAGGCTGATTACGCAATTGCACAGTTGTCTGGATATGGCACAAAGGTATATGGACACCTGCCAGAGTGAATTTGAGACTGACTATTAGAGTGACCATCTGTTCATTCATGTCCATTTTTTAATGTCTGATTTTCTTGTTCTACCAGGTCCAGTTCGGTTTCTTGTTTATATATTACACATGGGTGTGATAATTTGACATGTAAATTTAACATTTAATATAACATCCTGGATCAGCAAAGCCTATTTGAAATGAGTTCTAGTCTTGATTTAGCATCTATCATAGCAGCCCACAAGCCCTGCCTGTGCTGGGTATCATTCGGCAGGAGGTCTCATTGCTCGCTGCTTCAACCGAGCTGGAAAAAAGAGCTGAAAGGCTGAAAGTTGCTGCTACATTGTGAATTAAGGAGGCTGTTGTTTAAGGTTTAGACAAATTAAGGCTGAGACAAATAATACATCTGATACTCAGATTTTAAATCTGCACAATAAAGATATTTTATTTTTGGATGTTTAATTAAGTTGTTAAACATGATTACGTGATTCCTAATACTATATACATATGTTATAGGATCTAATATATATATATTGCATTTTTCAAAAGTGGAGATCAAATCTTAATATAAAGATAATTACAGTACATGTATTTTCTTTGAGTACATTTTGCTCGTGTAATTCTTGAAATATTAAATAAGACATCTAAAATTAGGGATACACATAAGCTAAGTCTTATTAATGCTAATATGTTAAGTTTTTTTAAACTACTGAATGAAACTGAATAACACTTGGCCAATTTTTGAGCCCAAGAACCATCAAAGCTAATTCTGATTAACTGTCCCACTTCAACTTGTTGTTATTGTTCTGCTTTATGCTGTTCATGTTTATGTTCTTCATGTTGCTGGTGGTCATATTCGGGTTCTGTCAGGTTTCTGTGTGCATTATGATATCTGTGGTTTGCTGTAACCACAGTACTGTTACCCAGCAGAGTGCTTTAGTGTCAGTATTCACCAAGTACTGGTAGCCGTATTGTTGCATCTCTGCTGAAAACTGATTATATCAGCTGTCACTTCCGGATGTTTCATGACAAAATCCCCCCCAAGGTTCTGCTAGCAAAAATGAGCTTCAACTTACACAGTATTAGTTTTCTTCCTTACCCCAAATGTGCATGTTTAGTGTCTGACCTTTGCGTCTTTCATTTTGTACTGGTGCCCATGAATCAACCTGCGTGCCTAAATCAGCACATACCTCCCTCAGACCGAGTCGAGCTGTTGAGTAATAGTCTTTTTTGTGTGGTTTCTGACACTGTGTGACACACTGTTTACAGTATAACTGGACAAACGCGTGTCGCATAGCTAATGACAGTTGTAGTATCCATCTTAAATCCTGAATTATGCCTTCCATTCAGAAACCAGCAGCTTTCTTTTGCACATATGAGGCAAAAAGAAGAACTGTGTCAATAAGTGTGCCTTGTTCGGTTTTTGTTTGGTTTTTATCTCTGTGCCACCTTAAATAGGGCCGGAGACCCTCTTCTAAGCCCATGAGTCTTTTTCCATAGTATTAAACGCCACCTCACAGTTGTAAGTAGAGCGGAGTCAGGCTGTGTGTGGTATTCTGGCAGCTGTGAAGTGTTCTCTCTCGTTATGAGTCAGGTTTGCCCTCTCATCCTCCCTTACTGTAAGTGACTCATGTGTTTTTGAGCAGGCTAAAGCTACTGTAATGGCTTCGTTACTCACTGTGATGCTTTGTTTTTTATTTTGCGTTGTGCTTTTTGCTTTGCACATCCTGTTATCTAATAGTCAAGTAGTTATGAAATCTAGTTACCAACTTGTACCTCAAACGCTTGACGACTGTGTTGGATGCCAGTTTGCTTTTGAGTATGGAGTCTGTATGTGCACTGAACAGATCACAGGCTGAAGAATGTGTCACATGGCCATTTTAATCATTACTATTAACACATTTTCTGTTGTTACTAATAAAAAGCAATGTTTAATATTCATTAATATTTGTTTATGTTCTTTCTGGTTCATTTTCAGTGGCATATGGTGTGATAGAGGCCACCAGCTGTGTTTCCAAAACACAAAACCCCATTTACACCTGGTCACTGCATGTGTCTTGTGTATCAGAATTATATCTGGTTAAGGCCAAGCCACAAATGTAAACGCACCCATGACGTGTTTACAATAGAATGTGAGCCACATGATATAGCAATGTAATTACATCTGCCCTTTCAAAGACAAATTCCACAGCCAGAACCCCTCCCAGTAGAACCAAAACTCCTCCCCTTGCACTACGTCACTGGGCATGTGATCCTTGTCTGCAAGGAAGACATTCATTTACCCTGATTACATCTGGTCACATCATGTGTCTAGTATCTGGATTGTATCCTGATAAGATTTTAGTAGTCTCATGCATCTCCGGTTAGTTGGACTGAAATCTGATTGCTGTGTGGGACAGAATATACAAGTCCGCTCGATATGAACCAACCAATTACCAATTTTTTATCTATTCAGCTTTTATCTCCTACAGTTTGTTTTACACAGTAGTTTCTGTCTATACTGTCTATCACCTCCTGAAGTGGTCTGAGTCATCGGATTTGTATCTGTTTTAAATGCGTCTTGGTTGTGTTTACACTTCTGTTGTTATGAGGTTTGGCCATATCATGATGTCCTCATCATACTCAAGACGCATGAAGTGAAGGTATAAGTTGGATCATGGAGGACACACATGGATGCAGGGGGGAAAAAAATCAATGTTTTTTTTCCCAATATCGTGCAGCCCTAATCCATATACTAGACACATGAAGTGACCAGGTGTAAATGGGGTCAAAATGTCTTTTGATTTTGTCAGCAAAAATTGAAGTATTCATAAGCATGAATGTTTATTTAAAAAAATATTGGGTGAATAAAAGGATTCAGGCACGTCCTAGTACTTTTAAAGGTCAGTGGTGGTAGCAGTAGCAGCAGCAGTTTACTTAAAAAGGACAATGCATTATTCGTTTACACTATACATTATACACAACTATACATGCTTTATACAAACACCTGATAGCATACGTACTAACTAAGATGAGTTCAGATATCCATGTATTTGAATAAACCCGTCCCTAGTAGCAGTAGTAGTGTGGTGCTGTTTCTCTTTAGGATTACTTGTTGGGTGCCCTTGGAAGTTCAAGTGGACTTATTGCTAGTTAATTTAAGGTATCCTTCAATTGAACCCAAAGGGATTTTGCTCAGCTCAGTGTAATGATACCTTAATTTGAACTTGAAGTTGGCTTGCTAACCCTCAAATCCGGCTCCGTGTTCGGCCCATTGGGTGTTAATACTAAGCTAATAATAGTATTGACTTTGTCTGTTTGTCTCCCTAGCTCTGTTGTCACTCGCTCTCTCTGTCTGCATATTCAGATGCACACTGGCATCCAGCAGAGTGTTTGAGGTAGAGGTGTGTACGTATGTGTGTATACTTCACAGCCACTTGTCCATTAGTTAACAGGATGTGCACGTCTTGGCCAAATGAAACATGCTTTGCAAGCAAGTGTGTCAAAGCAAGCATGCAACGGCTGTCTAAAATAACTGTCACATGTAGTTGTGATATTGATATTCAATTTTCAGAAGTTCCAAGGAGTCTTTGTTGAATATCCTGGTAGGGCATATTATCGTTCATATTTGGAGGGGGCAGGGAAACAAGAAATTCATTACTGATTCAATTGTTGAGAAGTTATCAGATATGTCTTCCCAGATATGTCTGATCCTAACTCAGCACTCTTACTTTGTGAATACAGCCCCTGAATCCAGTTTCTGGTCCTGTATTTTGAAATCACTGGTTAAACTAACCTGTTGATGTAACTGAGTGGCTAGCCAGTTGTCATACCTATATGTGAATGTGTTATCCAGTACTGGCAACAGGATTCAAGATTTGGATTGGACAGTGTTGGACGAAGTACGCAACAGATGTACTTGAGTTAAAGTAGAGATACCCAGGGTAAAACAATCCTCCAGTAAAAGTAGAAGTTCCTCCCTTTAGACCTCCACTCAAGTGAAAGTACTAACGTATTTGCCTTCAAATGTACTTAAGTATGGAGAGTAACAGTAGCATGATTTATCATGGCTCTAGTGTCGTGTTATCTTTTCTGGAACACTCTTAATCAGCTCACTTTAGGTCCACCAGTCTTTTAATAGAAGGTCATTAATTAGTCTGACACTGGTGTCTGTTAACATGATCATAAGCACAGAACCCTGAAGGAGAACAGTTTCTATTAGCTAGAGCCAAGTTCTGCCCAACAGGTCAAAACAAGCTCAAAACTTGATTGGTGGGCTCGCTTCACGCTTCTTTCATTTGGACATGTTACGTTTCTATGCACACATAAGCCAAAAGGAAGGACAGATTTGTAATAATGCTGTGGAGTAAAAAGTGCAATATTTGACTTTGAAAAGTAGTGGAGTTACAGTGGTGATGGGAACCTGACGTTTGAAACATTTAATGCCTCTAAAAGCGCTAAGAAGGATACTGGACGCTGTCACGGTTATGAAAATATACCTGAGACGTTGTTTTATCAAGGTTTTCTTGGTGGAGAGATACAGGATGGAAGTTATTCGTAGGCAAAGCGACTCCCAAAGAAAGCTGTCAGATTTATCGCTTATGTATACCCTTATCAACATTCCAGATACAAACTCGGAACACCTGTGTAGGGTTCACTGGGTGTTTTGGGTGGTAAATGAAATGGTTCCATTTGCTTTACAGGCATCATGAGTCCTGACTCCCATCACCGTCATTATAAGGACATCTGAGTTCTGGTAAATTCCCCTTTTAAATGACTCAGCAATCCCACTTTTTTCTCTCTTGATACTAATTCTTGAAACTGACTTCTGTACTTGGGGTATCAGCTGCTACTAAGTACCGATCCAATGCAAGTGCTTTATTTAGGTCTGTTAAAATGTTTTTTTGGGATTGTGCCCATTTTAAAAGGTATTGCTTTAGAAGGTTTGTAAAAGTGCAACCATGACTAACAAACAGGATTGTGTCTGACCGATATACAATAATAATATCAAACTGTTCAGACCTGTTGTTAGAATTCATATTCTCTCATATAGTAGTCTTTTATCTCAGTAAATGCATCAACCCTCTCTTGGGCCTGAGTCGGATGGTGCACTTTGTCATGATGAATTGAGGACATGAGAGCTGAGCCTGGAGCTCCACACCCAGTGCTCCCAGAGATATTCCCATGGTCTTAGTGCCTGCAGGAGAATGGGTCATTATTATGTGCCCCTTTTTTGCAACAGGCATTGCAAGCTTTGTTGCTCCTTAACCCTTGGAATTTCAGTTATAGCATGTTAATTTATAGGATTCTTTACAACTCGTAGCTTATGGACACAAGCAGAGAAATTATATTGTGTAGACTTTCATTAATTGATACCAGTTTTATGTTTGAGCAGTAGAAGAGAAGATAGACACTCAGCATCAGAACAGTAGTTGCACAAATAGCAATCAACCAACAGGAATGAAACTTGGTGGGTAGGTTTGACATTGTGAGACATGGGAATAATTCAAGTTCCATGCTCGACCATGCATGTGACATAAGCAGGGATGGGTCTTATCGCTGTAACTGACTGATACCACAGCCACGATTGCAGACATTCACAGAAAAGTAATGTCCTCCATGAGTCATCCTGTCGATCCCAGCACCATTAGCAGACGGCTGCATGACACAGGACTACATGCACACAGACCGTCACAATGACTGCCCTTAACACCACGTCAGTGTCGCCAAAGACTGCAATGGTGTCATGCCAGACTGTCAAGGAGTGACTCAGAATGGCAGCGGGTCATCTTCAGTGACGAGTCCCGCTTTTGTCTTGGTGGAGTGACACCGCACAATCTGCAGGAACTGTGTGAGAGTATTCAAGCTGCATGGGATGGATTATCACAGGACACCATTACGAACCTCTACAACAAGACGTTTGGCATGTTGCATTAGCAGACATGGTGGCCCAGTGCCGTGCTGACTCATTTATTGTTCCTGGTAACCTTTATCTTCCTTCCCAATAGCATTGCAATCTGACACTTCCTTCTGGGTGCATCCTTTTATTTGATAATAAGTGTATTTATTGTGATTTTAATGTTTTATTTGACACTGAAACAAAACTATAAAGCTATTGCTACAGATCAAAATGCAACTAAATATAATTCATCAAGTATCGTACAAGTATTTTAATAGTATACTGATAAAGTTAAAAATAAAATAACCAGTGAGAACTCGATGATGATGATTCTGGACCGGTAAGGATTAAAGTAGCGATAAGTTTCATAGTAATGAGATTCAGAGGTTCACAGTAAGTCTGGGAGGGGGGATTGCTCCTTGTCACAGTGGTCCAGTTACTTCCTGTTCTGATAGCGTAACAATGTGTTTTGAATAATTCTGCACTCTGGTTGTTTACCTCCAGTGCAGTGTTAGGCTTATTAGTCACACTGACCACCTAAAAGCCTCACAGGCAGGTTTTTCTCCTCTGTTCCTCTCTGTATCTCGTGTCATTTGTGGTCCTAATAGGAGAACGCAGTCTGGTTGTTAGTTTTAGCCCGTGTTTGTTTAAGTGAAGCTGCATTCAAGGAATCTGAATTGGGCGCATTTGCAGGAAGAGCCTCTTCTGGTCCTGTGTTCACATCCTGTAATATGAGCTAATAATGTCAGTCTCTTTCTCTCTCGCTCTCCCCCTTACAATCTCTTTATCCCTGTATGTCTGTCTCGCTCTTTCATTATATCTCTCTATCTCTCGGGCCCTGGTCAAATGGCATGTTTTGTTTGTTTCCCTAAGTGAATGTAAGTGAACACATCCTTTAAAAGGGAACGCACTTATGCACGTTTCAGTATACAGTTACTGCTTAGATGCTGAATTTAACATATGGGGAAGTATGGCGTACACGCAAAATATGGCTTGTTCAAAAGTTATGGCACATATATTTTTCCTCAGATATTAAACATTAAAAAAGTAGATACTTTCTCTCGCTGTCTTGTTCACTCTCCTGTCTTTCTCTCTCTCTGTTTTCCCTCTAGCTCTCTCTCTCTCTCAATTTCAATTTAATATGCTTTAATGGCATGGCTGTATTTAAATACATTATTGCCAAAGTATCATCAGAAACAAGATTATCTCACTCTCTCTCTTACACAGACTTCTCTCTCTCTCTACCTGTCTTTTTCTCATCTCTCTTTCTTAGGGGTGTATGAATATATCAGTACACTTGAGTATCGCAGTATTGTGCTTTATGATTTTGTACCGATTCTCAGAAACACTGTATCGATTTTTCGTTAATGCTGACTAGTGCTATGCTATGACAGTTTTCCTAAAATAGGAATATCCTCACAATATCTTGCTTGCAGTATCACAGTATATCGTAACCCCTGTATCATGATGCATATCATATCGCCAGGTTCTTGCCGAAACAGCCCTACTGAGAGCGTCCACCCCTTCCCTCCCACTTGCTCTCCCCCTCTCTCACTGCTCAGTAGTCCGGTTATGTGTTTGATTGGTGCTTATGGAAGGAAGAGCATGAATGCAGTAAAGATCTGAACAGGAGTGGTTATGAAAGCGCAGCGTGTGCTGGTGTGAACCCTGATTTATAGCCCATATAGTGTACACGTGTACGTGTTGCTACGGGTTACGTTCTTCACTGCACTGATGTCGCTGCCCTCAATGAATTCTTTATTTAGGCACCAAATGTACTTGAAGCACTCAAATGCGTACGTCATTTCCACACCAATAAAATGTATGTCACCAGCACATTTCTTGCTAGAAGGACAGAATAGTGTTGACGTAGTATGTTTCAATCCAGTCAAATCGGTGTGTCGTTTTTGCTGTTGTAGAACTGACTCGCCACCAAAACACCAAACCACTAGTGTCGGCCAGTTGAGCCGAAATTGACAGGAAACAGGAAGTGACCGTGCTGAGGCTCAGCCGGATATCCTGCACAGGGAGGGCGACCCCAACCATGGCTTTCCCTTCCTTTTTGTCTCTCCCCCCTCTCTCTTTCTTTCTCTCTCTCTCTCTCGCTCGCTCTCTCTCTTTCTCTCTGTCTCTGTCTCTGTCTGAGTTCTGGTTAGTGGTTAGAAAGTAGGGCTGGAGTAAACAGCATGTGCTGGTCGGGGGAATGGGACCACTGGGATCACTGGGATTACCTGGACACGCAGGTGGAGTGCCGCCGCTCATAGCGTTTTGTTGTTTTTCTATGAAGCTAGAATGAGTTGCATCAGACATGATTTATTTGGTGTCTGAGGGATCATTATGCTATGAATACATATTTACTTGGTCGTATTGTTGAGCTGCATTTTAGAGCTAGTCTCTTCATTAAGGACAAGTCAGCTAGGTAAACATGTGAAATGACATTACTGGTGTTAAGGTTTACGTTGTAATTTCACTTCAGATGTGACCCTGAGTGTCTCTAATGTGAAGCGTTTCTTGTTTCACTTTTTGTTTTCGCTGTATAATATTGTGTCTTTCATTAAGTATGTTAAGTATGTTTCAGGTAGTTTTCTATCAGCATTCATTATACAACACCCTGTGTAGCTGTGGAGTGAGACTGGTCACAACGCTGTCACACGGTGGTTTCCTGGCTTTTTAGAAATTGAGTAATCAGATTCGTATTTCGATGGGATTCGAGCTTCGACAGTTCCTGGAAAACGCTAGCGTGGTTTTGAGCTGCTGGTGGAGCTGCTGGTGGAGTGCAGTTTAAAGGCTTTGCAGCTGATTGTGTATTTGCTGTGACATGTCTTTGATCCATCTGCCCGGCATTTAATATTCATATCGCTGTGCTTCAGCAGTTTGTTTCCCTTTTGGTCTGTTTATTCCTGTCGCTGATGTTTTGGTCTCAAGGCACAACCTCAGACACGGCCACTTCTGTGTTTACAGTTGTGCGTCCCTGTCAGGGCCGTTTGCTTTTGCGTAGCTTCAGATAATTTGCATATGCGTAGCTTCCTTTAGCTGTTTTGTAATGAGCTTTTGAAGCTGTCTCACATACAGCATCAAATGGCTCCGTGAATGTTGTGAGTATATCAAAGGGTTCTGAGGTTTTATAGAATTTCTCCACCGCTTTCACAGTTAGCCAGGGTTTTTATTATAAGTCTGTTCCATTTCAAGGATTTCGAGAGGTTGGATCATTCTAAGCAAGATTTGAACTGTGACTGTAATCGTAAGAATAGTAATCTATTAGGAAGTGAAATGATGCGGACCTCAACTATGTAGCAAAAAGACTTTTGTCTCCTTGATATAACGAAGCCAGGATTGATCAGCACTTCTGCAGCCTTTCTCGGGTTCAGATTCAGATCAGTACAGTTCCGTTCAGGCTGCTTTACTGACATGACGAAGAATAACATATAGCAGTTCCGTAGCTTGAAGTGTATTGGCTATAATATTTGCCAAGCAATGCTCCTACTTTCAGTTCACCCTGCCTTAAAATAGCGTGGCTAGCTGTGACACTGTTCAGAGTAATTAGCAGTAATAGAATTCTATTACAGTAATAGAATAATGTGAGGCTGCAGGATGACACAAGCTGAATCACAGTAGCATTTCAGTAGACCTGTCAGCGATTCTTTATCTTAGTCTTTATACTCTTGTAGACCACAAAGGGCTTGTACGTACTCAGCAGGAGTCGGTGACATAGCAAAAAAAATTACCATGATGCTTCCAGGAAATTGTTGCTATATTGATACATGTGTGTATTGGAAAAGAACCAGCAGAGCCACATTTAAAAATGTGAACACAGTGATTTTCATTTATACCATGTTAGACTAGACTCACTTAAACAGGAGTAATTATGATCTGTTTGTAATGAAATGTGTGGTTGGTCAGTGTCTTTAAGTACTGGCAGTATCTGCGTTATGCTCCCAAAAGCATTGTGATATAATTTATTCACAATAACAATAGATAAAGTCATATTGCCCAGCCCTAGTGCACATATTGGGAGGCAAATACATGTAGTGGTGCTATAACATGTTTAGGGAACAGCGGTGAGATAGAAAGCCAGATTGCTAATCAGCCCATTTTGCCGCTATACTTTAGGTTTAGCTTTATGGTTTTGTTTTGGCTGCTTAGGTTAATACTACAAACAGTAACCTAAAAAAAGTAAAAAAAAAAAAAAAATAATAAAAACAACACTTGCAATTTCTTGTTTCATATATATATAGTTTTTTTTTTTCAAAGTGCCGTGGACTAATTAAATAAAAATGGAACAATTTGGCCACGAGATATATATGGAGGAAAAAAGGGCAGCATTTGATGAAAAGAACACCTTGCCAACTGTTAGTGAGGGTGGATCTATTATGCATCAGTGTTGTGTGGCAGCCAGTACCAAAGGAAACATTGCATGGGTAGATGGAAAAATGGATGGCACTAAATAAAATGAGACACAGTCAGTCAAAAAACTGAACCCAAAAGATCCTGGCTTCTACAACAAGACAGAGATCCACCATGAACTACTTAAGAAATGCAAGATAAAGTGTTGGCTGTAAAATTTGCTATATGAGCTATGACTAAGTACTGACTTAGTTGGGTGGCCAGACTTTTGCACATAAAACAATCGGTGTTTTTTAAGTTAATCCAATATAAAGCTGCTTATTAACATTTGCAGGAAAGCAGTTTGCTACTTATCATTTTAAAACTAAACAAAATACATCATTTGACCTGGTGGGCCCAAAACTACTGTGTATACTTCTACATGATATCCCGCAGTCTGTTGCCGTTTTGTGTCCAGATTGTATCATCATGTCATCATCACAGACACCAAGCTTAATGACCACTGATATCGTTTGCAGAGGGCTTTACCAAACTCTTCTTCCTCTTTCCACAGAGTGACCCCGGTGGGTTGTCTGTCTTGGAGCAGCTTGGTCTGGACAACAGCTCGGACTTCTCCGACTCAAGCGTGCAGCAGCGGCTGGACGAGCAGCGTGAACGAATCCGCCGGGAGATCCGCAAAGAACTGAAAATCAAGGAGGGCGCGGAGAACCTTCGCCGGGCCACCACTGACAAGCGCAATGCCCAGCAGGTGGACAACCAGCTGCGCAGCTCTAACCGCCGCCTCGACTCCCTCCATGCTCAGCTGCAGGAACTCGACGCCCATATTGTCGTCAAGGGAACTGACGACACTCGTGGTGAGCCGATTAATGATAGAGTCTGATGGTGACAGGGACACGGGAGGAGGTGTTTTACGTTGGATTGTGTCTGGGAATTTGTGCCCATTCAGTTAAAAGAGCATGAAACTGATGATGGACAAGAAGACCTGGCTTTTAGTCAGCGTTCCATTTCCTCCCAGAAGTGTTTAGTGAGTATCATGTCATGGCTCTGTGCAGGCTGTAGGCTGGAGCTCCTTCACACCAAACTGTCACTTTGTGCCCAGGGACCCAGTTATGATGGAACAGGGGAGGGATTTCCATTAACTGTTGCCACAAACTTGGAAGCACATAATTGTGTAAATTGCCTTTGTATGCTGTAGCAATAATGTTATACTTGATTGGAACCAAGGGGCCAAACCCTGAAAAACTTCCCCAGAACATTATCCCTCATGAAACCTCCACCATACCGCGCTGTTGGCACTGTGTATTCTGGTAGCTAGTGCTCTTCTGGTGTCTAGCAAACCCAGATTTATCCATCAGACTGCCAGATAGTGAAGCATGATTCATCGCTTCAGAGAACACATTTACTCTGCTGTGGCATCCAGTGGCGGTGTGCTTAACACCACTCCAGCCGATGCTTGGCATTGGTCATAGTGTTATTGGGATGCAGTGGCTCATTTCATGAAACTCGCGATGCATAGTTATTGTACTACTGAACGCTTTCAAAGGCAAGCCATTTTTTGCACACTATGTGCTTCAGCACCTGGAGGCTCTGCTCTATGAGTTGGCATGGTCTGCCACTTTGTAGCTGAGCCGTCGTTGCTCCTACTTGATGCTTGACTGTGGCAGATCTAGCAGGACAGATATTTCACACACTGACTTGTGTAAGGTAACATCCTATGATGGTGCTACCTTTACAGTCACTGAGTTCTTAAGTACAACTCGTTCTACTGCCAATGTTTGTCTACCTTTTAAGTGTGACTTGAAATCGAGTTTCGTCTAGAATCGTATGTCTGGATGATGTATGTCATGAAATTGTAGGAACTGCTATGAATAGGACTGACTAGGTTCAGTCACGTCAGAATGGCTAGTTATGACGGTTGGTTTTAGGTCATTCATTATTGAAGGCCTTTACTGTTTCTGTGGTGAAACAAGCCAAAATGTAGTAGCTTTGAATTCAGACTAAACATCCGTTTGGGAGGATCATTTATTCCCAGCAGTGATGTATCAGTGCTGATTTCCTCACAGCTGGACGGCTTCCTGGTTCACATGAATATTTAAATAGGAGCAGGACGCATATGTTTTGTGGTATGAGGTATCAGTAATGGATGACTGGATTTTAATGTACACTGTGTTTTAGTGTCCCCGAGTTGTTTTCTGACAGTGTGTCACATGCTAATATCTATAAAAAGTTAACAGCTCAGTTTTAGGCAGGTGTGCGATGATTTAGGCATGCAGTTGGTCCTAACTTTGGTCCTTTGCCCCACAGACGATGCACCCCAGTCTCCAGGGGCACAGAGCCGAGCATCTGCTCATCAGGAACGAATTGCAGCACTGGAGAGGCAGCTCAACATCGAGCTCAAAGTCAAACAAGGAGCTGAAAACATGATCCCAATCTACGCCAATGGCTCTACGAAGGTAACCCGAACACAGTCGCTTTTTCCTTCAAATCCTAACAGTAAGATTTTGACTGCAATCTGAATATACTTCAAATTAAAGGTGGGCAGTACAGCTACAAAATTGGCATGTGATGCTTTAAGACATTTTTACAATGCATGATCCAATGTGTGCAAAAGTTTGGGCACCCCTGGTTAAATATTCATGTCAATTACCTACCCACACACACACTCACACACACACTCTAATGCATAATCTCTGTTAATGCTGTTTGTATAAACAGCTAATGTTTTATATTGAATTGATTTCCAATATAATAAACCCATATAATATAATATAACATAGTAAACCCAGCAAATAACAACCAAAATGCACTAAAATACAATCCCCCAGATACAGATCATCTACTTGATCATCATCCTATCCTGTATTTTTTGTATGAATGCTGGATAATTGTTGTTATTTAACCTAAGATGTCAGGTAGATAAGCCATGTCCATTTGAGAATTACAAAGCGAGTTGTGTTCGATGTATTGGAATGCACACCCACCAAATGCTAGTTGCTTAAAACCAACAGTCCACCCCCCCCCCTCCCCCCAAGGAAATAATTTGTAATTGTGTGAATGATGTCCAGTAACACTAAAATGTCATACTGGTCTGACCTCTAGCCTATTACTGTGCAGTTTCTGCACTTACTACTCTGTTGTTTCCAGATTGTCTATAATTGGTCTACACGTGTCTTTTTTTATGGTGCACATAGTTGTTCAGTGTTCCAGGAAGTGCTGATTATGTCCGTGATATACTCAGAAAAACTGGTTGTGAAATAATTGTATCGTTATAACTGCCTTTAGTTCATGTCTTGTTTTAGAGTGGAACTGTCTGCAGTACAAGGGAGTAGGGCTGTGTGATTTCAGGCCAATCGTTGCTGGGCTTGGTTCATAGTTCAGTCCAGGATAGCTTCTGGATATTGAGATCTCCTTTACAATCAGTAACTTTGTGTGTGCACTATTTTTGTATACTGATACAGAGGCTGGTACACTGTGAATACGTGAAAGCAAATTAGTATGTCAGTGTTGTTGTCCTTTCCGTTTAAGACATCCGACGAAATTGCTATAGACCTCTGACATGTGGTGTTCTTTAGTAGGCCTCAAGAACTTCAGATGTGAGCTAGTATCTCAGGAAAGATCATCAAAAAAAAAATTCACTGGGTTCTCTGAACTATGAGGTTGTTTAGCAAAGTGCAAATAATGCTACATGGATGTTACAAGTAAGCTGACGCTCCTATGTTAAGTTTACTGTTCAACTTCAACTCTTACATACCTCAAACATGAAACTGCAGCCTAAACCGGCTAAAGTCCTAGTTTACGCAGCTCGCGCTGCGCTGTCGCACTCTGATCTCATGCTTTTTTAATTGCTTTTTTTATGTTTGTTCAGCTGTTTTAGTGGGTTATTGGGTTGGTCACCTTCAGGGCTCAGCGCACATTAAAGGCTGCAGTGCTATCCAGTCAGGTTGAGTGTGCCAACTAGCGAGGGATGACCAAAACATGATTCTTCATATAATCCTTTATGTGATGTATAACCACAAGATCATTACTGAAAATGATATCCAGAAAACCACATGCATGCATATTTGCGTAGCATTTTATATATATATATGTATGTATTAGTCTTAGTCTTATACTTAGTGTTTTATGTGTAATGTGTTGTGATAAAAGCTGACAGGAGAAAGTGACCATGATTTGTAAACATGAGAATTTTATTTTGGCCAAAAATGAGCACATACTTTATTGAATGTTGTTATTAATGATTAGGGGTGTAGTGATGCACTCAGTCCGTGATTCACTCAAGTCACAATTCTGTGTCCATGTTTTGGTTTTGTTCTTATAATATTTTGAACAAAATTAAATGAGGCAAACTTCGGGAGGGGTGATGGAGCGAGGGGTCGATTAAGGTTTCTTATTTACAAACGTTGGTGTTTAACCAGTGCACTTTCATTAGATGGCATTACTAATAGAATGTCCATTGTTCTCCATGATGCACTGTCATACCTCCGCAATGTAAATTGTTATAGGTTTGGGCGGTATCATGGTTTCACAATGCATCGTTAAACCCCTGTTGATGATTCTAAACTGAACAATGTGCCAGCTCGTGCTGCATGATTTGTTGGTCCATCTTTAGTATGTTTATTATGAGACCGATTGTATGCGTCTCAGGATAAGAAGATGCTGCAGACGGCCCAGCAGATGCTTCAGGACAGCAAAACCAAGATAGATATCATCCGCATGCAGATCCGCAAAGCAGTGCAGGCCCACGAACACAACGAGGACACGCAGGGTGAGTTTGCGCGTTTCCTTTTTTGTTCTTTGTGTGGACTCACGTGCCCCTGTATCATATTCTGTTATTGCTATGAAGGTGCAGTTCTTTGACTGATGATGATAGTAAGCAGGTCGATGGACAGCTAAATCCCTGTGTATTCAGAGGGGTCTGTGTGTCTGCATGCGCTTTTGAACCACACTGCGTTATTGGATTGAAAGTGCAGTCACTTTATTGATCAGAATGGTAAGCTAATCGATATGTAGTTGTATTTTGTGTGTGTGTGTGTGTGTGTGTGTGTGTGTGTGTGTGTGTGTGTGTGTGTGCGTGTGTGTATGTGTGTGCACATGTGTGTGTGCGTGTGCTCCTGGGCTTGTTGACCTAACAAACATCTGACATCTCTTTAGAAAGTCAGTCATGAACACAGTGATATGTTTGTTCTACACTCATCGTCAAAAATGGCGACAGTGACGTGGTGTGTCTAGGGCAGTCGTTGTAACGGTCTGTGTGCATGTAGTCCTGTGTTGTGCAGCCGTCTTTCAGTGGTGCTGGCACTAACAGGATGACTCATGAAGAGCATCACTACTCACGGAATGTCCCTAATCGTAGCTGTTGGGTCAGTCAGGTACAGCGTTAAGGCCTTGAATCATTGGCATGTCTCGCGGTGTCAGACCTACTCACAAAGTTTGATTCCTGTCAGTTGATTCCTTCCGGGTGCAGCTGTTCTTTTGATGATGAGTGTATAGGCAATGGAAAGACTAGGCATTGTTGTATGAGGTAATTGAAGGGTCTACCTAAGATGGAGTAGAAGCTAATGTTCCAGATGTAGATGCATAGCATTTCTAGCATTGCAAGCTGATGGTCAGTCCTTATAGGAAGGTCTGTTCACTCAGTAGCCACCTTTGCAGTGCCCCTGGGCAGTTATTTCCAGCCACCGAAGATCAGAATCCTGTTGCCATGTTGAATGTTACAGTCTTTCCCGTTCACATTTCAACCAGTGACCCGTCTAATCAATAATAACGTCTCTGTAGTCATGTGATATGTGATATAGCACATATATATATGTGCTAGTTTAGCTGCTTGGCTGCTGTACAGCTGGAGACTCATTTTTGCTTTTGGGGTATACCTAGGAGTTTATAAAGGGGAAGGAAACGATGCTGAAAAGAAGCAACGCACAGCAGTAATGTAGGGCTGTTCTTGTTAGATGCCAGTACTGGTGTTAATCAGTAGGGTTTTCGTGTTGGATGGGTAACTGAGACAAAGCACTAATGAGCTAACAGTGAACAGGTACAGCATTGGATGCTAGTTAAGACTTATCGTCTTCGTTTTACAGGTGGTCTTTTCTCCTCAGTAGACGATGTACCAGCAGTATGTTTGTCTGATAAGTATATTTTCATGGTTGTCCTTGGCCGTATGCTCAGTTACTCATATTTTGTAATACTGAAGTGAAATATATTTTACAGTCCTATCAAAACATAAAACACTGAAGTGTTTATTTCCTCTCTTCCCATGATGATACATAATGAATACCCAGATAGTGATTTTGGTATCCGAATGCTGGTGTACTTGAGTACCTTTGCACATTCCAAGCAACTTCCGACATGACAATGTGACACTATTGTTGGGTGGGATTTTATGTAATATTCCCATAAATACATAAGAAAAGTCCTATAAGCCTTTTTCAGGAACCATCTTTGGACCCCCAGGTTGAAAACCATTTGGTGAATGATGTTAAAGTTATGTGTTGTACTTGTTTCTTTGCACCTAGAAGAAAAAAGCATTTGTAAAGCATTTATAAACTGCTTTTCTGTGGAGCTGCTTTGAGACAACATTAGTTCTAAAAAGCGCTATACAAATAAATATTGATTGATTGATTGACTGAATTTGAATTTGAATAGATTGCTTTTATTTGAATGTTAGATGCACTCTCTAATCACACTGTCTAAAGTAATTCTAAGACAATTTAACTTTAACCATAGACTTAAAGGAGTAGTTCAACCACCCACACTAATGGTGTATGAATGACTGGAAGCTAGTGGGCAACAATTAGCATGGTATGAATAAGGCTAATAGGTGACTAGGTAACTTGTATTTGTTGTTAGCAACATTAGCATCGTTTTGTTGGCATTTTAAAGTGAAACGTTTAACATATCCGCTATAGAGAATACACGTCCGCACATTTTACTACACAATTACTGTTTGTTTTCTGAATTTAACCTTATTTATATAGAATTAGTTTTAAAAAAGGGAATATGACTTGTGCTTGTTCCTTGTAGAGGGTATGTTAGCTCTTTTTGAACAGAACATGTAATTTGACCAGGGCTGTTCAAACCTGGTATACAACTGTAAATGCAAAGAGCTCTTTTAATTTCCTCACTGTATTTTCAAGGATAATTTTTCCTCATCACTATTACAGCATTACACCTTGATGTTTGCTCTATACAGCCGTGGGCAGCATGTTGGTTGATTAATATTACAGTGTGATTATTACCAACTGATAACTTGGTGCCACATTTTTGCTTGCACATGTGCTGACACATGTATAATCCCCCTCTGATGCTGCAGAGTGGCAGTGTCAGCGCTGTGGACGCTTTTCGCTGTTTCCCGGAAGACAACAGCCTTGCAGTTTGCAGCATATACTCAGGCGCACACACAAACCTGCAGTATCACTGGTCTAATTAGTCATTTGAAACCTTGTCAGTGCAGTGATTATCATAGCCTAAACGGTGCGAGACAGCTGTCACTGACAGCTACACTGTTAGAGTTACACTCATTGTAATTCATGCATGGGTCGTTATGTGCAAATTTGCAGTGCAAGTTGTTGATGATCTGTCAGCCGTGACAGTGTTAATGATCAGTTCTGGTTATGGATGTTGATGAACTGTGATTTGTAAGGGTTGTATGTCATTGCGTACATGATAGTTTACCTACACCACTCACAGGCTCTGTTAGCCGAGGTCATTACGCAGCAGCTGTTGAATTCAGCTGTGGTTCTGTATTCAAAGCCTGTTTGTGTCTGTAATACTGTTAAATACATGTCACTGCATTTCAGCACTGACACAGAACAGAGCTACCGCCGCCGCCTGCAGCCGAACACATACACAAATATTACATCAGCACGCGCACACTCGAACACAAACACCCTTCCCTCAAGGTGCTCGCTGACGCCTTATTAGGACATGAAAACATCTCTTCCCACCCAGCCTCACCTATTCATCCTCACTCATTTCCGTACTCTCATCCTCTCTTTTATTTCTTTTCTACTCTTTTCCTATTTCTCTTTTTTCTTTCTGCATCTCACATCTAATCTTTCTCTCTCTTTCTCCTCTCTCGCTGTCCCCTTTCTCTCTCTTTCTCTCTTTCTTTTCTCTTTCTCTGTCGCCTCACTCTTTCTCACATTCCTCTCCTCTCTCTGGCACTCTCTCATCTACTTTCTTGCTTTCTTCTAATCCTTTCTTTCTTTGTCTCTGCCCTCTTTTTTTACTCTTTCTCGAACTCTCCTTTCTTTCTCCCGTCTTTCCTACCGTCCTTCTTTACCTCCTTCTATTTCTTTCTCTCTGCCTCCTTTCCTCATTCTGCTTTTCACCTCCCTCTTTTCTCTAGGCCCCTCTCCTTGTCTCGCTCTTCCTCTACCTCTCTGCTTTTCCATTCACTTTCTCCCTTTTCTCTCTTTGTCTCTCTACCCCATCTTTCTTTTTGCCCTCTTTACCATTCTCTCTGTCTCTCTCACTCTCTCTCTCTGTATGTGATGTGATTAGACTTTATATGTTTACAGTAAATATTGTCTGCGGTCTGTTTCTTAGCAGACGTTCTGGGTGAAAGTATTCCAAACACTTTCTTCTCGGTACCTGCAGTGCTGTCTGTGTTTACATAGCGGAACATTACAAGAATATTCTGATTCCCCGCCGCCCACTGATATTTGAGGCTAGGATTAAACAGATGCTGGGCTTTCTGTTTACACACAGCATTGAGACAGTTCTGGCTACGGACATGTAAGTCATTTTGACATCTATAAAAAAAAAGAAAGAAAGCAAAGTAGTTTCTGGTTTCTTTTACGGCTTGTGTTAGGAACATACTGTATACAGCTCCGGTAATTTTCACGTCTCACTTCATTTAAAGGAATAGTTGACGTATTGTAAGGACATCATACTATGTAAGCCCAAAAGTATCCAAACCTCCCTCCTGATCAGTTAACTCAGCCACTATCATGCTCAATACCAAGCATTGGCTAAATGGATCTAGAACCCCCACACCTCGACCCCGGCATTGGGTTTTGTAGCAGTGGAACTGTGTTGTTTGTGATGATGGAGCTGATGTCCAACATCACCTAAATACCTCACTTACTAATGCTGTTGTTGTTGAATGTAATCAGATCCTCACAATGATGTTCCAACATCTAGCGCAGTGTTTCTAAGTGTGTTGATACATGGGGATAGTGTGGGATACATATTGATGCAATAAACAGACCTTGCTTTCACATTAGCATGGTGTTCATTCCGTCACAGAGCCTAGGTTTACAGAATGGACAGATAATTGAAGTGGACAAAAATAAAAACAGGCGATGTTTCCGAGACAAGCAAAACAAGTGATGGTAAAGCATGAAGATTTTTCTTCCTCCAGAGGGAGTCAGAACAGAGAACCTCTGATCTACTGTCTGTATTAATAACCTTGATTTCAGAAGAAGCAACAGAACAAGCAGATGTTTTGTATGTGTATATGTATATACATTGAAAAATAAACTAACAACTGTACGTGTGTGTGTGTGTGTGTGTGTGTGTGTGTGTGTGTGTGTTCAGGTAAGCCTGACCCATGTGGAATGGAGCTGAGGATTGAGGAGTTGCGGCATCATTACCGAGTGGAGCACGCTGTGGCTGAGGGGGCCAAGAACGTCTTGCGGCTGCTGGGAGCCAGCAAAGTGCAGGACAAGAAGGCCATGTCAGAGGTGAAGCCAAGCACTTACTCTTTCAGCTGGTGCCGTCTGGCCACGCTCTCATTCTCATTAGAAAAGCCGGCAAGCTTTTCTAAAGGCTCATTTATGCTCAACATTAAATACGGACGGAACCACTGTGCTCATTTCGTCCATATTTGTGCACGTTCTCTAAAAGGTTATGGATATGGAAACTTCAGTACCTCCAGGAATCATGGGAGGAGCAGTGTAGCCAGTAACTCAAGCAAGACACAGCATCAGTTTCTCTCAGTGATCTAACTATATAATTAAAGAAGAATAATCCGTCCACATGTGAAGTCTTTTACACCTCCCAGTCTGCCGCCATCCACAGTGCTTCATGTTACATCTCTTTCGTCGTAGGTTCATAATGACCATTGCCTTCCACCGTTGCCATGTTTGCTGTTGTCAGAAACAAAGCTGTTGTCTCTGTACTGCCATCTGGCGGATGCTTTGCTTACCATCTCTGATGATGTACAGGATGCATGAAAGTATGCGGTCAGTTACATTATTTGAAAGGACCGTATTTATTTTTATCAGGAAAAGTTATCATAATAATTTTATGCTTTACGGATCAAAAGTTTTAAATTGCATTAAATCTGAAAGTTGTCAGACCCATTGTTTCTTGTTCTCTCTTCTTTCTTTTGTTCTCTGTTTCTTCAGTCACTTTTTTTGATATCCTTTTTCCTTTGTATATCATACTACTATTCATAGACCATATAAGCATAATGCTAATTGCAGTACTCTCACTCTCTCTTTATGCACTATGCAGGACTATGAGGGCTTTAGGAGGGTGTGTGACTGATGGGGTTCTCTGCACCATAGATGGTGGTGTTTTGACATTTCCTGCCCTTTTACAATAGGGTCTCGCATTCGTACTTGCTCTGAATGTTAATTGTTATTTTTGATTAGTAAAAGATTGTTAAATCTCAAATATCACTCTCTCTCTGTAATCCTCTCTCTGTCTCTCTCTCTGTCTCTCTGTCTCTCGCTCTCTCTCTCTCTCTCTCCCTCCCTGTCTCTCTCTCTGTAGGCTCAGTGTCGTTTGAGTGAATCATCTCAGAGATTGGACCTATTGAGGGATTCCTTAGACCAGCGTCTGGCTGAGCTGCCTGAAGATCACCCTAAAGCGTGTTTGATTAAAGAGGAGCTGGTTCTGGCCTCCTCGCCTGTTTTCAGCTCCAGACACGGCGCCCCCTACCTGCACAACCAGTACAGCACTCTCTCCAAACCATCACCTCTCACTGGTAATGGCACAGCTTTACAATACATGCTCACTGGTAACGGCACAGCTTTACAATACATGCTCACTGGTAATGGCACAGCTTTACAATGCATGCTTTTACAGGATCGGAAGATCTCTCATCTTTCAGACTCAAAGACGCTGTTATAACCAGCTCATGAACGGGTTTTCTTTATTTTAATAATATTAAAGACGATACAGCTATCAGAAATACTTCCATCTAAACTGGGCCAGCAACATAACCTGTATGACTGAAGTACATCATGAGGACATACCTTAACTTTAATGAGGTGCATATATTGGTTAGAATGATACTGGGATTCAACATTCTGTAACTGTGAGGTTCTGAAAGAATATTACACTGAGAAAGAAATTGAAATCAAAACTGTTAAAGAGGGTTTTTGTAAGTAAAGTCTAATGTAGTTATCAGCTTTACTGTTTGTTTGTCTTAAGAAGCAAAGTTTAAGCATTTAACTGTTTACATCAAGGTAATTATGAAGACATGATGCATCCATTCAGGTGTGTCCAGACTTTGACTGCTAAGCTTTCTGTAAATATTGTCTGCCTGACATAATTTAATTAATTTTGACTTCTATTTTGACTTCTATCTGTGGAATACTTGTTTAACGTGATATGTGTAGTATTTGTAGATGTGTTGTGTGTGTATATATAATATGCTGTAAGAAGAAAACCTTGTATCCTTTTTTGTTGTTTTCTGTGTATATGTAATTTGCTCTAGCTGCTCTTTACTTTGTCAGAATATCCTGATGAATAAATTACTTCCGTTGTAAGTTAAGGATGAAAAATGTCCATTTTGTACATATAATAATAATACCATAAGTGACTTTAATTTATAACAAGTTTCTCTCAGTGGAACCTTTATGTGTGTGTTTGTTTTAGGCACGCTGCAGGTGACGTTGCTAGGCTGTGTGGGGGTGATGGAGGTGGTTCCAGGTCGTAGCCGTGGCAGCCCAGTGGTGTTGCCATGCTACAGTCCAGGCGAGGGTCGCTCGTTCATGCGTAGCGGGAAGGGTCTTTACAGTCGCAGTGGCAGCGTGAGCGGCAAGAACACACTCAAAACAGATGAACTGTCCTGTGAGTCATTGCACACAAAGTGTGTGTGCACGTGTGTGTGTGTGCACGTGTGTGTGTGTGCATGTGTGTGTGCATGTGTGTGCGCATGTGTGTGCGCGTGCGTGTGCACACTCTTTGTTTTACTGTTTTTGTGGGAATTGAATGTTCCTCCCGTGACCCCACAGAGATATAAATGAAAAGGGACCCTCTTTTGCTTACTGAGCCTACTGTTAGGATGGGTTTAGGAGCAGGCAGAGAACTATTTAGCCGTTGATAGGCCTGTCACAATTGTCTTGAAGTTTTAGCTGCTGATTAACTGCCTTATAAATCACTTCAATTAAAAAATAAAATTTTTGTTCATTTTATGCAGTTATCAAAGTAAACAAATGGCCACATTAGCTGTCTGACTTTCCATCTGTTGTTATTTAGTAGCTCTTAAATAAACAAACATTACTCACTGCAGCTCTCTAAAGGCGTAAGAGGACAGTCAGAACGTTAGTTGTTTTGTAAAGCCTGTGGCATGTGTTGTGCGTTTTCTGCTTTATTTTACTTACTGCCATTTGCCTCAACGCAGAAGATAAAAAAAAAGCATCCATATAAACATATGATTGCAAAACACAAACAACTGGAATTTAATGAAAGCATATAGTATTGTGATTAAACGATTATGTAATAATTGCTGAAGTAGCTGCGCGTTTTTTTTTTTTTTTGAGGTGAATATTTTATGAAATGTAACTATTAAAAAAACGCATCAAGTGGCTGTGACTAACCGTGTTAATCTGCAGAAGATGGCTGTACAAACCTCGGCTGCCTTCTTCCTCACGTCATTTGCTTCCAGTGCTTTTATAGTGCCACTAACGTTGTTTGTCCAAGCCCAGTATGCTGAAAATGTTAGCAGTTTATAAATCTTTATGGCCTGTGGTTGGCCTTTTTATCCTCATCGAAGAACAACTATTTTACCCAAGTCTTATTCTTACAGCCACGTTAGTAGTGTGTAGTCTTTATATGGCAAATAGAACAAACTGATTTATTATTTCACAAAGTGGAATTTCTTAGCCTTAGTAAAGACAAATTTGAATTTTGGCTTAAGCTATCTGGCTGAAAAAAGTCCTCCTTTGTGAAATACCCCCCTTGTTTCAGCTGAGTATTAACTGATACTTCTGGTACAGCGGAGGTGAGTGCAGTGCTGAAGCTGGATAACTCTGTGGTGGGTCAGACGGCATGGAGGACTATAGGAGAACAGGCCTGGGATCAGACCTTCACTATAGAGCTGGAAAGGGTAAGCCTCAGCACAGCACTACAGACCTGATCACACATCCATGCTACTACAGCTCTGACCTCAGTCCAGTAATTAGTCCTCTAGCTGTAGAGCACATCTTGAGGGGTAGTATGGTGAAAAAGCCAACTTCACTCAGCTTCTTGTTTGAAATCATTATGGGACAGAATGTTTAGAAATTCAGCTTCTCAATGCTCTCACTTAACCCTGACTCATTTCACCCCAGTCTTAGCTGAGTAATACATGTAAGATCTTATCGTTTTCTTATGTAGATCATCTGATGGTCTCGTTCAAGCTCTGGTAATGTTTTTTTTTATGCTGCCTGTGTATGTATTATGTTGAACAACCTGTTCTGTGTGTATAGAGCAGAGAAATGGAGATTGCTGTGTACTGGAGAGATTACCGCTCTCTGTGTGCACTGAAGTTTCTAAAGCTGGAGGACTTTCTGGACAATCAGAAGCACAGAGTTCAGTTGGACCTAGAGCCACAGGGCCTGCTGCTGGCTGAGGTATGTTTATACGCACACACACACACACACACACACACACACAAATACACACAGACGTTTACATGTTTTTATTCCTGTGGAGTCGCATTTTCTCCATGTTTATTAAATAGATGTAAACATGTCTGTGTAAAAATACTGTCCTACATGCATTATACATATGAAAGTGACACATCTTCTACAGAGAACACACATAAGGCCACCACACACTGGATGTGTGGAGTTGCGCAGCTTCATGTGGTTACTAATTAGAGTAGTTAGGTTTAGGTTAGATCTACAAACTCAAGTTACTACTGTGCTACTGAACTGTCATACAACTATACTCAGCAGTAGGGTGCATGGTAACTTGCACTTACAGCCAACAGCACAGTTAACTATGGAATATAAGAAAGTAGCACACACAATGGAAGGCAGACCTGGGGAAAAGACACCACAAAGATGGTGAGTAAAAGAAGAAAAACAATATGCAAATAGATGATACCAAGAGCCGATGAGAAAGATGTCGAGTTTTACTCAACAACATTGCATTGACCAAACAAACCCTTATGAAGTAAATCTGACAATCCACTTAACTTCATTGAAACAACACAACTGACTTTGTTTCACTGACTTCACTGACGATTCTGCTCACTAGTGCACTGTATACTGTACTAAGTGCCTATATGTAATCAGAATAAGTAAGCCTAACCTTAAACCTCAGTAACTAAGAGAATAAAAGAATAAAAAGACACTTTACAAAGTCAGGATCATTGTATTTCTCATGGTATTGTGTGATCCTCTAATAGACATTTTATTTCTGGAAAAAGTATGAAAGCGCACATACAAACATTCGTGTAATTGCTATATGTTACATGTATTTGCTAATAGGTTAATATGTATTTGCACTTTTTTATTTTCATGTGTATGTTTTTCTGGTGTTTTATCAGCATGTTTGTGTGTTGCAGGTGACGTTCTTTAACCCCGTTATTGAGAGGGTTCCACGCCTTAAGAGACAGAAGAAGGTCTTCTCTAAACAGCAGGGTAATGCTGCAACATCAGCCCTGCACGTTCACACCTACTGCATTCTCACGTACATTTGCACCACCTCTTCTCACATCACTTCTGACTGAATCTGATGATGTGCCGTCAGACACAAGCTCCAGTCCACAATGCACAGCGCTTCAATGAATGAATACATGTAGACTTAAACCTTGTTCGAGCTGATTGGTTTTACCCGGAGGAGGTCCAGTAATGTAGTTTGCAAGGGACGATGGTATAGTACAAGATAAAGTATACATGTAATTTCAACAACAACAAAAACTTCCAGTTACTACCAGATAGAGCAGTATGAGGCTAGTAAAGTGGGCTCATTTACTTTAATCATTTCTGTCAGAGGTACTTTTAAGATATTTAATCTTATAGTCCCTCTAATTGGGCCATAACCAATGCCTTTTAGATTACACTAGTCCTGTTTTGAGGACAGAGGAACTGAGCCAAGCCCCATATTAGCAAGTATCCCCGTCTCTCGATTGCCTAATCCAGCTTGAATAGGCCTTTAGTTTAAGTAGTATTTCATGGCTATGCACAGAAACGCATGTCAAGAAGGAAAAATGGAAAAGGAAGGCGTAAAAAAGACGGTAGTAAATCAAGCGAAGAGAGGAAAAAAAAGGAGTAGAGTTATCTATCAAAGTCTTTTGATACGGATATCAGTATGGATACCGTGACTTTGATGGAGATACCGGACAATATTTTTAATATATCTTCTCAAATACATTTTTTTTTTTGTCTTTAAAGTCATATATTGCAGCAGACTGCAATACTAATCAAAGGAGCACTGCACAGAATTAAAGAAGCGCTGATGTTAATACCTTGCGTGCAGACTGTGTTTTATTCAGCCAATCAGCCGTCTAGATAATGGAACAAGCATGCTTGTTGGGCGATTGGTGCAGAAAATGCTGCCTGCTTAGGTATTGAAATTTGGCATTAAATGACTCTGTAATATTGAAGTAATTCTGTGTTTACAGAATGTCAGTACCCAGCCCTGCTTACGAGGATAGACGTATGAGTGGATCAGTGAGATAACAGAAGTTCAGATAAGACAAGTTCAGAAGGCTGGATTTCAGAATGTACAGAAAGTTTGAAAGAAAGTTTGAAAGACAAACTTTCAAAACCTAAAAATCCAATTTACTCCGCCCTCTGGTGGACAGAGCGTTGATGTAGAGCAGCGGCCACCACCCCTGGTCCTGGAGATCTGCCATCCTGCAACCTCTGTCTTCTAACTGCAGTCCATCGCACCGGCTCCAACTATGTAACGTCTTCAGAACGTCTGTGATACCACTTTAGAATAAGGATACACTTACAAAGAGTTTATGATTGGTTTAAAATTAGTTTATTAAAGGTTATTAGTTGGGTCATAAGCACTTTACAAAAAATTAATAAGCAGTGAAAACAATTAATAAAAAGGGCAAAACTGAACTCTTCTATTTGATTAATATGAATATGTGTTGAAGCTGACAGGTTTAATGCTGACTGTTGGAAAAGGCAAAGAAGACCAATTAACATCAAAATCTAATCTTTAACAGTATAAAAGAATGTGGGTTCACTGTTAGACTAACAGCAGGTCACCGTTGTCCTTGTTTTTGTACCTGCTTATTAGTTATTTTGCTTATGTTGTTTATGATCTAATGAATAACATTAATAAACCAATTTTAAACCATTCAGAAACTATTAGAGTAGTCTTATCCTAAAGTGGTACTATAGTTACTTTCAGTAAGAGAAGATTCAGTAATACTAAAACTAAGTATCAGCATATAGAAGTCTTTGTGAGCTCCTGGTCACGTTTTGTTGATTGTTAATGTAAAAGTGTAAATGAACTAACAAACACATCCTGTACAGAGGCCATACTTCAGCAGGTTGTAATGTACATGTTTATTTGCTGATATGTACCATACTGGGGGATACAATGAAAAATATTTAACATGTAAAAGTTCCAGCACATTTGGCGTATTTGTTAAACTTAGCAAATACAGTAAATAGAAATTGTGCTTATTAAAACCGACAACACATGTCACATGACCAGGGACACTCAAACTTTTACACAGGACTGTAACGTGGATTCAGGTCGACGATGATGAAGGTGTTTTCCCCCCACTCACGTCCATGTGCTTACCCTTTACTCACTTGTCTTGTAAATCTATTAATAATTATCGTTTATGTACATTGGTACCCAAAAGCAACATAAAAATCCTTCAGTTGGTTTTACTTTTGTTTTTTGTTGCAGGTTGTCTCAATTTTGTTGGCTGAAAATGTTCATTTCAGTGAATCAGTAGTAGCTGACAGGTGTTGTGTTTTTGTGTTGTACAGGTAAAGCATTCCTGCGTGCTCGCCAGATGAATGTGGATATTGGCACGTGGGTGAGGCTTTTAAGAAATGCCATTCCAACCGTTAACAACACAGGAACCTACAGTCCGAGTTCAGCTCACACGTTACAGGCTGGGTAAATACCCTCGTATGAAGTCCAACGGGGACTTAAAATAACACACACAGTATATTGCTGTGGTGTATTGCCGTCATTTCCTTTACTCCCCTGTGGGCGTTCGTGTATGGATGGATGACTTTGTATGTTCTCTGTATTTTAGGGAGATCTCTGTGGAGAAACTGAGTCTGGACTGTGACTCTCCCATGAGAGTGGACCTCAGGAGAGACGTGACAGATGCACACACTCCGGTGAGTGAGAATCCATATAATCTGTACAAAAGCAATTAATATGACCGTTTGTCAAAGACACCAAGACATGTTTGCTACTTTAGAGTACTGACACCACAGTGTTAATGTGGCTATCAGGTCATAGAAGCCCATGACCATCAATTAGTATACTCAACACTAAGGACAAATAAATTGAACATGGCTGATGCTGTTTACCTGTTGAGACTTCCTGATTAGGTCCAATAGAAAGGGCTCAAAATGACTTGGACTAAAGTCATTACTTGCACAGATCTATCATGGTCTAATCAGGATAAGACAAACAGGACAGTCGAGGCATTTGATAATATGATCATAGATTAGCTAGACAAGCAGTTCATGTAAAGGTTGTTCATGTGAAGTCAGCTTCATTTTGTGGTTTCTATCTTCTTCCTTGCTTGTTTTCAGGAGAGGCAGCCTTCTGTTGAGCCATGTTCTCCTCAAGAATCTTCTACACCTCAGCGAAACAACAGAACACATTCACTTAGCAGGTTTTCACAGTCACTTTAACACTTCACTCCTGTATTTTGCTCCTTGTGTTAGACTTTGTGCCCTCAAACATGTGTTTACAAAAGGCTGACTTCTCTTGGATGGCTTATAATGACCATACAGAGTGATGTTTGTATATTAAGTGTGTTACTGTAGTGCAGATATCATGTTTTCCCTTTGTAAACCGACTTTCTCAGTCTTTACGAAAAAGCGATTCATGGAGATGGGCTCTTTCAGGCCCGCACTATGATCCTCACTTTCAGACCAGCACTCTGATCCTCACTTTAAGACCTGCACTCTGATCCTCACTTTCAGACCTGCACTCTGATCCTCACTTTCAGACCAGCACTCTGATCCTCACTTTCAGACCTGCACTCTGATCTACACTTTAAGACCAGCACTCTCAGACCAGCACTGGCAGTTATAGATGTGATGTTACAAATTGATTGGCTTATTAGCTACAGTACATTGCAGAAGGCACTTTCTGGTGTGTTTACAGTTAAAACCAGGGACATTTCCGGGGACCAAAAACAGAGAGTGTCCCCTAGAAAACAGGATGTGTGTCCACCCTAGTTTTTGTGTAAGGAGCTGTTATCTTATTTTCAGTAATCCGGAGTCTAGTATTAGTTTAGCAGGAAGGCTAAACCCTCAGCAGTTCTGTGATGCTGCACCGAGGCACATTTAGAGGATAAAGACTCAAATCTGAGAGAGTGAACCCGAGTGTCTTGTGACAGAGGCAGAATATTTCTGTTTATTACATTACAGTGTGAGCTGATCTGTCTCATCTCATCAGCCTGTAACATGGAGACAGCTATTAGGGTAGTGGATGTTGATGTTTAGGGAGGATCCTTTGCCATGTTTTTGTAGTTTCTTGGGCATAACAATTGTAAAAAAAAAACATTTAACAATTTATTATTCATAATAGACCAATGTTTAGATTTTAAATGATGACTTTAGGGGTACATTGACTTACACACAGTGTATGTATGTGTTGATCTACAGTAAACAGAAGAAGACTCCTTTGGGACTACAGGACTTTAGGTTGATCGCTGTGCTCGGCAGAGGCCATTTTGGCAAGGCAGGTTTTGTCCTGTACTTTCTCTTTTCTCTGTTTATGCGTCCTTTCTTTTACCACTAACACAGTTTTGTTTCTTAGGTGTTGCTGGCGGAGTATAAGAAGTCCGGCAGTATGTACGCAATCAAGGCACTGAAGAAAGGAGACATTGTGGCCAGAGATGAAGTAGAGAGGTGAGTGTGCTGCGAAAATGAAAAGTCTAATTTACATGTCCCACTGTGATATACTGTTATACACAGACAAAATTCAGGACTCAAGAAGAACTACTGCTGACACTGTTTTATGAAGAATATTTGTTGTTCACAAAATGTCACAAAGCTTTCCTTAAGACATGCAATAATAATAATAATAAGAAGAAGAAGACTGCATTATTGACGTTATTGTGCTAGTTTTAGCTATATTTTTATTGATATATTTGATAGATAAACTGTATATCCATGAATTAATGCCCATAAATATGTGTGTTCCTGCCTCTCAGCAATTTTGTGTTGTCTCTGTGTTTAATGTGTTTAATTCTGTTTTCTGTACTTTGCTTATGGAACTCTGGTCCTGACAGTGATCTGTAATGCTAACTGCTAATGTTGTGTGTGACTTTAATTTCGGCTGTGTATTTTGAATCTTAATACTTTTTGGATATAATGGGTGTGAAAGAGGGAATGCTTACAGCCAAAATGCACTTTAGAGGCAAAATAAATGTCCCAAATGTGAAAAACAGACCTATTCGAGAAGGAGAAGTAAATCTCTCTCTTGTATTATTGAATATTGAAGTATGCTTCTTACCACTAGTTTTTGGTGTATGATTAAAATTTCTATCTCTCTCCATCTCTGTCTCTCTCTCTCCATCTCTCTCTTTCTCTCTATCGCTCTCTGTCTCCCTCTCTCTTAGTCTGATGTGTGAGAAGCGGATCTTTGAGATTGTGAACAGTTCTCAGCACCCGTTCCTGGTGAATCTCTTTGCGTGTTTCCAGACACCGGAGCATGTGTGTTTTGTAATGGAGTACACAGCCGGCGGAGACCTGATGATGCACATCCACGCCGACGTCTTCACCGAGCCTCGTGCTGTGTATGTAGAGCATGTGATAGTTTTAGCCAGTCCATATAACTAGTACATTTTGCACATCACTTCGGAGGTTTGCCACCCTTGCTGTCACAGTGTCAGTGGCAAGTTTTGTTATGTCTGTTGGGTATGTAAATGTGTTGGCACGTAAGATATACGTGTGTGTTGTCTCATGGCACCTGTATTCGTTTTCAGGTTCTATGCTGCCTGTGTGGTTTTAGGCCTTCAGTTTTTACACGACCATAAGATTGTATATCGGTAAGACATCCTCCAAATGTGTTTATATTGTGTTGTGGTCACATTATACTCCTTTTGATATATATATATATATATATATATATATATATATATATATATATATATATATATATATATATACACACACACAAATAAATATATATATATATTCTGCTGAGTCGAGAACGTCTC
>CM067495.1:10352347-10365592 GCA_034552555.1 Semaprochilodus insignis
CATTATACTCCTTTTGATATATATATATACACACACACACACACACACACACACACACACACACACACACACACACACACAAGTAAATGTAATATATAGTTGTAGTTGTACAGAACTTTAATATTGATCCTGCTCTTTTTTTAGGGACCTGAAGTTGGACAATCTTCTGCTTGACACAGATGGTTATGTGAAAATAGCTGACTTTGGACTCTGTAAAGAAGGTAGGATTTTGTGTATATTGTTGCTGTTTGACTAAAACCTTGGTTCCTCAAACCCATAACTGCATGACGAGAAAAACAGCTGTTTAATTTAAAGTCATTGTGAATCAGAAACCACAGCGAGACGTGTTTCAGAATGAAACAGGATGTTTAAGGTGGGAAATAACTGTGGTGTAAAAAGTTAATAGGAGTCTCTCTTTTATAGGTATGGGGTACGGGGACAGGACGAGCACATTCTGTGGCACTCCAGAGTTTTTGGCTCCAGAAGTTCTGACAGACACATCTTACACACGAGCAGTGGACTGGTGGGGCCTCGGAGTCCTGATCTACGAGATGCTGGTCGGAGAGGTGAGAGAGATATTGCTGTACAATTCCCAAAATCCAATAACTGTACATTAAAAATATGTTCAAAAGTCTGTAGACACCTGCTCACTCAACGTTTCTTCTCAAATCAGCAGTAACAGCATCTGTTCTTCTGCAAAGGCTTTACACTAGATGTTGAAACATTACTGTGAGGATTTGAATGGATTCACAAGATGGAGTGTAAGATCAATGTTTATCAACCCTGGTTCTGGGGTCACCCTGCCCTGTACATTTTAGCACCTTCCCTGCTCACAACACACCTGATTCAACTTATCAGCTCATTATCAAGCCCTTTCAGAGTTGCAGGCAGGGTGTTAAAGCAGGGAATCCACTAAAATGTGCACGGCAGGGTTCCTTTAGGACCAGGGTTGAGAAACACTGGTCTAGATACTTTAGGAGAAGAAAATGTTGCACAAACAGGCAAAAACTCTTTAATTTAGGCTGTTCGACAGACAGACATGCCGAGTTCAGCGCTAAACCCAACATAGGGTGACGCAGGAGGACACAGCATCCAAGGAGGGTATACACTTCCAACACACTGGAATCCACCCTCCTTGGTTAACGTTACTCTAATAACTATTAAGTAAACACACCTGTGCTGACAGCAGCAGTCATAACAAACTGACCCTTTTAACCAGCAGTATGGTGTGCTCTTTGCATGGCCACAGCCCCTAAGCTCCTCATGACTCTGTGAAGCCTGTGGTGGACACCACAGTACTTTGGATACTTGATACTTCTAATTCTTGATGTAATTTGACCTGTTTTTGGTACAATATGACTTTTTATATGACCTCAAAGGTTTCCCTCTCTCTCTCTCTCTCTCTCTCTCTCTCTTTCTCTCTCTCTCTCTCTCTCTCTAGTCTCCATTCCCAGGAGACGATGAAGAGGAGGTGTTTGACAGTATAGTGAATGATGAAGTCCGTTACCCACGATTCTTGTCATCTGAAGCTATTGCCATTATGAGGAGGGTGAGTTTCACAAACACGCACAAAAGCTGTGTTTTCTCTATCAGAGCTATCAAACCATGAACCAACGTACTTGGCACTGCATTAGAGAGTTGTGTTTACACATATCGTTGTTGTCTCTGAAACCTGTTTGAAATGCACACAATGTACAAGTCAGCTGGTGTTTTCAAATGGTGCAAATAATAATAATGAAAAAGAAAGAAAGAAAAGTTTGGATGTAAAAGTGACTGTGCATGAATGTTATAGTGGTGAGTCTACAGGTTTGTTGTTTGTGTTGGTTTGCAGCTCTTAAGGAGGAACCCAGAGAGGAGGCTGGGCTCAGGAGAAAAAGATGCTGAAGAGGTCAAGAAGCAGCCTTTCTTCAGGGTGAGTGAGAGGTTTCCATCTTCATATTCTCTCAGTGCAGAGCCTTTCATTTTTTTTCTTTTTAGTGTATGCTGTGGAAGAGAGGGTGATATGAATGTTTAGTATACCTGCTTATTTTGTATGATCCATTTGATTTGATCAGCTGTAGTGAAACTGTATCTTTCAGAAAATGAGTAAAAGGTCAAGTCAGTTGTATTGGTTGGCAGGTTTGCAGGAGTTGCTCAGTTTTGGAGATACATTTTGAAGATTTTGAACATTCGTATGAGTGCATCAACATTTTTCATTAAATAAAATAGAGGTTATGGATGGGTTGGGTGATATGGCAGAAATGTATATTGCAATTCATCAGGACATTTTTTATGATACAAAATATTAATCATGACATGTATCTTTTCTAAGAGTTAATAAGTTGGAATAGATAAAATAGAACGTGTACTATATTATTATTGTTGTTATTATTATTATTATCATTAATAATAATAATAATAATAATAAACTATTATAAAGATTTACAAACTGTGCTGCACTAAACTGAATCCAGATAAACAGCCTTGATTATGCTCACTTTGTAATGAAACATATTAGGTCTGTGTTCTATGATATCCACAAATTGCAGAGAAAAGTGTATTGTGACATGATTTAGCACAATAACTATAAAATATCATCATATTGTCCGCCCCTAGTTTGCCATTGTTAAGTTGGACACAAAGAATTAATTGATTCAATTATAGCAAATTATGTACTTCTGAATATGGCAAAGAACAGTTTCTGTAATACTGTAATACAAACTGATGATAGAGGTGTCCCAAGACTATTATTAATATTATCTCTATAACATTAATCATCTCTGTCCTCAATAATCAGTGATCTCTCTCTATTACTTTCTTTTAGAATATGGACTGGGAGGCTCTTCTCCTTCGGAAGCTTCCTCCTCCTTTCGTTCCCTCTATAGGAGACAAAGAGGACGTCAGTAACTTTGATGAAGAATTCACGACGGAGGTGCCGACTCTCACTCCACCTCGGGAACCCCGTGTGCTCTCGCGCAAAGACCAGGACAGCTTCCGCGACTTTGACTACGTCTCTGACCTCTGCTGAATGTTGCTGAATGTCATAAGGAGGTTAAAGGCCAAGTGGGAGTTGTCCAGGATCATTTTTGTTTTCTCTTCAACTGTGATACCGGCGTAGCTACGCCATTACCACTACACTGTGACTCGGCGAAAAATGGTGGGCCGTCTTGGATGGCGTATGTTTTTTTTTTTTTATGGACGCCAGAATGAAATTTGCGGAGACTGTGGTTTGATGAATGTGTGGAGTTTTATCCCGGAATGGAGAAATAATTACACAAAGGACAAGAAATCAGAGATGGATAGTGAGAGAGTCCTGTGGACTCCGCAAGAGAGGAGATGCTAAAAGCTAGCAAATTTTCTACAGTGACAGATACATTCGTCTTTCGAAGGAAAAAAAGAACTGTAGTCCAACATAGTCTTTCCCATACCGCCTCTTTCTGTCTCTCACTTCTGTCTTTCACCTCAACATCACTTATTCAAGGAAGAACGAGACATTGAGCAGTTTCCCTCCTTACCTGCGAGGTGCCTGAACCCAGTGAAACACTTTTATGCACTGTGATCTCAGAAGCGGAGAATGAAAATGCCTTAACTTTATATTCTGTCCCTTTTAAAACTTTTAACTTTGAACTCTTTTACTTTGAAGCATGTTAGTCGAAGGAACTGAAAAGGTTGTGACGTGACGCCTGTTAAAAAAATATATATTATTGTAAAAATCATGAACCAAGGTTGATATGAGCCTATGCACATGAGCTACATACACTGCTTTTTCGGAATGTTTGTATTGAGAAGAGCAGAAAAGAGCAGAACTGTCCCTCAGATAAGTTCAAATCCAAGAGGACTGAACACGGGATGGTACCCACCATTTTTGAAACATGAAGAAAGCGGAGGTCCTAATTTAAGACTGAAATGAATTCTAAAACGGAGAATCACTGTTCATGGTGACATTTAGTCGAGCGCATTCTTAAGTTGTGGTGTAAACAGAAGGCCTAAAGGTTCTGGTATGTGGGCTGTTTTCTAGAAACGTTTTTAGCACATGTGAAAAGCATGGATCTAGACCAGTACCAAAACTCCAGCATTCTTAAAGGAGCGCTCCAGCGTTTTCTGCTACATGTCTACTGTTCCATCAAGTAGCACAGACAATCATTTTGATGTGTTTCTTGTGCAGCAACAGAAAACTTGGCATTTTAAACCAATTCAATTGGAACCATTGGGCAGTTGCTGAATTTGACCATATTAAACAAATTTAAAAGTTATACTATAAAATAAAGGGTCTTGACATAAAGAGGATGATCTGCACATGCAGCTTTGTAAAGTCTTATCCAGATGCTGGAGCAAACAGTAAACAGCCGTTTCAGTTACTTTCGCTTTCCCTGCGGTTTATTGGCATACATGGCAGACAGGCCAGCACCACTATGCTGGTGATACACCACTGTAAATGGTGGATACTGAATACATTAGATAACTTGTATCTGACCAGCAGCCTGTTTACTCAGAATCTGAAGCAGAAGTGACAGCAGGTCTGCATTCAATTCTGAACTTGTCGTTGCCCATAAACAAACATCTTGATCGGCAGTGGACAACTAAACAAACTGGAATTAATTCATTTAATTAATTAATTCATTAGTTATTCCTGGCAAACATTAAAGAAACTGAGTAGCAAATAGCTACTAAAGGGTTCTCACAATATCCATTCCTATTCGCTCTGTTAAACCATTCCAAGTAACTGCAATTGAAGAATTCATTTTTGATTCAGCAGCTACCCGGTGGATTTTCATATAATTGAAGTTTTGTGGAGTTTTGTGTTTCTCTCCACGTAGGGGAAAATGCATCAATATTATTGTCTGTGATAACTGACCATAGGCAACAGGTTAGAAGTGCTGGAGGATTGGTTTTAAGGACCTAATTTTATTTTAAAAGCTACAGGGCTGCTGACAGTTCTTGGTTCGTCTGCTTCTCTGACTAGTCCTTTTTTATTGTTTTGATATTTTAGGTGGAAGTGTATGGCGGTTTATTTGATGAGTCGTGGACATGTACCGTGTGTGTGTGTTTTTTGTTTTTGTTTTTTTTCTTATCAAATTTATTTTTACTTTAAATCCCTATTTTAAAAAATCACTGCCTCATGAAATGTTATGGATGGGTATTTTTTTCACTTTTTCATACCACAGAAACATTAAAACACTGTGATAAATATGTAGCACAACCTTTTAGTACCGACTTTGGCTTCAGAGCTTATTGATGTTTATGGCTCACAAAATCAAAGACCATCCACACAGTAAAGTTGTTGTCTGGAGGTTCAGTGTTGAATCCAGTTGGCTGCAAATCAGCTTGTCCAATGTACGACTATTACAGACCGTCAAAGCTCTTTGAGTTGGGCTCTGTTTATAAAGACTTGCTGGAAAGACCGCTGTGTCAGTGTTTCTCTGTGTATCTATACATTAATGGGAATTCAGAAATGTATGTATTTAAGTATTTAGTTATATGTATTATTTAATTTTCCACACTCAATATTCCACAGTAATACTGTGACTATTAAAATTACTACATGGGATCTCTAACCTTAATGTTACTTGAAACACGCCCAGAATTTAGAAGTGTTTCTGGTGTCATGGCTAGTGTGTCAGATCAGGGCATAAAAATGAGCTTGTAGTTTTAGACTGGGGCACTATAAGGCAGTTTCTAGTAGTGTTTCTATACTGCTAAGAAACCAATGGTAATGGATTGAGCAAACCTCCACTGCCCATCTAAAGTCTGAAATATACTTATAAAATTGGGGCTGGGAAAAAAATGTGGCAACCGATTATTAATGTGTATCAACATCAGTTGGCCAATTGTTGACTGATCTGCTTAGAAACGGCCTATAAATGGAAAAGAAATTGAATAATAAACTGTTTGGCAGCTACATTATAAAAATATGTAGATTAGCATTCCACTCTTCGGGCTGCAGCATCCTTCAACAGGTTTACCATTTTAACATGCCAGTTCTCTAGAGGATCTACATGTGAACAGGATTCAAGGATGAGCACATGGCATTTTGTTCACACATGAAAACTATGTTTATGACAGATCTGTTATTTTAGGTTAATTAAACAGTTGTATGTAGTTAGTTAGCTAAGAAATGTAGTGATCTGGCAGGACATGCTCCCTAATGTTCAATAGTTCATAAAGTAGCTGCTAAATACCTCTAATTAAGGAAAACTGATCAGATGTACAATAATCCAGTGACTAACTCTGATAATATACGTGGATTAGCTTTAGTGATTTTTGTGTGGGTAAGGTTGTCTAGCTCAGTCCGACAAAGCTCAGTGTTCACCACACGACTTCTATAGTCTCTCGAAGGCTTTCTAAGACTGAGAGCATCACATACTCAGAGTGTGTCTTTAACAGAATGGGTTGTTATTTTGGCATGAGGACACACACACTGGACCAGCGGATCTCAACCTTATCAACCACATGTCCCCTCGTTTATAACTGAACAGCATAACGTTCCACAAAAAGTGCTCAAGTGTTAACATCAGTAGACTCGTCTCGCGGCACATGTCTATGGCAGTCAGCAGCAACAACTCCTCAGTAATCAATAAAAGCTTCCAGCATGTCCGGCTAGGAGGTAGCTAGCTTTCAGGGCACACTTGGACTGTGAGTTATGTGGTTTAGTGTTTTTTGCTTTTTCTAAGGAGCCGTGTCAAAATTCTGTCTTCGAAATCAGGCGAATCAGGCGCCCGCAGCTGCACTGTCTCAAACTGATGATGCTTAATTTGCCTGGAGTTACTTCTCTGATATGTTTCTATTAATGTTTATATGATGTTTGTAGTTTGATCTCTTGATTTTACTCACACCAAGTCATTATTTTTCCACTTATACTTTTATGACATAAAGTGCCTTTACCGGCCCAGTACGGGCTACTGCCTCCCCCCAAAGATGCCGGCCAACCGCTAGAGGGTGCTTCACAGCCGACTGGTGGTCCATGTGTTGAGTAACCCTGCACCAGACGATAAGCCAAAAAGAAGATGCAGCACGTACGAGTTTCAGCTTAGAAAAGCACCCAAAACCCCCGATCCCATTTACTCAACGTTCTGCTGCTTCTAAGGACGGAGGGAGGATCCATACTGAAATATTAATACTTCTAATCCTGATGTTTCGTTCTGTGAATGGATGCTCACAGGACAATAACAATCCCGAGTTTTTTCTTTAATCAGTAAACTGAGTTTACAGTAGTAATCAGTTTTATTATCAGTGTTATTAAACGGATGTTAAAAAAAAAAGAAAAAAACATATCATGGCAAATAAATGTGTAGAACAGAAATGACTTTTTTCATACCCCCTTATCTACTTCTCTCACACACAGAGCTGTAATGAGTTATTTCCCTAAACAAAATGTTCATATGGCAGTTTACTGATGATCATGCAAATGCTGTCATATATATTAAAGCTTTATCACCAACTGATAGAAGAATACATCTAGGTACCTTAACTGTTCTTGATACATGTATTTTTGAGTAGCAGAACGCAACTTTGGCAGTGACGTTGTGCCAGAACACAAAGGTTTGCAAGAACACACCAGAATGCAAATTGAGGAACGGCCAGGATGGGACCAGGGCTAGCTGGTTAGCATGCTAACTTAAGTAGATATCTTGGCAACACAATACAGAGATGTCTTTGAAGCACCATCAAAACTGTTATTTCTTCACAATCTGTCGATAGGTTTAGTTAATTTCAGGATTTTTAACACTAACGATTTTACATATTGCTCCTTTAAAGTAAGGTTTAGGTGTAGGTGTAGTATGACTGCTGTTGTAAAACATAAATCTATAGAAATCAATCCAAGTCCTCACGAGTAATGTAAGACAAACGTGTGTGTGTTGTCCTCCGGTTCTGTCAGCAGGGGGGACTCTGCGTGTGTGTGAGAGAGAGAGTGTGTGTGTGAGTGTGAGAGAGAGAGAGAGTGAGTTTTGTGCCGGAGCCGCTCGATGGTGCTGCTGAATTTTTCCAAGATGTCGTCGCTGGAACAGAGACTCTCCCGAATCGAGGAGAAACTGAAGCAAGAGAATAAAGAAGCTCGGAGACGAATCGACCTCAGCATCGACATGAGTCCACAGCGTTCACGCCCGAGGCCGAGTAAGTGTCCCGAGAAGACTGTCGGGTCGCCGGAGAATAAAAGAGAGACGAGAGCCGAAGAGCGAAAGAGAGAGAGACACACAGGAGCTAACAGGCTACATAAACAAACAGCGAGTGTTTATCTGTTAGCACACCGCGCTCAGTCATACTGACAGCCTGTTCACAACATAAGACAGTCTGTATATAAAGTAAAGATGACAAGACACACATATGGAAACATCTTCCTAAAGAGTAACGACCTTTTTGCTCACTTTCAGCTCGATTCAGCGTTAGCTGGCTGGCTGGTTGGTTGGCTAGGTTAGGTTAGCTAGCTAGCTAAACATATTAGCAGGCCCGCGTCCCCAGTCACACAATATGACATAGTAATGCTAGCTCGCTGGCTAGTGTGTATTTTAGCGAGACTGCTTTTTAAACTATTCAAAACGCGATTTGAAAACTCGTTTTTGAGGTAGCTATGTAGGATACAAGGAGACTTTGTGTCAGAAACACGACTAGCGCTTTGGCTGTCTGGTTTGACCGTTCTCAAGGTAGCTTGCCACTAGCAAAACATCAGCTAGCTAACAGGCTAATGCTAGACATGTACCTCTAAAATAGACAGCTGCAGCATTTGAATGCTAAACTGTGGCCCTGAAGAAGTGAGGTCCAGCTTGATGTACTGTTGTCCTGCTCTAACACATCCTGGGTTACCCCAGGTTCCTCCAAGACCAGTCCAGTTTGAGGAGAACCCCAGCTGGAACCCGAATTAGATTTAAATGCTAGCTAAGAAGAAGGAGAAGGTGAAGAAGAAGCTGTTATCACTTCGCTTTTCTTTAGGTGACTGGGCTGCCTAAGGGGTCTGGTGACCAGGTGAAGGTTTAGGTTCTTTAGATTGCCAATTATCTTGACACTATAAGCCGTCCTTATGTAACCAGGTGTGAATTACAGATTGGGGTAAGGAGGGTATGTCTCTGTACTGTCCTGTAAAGTTCCTGATTTGCCAAAGTCCGCTCTCCATCTATGCACTTCTTCAGCCCTATGTGTTCAGCTTCCCAGAGGGGCTCCTGGTCTGGGATCAGCTTGTGCTGTGTGTATTGTAATCAGTGCAGTTTGGGCAGTGATATGTGTGTGTGTGTGTGTGTGTGTGTGTGTGTGTGTGTGTGTGTTTGTCAGCCTCCTGAAAGTATAAATGTAGGTTCATTCTTCAGTTCCTGACTGTCGTAACTTACACTGAGGCCTGTAGTTTTAAAGGACTGGCATGTTGACGTGCTGCTGCACTGACTTCACCTACATGTGTTAAATGGCCTGCGATTGATTGCTGGGTGTTTGTGACCAGTCTAAAGTGGTTAGTACTGGAGATAGAGTAGCCCGTTGGTGTTGACGGGTAATGAGATTGAATCCAGTCCAGTTCTGTAACAGATCTGGCCTCAAGTGTTCATGCTGTTGATAGATGTTTCTGTCTGTGTGTGGTGTAGAAGAGTGTTTGGGAGGTTCTTGCACCATCTATTACGGTTTATCTTAAGTGAAGTGCAGATACGAAAGGTTTCAGTATTGTTTTGGAAAGGACAAAGTGGCAGTTCCATGTTTTGCTAGTACCCTGGATTTCAGGGGTTTTCACTTCTGTTACTTTCGTTGCAATCCACGATTAGATTATTTGTGTTTTGCTGAAGTTGCTTTTCTGATATTTGATCTATAGTGTGTGGTGTGTAAGGAGTTTAGATGAATTTGAGATTGAGCTGTTACCTTTTCTGCTCTTCCTCACCAATTCTGGGTGAAAGTGGAGATTTAGTGCGTTAACCATAGATTATCACACACCTCCTCAGAGCAATGGCCAAATGAAGAGTGATACTAAACTGGGGTTATCACTGTAGTCATGTGAGGTAACGAGATGGAGTGGCATGTTCTTTCTGAAGCGCTCTGGAGCTCCACCAGTTCTTTCTCTATACGCCTTTCCTGGTGGGAGTATGGCTGTGACTGTGTGGACGACTTCTTGCCATGGTGAAAAAGCAACGTATCCACACCAGGCATGGCGGTTTAGCCCTAATGCTGCTACAGCTCCTCCCTACGCCCAGGTGTGCGATATGGCAGAACTATAGCTTCATCACAATGTTGATTTTTTTTTTTTTTTTTTTTTTTGAGGTTTGTGAAGTAGGAATGGATAAGATGCACCAGTGGAACAGGAGTGCTGTGTTTAACGCCATGCAGTGTATGCTTTGTGGATTTGAAGGCCTCTCTGGTGGAAATGTGTAGCCTAACTGCCCGCCACCTACAGAGCAGTGTTTTGTAGCGTTGGTTTAAGCTGATGATTGCAGATGTGCCGAAGGAGTAGGCCTATTCAAAGAGAACTCGGTGAAGGACATGTCTACTGGGGATGGGAGTGAATTATATACTGTTGTAATTATATGAAGTCAAGTCGTTTTATTGTCAATATGTTCAAGACATACAGAGGACTGAATTTGCATTACTCTCTGACCCAAGTTGCAGCACATAAACATTTAACGATAAATAGATTACAACTGAAACAAGAACAAGAGTATATTAAATGTATTAAACACTATACATAAAATAGACGAACGCAAGACATATAATAAAATAAAATTTAAAAATAAATATATGTCTTCATCAGTTTATGGTTGATTTTTTTTTTTTTTGCTTTTGAGATTCTTGAGACCTAAACACAGAGCTAGATCTTCTTTTGAGACGTATGCTGTGGTCTGAAAAAACTCCAGTGATATCCAGTTGGACAGCTCTGACTTTTAAATGATTGTTTAAGGCTTTACAGGGTGACTCACAGCAGCACACAGACACTGTAATGCCGTAATGCTGCTTCTTTAAATTTGAATTAGGAAACTCTTACATACAGTTCTCAGATTTTAAAAAGCTAAAAGAAGTGTGTGCTATTTCTGTACACTGGTTGTACAGGCCTTTTATCATTGTACTTGGAGTGGTTCAGATTTTATGAAGTTCTGATGTTGCTTGTGATGTGGCGTATAATGGTGTAACTATAATAAGGACTGTTGCTGCTTGTTTAATACTTCACCTTGAAGGAGAAATTAGGCTGACCTGGTAAGTTAAACTGGGTAGACTCTGGATGCACACTGTGTAAGATTTAATATATCCGTGTTTGTGCAGTACTACATGTGCATCAGGCAGTGCTTGCTTTGCGTGGCCACTATGAAAGGCCAAACTGATAACCTCTGGACATTCTGCAAACATCTAAAATGTTCTTCTCCTGCAAATAAAAAGTGAATGTGTGGGATTATGCTGGTGATGTGCCCACCACCGGAATTGGTTTCACACTGTTGTGACAGCATTGCTGCCCTATGATAGCATGTCATGTCGCCCACCCTTTTTTCATTATTGGTCTTGCTGTGCTGTGTAACATAGACCCAGGTTGACCTGTCAGTTCACGTGCAAGTGGCTTTCGTAGCAACTTTGGACAAGGCAGGGTTGGACAAGCTTTACAAACTAGCAAAATGTTGGCAAAAATCTCATCTCTCCTAACGATAAATTGAGCTTTTGTTCTGTAGTTTTTGGCATAATGTGTCAATTTAGAGTGCGTTTTTCATTTCTGGTCATTTTCTTTGAGTGTGAAAGATCTTTCAGTATGGGGCGTTCAGACACTGCTATGCCATACTCTCTCAACTGTGATTTATTTGACTGTTGTCAATAGAACATCGCCCTCTGTGACCGAAAAGCACTTACCCTGTCCTTCATGATTTTAACCCACGAGTTTAAGTTGAAAAACCATCAGCCAGCATAGCCTACCTCTTTAGTCTGTCACTTATCCAACTGAAGTAGGAGCTAGTTGTAGCTGTTTTTGAAAACTCCTAACATCTGTGTTATTGAAATGTTACCTGCAATTTCTGTTTATTATTTATGTGTCTTGTAAAGGTGTATCAGACTGATGTTCTGTCTGATCTTTGACTCTTATATGCGTTAACTCGCCCCTAAAAAGAGTGTCCTGCTTTATGAAGCTTGAGATGTAGCGGGCATAAAGAGGTGTTGTCTGAATGTCCCGTTAGGATAGAATAGGTGTAGAATTGTTTTTAGACAATTTGTCGTGGTTTTAACCTTCTAAGTTTTGATTAACTGTAATGTAGGAAGTTTACACTGAGTAGCAAATCTAAACTTTGATCTGAATTATATAGGCTGAATGAAATTTAACAGTGTTTTGTAAAGCTTGTGCAGCCTCGCAATATGGATCGGTCGGTCAGTCAAGCTTTGCTTTCTTGGAGGTCTTTAAAGCTCTGGAAATGAAAGTCCTAGTAAAACATTGACTGTAATGTTGAGGTGTGTGGGTGTGTAAACGAGTTTTGATTGACTGAATGAAGAAGAAGACCCAACATCACAGCTGGTTAAGGTGTTGGTCAATGAGGGAGAAATACAAGTAGAGAAGCAGCATTTCTACTGTGTGTGTGTGTGTGTGTAAGAGAGAGAGAGAGGGAGAGAGGAAGAATGTATGTGTTTTTCTTTCAGTAATGAGCGTGTGTGTTTTTCTCTCCTGAATCTAGTCATCGTGATCCAGCTCAGTCCTGCTCCAGCCCCCTCCCAGCGTGCAGGTACCATTCACTAAATCACCCACTGCCACTGCATCTATTTCTCTCTCTTTCTCTCTCTCTATTTCTCTGCCCCCCCCCCCCCCCTCTCTCTCTCTCTCTCTCTCTCTCTCTCTCTCTATATNTGCAGCCTCGCAATATGGATCGGTCGGTCAGTCAAGCTTTGCTTTCTTGGAGGTCTTTAAAGCTCTGGAAATGAAAGTCCTAGTAAAACATTGACTGTAATGTTGAGGTGTGTGGGTGTGTAAACGAGTTTTGATTGAGTGAATGAAGAAGAAGACCCAACATCACAGCTGGTTAAGGTGTAGAGAAGCAGCATTTCTACTGTGTGTGTGTGTGTGTGTGTGTGTGTGTGTGTAAGAGAGAGAGAGAGAGAGAGAGAGAGAGAGGGAGAGAGGAAGAATGTATGTGTTTTTCTTTCAGTAATGAGCGTGTGTGTTTTTCTCTCCTGAATCTAGTCATCGTGATCCAGCTCAGTCCTGCTCCAGCCCCCTCCCAGCGTGCAGGTACCATTCACTAAATCACCCACTGCCACTGCATCTATCTCTCTCTCTCTATTTCTCTGCCCCCCTCTCTCTCTCTCTCTCTCTCTCTCTCTCTCTCTCTCTCTCTCTCTATA
>CM067495.1:10370587-10384484 GCA_034552555.1 Semaprochilodus insignis
TATATATTTATTATTATTATTATTATTTTAAAAAGTTAAAATTGGGTACTCTGAAGATGTTTAGCTAATTGTACCGTTTTAGCCTGCATGCTAGCAGAATGTGCTTTTTTGCTGAAATGTTTACTCGTGTGTCGAATATATAGCTTTTCTAACTCTACACACAACTTAGTAATTCTCCATAATCCTCACTGTAGATGTTTGTGTGCTCAGTATGGATTTGACAGTACAACCATTTTCAGCTACATTTACATTTGCAGCATTTAGATGACGCTCTTATCCAGAGCGACTTACAAGGTTATTCATATTACAGGTAGGCCAGTGTAGTGTTAGGAGTCTTGCCCAAGGACTCTTATTGGTGCAGCACAGCATAGTTACCCAGACTGGGAATTGAACTCAATTGCATCAAGTCGTGTGGCTAATCAGGCACAGGATGTATCGGGTTGCTCTAGCGTTCAGGCTATAGATATTTTTTGCTCATATGCATCACTGACCACTGCCAAAGTTGGGCAGATCACTGCATTTCCAAGGTGATAATCCATTCATCAACATTGGAATCCAACTAATTAACCCAGACACATGCTAATTAGTAATAATAATAATAATAATAATAATAATAATAATAATAAATAATCCAATGAAAAAACAATTGTCATGGAGATGGATTCAGATACAGGTTCATACTATAAAGCATGTCCAACCTCTCACCAGTAGCCATGGAAGAGCGCTTTGAGGCCCCTACAGTACAGCTATGTGAGTTTCCTTTACCCAGATGCATGCTGGGAAATGGCTAATGCTAACTCCAGGGGCTGGTTTTGCACCTGCTCTTTGTGTGTGTGTGTGTTTTTTTTTTTTTTTTGTTGGTTTATTTATTTATTTATTTATTTATTTTATTTTACATTTGCACCTTTGCATGTCAAAAAACACCGGCCTGTTGAGAGTTGGGTCTGGCATGTGAGCGACAGAACTAAAGATTAACACCTTCAGGCCGTAGGAACTTGAAATCTAACTCATTTATTTTAACGTTAATTTTAAAAGATGCTGTTTAAAATAAGGTTGAAAATGTTTGTCCAGTTTGTGATCAAGGTGTTCAAACATATATAATCAGTTAAAGGAAAAACTCGCCCAATCGTCCCCATTACCCACATTGTGTTTAATCCACCAGGACGTGCTTGGTGTCTGAAGTTTGATGTTTGTTTGGCTAATATAGCTAACAAGTACACACCGCACACTAAATCGTTCCAAGACCTACATCATAAGTTATTTTAAATGGACCTGCCACCTCTGAAACTTTTGGTATGTCAGTGTAAGCAGTGGTATTGATCACAGTTACCTTGTTAGCTGATTAATCATATAGCTCCAGTATACAGCTTCAACAAACTATAGACACCAAACATTTTGACCACGCTTGCAGAAAGGGGGAAATTTGGTAAATTAGCTGAAGTCTCCCTGACTGACTGTTCGATTGGTGGTCCTGAGAAGAAGGAGCTGTCGGCGCAGCCTCTCTTTGTCTCTCTCTCATCCTTTTTTCTCATTCTGCTCATGTTTCCTGTTGTTCGTCCTCTCAGCTTTGCAGCTGCCACTGGCCAACGATGGCGGGAGCCGTTCCTCTTCCTCAGAGAGCTCACCCCAGCACCACTCGTACCCTAGCAGACCCCGACACATGCTCACGCTGCCCACACCGCCATACGGCCTGCAGAAGAGCTTAGAGAAGTACGCTGCACACACATACATATAGTTAAAACTGTTATGATTCATCAGTTAAACTAAAATGCTTATTTAAAATAAACAGGAAGTTTTCTATGAACATTGCTTTATGATATTTTAATTTGTTACAGTAGGAAACAAATGTATACATATGCTCTCAAACCCTGACGTTTCACATACCGCCTTACATTTAATCTAATTCAACTGAATTGTTATCCTTTTTATCTAGTAAAGCAAGAAACACGTATTGTGACACATTGTATCATGATTTTTTTTATGATTAAACATAAATATTGTCATACTGCCTGGCCCTACTTTAAAAAAGCTTAAAAATGCGGGTTTTTTATTGCATTTTTATTATATAGCTCTCAAACGGATTAATTAAGTAATTTTGATTTAATAGATTTTGATTGTATGATTACTAATGTATTTGATGGTGACAGCCCTGTTAGATTTGAATTGACTATTAGTGCTATGGAGAGTTAGTGTTCTGGTTGATTGTGCCTAAAAGCCGTCCTGTTTCCACAGTGCTGAAATAGACCAGAAGCTACAGGAAATCATGAAACAAACGGGTTACCTAAAAATCGACGGACAGGTAAGCTCCACCTGTTAAAAAAAATCTCTTTTTGATCTATATAATACATAATATAATAGATGCGTGTTTCATGGTGGAATCTATTACTTTTAACCTAAACTTTTGAAACGTTTGGATAATTCAATATAAACAAAAAGTTATTCAGAGTGATTTGGTGTAAAATGGTGCATGATTTACAATACATATATATAATATAATATAATATAATATAATATAATATTTCATTTTTGTGCACTATTTTTTATCCTTCCGATGCCACCATGAATGAAGGCCTGTGTCAAGCTGTATATTAGTAGCTGTTTTATGTAATAACTTTCTGTGGGGTAACTTTTGGAGGCATTAAGCACCTCTGACGTTTGTTTTTTGTTCTGTAGACTTTGTAGACTCTGAATTAATTTATTTACAAGTTTATTTGAAAAGCTGAAATGTGAAAACCACTCCTGATTCAACTGATCAGTAATTGAAAAGCCACCTTGTGAGTTACAGGGGTGTGTGTCAGAGCAGGACACTAAGGACCAGAGCTGGGAATGCGTTAATGAACTGTGTCGTAATAATGATGTTCACCTGTTACTCCTATACATACTGAACGAAGGACTATGCATATTTTTGTGTGTTTGCAGCGTTACCCTGCAGAGGTGACAGACTTGATTAGTGAGGGGGAGATTGGCAGTGGCACCTGTGGGCAGGTGTTTAAAGTGCGCTTTAAGAAGACCGGCCATGTCATCGCTGTCAAGGTGAGCGTAACAGAAGTGCAGAGAATATGTACTTACCTCAGATTTGAACATACTGAATCTGTACTTGGATCAGGTGAAGACATCTGGTCCTTGTAAGACAGGCCTGATATATGTAAGCCAGATTAATATTTATCCATCTGATGTTATTGCATGTCTATGGACAAAAAAATGGGGGAAAAATAAAAGATTAACAGAAACAAAACACTAAACAATAAATTGCCACCCTCGGAGCCTTATAATGATAAGAATCCACAGATGACAGACATATCCATCAATAAAGCAGTTAAAACCAAGTATAATATTAAAATATCTAAAAAAGGAAAAGTCATATTTAAATCATTTTTTAAATCATATTTAAAACTTTAACCTTAAATTTCACTTTTATGAAGTTGCTGTTTTGGTTAGACTCCTCTTAGTATGTTATAGATACAGTAGCTAATTCAGTGTGTTCTCTGTTTGGTTAAATAAAACCCACATACTGTTTTATCTTTCTGTAAATGGTGCTCAAGAGCGTAAAAGAGAAATGTCCTTGGGTGTGTGTGGGGGTTTGTTCTTGCTTGTGACTCTTAATTACTGATTCAGAATGCCTTCTATTAAAGCCAGTAAGTAATTACTGTTTACTAATTACACCACTTCAAACTGCAGGCAAAGTGTGTGTGTGTTTGTTCATTTCTTTCTGCTTTGTGTGTGTATGCGTGTTTGTCTACAGCAAATGCGGAGGACGGGTAATAAAGATGAGAACAAGAGGATTCTGATGGATTTGGATGTGGTGCTGAAGAGCCATGACTGTCCATACATCATCCAGTGCTATGGAGCTATAGTCACCAACGTGAGTCGCTCACATACACGCACACATAAACTCTTCAAGTAGGAATTAATTGATCTGTAGAAGTAGAAATATCAGTCGAGTAATGAAATGTTACATACTGACTGATTTTGAACTACAAATTCTGTTGTTCTCCACTAACAGACGGATGTGTTCATTGCCATGGAGCTGATGGGCACGTGTGCAGAGAAGCTGAAGAAGCGGATCCAGGGGCCCATACCGGAGTACATCCTGGGGAAAATGACCGTGGCGGTGAGCCTTCGTTCTTATTTCTTCCTCTGTCACTTCCGAACACTGTTTGTCTTGCTCAAGATGACAGTTCAAAAATGTGTGGTGTTGGCTTGTGTTAGAGAGGTAGACCTGTGTGTCTGTGATGCTGTTAGCAAGACACACCCGAACAAGACACACCTGGACGTTGAGTTGCGTGGTTTAAGATCAAGCCCAATTGATAATCTTTATTATCTAGCATAGGAGAGTTGTTGTAGAAAGGGATCAGTGCTGCAGGCATGTATCATGCCTGTACAAAAATAAAGTTATGTGGTACAGTGTACATTTTATAACATTCTCAGGCCACAGACATTAGACAAAACTAATTCAAGATTCATGCAAAGGAAAATATTAAGAGAGTCATGTCTTGGCTCTCATATATCTGCTTGAATGGGTCGTTTCAAATGGGCTCAAGCCAGTTTACTTCAGAGAAGTAGACATCAGGCTAACTGAAACTATGCAGCCTTGGACGGTATAGTTTGCATGACATTCACATTATGTTCGTTATAATAAATATTATTATATTATTTATATTCATCCAAGTTGACTAATGCCCCTGAAGGTATTGGCAGATGTGCTAATAGTAATAATAACAGTAGCAACGCTTTTTACTGTAAATTTGGACGGTCACAAACTCTGAGACAGCCGCAGGAACAAACACAATAGTGTGATTTGTTGCTTCAGGGTTGTCATATGAAAGATTTAAAAAATAGAGTCTTTAGGTTACAAATGCAGCCCCACGTCACACAACCCTTCTGCTGTTCATCAAATATTTGACACACTAATCAAATCTAATCTCTTTTAAAAAAAATTTTAAACAATTATCTGTCCATACTGGTATGATTGTAACCTCTCTCTGTTCCTACAGATAGTGAAGGCTCTGCTGTATCTGAAAGAGAAGCACGGTGTAATCCACCGAGACGTGAAGCCCTCCAACATCCTGCTGGACGCTAAAGGCCAGATCAAACTCTGCGATTTTGGCATCAGCGGCCGCCTAGTCGACTCCAAGGCTAAGACTCGCAGCGCTGGCTGTGCTGCTTACATGGCGGTGAGTGTTAAGAGACACGCACAGAGAGAGGTTTCTAGGGATATAAAACAAATACGCACAAATGTTCACTGACTCACTGACAGATGCTCCAATGTGGGCAAATGTGTGTCACATATATGGCTCTGAAGTAATGTGTGTGTGTGTGAACATTTCTTCTCTTGCACACATCGTGTTTGTCTTTTCAGCCTGAGAGAATAGACCCTCCAGATCCCAGTAAGCCAGACTATGACATCAGGGCTGACGTTTGGAGTCTTGGCATCTCTCTGGTGTGTTTTTCTACCTTCTTAATAAAACATTAACTAACACTTTTTGCCATGTTATAACACGTTATAGCACAGCATCAAACATTATATCTCATCATATTTGCAGTGTCGAGCTATATTAGTATTTGTTTAACTTGGTATGTATCTTTAATAGTTCTAATAGTAATTTGTGACTGTTTCTATTACCTTCTTCCTCACATTTTGAAAGTTTTTCTTTCTATATCATAGCAAGTGTAGTAATCATTAATTAGTAATCTGTTAAGACTGTCATGGTCTGTCCATACAGGGCTGCTGCACAGTTTTACTTTTTTCTTAAAATGTGTGCACAAATGTGCAAATACCATGTTATTTCAATGTGCATTTCAGTTAAACACGTTAGTTGAATGCATAGACATGTGCTTTGTGTCTTCAGTGTGTCAGACTTACAGTTCTGCAGTTCTCTAGCTTATTAGTGGTTGGTTTCTAAATACTGGACCACTTTGGACTAGCTGTTTTAGGTTAGTGTTATTTACAGGGTGACTCTATTTTTAACCTGGTCTTCCAACATCATCTTACAATGTAATACCTCTAAAGTGAGCTATAGATTTTAAATGACAAATCAATATTGAATTACCGTAAAACATGCCATTGGTATATGACGCTCAGCACCATTAAAAGCCCACTCTATGCAGTGATGCAGGCAACCACACAGACTATTTGCAGCCTGAGTGAATGACCGCGACTTATATGTAGTATCTGTTTTTCAAACATGTCAGACCTTGCGTTTTTGGGTGTTATAAGACTTTCTAAGAATTCTCTTTGTTCCTCCTGTCCTGTAGGTGGAGCTGGCCACGGGTCAATTCCCATATAAGAACTGTAAGACAGACTTTGAGGTTCTGACCAAAGTGCTGCAGGAAGACCCTCCTCTTCTGCCTCTCAGCATGGGCTTCTCTCTGGACTTCCAGTCTTTCGTTAAAGACTGGTAAATATGCGTATACACACTCACACCCCACAAAAAAGAAAGGGCTTTTCCCCCACTATGCTTATTTCTTGTTTATTACAGGTAAAATATACAGTTGTATGCAAATGATGGTGCCTCTGGTCAAATGAAGTGAAAACAAGCCCTCTTAACACTCCCTCTACAGAGAACAAACTTCTGCACATGTTAAAGCACAATTACAGTTTACTTCTTAAATGTACATATAACTTGACAGGGATTGTTAACTATTGCATATGACTGTGTACAAACACACACACACACACATATATATGCTTATTTATTAAATTGATTAAATTGTTGATTATCTTCTCAAACGTGTAACATGGAAACTATCTAGCAGGTGGGATTTGGCCAGTATAAAAAGGGTAATATTGTATTAAGTGTATTTATTACTTCTCTTTGTCCCTGCAGTCTCACAAAGGATCACAGAAAAAGGCCAAAATACCACAAGCTGCTTGTAAGTGTCTCTCTGTGCTAAATACTTGTACTGTAGTAAGTTCTGAAATTATGTCAGCTATTATCACAGAAACGGCACAGATCACTGCTGTCCTATAAACGTTTCTTCAGGTTTTTTTTGACAAGTATAAGTGATTAATGCACAGTGGTTTCGAAATCATGTCTTATTTGTAGTGCAAATGTTTACTTGCATTTGTAACCTTACAGAAATATGTTTCTGTAACCTTACAGAAAAATTCAGGTTAATATCGTCTTAGTTTCTAGATTTTATTAATGTGGGTTTTTTTTTGTTTGGTTTTTTTTTGGCGTCAGGATCTGCGTCTTAAGTTATAGTCTTATGTACAGATTGACCCACAATTCTCATATTAGTGCATCCCTACTTAAAATAGTCCCGGCTCTTTAATATGTGGCTAATCAGCCGTTTAATCAGTTCTTCTCTTTTTTTAGTTCTCAATGCTGAGTTTATTTCATATGTGAATTTTCACCGAACTCAAAATTTGTAGGTTTTTATTTAGTCTCGCAAATTGCAATTAAACATGCACATAAAACATCCAAGTTACGTTTATGATTGTTCTGAGTAATAAATTAATATTAAGCACTTACTGATCTGGGACAGTTATCACACAATCTGCTGATTGATGACACTTATTGAAGCTGCTTTCAGTTGTTTTCTTTCACCATCATATGTTTACACCACAGCAGACAGAATGTTTTCATCAGCTGGGTTTAGGCAAACACAGGTAAATAGAGGAAAGCAGAAATGCAATTATTGCAACACATCATGTGTCTTACAAAAACAGCCAAAGTTCCCATTTTTGACGTCAGTTGTTTCTGTTATCAGGCTACTAAGTATTGATAGCTAAAATGCAAAATCATCAGCCATTTGGTCACTTTAGTTTCACACTAAGTAGCAAACACCAGTTAATTATTAATCACAATTACTTATATGCCAAGACTCATCACCTAAAATGTCACGACAGTGACAGGCCTGCTCATCCAAACAGCATTCAGAACAGTTCAGGTTCTAAATGCCTATATGTGGATGTACACATGCTGTAATTCTTCTCGAGGCAGATTTACAGGAGCTAAAGGGAACATTGTCAGATTCCACGGGGATGCTCGGTTTGACAGTGCAGTTTCCTAAAAAGCTATTGTTTTTAGGACAGCAGTGATGTACTACCTAACACAATAGTGAAACGTATACTTCACAGCCTGTTTGAATGAGCCTTTTGTCCCCTGACCTCATAATGTGTTTACCACAGGAACACAGTTTCATTCGGCGTTACGAGGTGCTGGATGTGGACGTGGCGGGCTGGTTCCAGACCGTGATGGAGCGCACGGAGTCTCCACGCAGCAGCCAGTGCTACAGCCAACACCAGCTCCACTCACTGTTCAGCAGGTAGCCAGACTGAGAGAAAAAGAAAGACGGAGCAATGGATGGAGGGAGAGCATAAGGGTTGTGTGCAGGTTGGGGAGCGATTAAAGGTGCTGTTTGAGAGATAAGAGAAAGAGACTGAGGGATGGGGCAAGTGATTTATGGACATGGTTTGAGAGAACGTAAAGGTGAGAGCCTGACTGACAGACAGACAGACATGGGCAAGTGTGGTGTAAATTTGAAACGTATTTATATATCTATATAACTATATATCTAGTTTTTCTTTTCTTTCTTTCTTTTCATCCACCAGTCTATCAGGACGGACGTTAGTGTTAGCAGTAGCTAGTTTGTGCACATTCACTTATCATAGCCCGACGTGTATAGTGTCATAGACTTCCACTACCAGCATAAGCTATAGTCCACTGTACAGCTGTGAATATTCTCAGACAAGGAGTTCACGTACTTACATTATGTGTTCACTTCCGTTCAATCAGTGTAAGCCATAGGTGGCTGCGCAGTGGCTAGCCACTCTATAGATAGTGTACAGTTGTGTTGATATAGATAGCAAGTCATTTAGCACCATGGTCATTAGCATTCAGATCCTCCATATAGCCCCTTACTCAGGGACTGAACAGAGTAGTCTAACAACACTGAGCCAAGGTGAGTGCGTGTGTGTTTGTATGCGCGTAGTACAAGTCTTATTAGAACTGTGTTTTAGTATGTGACGAGTCTTCACATCACTGTACGAAAGCGAACCAGTACAGGAGATCGAAACAGGATGGTGTGCTGAAATGTATTATTGTTCTCATTTTGGAGCTAACACATTTCTAACACACTTTTATAGAATTTGTTCATTGAGCATTTGATTTTGACTGACTTTCATGCATCATAGATACGTTTCTGCGATCTTGTTTGCGTGAAAAGATAAAACACAAAAAAATTAGCGTAGCTTGCAGCGTTTGATATCTAGACTACACCTTATGTACACCTCAAGAGGAAGACTGAATGGATGTTAGAAAGGCATCAGACAAAATGATGACCACTTAAGACCATATATAAAGGAGACAATTCATGCTAAAGAGAAACGGACAGTCAGAAAGACAAGGATACGTGTAAACCGGTGATATCAAGTGACAAAGATGTCAAAACAACAATGGAACATTTTTGCTCTGAAACTCCCCCAGCTTCATTCAAACCCATCCATTTCCTTCCATTTATTCCATTCTTTTCCTATACTTTATCTTTTTGTTCTGCCCTCTTCACCATTCTCACTTCGTTCTGTTTCTGCCTTTGTTTTCACGTGTAAAGAGCATTTGAGTTCCAGCAAACCAAAGCAATTTTGATTTTCACTGCTTTATTTGACACAACACTGGGTCTACTTCAGTTGTCCGCCATGTCTTTTGTCACCAGTCCACTCCACTCCACACACGCTGGAATTTCTTTTGGAAATTCGTCCACGTTTTCCAGAACCAAAGCTGTAGACCTTGAGACTTCACTGCTCCTCGAAGCCAAATCACTGCTAGGCTGGATGAGGAAAGAGAGACAAAGAGAATAAGGAGACATTTAGGGTATTAAGAAATGGGACACGGTACGTTGGCAGGAAAAGTCAGGATGACAGAAAAGCGCAGGGAAGTTGAGGTTGGTCGGGATTAGGAAAGGAAAGCAAAGAAAGATCAGGAGGTGAGGAAGAACGCTCTAGGCATTGGAATAGGGCTGTCACTGTCAATTCTAGTAGTTCATATTTTTGGCAGTTAACTAAGGAGTACCAATTATATTGCCGATTAATCGAGTAATCGAGTAATCCAGATTATACAAACAAGACTTGACAATAGCAGACCATTCTTACTCTTTTAAAGATTCTGAAGTCCTTTATTGCAGAAAGATAAACTAGGAAGACTTCTGGCGTAGTTTACATTATATTGATTATTAACAGATTATTATTTGAGTATTTAAGGATTTTTAAAAAGGGTTGATCAGTGTGTACTTAACCAAATAGTATCAAATCAATGATTATAAGATTCTAGACTTCATTATGTAAAACATGAAAACTCTTATGTGGCAAACAAGATTGCATGCTAATGGTTGGCTAATAAGGCGGTGAGAGTAGCAGAGGAATTTAAAATATGCATTCTAATCATGCAAGCTGTCAACTTATCATTGCTGTTTATTGATCCATTTTAATCGTTTTTTTCTTTTATTGATTTACTTTGCCTAACCGAGTTTAATCGAGTAATTGTGACAGCCCTCCAGTGGCGCAGAGAGAGAGAGAGAGAGATGTGAGAAGGGAAAGGGAACGTATGATTAGAAGGGCTTAGTAAGGTCTATTAGAAAAGGCACAGGCTTTCCAGAGTGCTGAACATTGACATGTGCAAGTCAGGCCTTCTCAGTAAGGGGAATTGATCTTCACCGACTGCTGTGGTGAGGCAAACTAGCTGGACATTGCATAAAAGCTTTCAGTGGTATTGAACCAATGTACTATTTTTTTTATTGCTAGGGACAAATTAGTTTGTGTTGTTTTTGCTGTCGTATTGATCATGATTGAATCTTTTTTAATCAATTATTCTATTTATTTATTGTTACTGCTGCTGCTGCTACTTTTGCTTTAGATGCTGCTGTCAATTATTTTGTTCCCCAAAGGACAATGACTTATTTTCTTTTTCTTTTTTTTTTCTTTCACAAAACCAAAAAAAATAACGTGAAAAGCTGCAATGTCTCTACATTTACCAAATACATTTAAGTAAGAACTTAAACAGAGATGATAAGACCACGGGGCAAAGTGAAAGAAGAGGTGTGGAGTTGAAGCAAGGTGAAAATATATATGATGGGCGTATAGGTTTAGCATAGAAACACGGTCACAATGCTAACCCACTGTTCACACCTCACAGCAAGCTAATAGCAATTGGTAGAATAATAAGTATTAAAGGCACAGAGTAGACACATAGTGGTCATATCTATATATAAGAACTATATTTCACCGGTAGGTGTTTAGGTAGGTGTGTTTTGTAGTAGTTGTAGCTGATTCCGTCCTGTGGTGGATGTAGTGTTTGAGATTTCCCTACTTTCTTTCGTTTTTTGCCCAAAAAAAAGAATCAGTGGAATATGTACTTCAGGAGGAGGCATTCTTTATAGATCAGAAATCATTTTGAAATCAGCCTGTAAACATTATGCCCATTCCCTCAGTGTTCATCTATATAAATATTGTCAGTGTCATTTTGTTGATTCCCCCCTTTATACACCAGTTTCCTTGGATAATGTGTAAAACCTTCAAGAAGAAAAAAACAACAGAAATGCTTGCAGTAAAATCTTATTATTATTATTATTATTATTATTATTATTATTCTTTTTATTTTTAAATTTATTTCTTATTTTTTAGTTCTTCTCGTTTGAACAGAGTGTGTTTTTACATGCACTTAATAATCCAAGCTGCAGAAGATCAGATTTTATTGGTAATCTGCTCAACGTGTGCACATTGTCCAGCATAGCCATTTTTCAACTTTGGATTCTGCATTTCAGAATGTTGAAAGCAGCCTTCGAAAAGCTGTGACATGATCGCATCATCTGTAGGGCCAGTCGTTTTCAATCCCGGCCACCCATGCAAATGGTAAGAGGGTATAGGGTAGTGGTGAAATGTCTGGTGTAAGTGTAAGAACGGTTCACCGCTTTGTATGCGCTGTATGGCAAGCAGTAAATTCGGCGGGGGGGGTCATGTGACTTATGATTGGATAAACCTGTCCATCACTCTTTCACATTTTGACTGTAGTGAACAGTTGGAAAACCCACTTAGGAAATCTAGAAGAAATAAAAATAAGGGTGGTTTCAATAACCCGAATGCTGAGCTAAACTCTAGCTCTGTTATCTGATTTTATAATCAGCTTTGTAGATCTTAATCCGATCTAGGAAATCAGCACATGCTGTTTACACAATGACTTGAATGATCACTGCTGAAATCTGATTATGATCGCATTATTAAGTGCATGTTAACACGCTCCTGTATTCGCAGTTAAGGCACAAACCGGAGTCCTCAGATTACAGTAATCTAAAGTTGTAAAACCATCACATGCCTTCAAATGTAGTTGCCAATCTGAATGTATCATACTTTCATTGGAATTGGATGTGGAGTTTTGTAAATGCTTGCCCAAAATAATGATGTAGTTCTGTGTCGGTGTGTCAGTCAGTCACTTGCTCTCTGTCTGTCATTGTGAAACATGACCATGATTTCACCCACCAAAGGCTGAAACAAACTGATGAAACCACTGATGAGACAAATTCGACCGGTTTTATTACCTGCTGTCCTCATCAATACAACGGCTGATGATGCCCGATGTTACTGTGGCGGCATTGATGCCTTGCTCTTCGGCGAGCGAGGTGGGAAGCGGGGGGGCTGCTTACTGTAGTTTCTGTGCTTGTGAGGCAGATGCGGGTTCTACACAGCCTAAGCCAAGCTGTCAATCTCTCACACACACACACACACACACACACATAGAAATGTGGACTTCTAATCCTGCTAGCCCTCTGAAACCAAAAGATTGTGAATGGGAACGGTAGTGATGAGAGCGCTGGGTCATAGGGTCTCATACCTTTTGTCATGCTGGGATGCGTAAATACAGACACCCATCCTGTAAAGTTGAGTGATGACTGTACAGCCACTCTCTCTTCGTTTTTAGATCAAATTTATTTTTGTTGTTTTTCTTTTGCTTTTCTTTCATTGAGAAGTTGATGTCTGGATTCTGAGCATGCGTGTGGGAATGTTTGAGTTCCTAACCCGTTTCTTTATGACGGTAGCAGTACGTGACCTCACCCATCATCGAGTGAGTAGTAGGTAGTAATACGGTGTTTGCTGCTGCTTCATTAGCATTCGAATATGTCTGGGTGCGTGTGAGTTGGTTTGTGGCAGTGGCATCACTTTATTTTTTCTTTCTTTCTTTCGTTTGGCGCTCAGGCATGTACTCCTCCGTTGCAGTATGATGGGAGTGTTTTTATTTGTATTATTTGCCCCCATCTGTACGTAAACCAAATATTCACTATGCAGTCACTCAAATCAAGTCAGCTTGCTTTAGCCTCCTGTATATATACACACACACATACGCACCACAGTTAGAGAAGAGAATCTGAGTACCTTCTTCTGTTCCTTTTTTTCCTCCTGAGAAGTGAGTGAAATGATGATGATGATGATGATGATGATTTATTATTATTATTATTATTTTATTTTATTTTTTTGCCTTCTGCTAGTGCAAAGAAAATTCAAGATGGGTAGAAAGAGAAGTGTTTTATTCTTTTCTGTTTGGTTTATTTGTTTTTGAATGAGCTGACAAATATTTAAGGATTGTATCGGGGTAGGACGGGAGGGTGCGGGTGGGTTAACGAGGTTAGATGGTGGGGTTAGGCCGGGGATTAGTTTGTCCAGTGCTGTAAGTATATCAATTGCATGTTATGATCTCAGATGTAACTGCCATTGATTTTAGGCTTTTGTTGGGAGGGGAACTGGGGCAGGGGGGCATAAAACTTTATTTATGATTTTTACATATTATATAAATATATATATATATATATTCTGTACTTTTTTTTTTTTTTGCAAAATGTTTGTGTTTTTAGAAAAAGACACACTTTTGCCTTTTTATGTCACCCTACCTTTTTTTTCTCGTTTTAATCT
>CM067495.1:10389355-10501610 GCA_034552555.1 Semaprochilodus insignis
CACACACACACACACACACACACACACACACACACACACACACACACACACACACACACACACACACACACAGTATTTATACTACCGTTAAAACGTTTGATTCATGTTTGTGTGCATATTTTGAGTTGTTATCAGTACTATTATTATCCATGATATAAAAATATAACATTTTGTTGCAGATACATTAAATATAATACCAGTGCTTCACAATTTTATAGGTTTCAAATAATTTGTAGTAAGCTGTAAAACAGTTTTAGATGTTTCCAGAATGATGAACAGCTCTGTAGATAACTAAAATCACAGAGGAAGCCGCAAGATTTAAAAAGTGGTGATCAAATCTCAGAAAGCTACAATAAGCAGATAATCACAGCATATTACGAATAGTTTAATCATTTGTTGTTGCTCTCATTCGGGACCAGCTCTAAAGCACAAGTGACCTAGGCAGCTGCTGTTCTATTGAACACTATTTCAGCCAGGTGTACGACTGATCCCATGTATCGGTTCTGTTCTGACTGCGGTGCGGTTGTGGTGTTTTCTGTTTAGATGAGTATTACCCACGTATCCAGACAGCATTACATCACTGTGTAGCAGTAATTCAAACTGATGAGCAAAATCAGGATTTATGTTATCATGTTCGACATAATACGACATTATTAGGACTGGTCAAATAATAACCCTTCTGTAAGAGAACTGTGATTACTGATTATATGATTATATACGATACACCCTCTTAAACACGCCCCATCAAGCTGCGCATACACACTAAAGACGTCTTAAACGTGCATATGCGACATCTCATTCAGAAACCGGGATGTATAAAAAAAATACTCGGCAGGAAAACGGGAGTACATTTACGGACGCTTTGACTCATGCGTGCAGCCACAACTGGGGTATATTTGAGAGAGCGAGAGCGTGATCTGGTGACACCCTGTGGTAAAATAGAGAAGTGCTGCCAAATGTTCAAACCATCCTCATGCCTAAAAGCTTCACACCAAATTAAGCTCCATATTAGGCCACAAAGTCATGAAAGGCCTTCATACCTCAGCATGGTTTTGTTTGATGTGTTTATTGATTTATTTGGGTATACCAGTTAATAAGCCTGTTTTCATGTTTTGAATAAACTTTGTGTTTGTTGATGATACCACTACTGAGACCACCAGACAACACATCTTTCAACACAAGCACCGTGAACTCTTAAACAACAACTTCCACTTGCCCTCACCAAAATTCTCTTCTTTTGTCGTTTGTTCTGCCATAATGACCACCATCCCACTCAAACAATGAATGGAGATCCTGTATTAGTATTCATGACTACCTCGTGGACCATGTGTGGTAAATAGGCAGAACGAGGCTCATTTACTTGCGCACACTTGTAAGAAAACTGTGATTTATAGGAAATGGCATTCCGGTGTCCATGTTCCAGGTTTTATAAATTTGAATTTTAAGCCATTTGCTTTAACTTTTACTATTTTAAATTTTAAAATTCAGGAGTTTTACAAAATGAGCCCCAGGAGATAGGAGGAGTTTTTTAGCCAAATAGGTATAGAGTCAATGTTCTTGAAATCTATAAAAATACAGGATAAAACATTAAATACAGTGTGTGGTGTGCAGTTTTAATATTTACACTGTTTAAATTATTATTGAATAAAATGATCCTGCTCATACAAAGTCAAGTCTCTGCCAAGCATGGTCAAAAGGAGAAAAGAGGGAGTGTCTGGTAGTTCCTATAGCTATGGTTAGTTTTATCGGAGGGATCCGCCCACTTTCACATCCAGCAGGTGTGCCGCACATACAAGTGGTGTAAAAGCAGCTTGCTGCAGACATAAGTGGCGAGCTCAGTGCACACTGCGTTCAGCATGAAAGCCACTGCAGTCTCTCGCTGCGTGTGTCTTTCTCACCGCCTGAAAGACGCCATTTGCTCCCCAGTCTCCAGGTGAGTGGTCTTCAGGGTCATCAGCTTCGTCCTCCTCTTCCTCACCTTCCTCCTCCCTCACCGTGTCCATTCCATCCTCTTCATACTCTGTCAGACCATCCGACTCCTCTGCTGCGCATACACACATGAAACCAAAATCACGACATACGCAATGATTCAACTACTAAACCGTTTCAGATCGACACTCAGCCTCCATTCACATCTGCATTAACATCCATCATGGGTGATCTGAATGTAAGTGGACTTCGCTGAATACAGGTGTAAATGGGTTACAGTGGGTCTCTGAGACTGTGATCCCATCACTCATGCCACTTCAGATGTGGTTTTAAACCACGTATCATATCAAGGAGCGACTTTGTGTAGCCGTGTCTTTTATCCTGTTTGTTTATAAGTAATAGGGTCCATCTTGGCTGACACATCGTTCAATATGCAACAACTCCGAACTTACTTACAGAACCGAATGCATTCAGAATACATTTAACTACTGCTCAGTTTCCATTACCATCAGCCCCCACGTAGCTCTGCACTGGCTCAATCCTGGACACAATCTCAGCCAGGTCAGTGAAGTCTGCCCCGGGACACGTGCAGCTCTGCCATGCAATAATAAACAAACAAAACACCAAATTTCAGCCTAATGTAGGTATCAGGACACCACATCCTGAGTTAGCTCTCTGCTACATTTTACGTGCTTGTGTTTACTAGAACATGCATATACGACACAGGTACTCAAATCTGGACACTCAGGTACTGAAGTCTGACCCTAGATCACACACATTTCCATTTAAACTGCAATATATTAAATCTCTTCATCAAGGAAACTAGATAAACTATCAGTACTCACATCGGTTTTCTTGCTGTCAGTATAGTCAGCTGAGCGGTGGTCTTTAAGCATGTTCTGGATGATGTCACCACGGGCCCAGCTGGTGAACAACAGTTTCCCGTGCTGGTAGCCCACGTCCTGCAAGCGTCAAATAAAGACTGGTCATCACTGAGTGTAGATACAAGGAGGTGTTCATAATATTCTGATATGACGTGTATGTTTTTATGCATTAACATGTGCATAAGTAGATACTGTATGAACTTATATTCACTTATATTCAAACATGCAATTTGGCCAGGGGCACACAATCCTTAGCATAGACTCTACTGGTTAAGGAGGCATTATTTGCTACTGTTGAATTACAATTATATAATAATAAGGTAAAACACAGTGGTCATATTAACAAGCTGTATCTTTCAGATGCCTGGCATTCAGTAAAACACAATTACACTGTATGTAAGGAATGCTGTAATTTATTCTGATTGACACTGTTTACAATGTATATTTGGTTAAACATTAACATTTTAGCATACGGGTGTAATAACTCTGTTGTTAATAACTCCAGACTGTTGTCTAGTCTTTAGTCAGTGTCATCTCCTCTGTTAATTTACTTGTGTGTGCCTGCGGCACTCAAGATAACTGTGATTTCATTTCTGATCCTTGTCCAATTCCAAAAACAACAACTGGTCATCTTTTTCTATTTTGGGTTCAGCCTCATCTAAGGATCCAAACAGGCTGTGAAAAGCACCTGTGAAGTACCACATGCTGCATAATCATAATAGAAGACGCAGTCTTAGAACGCAGGAGAGCAGGGGACAATATGCTTGCACTCACATAGATCTCATCGAACTTGCCAAAATCCATGGTCTTGAAGCGGTCGATGGGTGGCCGGATATACTCGCAGTAGGCACTCTTTTTGACCACCTCCAGCTGCCGTACACAGGACACGTAGGCCAACCGGGACTGAATCTCAGCCATGTCAGGAACCTGAATGAGAGATGATTATTCTGTCTCATTAATTCATTTAATCCATATTTTTGATAGTGAGTACGCTCCCTTCTTCACTTTTCCTTTTTCTTGTGTTTTATGTTCCATTTGTCTAAAATTGGAATTTCTCCCAGCACAAAATGGTTATCCAACACCGCCATTCTAGCAATTTATTCTACCCATCGAACGTTCCTACCTAGCATGCTCATATCATTAGTACGGTGTAGTTATTCCAAATATCACTGCTTCGCCCCTGATGAGTTGATTTAGGCTCTTGATGTCATTCTTATAAATGGTAAATAATTAGGATGCTTTAATACTGCCAACATTTTCCAATAAGGACATTCGCCAGCTTCTTGTTTGAATTTTCCCGTTCCACCTTAAATGGTGCTGGAGAAGCAGAAGAAGAAGCTGACTTTAGCCTAATAGTTTTAATGCTGGTAGTATTTTTGATAAAGAGTAATAATCCTACCTGGATAACATCTTCCCTGTTTTGGGCATAGAGCTACTGAAAAGCACTACAGGAGGACGTTCCGACAAGGACTCTACGGCTTTCAGCTGGTGTTATAGTGCCACCAAATTCAAGCTACCACTTCAATGTAAAGACACGAAAGGCAAAAGGCACTTTCTATAGCCAGTGTGTAGATAGTCTGACATGGCGGCCTCCGTAGGAGCCGCTCCTATATAGATACGAAGGGCTCGTTCTAAGCTAACGTAAACACACTGATCTGTGGTTACAGGTAATTATACAGTAATGTAAACATAGTTCTGTTATTATATTCCATTTCTGCTAATAGACTCTCCCTCAGTCTAACACACGCACTTACTACACATTGCTGTTCAAAAGTTTGGAACGTGTCACATTAATAATGTAGGGTATGTCATATACAACTCACATGATGTAAATCTTATGAAGAAGATACACAGGCATTTTAGACATGATTTATTAAAATGATTTTGAGTTGTTATGATACACTGTAAATTCTACACTATATTTACCACTTACCTGTGTTTGTATTGTTGTGTTTTTAACTACCTGAATAATTAATTATCTATATTTCTTTTCAAATATAGAGCAAGCGGGATGACACTTTGTTATAACCTCTTTCTCAATATTTTTCAGCAGCCATTTTACAATCATTTACATGCTATCATCTACATCATAGTACACGATAATGTACACAACACATTGTATACTTTGATCTGAAATCAAGCCAAATAAGAACAATTTTATATTGCTATATTGTAGTAAGATATTACAATATCTACAAATTATTATCAGAAATATGAGACATGCTTATTTATTAAATATAATGTATTCTGGAATCATCTACAGCTTTATTCCTGTGTCCCACTATGGACACATCTAATCTGGTTAGTAATATGAGGTGGGCTTCTGTTTAACTGTGATGAAATCCTGTAGCCATGCAGACCCTTTGGTGACCCCCATGTTAAACTGAGCATAATCAGTTGAACCAGTGAAGCTTTGAGATGTACTTTTAACTCTTGAGTTAAATCAAAGAGCTCTAGGTGGTGAACGGATGTTGTGTTCAGGTGGAAAATGACTGGGAGGTAGTTTTGCTTGTTATATCCTAATGAAAGCTCTTCCCGGACTGGGAGATATTTCCGGCTTGGCTGTGGGCCTTTCGTTTGAGAGACGATTTCACAGAACTTCTGCCGTGTCGACAAGAACAATCTGTTCTACCATTTCTCCTTTTCCACCTCCCCACCTTCACTTTCTCTGCCCACGGGTTGATCCGTTTCCACAGCAACCACCAGCCGGACAGGCTGTCGCCGTAGTTACAGAGATCGGTCTCGTCCTGGCTGCCCACGTCAATGGCGATGACTGTTTTGGCACCCATGTTCCGGGCGATGTCCGCTGTGGGGCATCATTATGGCAAGGAACGACACACACACAAACACACATCCCAGGGGCAGCAGGAAACAGCAAACTTTGCAGTTATTATTTCATCACTAAAAGTGCAAAGATTTTCTTATAACACAAACCACTAACACCAGGAAGCTGCACACAGCTGATGTGAGCTATGCTCTAATTTAGCACAGCTCACATCAACCTTCACTCCAGTTCTAGACTCAACATATTTAGGGCTGTCACTAATCAGTAATCCGCAGAATAATCAAATAATCACAGCAGCCAAACTATAAATATGGACATACCTGAGCAATAACAAACCACAAACTGCAGATTCCAAACATTTTCATGGAAAAGTATGAACTACAAAGCAGAAGATTATAAGAAAGATATATAAGAAAAAGCCATCTGGTTTCTTACTAGGGCTGCAACAACTAATCACGTTATAATTAGCTTTTTTTAATTTCCATTTTATGTTAGCAAAATAATTCGTTATTAGGGTAATTTGCTCCAAACTGCACTCTGTTATCAGTGTTTGTGAGCTAATCCAACCAGACTTTCTTGCCCACATGGATTTCATATTTTGAAAACCTACATTTTCCTCCATGTTTTGGTCTCCAGTCTGCTTGAAAACTATGTTTTAGGTCACTAAAACTGACTTTTAGTGGAGCATTTTATGGCATTCACTCTCCAGGGTAAGGATTTAAAAATCTGCTGATACTTTCATGTAAACAGATTGTTGAAACACTGACCTCACGTACTTGTTTACTGCTGTTTCATGTGTGTTAGGATACTTTTTAAGGTAATAGCAGATTCAATAATAATGTTACTGGACTTTGTGGACTTCCTTGTACAATTTGTTTGTAGTGAACCAATTAACTGATTATGGAAATCATCAGCAGCTGCAGTTGGATGTCTTACCCTACGAGAGAGCAGTAAGAGAATTTCAAATATGCATTATCAGCATTCAAACTCCCAACTATCCTGTAACACTGCAAATTACCCTGTTGCTATACATGGTACATGTTGTGGATCGGCATCAGGTAGTTTGTCAGCTTGATGTATCTGTCCTGATAATACTTTAATTTGATGTTCTTTTGCAGATGCTCTGTAGCTGCTCAGTCTGTTTGTAACGGTACATAATGGTAATGTTATAGATAATCAACTTAGTATCACCAGAAAGCTCGTCAATAACTTAAATACCTGTAGATCATCTATAGGGGACCATCAAAAAAGTGTGACCAAATAAATAAACAGGCTTCACTGAGAACGCATTTCTAAGTTGATTTCAGAAATCGTGACAGCCCTAAACTTATTATGAAGCTCCTAAACACATGAAGAGTGTGATTAATTCAGCTTACTGGTGCATGTTTGGTGCTTGAGAGCCAAGAGACTGGGAGAAGTCAAGATCAATTCTCAGTAAAATTCTGATTAGGCTGAATCGGCTTGCCACAGAGGCATTGCACCAAATGACAGATAACAGTGGGCAAAGCTACATGAAGACAACAGACTGAAATCCAATTCAACTGAAAGTATGTTCGCTGATGGAATTACTGCTTATGTGAAGCTCATATTTAAAAGATATGTATTAACAATTCCTAAAACAGAAAGAACTCTGAGGATATGGATTTGGCTAAATAGTGAGTGAATGTGCTTTTGGAGATCATCCCAGTCAGTTACTCTCACGACTGACATGACATTTCATAAGTTGCCATACTTGTGAATCTCTAAGCAGTACATCTAAATGCTTCAATAATAATTAGCTTTGAAATTACACCCTTAATTATGGTAAATTACGTTTGCATAAAAGCTGAGCTTAAACATTGTAAAACATAAGATTCACAGCCAATTTTGCAACATGCAACAGTCATGTCTTAATTCACACAACAATACAACACTGGATACTGTCTGGTGTATGATATTTGACAAATGTGCCATTAATGCTTCAATTACAAAGCCAAAAAGCACCTTCTTCTTTTATATTTTAACTCCTCATAAACCAGACAGAATGTTAAACTGACCGTGAAACACGTTTGTAGAGGCTGGTGGAGATGAGATTAGATGACCAGAGAATGTGAATAAAGACCATTTCAATCTCATTTCACAATCTCTATCAACAGCACATAGCCTGTGATACTTTCACCATCTGGAGCTAAGCACACACCAGTTGAATTGATAAATTGATTATTCTTTTTTCCTTCAGCAAATGTCAAAATTATTTGTCAAAAATGATTACATTCTGTTACCTTCAAATTACTTCTGTTTCAAACTGTAAATCACTAGCTCAGATGGAAAAAGCAGAACCACTGACTTAACCATCTCACCAAACAAAGAGCAAACACACTACTTACCTAAAACCAGATCAGGGCACAGTTTCCCCAAATCAAAGCGTATAGATCACTGCAAATCACTCTAACAATTACTGGAAACAATAATATATATACAATATATCCAATAGTTACCTATTAGTAGTCACAGTTATTGCCAGCAATAATAAAATGATTGTGTAATTCCATATGAAATATTCCTCAGTTGTAGCTGAACAGAACACATGGAGAAAGTTCAAATGATCTTACATTTGTGTTTGCAAGTAGGATAAGATATTTTATAATGATTTGAATTTGACAAAAAGTTGTAGTGATTACAGTCTTGATGTGCAAAAAAAAATTCTTAATATTTTTGCAGTTTTTGTCATTTTTAACACCGACATAAATAATGAAAAGATAAAAAACGTAAATCAGATGCAATTGTAATTAATTGCAGAACTATGCAATTAATTATGTAATGGCATTTAAAGAGCCCTCTTCTTTGCTCTCAGTCAGGGCTATGGTTAAACAGCGCTAGGTGTTGTGACATAATTGACAATAGAAAGCCAACTGTCCAATTAGATATTAGATATGTTAGTACTAACTTTAGCTTAAATGTGATAAAGATTCTAACTGGCTAAGAAGATAGATAGGTATCTACAATCATTAGGCAGAAGCTAAACTGGAACTAATGAGGAAGTAACATTATAAAAATCTGATAGTGGTTTTAAGCCATGTCCTTAGTTTAGTCTTATACCAACAGACATGATTTAAATCTATGCCAAAACTTTTTGGAGATAAGCTGGTGAAAATCCTCTTGGACTTTGTGGATCTACATCCATAACAAGCATGATCTCAAAGCTCCAGTGATCTTCAAGCTGCAGTGGCTGTTTGCAGGAAACTGTGCCCAGTCCTAGTTACAACCCACAACTCAACAGTTCAGTTGACCGCCCCATATCTTTCCTTGGTCCCTGTCCCCACAGAGGCCATCTCTGTCCTAGGCCTGGTCAGAGGCTCTACTTGCCTGGTAGGTTGTTGATGTATCCGCCGTCCATGAGCAGGTTGCCATCTTTGGGGTCGCAGAGGGGCGGCAGGTACCCAGATAGGGTCATGCTCGCCCGCACATAGCGCCACAGAGAGCCTGCCACACGGGGGGAGGGAGGGAGGAATATCACCTCTTAATAACGGCTACAGAACGGCTATGAAAATGTGCAGGCAACCTGCCAGCGACGTAGGTTAGTGGCACACGGGCCAGCAGAGGGGAAAACGCGCTGATGGTCACCCCGTGGATGGCGTGTGGGAGGCTGGAGCGCATTTTGACCATTGGTGTGTGTGTGTGTCACAAAAAGAGGAGGTAGAGTTAACACTGATTTGGTGAGAAAGACTCAAAAGCATTGGCTCTGTCAAACACTCTCTGCATTCACTGGATCTCAATTCCATTTTTTTCATTTAATCATATCTCTGCTGAAAAAAAATGTATTAACAGTCACTGTAATAATATGCTGTGGTTTCCTGATGGGTTGATATTACAGTGTAAAGGACAACAATTGTTTAACATGTGTTCCGATTCCAAATGCAAGCAACGGTATCCGTATGGGATGTAATTAAGTTTACAGAAAACTAAAGGAGTTAAGTCAGTTCCCATTAGAAAGCAAATCCATCAGGCTTTAATCCTAATGGTTCTAATGGTCATTTTTCAGCAGGAACATTCTTCTCCCAATTTAGACCCATTAGGACCTGACCAATTTCAATTTGATGATTAAGATTAATCGGCTTACAGATAAAGTACTGATCGATTTACTGAGGTTAATGTTTAACCAAATGACCGTTAACTGAAAAAAACATAAATGATGATTTTGGTTCCTCGGCCACACTATTGTCCGGTCGCGCCAGCGCTGTTGATAAAGGGATATAACAGAGATAAAACACCCTAAGTGTTGTTGCTGCATTACGGCAACTTAGATACTAAGCTGTTAAGGTACGCTACAACTGACTAATGTTGCATCTGTTGAGTGTAGCCTAAAGCTATAGCCTGCTAAGTGCTTGTACGACTTGTGGTTTAAAATATATATATGAACTTCAGGCTAGCCCCAGTCTGTAAATAAGTAAATTACATGATGTTACTGTTATGTCTGTTGCTTACACAGTGTGTTTTAATTTAATAAAGCTTAAAGATTGATTAATTTCCTTATTTAAATGTAAAATATCAAATGTTTTACATACATTCAGGACTATATATATATATATATATATATATATATATATATATATATATATAATATACTATATATTAATATATTCCTGAATGTATGTGTTCAGACTAAGACTTGGTAGCCATGCCTCCAGAACAGCTGCTGAGTAGCCAAATTCACCATTATCCAGCAAACTAAGAATAAAGTAATGTTTTTAGTATCACACAGTGCTACCGAGTCGGGGGTAGTCTGTGGCTTCCTCCCAGACAGGATTGGACTTAAAATTCACATCAGTGACATTTTTTTTTTCATATTGGTCAGGCCCTAGAAGAAATACCACATGACTTTTACTTTCACACAAGTGCCATAAGTACCATGAATAAGCTGATTAACATGTGACATTCGTTGATATATTCTAACAGTTCATATTTAGCAGAGAGGTTTGAAGAGCCAGAGCTGTTGAAAACAGTCCTGAGCGAACATGTTGGGCTCAGCCAGCCAATCCTAGCCTGCAGTACTAAAGCAACCAGCAGGGGACAGGAAAGGTGTGGCGGCAACATGGTTTGGAAGGAGAGAGGGGGCATCATAGAGAAAGAGAATAACAGAGACAGGTGTGATCAGTGCAAGGAGTAAATAAAAGGCAAACTGTGTGCCACAGTGTCTGAACTGCATCTGTGAAGTAGCCATTCAGTTGAGGCAATATTTGATTTGTCTTTACCATAATTTCCATCATTTTTAGGATTCAGAATGTGACCACCACACAATGATAAGAGCATAAAAGACATGGCAGTTGTGCCATTGTCAGACAAAAGCATACTGCAGAAGACAAGCACAAGCTGCAAGAGGATCACTCTGAGATGCGTTCATGCAAGCAGACGAAAAGGATAATGATGATAAACAGAAGGACTAGGTAAATGCCAGTAGAAGATAAAAATGCAGACCTGAATGACTATGTCAAAGGTGAATAAATAAAAACAACAACAACGAGTCATATTTAACCTCCCTGACCCTGTCGTAACTAAAACTGCAACTTGAGTCCGGGCTGCCATTGTGAAACCACTTTCAAAGTGACTTAGTGGAAAGACCAGAACATGCAGAACGCTGTATAAGAACCTAAGAGATGAGTGGCATGGTCTGATGTGGGATATTTCACTGAGTGAAAGCCAAAAGAGGCTTTCAACTCACATTACATGCTCCCCACTGAAACATATTAGTGGACAATGTGTAAAGGTTGGTTCTTGATGAGAGGTCCAACTTCAATAAAATGTGTTACCAAAAAGGCTGACACTGAAAACTCAGGGACAGATGTACTAAGCATTTCAGTGCCAGTTTTCAGATGCGATTAGTGCACAAAGTTATAATAGTTCTCATGTGATCTCTTTTTTAACACTCTCTTTTTTAAGTTTTATTTTACTGTGTTACATTAGTCTATGTCCTAAATTTTGTCTGGCTTCCAATAAAGCCATTGTTACAACAATGTGTTCTTCCTATCGAGTGGTCCTACTGCACACAGTATTGCAGCACATTACAGTACCGTATTGTATATTCTACTACCATTACTTATTATAGCATAGAATTACTGTAGTAGTATAGTTTTAGTAACTGTTTTTAATGTTAATTCAGTCTTACTTCAAGCGTACTGGACAGATTCAGCTTAACATTACTACTTCGCCTCTGAAAATGTGATTTAGGATATTAAAATGACCTACATATAGTTTTAATGCTCAGAACAAACCTACAGTAAAATGGCCCTGGAATAAAATGAGTGGTAGTCATAGTCTAAGAGATGTAAAAAGGTGTTTAACTACTGGTATATCCGCCAAAAGAATCTGCCCCAGAATGCGCATTTAGAAATCTTCCTAATCTGCCCTTACATATCAATATCAATATTACATATTAATCTTCTACACTAGCTCTTCTCAACTACAACCAAAAGCGTAAAGCTTGCAGGATAGGGTTAATGCAGAAAAACACATGCAGACATAGCATTAATAGATCAAACCAGCTGCCTCATTCTTTCATTATATTGTAGTGCAATTAAAACAAGATTCTTCCCCCTTGTATCTACACTCACTGTCCATTTTATCAGCTCCACTTACCATATAGAAGCACTGCAGTCTGTCTGTTTCTCTGCATACTTTGCTAATCCACTTTCACCCTGTTCTTCAGTGGTCAGGACCCCCACAGGACCACCACAAAGCAGGTATTATGTGGGTGGTGGATCATTCTCAGCACTGCAGTGACTCTGACTCTTCCCAGTCCAGCAGTGACACTGAGGTGTTCAGCAGCACTGCTGTGTCTGATCCACTCACACCAGCACAGCACACACTAACACACCACCACATTGTCGGTGTGATGCTGGACACCTCAGTGTCACTGCTGGACTGGGAAGAGTCCACAACCCAAAATTATATAGCCAGAGGCGTCCTGTGTATAGCGTTATGTGACCACTGATGAAAGACTAGAGGATGACCAACACACACTCTGCAGCAGCAGATGAGGTATCATCTCTGACTTTACATCTACAGGGTGGACCAGCAAGGTAGGAGTGTCTAATAGAGTGGACAGTGAGTGCTGCTGTGTCTGATCCACTCGTTCCAGTGCTACACACACACTAACACGCTACCAGGGTGGCTGCAGTGCTGAGAATGACCACCCAAATAACACTTGCTCTGCGGTGGTCCTGTGTGGGTCTTGACTACTGAGGCACAGGGTGAAAGTGGGATACCAAAGTATGTAATTGTAGAACTATAAAGTGCTCCTATATGGTCATTAAAGCTGATAAAATGGATAATGAGTGTAGAAACAAAGAGGCGGTGGTTTTAATGTTATGGCTCATATATATATATGTATTTATATATATATATATATAAAAATGGACAGGGATATATATAATTATATATACATTTGATGCTGAAAGAGTATCTTGACCAAAAATGTAAACAGTGAATAAAACCAAACAGCCATGAAGTAAATGCTGAAATGCTAAGCTAACTGATGGCAGTTGGCTTTTATTCATTGGTAGCCCTTAACGTTTTTGGTCAACACATTTCAAATTATCCAAACGCTAAGAACAGCACTGTGTCACTCCCTTCCACTCCATCTTATGTTGGATACTTTAATCTTTCCTTCCAAGCCATGGGTTCCCAACATCCGACTGGTCAGTAAAGGGTTAATGCAAAAAATGGGACTTGAAAGAATGGGGAGGTTGTGGGTTGTTTTCTTTCTTCAGGGTTTTCACTTTGAAGAAGTTGGTGACAGGGTGGGTGGGGTTGGGGGGGGATTTTCTGACCTGGGACATTGTTTACATAGCAACCATCCACGAGGAGGTGGCCATCCTTGGGATCGCAGAGAGGAGGTAAATAAGGGGTGTAGGAGGCACTGGCTCTAACATAGCGCCACACACAGCCTGGCAAAAATGAAGATGAAGAGGAAATCAAAAACGAACAGGACACAGGGAGACAATGAGAGAGAGGGAGTGAGAGAGAGAGAGAGAAATATATAGAGAGAAAAAGATAGAGATAGAGAAAGACAGAGAGAGAGAGAGAGAGACAGAGACAGAGAGAGACAGAGAGCGAGATAAAGCAAGTATAATTATACAGAAGGGAAATGAGAAAACAAATGTAGGAGAAACAGATTGTGGGGGAGATAAAAGGATAACAGAAGCAAATGAGTGAGAATGGTAGGAAAAAGAGGAAAAGAATATCTACAAAACCCTGAAAGGGGACTATTTCTACAATATTTCTAAATCTGGCTACCATACAAACTTCCTGATGACTAGGACTGAAAACAGGCTACAAATGAAATGTGTTGGATTGAACTGGATATTAAAAAATCTAAATAGGCCTTCATTCATATCCTATCTGAGAAGTAGGTGTTAGCACACAGCAATGGTTAGAGAAACGTGGAATACGAAAAGAGAGGGGAAAGAAAGAGTGAAGACAAGAGAGAGAAATAGAGAGAAATAGAGAGAAAGAGCAGAGAGAAGTTTGTAGGCCATTTAGTTACACAAAATTGAGCAAAATGTAAAACAAAATTGGAATAATTTAGACAGATGTTACGAAAGTATTTCAGAAAAGTAATACTTTCCGAATACATCTCTTTTACAGTGTCCTTTTAAATCACTTAATGTGATTACAAATACTGTTACTGTCAGAACAAAACCTTGCATCTCCAAAATGGGTAAAAACTTTCAGAACATTGAATGGAAGTTAATGGGACTAAAAAAAAGCAATTTTGGAAGATTTTAAAATGTCAAAAATGGAGGACGTATGTTGTTTTGTTCCAACAGTAACAATTCGCTTTCATGTCAAACAACTATGCTTCTTCTACACATACAGATGATGTACAAAACACAGATGTACAAAATGTACACAAAATTTAACTGTCAGGGTCCTCATTAAAGATGAACTGATTTTCCACAACGGTGGTGACAGGAACCAGAAACTGTTTCATTTACCAATCACAATAACCAGTATCCTCTGAGTTGCATAATAAGATAAGTTGCTGCTGGCACTAACAGGATGACTTATGGAGGACATCACTGCCCGCTGAATGTCCGCATTCGTGGCTGTTGGGTCAGTCAGGTTCAGCGACAAGGCCCATTTGCTTACGTCACATGCGTGGCCGAGGGTGAAACTTGAATCATTCGCATGTCTCACGGTGTCAACCCTACCCACCAAGTTTTACTCCTGTCGGTTGATTCCTTCTGGGTGCAAGTTGTGCAACTATTTTTTTTACCTTGAGTGTATCTATAGGGCCCCACAACGCCCTGCATGAACTGATTACAGTAAATACATGGTTGCTGTCCAAACTCTCTGAACAAAAACACTTTTTATTTTTTCATTTTTCTGCATTATTTGATGGCCAGCAGCTGTCCTTTACATTGTCTGAAAAATGTGTCATAAATAGACCAACAGAAATGCTCCTAAATCGCTGGGAATAACATCTTTTTACATTAACTTTCATCAAAAGTTAAAAACATTGTGCCCTGTCCTATAAAGTCACCAACGTTTAGGGACACTTTCTGTATTAGCTTTCTGTGGGTATTAAAGACTTCTGGTTTCTGTCACCACTTCTGTGAAGAAATCTGACTCGGGCAAGTTCTTTAAAATGCCGCATTTCACATCAAACCACTGGGAATAACTGGAATAACTTTGTATACGTCTTAACCATTTAATTATGCACACCCCTTTAAAACCTTCGGCTTGGCAAATCTGTGACATAATCAAATCTGAATTAGTTCATAAACTGTACTGATAACTTATAACCTCATGTATCTTATTCAAACTCATACACATCCGACAATGAAAGGGTGTAGCAACAAGTACAGCACCTGAACTATGACCATCCTATGATAATAGATAAGGCCAATTTGACCCACCTTGCAGGGTGATGAAATCTTGCTGCAACGACACTATATCTGACCTCTAAAAAATCTGTGATTTCATCTACTTGGTCATATGGTGCAACTAGAGCAGTGTGAGCAAAGCTACAGCAGGAGACTATAAGAGCAGGGGTAGTAAGTAATGTTAAAAAGGGTCAAGGAATGCACAGAGTAATGTTCTGGGTTCTTCTACATGGGATAGTTTTCTCCACACGTCTACCAGCAAAACATTTGGAAGCTCTAGTGTCACCTCTAAGAATACTGATGGCTAATTAACAGATGTTACAGTTCTAGGTGGAGAACGTTCTAACAATTACTGGGAATTTGGTCCTAGACATATGGTTCATATTGCATGGAGATGAATTAAAAAAAGATGGGTCAAATGGATGAAAATGGGAGGAAAATGAATAACTACCACACTGAAGCAGATTTAAACATGATGAGATGAAAAGTCACAGTTTAGAAAAACAAGAATAAGAGAGAGAAAGGGGGAAAGAAGAGACGAGACTGAAGGACAAGCCTCTGACTTGCGGTTAGTAAGTCATGCTCAGGGCAATTCCACATGCCAAACAGGTGAACCAGGATGATTGAATGACCATGTGCAAACCCCAAATCCAGTGCGTCACTGAGCGAAACAGCAAACTGCAAAGCTACAGCTGCATAGTTTAAAATGCAACAGGATCAATGGATGTGAATTAAAGGTGAAATCAATATCCTAATCACAAGATGTTTTAATCGTGTTTTGAGATTTGGGGATAAAGCAGTGGTCAATCATCCATGTAACTATACAGCAGTAATTAGCAACAGTCAAGATGGTCAATCAATGCACTGACATTTCGGTAAGACGGGACAGTTAGAAAAGCGAGATGGAATGACCATTCTTCAGATTTCACAGTGTAATAATGTACCCCATTCAATAACCTTATTAAAACCCCAAAAGGGCAAATAATACAATCATAGAACATGCAGCATCAACCCTTCGCTAGGTATTTACTACAACATGCAGCCTTACAGTAAAGTCATTAATAAAAACATTTGACATCATAATTTAGCCTTATTATGTTGAATAATGTCTAGACTACCTGCAATATATTCAAACATAACATTAATTAGACAGGTACGGCAGTACATTCAATCACTTATTAGAAAATACACAGTTTTTAATATTAGTTCATCATACATGCAGTCAAAGAAGCTGTGTGTGTAGCTAAATGAGCTTCAACTATTTATCTCTTTATAAAACTCATAAGATCCTAATACCGAACCCTGTGGAACCCCTTTATTTATAATTAGGGGGAAATATCTTCAAGTGCATAATACACACTGAATTACTGCTAGTATTAAGCTAATCCATGACTGAGCTGCGCCTAGGTGCAGCCCTAACTTACCGTCTTTGTGTACCCGCATTGCAGATGCTGTGATGTCAGTGGTCACATTGAAATAAGGCAGCCACAAGTCCTACGAAATTCAAACGGAGGGTGAAGTGAGTAGTTCATGATAAAATTCAAATTATTTTAATTAAGACGACTTCTTAAAAAGAAGGCATCAAAACATCAGGGCAGCTAACAATGAAATATAAAACATAATAAAAAGAGACAGAAGAGAAACATTTCTCTGTTAGCATGACAGTGCAAGTACTCCATTTCTCTCATCTGTGACCTCTCACCTCTGCTTGCTTATCCTCAAATACTTTGGAAATGCTGGTGTTGAAGGCGGAACCAGAGAACATGGAGGTAATGGGATAAGTCAGATCCAGGACTGTTTTGAACACTGAGTTCATCGCCTGAGGGTACAGGAAAACAAGCATTGATGCTGTACAGAAATAAAGGTGGTTGTGCTTCTTGTTCATCACTGACTACTTCACTGACTTTGATTACTGTGGAGGAAACTAAGTCTACCTTCGACCACTCTCTTGCTCGCTGCTTCACCCGAACAGCACTCCTCTCCTCCGCATACAGAGCACCAATGAAAGAGCCGATAGATGTTCCGCCCACTAAGTCGATGGGAATTCCTGCCTCTTCCATGGCTTTGATCACACCAACATGCGAGCAGCCCCTATATTAACAAATATTTTGGCCAGTAGTGAACAAAAAGCACATAGTAAAAACTGATAAAATGTGTGTCCTGTACCTCGTGTGCCATCAAACTAGTCTTAGAATCATTTCAGTGAACAGTAAAGGCAAAATAATAATAATAAAAAGCATTTCTTTGCTGACATGAGAACAGCAAATTTAAGGACAAGAAGGTGACTGGTGCATATGGAATTATGGGAAAGACTGATATGTGATCGCTCACCTCGCACCTCCTCCTCCTAGCACAAGAGCAATGCTGTTTCCGGTGAGGACCCGAGCCAGACGGGAGAAATCGCTATGTCTGTCTGCAGTCTTCTCAAAGACTTTCTCATACACCTCCCTCTGTTATGCAACCAAAAACAACCTGCTTTTAAGCTTTAAAGGTCTGCAAATTCCACACCAATTTCAGTTTGGTGTAAGATCAATTTGACATCAGTTTGGGATCTAATTTGTGAGTACAGCAAACTAATATAAAACAAAATATATAATAAAATATAAAATAAAATATAAAAAAACCATTTAAATCAAAATACCTAAATCCAGCAGTTTTATTTGATTATAAGCTCACTGGACATAAAATTTGTCACCTTGCATGCTTAACCTGGTAGTAAATTCAGTCTTCTGCAGACGGTGTTGCACAAGAATGATGGGGCTATAAATACCTTCAGTGTGCGAAGGGATTCATAGATTGAGAAGAGGTAGTACACTGCAGTGAACAAAATCTGACAGTATGTTTCTAATGTTCTGAATATACATTTTCTCATCCTGTCAGAACATTTTTATATCAGTTCATGGTGGGCAATCATATATAAAGACTGGAAGAGGTTAATACCAGTCGGGTGGGGCTGCGGCGTGAGAAGACTCTGCGGGGACATCTGAGGTGAAGGTGACCAGAGCACCAGCTACGCATGTTCAACCATTCCACAGTTCTGGAGGGACCTGGGCCATCTTCACGGTGCAGCAGAACCAGCTGCTTCAGTGCCCGCACTGCTGTGTTCTCCAACATCTGCTCCAACTGTGGAGAACATCAGGACCAGTTTAAAACCAAACCAGTGTTTTCTTTTATACCAGACCATGTGTACTAGGCTTGTATAATACAAACAAATTAACACTGAGTATATATAGGTTAATATGGTGACTGCAGTGCATCTCGCAACATACATAATGCACACCTTATCAGCAAGGCCGAAATCATGATTACCAAACAATATGTTGTACAGAGTTAATAAGTACCGAAGGAACACATACACACCTGGCCAAGAGTGGGCTCCTGGTCTCCCAGGCCAACTATGAGAATACAGTCTGCCTGTCTGATGCAGCGCTGCGTCCAGGGAGTCATACTGTTGTCAGTCTGATACAGAACTATTCGGTTTATGTCTTCCTGCTGTGCCAACCAACCAGATAACCTGTACTCATGTATGCTGAGAGAGAGAGAGAGAGAGAGAGAGAGAGAGAAACAGAGAGCGGGAAAGGAGTGAGGCAAAAAAGACTAGGATTTTGCACTGACATCTAAGACAAGCCGTAACTGCCTGCCAACCTGTCTCTTGGTCACAGCACCATTCTTACCTGTCTAAGGCAGAAGCTCCAAGTCTCTCTCTGATTATATCACTTGTTAACAGCAGAGTAGGACCTAAAATCAGAGAGAATATTAATTTTGTATTGTGAGCCATTGTTGCATTTCATACACCTTGACTTGAAATCAATTTAAAATCAATTGAAATTGAAAGTCCAGCAGTCAAAATCCAAGTAATCTATATACAAATCTGAGTCATGAAACATAACTTTGATAAAATCTAGTTCATGACGCAGTGTTAGAGCATTATTCATACATTATTCTAATCACCATGTAACAACTAAAAACAGGTCGTACCTATGGCGCTGAGGGCGTGGCTAAGCTCCAGATTAAAGGCATTGATTGGTACCTCATCACAGACAGGAAGTACAGCTACCGTGGAGAGGTTGCTGGCTGGATTGGTGACGTCAGTGCTGGATGCCACAGTAGGCAAACCCAGAGCTGAACCTGGAGAAACAGCATTCACTTGTTTGTGAAGATAAAGGTATGTTTGCCATTAATCTTTTGAACCTGAGGCTTGAAAAATGAGGGAATTCCTGTAAAATTTGTAAACTTCTTCCTTATTCTTCAAACTCTCCATTTTAACCAAGATCGTGTTCTTTACTCACTTGAGAATGGTCCACGAGTCTGCTGAAGGTTTCCCAGAATCTTCTGGCCCAACAAATGGATCAGCCGAGTAACAACCTACAAGCGCACACAAATATAGATAGATAGATAGATAGATAGATAGATAGATAGACAGACAGAGAGATAAACACACAACAGTTGGTCTATGTCATATTATTTATAATCTTTCATTGTGAAGTTTGTGTATAGGTGTGTGCCTGATACCTGAGGATAGCGTCTCTTAATGTTGTTTAGTGTTCCCTCTGGGAGCTTTACCAGTTCTGTATCCCGGACTGCATGTACCGTAGTTGCCCGAGGCTGCCTGGTCAAAGCCTCCACCTAAAAAATACGTAAACAACACCTACTACAATGAACAATAACAATAAACAAAGTGAAACACGACCCATCACTCTTCCTTCTAGTCAGTTTCCATCTTGTAGGATTTGTTTCATATCCTGGAAATCTTGGAAGGTCATGGGAAGCACCGTTCAGCATTTTCCTTGCTCCAGAGTAATAATCCATGAATGAATGGCTCATGAGTTTTTGAAATCTGAGCTGTATAAAACAGATTTTATCAGCAGAGCTCACCACCCCAATTAGATCTCCTCGTCCATACTCCCCAACCAGCTCCTTTTTTCCATTGGCTTTACGGATGACAGAACGCAGACGGCCATTCAGTACAATGTAGGTGCAATCCGACTGATCATCCTGCCTAAAAAGAAACAGGTTAATCAGGTTTCATGCACAATTATTCAAAACCAAAATAAGACATGTCCAAAAATATCTAGAGACTTAATTAATTAGTTTAGCATTAGTTTGTGGAACAGTGGTGCTTTATACTCCGGAGCACTGAATATATTTGTGATAAGGGGAAGCGTGTTTGGTGTTCAGAACTAATCATTCAACATCAGTATCTGTCCTCCATAATGCTCTCATGGCCCAATGCAATTGAATTCAAATCCTTACAGCAATGTTCTAACATCCAGATAACAGCCTTCCCCATAACAATGGAGGCTATTACTTCATCAAAGGGGGCAATCTTGATTTTAGGAGGAAACTCTGAATGAGCAGGTGTCTACAAATCACAGTGATACTAGTAGCTTGTGTACTGCAGTACCTATAGAGAGCGCGCCCAGCTTCCACAGCCATCCAATCTATAGCGAAGTCCATCTGCCTCACAAATGCAGACATGCGGATGGCAACAGTGTGAGCTGCACTTAGTACCACGCTGGGCTGCTCCCTCATTATCCTGCAGGTGGCATAAAAGAGCATACAAATCCATCAGCACGACCGAGCAAGTCACAAAAAGACCAAACTAATAATTCGATATTATAGCCATAAGGGATCAGCTTGGTTTTGGCCTGGAGAGTTCACCTGAATTCAAATATGACCTAATTCAGGGAGTTCTCCAGAAACCAAACCAGTAACTAAGTAAGAAGTTAGTAAGTTCTTTATAGTTTCTTAAAGCCACTTTTCTCTGATATGCGCATTTGTTCTGTTATATTTGAAAGGATACATCATGAACTTTTAATGAATGCATTTCTGTGGATGTAGGCAGCACATTGTACACACAGTCATATTGTGTACACACATGTCCACTTCATACAACAGTAACGTGACTCACTCATAGAAGTCAGATTTAGAGATTTTGAGGAAAGTGCAGTCTCGGACAGCCCGGATGGTGAAGATTAGTGGCTCACCGGTCAGCACGGCCAGCTGACCTACCATCTCACCGGGCTGTGTCACAAACAGACAAACATCCTCCTGCTTGTCGATCATGCGCTGATACACGTGCAGACAGCCTGAGAGCACAAAATGCAGACTCACGTCCTGATAGCGGAGAAAGAGAGAGGAAGAGGGAGACCAGACAGAGGAAAAGAAACAAAAAAAAATGAGCAAAAAAAAAGGAGAAGTAGAGAGAGAGATAATGAATTTGCCAGGAAACAGAAAATAAGATAAAGAGCTAGAAAAAGATTTAAAACATATACAGTATATAGGTTTTATCTGACCAACATATTGTGACCCATTCGTTTTTTCTTTAACCAATAGAACTGCATCAGGTTCTGGGAAAAGATCATTTGGGCTGTATTTATATATGTGATCGATCAGTGCATGAATATTACGCCTTCCTGTGTAAACAGCAGTGGACCACGCCTGCACGCCTGCTTTAAGAAGCTTCAGAAATATGTGCCCAGATCTATTTTCTGTTGCAACAGATTTTTTGTTGGTGGGTTAAAAGCAGGAAATATGCATTCGCCCTCCTGGTAAGCAGTTTAAATCACTCCTTTACCCACAAATCAGTGATAAAGAAATAATAAAATAAACTGTGGGAGATGATTCGTCTTTCATGGTGATTCGACTAGGTGTCATTCAGAGAGCCTTGTGATTGACTGTGAATGATTCAACACTAAACAAACAAGCAAGTCTAATACTGTCCTGGTAACACATTCACACCAGATCATCATTAGGTCCAAAGGTCTTTATAGAACTAAAGAGAAGTAAGATGAAATTATAAATTAATGCAAGAGGGAGGAATAAGAGACAGAGGGATGTGATGTAAAGGAGCACCTGATCTCCTTGTCTGGCCAGGACAGCTCCAGCTTTGGCATGGTGCAGGGTCACTCGCCCATTCAGCAGAGCAGGGTCCTGGTCCAAACAACAGGAATGAATGGAGAATAAGAACCATGTGTGAGCTTAAAGATACAGTTTGGAGAACCCAGATTTATATCATTTTGAGATCTGAGACATGTTTAGTCCATTCTTTGGTTTTGCACTGGAGCTAATGTAGCTAACAACTAATGGAAGCTTTAACCATCAATTAGCATCACGCAAACTGCATCACACACTTGTGTCAAATTGCATGGAGCTACTTAATAACGTCAATTAGACCTACTTATGTTGTTTGTGAGATTGTTCTACATAATGTATGGCAATTTGACCAAAGAAGGTTGAAGTCTGACTTTTATGCTAATTTATATGTGGAAATTCTATAAATTTCACTGAACTGTTCTTTTTAACTTTGGAAGATTGTTTGAGTGCAAGCAATCACACACAAACTGTACCTCGATTCTCATGAGTTTAAGGATTTCTTTCTGAGCTTCTTCAAACAGGGAGGCGTTGGGTCGCCCTGGTAATGGTGCGTAGACATTTTCTTGGCCTGACTCTTCCTCTGGGTACAGATACACACCCGATGGCACGTCATCTACTGTTACTTTTCTCTCTCGCTGGTCCTGGGACTGACAGAAACACATACGTACATTGTGCTAAACTTTACAGCATTGGCCAAAACAAATTAATAACAAATGAATAACAATAAAAAAATGTCTAATTTTGGCTAATACAAATGCACGTGTGTAAATGCAAACATGTGCATATGTCTAACCCGTGTAAATATGGGTGGTGTTGGTGCTCCATCCTCAGCAGAAACAGAAATCCGGCCCCTCTCATATGCCATGTCAAAATCTGAACGCAGGCTCTTTTGCATGCCTACAAAACACACACACATCAGAGTTGCAAACCAAAGCATCTATGTCTGAACCAGCAATTTAAGATAAGAGACAACATACAACAATTTGCCATTTACATAATTACAATGAGTAATAGTAATATAATGTTAGTCATAAATAATTTAATAAAATGACTGATTTCTCCTATGAATGATCTGAAAAATTAGTGCAAACACACATATAAATACATTATTATTTTATAACACTACTAGTAGAAGGAAAGCAACATATATACAGTGCCTCGTAAACATTACAGGCCCATGAAAACATTAGAAATACAAAATCATTTATCTGGATAGTGTTTACTGGCTCACACAAACTCTAATATTAGATCAAATCTAAATAACACGAATACTCTAAAGTGAGGGGTGGCAAACACTGGTCCTGGAGTGCTGGGGTCCAGCGGAGTCTGGTGTTTTACCAGCTCAGACAGGCCTGATTACACTCATCTGTTAACAGAAAGGTATAGTGGGTGTGTTTGGGCAGGGGAACTACCAAACTGTGCTGGACTGCCCGCCAGGACTGGATTTGTGCACCACTGTTCTAAGCAGTAGCTTAGCTTTATAGCTTTATTGCTGCACAATATTGGAATACAGGAATTTTATTTTAATAGCTCTATGAGGATGGATGATTGGGGTGATTTCGAAATACAAGAGTGCTCTAACTGCTCTTCTAAAGTCATTTTGGTTGGTTATTAGAAAGTTTAATACACTGATTACTTGTCATGACACCCCTGTATTCATGTAATACTCCACTATTGATCTAAACTAAAGTTGGTGATTTATCATGTCACTATATTAATAATGCACGTTGCTTACTCTAAAATAAGGAGCTCGTCTGTGAATGAAGAAGAAGGGTTGTGTCTCAAAGGCATCCTTACATTACACAACCAGACATTACATTACATTAAAGACAACATGACCTTGACGACTTAAAACAGAAGCTATTACAGAATAATAGTCCTTAAGTTTTCACATACTACACAAAGATCCTAACCACACAAAACGTCCTAAATACTACCTTAGCTTTAGGACAATTCCAGTGTTCTTCTATTTTAAACATTGGCTTCGATTTTTTTATGCCGTCACAGGCAGCATAATGGAGTAGCATAAAGACCATACATTTATCTACTCTGCTAAACCATGATTTCACCTGTGAGATTATCTTTTTTACAGCATTTTAGAATCCCAGACACTGCAGACATGATCTCTACTCATCCGTCTACAACACTTGAATGTTAATGTTGGTGTAAACCTGTCATATAAAATAGAGTGATGGCTGAATGATGACGTGACAAAGCTGAACGCGTGTCTGTTTATGAGGAGGAGTAATGTTTTTATTAGGGAAATGGAAACTGAAACTGGAGAAATTCATTATGTGTTTACACTTTAGCTGTGTGCCTATGGTCAGCTGCTTGGTCAAAGGCATGACAGCTGATTATGTCCTAAAACAAAAAAGGTAAATTACATCAGACAGACTTCTCTTGTAGGTCATGAAAAATGAGAACTGTGCAAGTTCTCCTTTTGTATCAAGCAGCAAAAAAGGTGTAGCATGACATGTGTGATTTAATTTGCCTTACCTGATACCGCATTCCTTACAACGGGACTATTGTGCATTTGGATATCGCAGTGACTATGCTGAAACGATGTATTGTGCAGCCCTACTAAGTAGTACATTTTTTAACCTTTTCCAAAACTATTTATTAAAACTACAACTGGTTATTATTCAAGACCTGGCTTTAGTAATCAGTGCTTCACTAGGCTAAATTGCATTAGGGTTGACTTTAGTTCTTCTAACTAGCTCACATGATATCAACCATTTTTTTGAACTCTGAACTGTATCTGTGTTTAGTTTTATCTATTGCTATACATGCATGTGTCTTCTTTACAGGCAAAAACATGCTTTATGGTCTTAGCTGCACTTGAGAGAGATGGGGAAGAGAGAGAAAGAGAAAGGGAGAGAGAGAGAGAGAGAGAGAGAGAGAGAGAGAGAGAGAGATTACAGCGAGTTGCAAAGCAGAAATGAGTAGGGTTAGCTACTAAAAGATAAAGCATGCTTTTTGCACCGGAAGCATGTCATCGTTCAGCCTCTTATCTGTTTACTCTTTTGCTGCATACCCTCAGATGAAATGCAGAAGCAGGCACAAACACCATCACACTATCACGTTATAAAGGTTATAAAGCATATACAGCTTAGAAACGTGTGTGTACATATATATATATATATAATTTTTTTTTTTTTTTTTTATGGTACTCTTACACATTAACAATTGACACACACAAACACTTACCAGCAATGTCCACAGGCATGGAGATAGCCCTGCTGAGGGTTGGAATAGTGCTGCTGCCTTCCTTTCCATGATCCCCTGTGGCTCAAAAAAACACAACACAGCATAGAAAGACATTTCACTTAATCTTGGTTTGATTCCCAACAGTTTGTAAACCTTGAATACAAACAACTTCAAATATCACCACTTCTGCTAAAATAAACTATAAAGTGCCCTTAACAGACACATTAAAGTTATCAGAACAGACTGTGAGCATTAAACACACTGCTTCTATCTTTAGTCAATAAAACCCTTTGGCTCAACTGCACTTAGAGGAGAAAATGATCTTATTATATGCATAATCAGTGCTTTCAGCACGAATGCAGATGTTCTGAGTTCGTCTGGCTGATGAAGTGTTTGGTTAAGGCCATCTCAAAATAACCATGTCTGATTTCAGCAATTACTGAGTAATTAGCCAGTTCACAAGCATCAAGCATTCTGCTGCACATGGAGAGCCCACATGGTGTTACCAAAGCAGTTTATTATCATATGTGCAGGCTTTTTTAAACATTCCATGCCTCAGTTGGAGAAATGTTTTCAGGAATGGGTCCTATTTTAATTATTATAGTTAAAGACATGTTTGTTTATTTGAGAGAAAACAAGATTTTGCTATGTTTGCTATTTATTGTAGATTTTTATGACACCTGATCAAATCAATATAAATAAATATTTACCGACTTTAATATTATAAGATCGCTTACAGCACATTATCTTTTATATTTAAAAAATATTAAGTAAACATTTCTGACCATATTGAAAATGTATTAGATAATGTATATATAATCCTCATTCAGACATTCATGCTTGAATTAAGCACCCTTTTTTCTTGAGTTGGTTTTATTTTTTTTTCTGTGACAGATTTTTTTGCAGTGTGGTCAGGCTTTAAGATGTCTGCTACTAGCTAATTTTCATACTTTAGTCCATTGTATAGAAAACTGTATGTTGTACAGTGTCAGAAACTACAGGTCATAACTAAATAACTACATTTGGGCTGAAGCAAAATAAACTGGATTTATTGCTGAACTATCATTTGAATCCAGAAAACCACATACTGGATTAAACTTAATACCTAATTAACAAGCACTTAATTAGATGGCTAAAGTGAACTCAAGTTTTACACTCATGTTCATGTTCTACTTTTAGTCTGTGTTATGCCTTGCCTGCATTTCTCTCCATGTTTGTTCACTGTGCTTTAGTTTTTCTGTTGTTTACTCTTTCTTTCAAGTCTTACCACTGGCATCTCGGACAGCAGCATCTCGCTGTTCATCTGGCACGGTGAGGCTGCTGAATCGTTTGCTGTGCCTTACAGGGCTGGTGCGTGTGGTGTGAGGAGAGAGAGGGGGCAGCCGCAGCGGCTGCATCTCCTGCAAAAACAGCAACACCACATTCTCTTGGTACAAATTTATTAACTTTCTCATACATTGCATTCTTAAAATAAGTAGCCCTAAAGCTTCTTTGTACACAGTGAAGAACTTTTTCAGGACAGCTGATTAACCTAGATAGATATCTAGTCTAGCAGATATTCACTTACACTCCAACATGTATTTTTAAAAATTTTACATATAACACTGATAATGGTAAAATAGTGGTAAGTCACAAAATTGCATCTTTGGGTACTATTTTGATTCAGCAATCTGCATGTACCTTTCAGCCGTCAATGGATAAAAAAAAATCAGGCCAAATTCTTCTCTAAACTAATGTAAAAAAATGTCTTGGGCATGAGGCCAAATGCATGTAATACATTTCATTTTCATTGTGCAGCAATGTATTCAATTCGGTAGAATTCTCCTTTCTTCATCAAAAATAAACAAGCGTTCATAAATGTTTTTATGAGGTAGGTGCAATTCTGATAGCTTGCTTTAAGGAGTCATGTGAGTTTGTGTATGTGTGGCTGTTTGTCTTACATGGCTGAAGAGCTCATTAGTCAGGCCAAGGTAGTTGTGCAGGGCCAGAACTGTCACTCTCTGCAGCCTCACCATGATAATCTAGAGATATGAAAATAAAGAAACACATATTTTGGCATCAACTCACACATGCATAGTTTTGTAAGCTAAACAAATGCATAATACATAGAAGGACCAGAGAGCTACAGATTCAAACTAGGGCTGTGACGGTATTAATCTTTTGTCACCACGGTGATAAAGCAACATATCCATGTGGTTTGGCGGTTTACCTCCAGCGGCTCAACCCCCCCAAACCCCCATACAGCCCCCCCATACCCTCTCCATAGCCTCCTATAGCCCCTTCATAGAGCACCAAAGTCCTCCATATCCCCCCATACCCCATAAACTAGCATAGTACACAAACACACACACACACACACTACTTACCTGTACAACACGCACTAAGCTCTCTGGATATTTTTCAAAAATGGACAGAAAAGCCTCAACAGGCAGGCGGAGGACAGTAGACACTTCTGCAGCTCTGGCGGACACCGTTCGATACGGTTTCTGGTGACCCTGAAAGCCACAAATATATGATCTATTATGACCTATCAAACTATTACATTTAGAAGCAGATAAATGAACATTTTGCAGCACTGGAAACTTTATTTTGGTGTTAAAAAGTTTCTGTTTTGATTCACTAAACAGGTTAATTGGGGCTCCAGTGCCTATAAAAAGAACAAAGGGGCGGTCAATGCTATTTTGCCTTGTGGGAGAATCTTTATAATACATGTATGTTTCAGAACTGCAAAAACTAAAGTTAGTTTGATTTTATAAGTTAACCATTATATGCTATAGGATTAGTTTAGTTAGGCTGAAGTCATCTTCACACAGCTCTCTGTATGAAGCAGGGGAGCTTCATCAGCTTATAAAAAACAGCACAGTAAATTGGGATGTTCTACACCGATCCAAAAGGGTTAGAGCTGTGTGCTCAGAAGAAGTTAAAATTATATATATACGATGCTTTAATGGTATAAAATAATCAAAAAAGAGAAAATGAAATACATGGACTGATGTAATCAGGTTCTTGAAGACTATGTGATTATGGTATGAAATACAGTATAACCAGTATATGGTCCATAGGCCCATGGTCCAGGTCCGTGATCAATGTGGTTATTCTTAAGTGTTTAGAACCAAACAGCAGGAAGAACTATAGCTAGCATTGTTAATTGTCTCAGTGAGCAGAAATAATAATCTGTAACAAGTATTATACTTTATAGAAGTGCAAAACACCAGGTGTTTGGTAATAAGGAGAAGAAATGAAGGGGCCCTTTGTTATCTGATTAGCTTATCGCTGGGAAAATAAGAGGCTACTCTTGTTGGGAGATGTGGATGCCCAACACTGGAAAACCTCCAAATGGGAATGATCTCATAGTAGGTGGTTCATATTGGTTGCCAATCAAATTTAAAATTCATGTTTATAAGAAATGATGAGTTTTGATAGGACGAGGAAAGGGAAATTGGGAGGGGCGAGTGAGGAGTCAGATGGAGATCCCATCTCACCCTAGGTGTAGAAAATTCAATGTTTTTTGCTTTGTTCATCAGTTGTTGCTGTTGGCTTTGTTATGCCTTAATCTTTAATAAAAAGTCTTACCCTTTACTGCCATCCCTGGCTCATGTGATCATCTTATTTTGTTAAATATGAGGTAAACTATTTGTTTAATTTGTTACATTTGCTACAACAGCCTCACTGCATTTTCATTCATAGGAGTTTCCTACTCAAAGTCTAAAATACTGTGAGGTGTTTTATAACAAAGAACCTACACCCGCTTATCATGAAATAGCTTTAGAAAAACAACATTAAACAGTTTTTCTTCATAATTTTTAGAAACTCATTTCTCAAAAAACTTTCTCGGTTAACCCAGGTGTAGACACTCAAGTATACACATGAAAGTGTGATGTTTATGATGGACAGCCAAACACATGAAATATTAAGTGACTTAGTTTCCAAAAAAATGTATAAATATGTGAAGCGCTTATAATTGGCAAAAAGCAACTGTCTCGACTGTCACTGTATTAGTGCTTACTGGATTAATAACTGCTTCATATTTTTAATGTTCATGTAGTATGATTTGCTTCCTCTGCTATAAAAGTGATGTCCCAGATGTGATTTACGCTGCATATGTCATAGAGTAAAAAAGTGACCCAAAAACAACCACCTCCGTCAACCCCTGATTTGTCAGAAGTTTGGCACTGATTGGGACGAGAGCTGTTCATGACCAGAAATTCCAAACTGAACTTGCCCTGGAGCAGGTCCAGCTGGCAGAGGAAATACTGAGAACATAAGTCATCATTTTTATCTAATGAGTCAAAGTTTGAACCTGAAACAAAAAGAGATTTTCATACATTTCCTATTTTTCACACAAACAAACATGTATGTATATTGTGCTGCTCATGTGTTAATTGCACCTGGGTCCATTTGCATGGACATTAATGAATAACCCACTAAACTGGCCCCAAGTGTTGGTAAATTGTTGCTAATTAGGACTTAGTAAACTTTCCTCATAAGTAGTATTAGATTTTTTTAGATTAAGTCCATTTTAATCTGTTTAGATTCAATATTTTTGTTTACATTTTTGTATGTAACTGCGGATTAATATTTCTATACAACGTTTCCAATGTTTAGGTTCAGTTTACAAGCTTAGAATACTTGTGCATACAAGTGTAAGTAAAACAGAGAAAGTGAGGAGGGAGAGACAGAACAAATGAAGGAACTGAGGAGGAGATGAAGATGAGACTACCTGTTACAGTTGAGCTGAGTGTGCAACATATGCAATGTGTATGTGACTGTAAATGAGGTCATGGCTCCACTATGGAATGTCTGTATAGGAAATGGGTGAGACTTACTGTGATAACATCAAGAATGCTCAACAGGCTGTGAACAGAGTCTCCAGGGTACACTTCTTTGACCACTCCATCTTTGCCATCCTTTATAAAGAGATAAAGAGAATGACTGGCTCCGGATAAATCCTTGAATGATGTCTGAAATTTTGCACACTGCCAGAAAATTCTTTCTCAAGACTGAGATTAAGAACAATGCAATCAAAATATTGAAACCCCTAATCTGACAGTGCAGGAGGTAAGTGGTTAAGACTAGATAACAAAGCACACCTGATATACATATGTGTATTTCAAGTGGCACTGTTATTCATTAACACATACACGCACACACACACACACACACACACACACACACCTGTCCAGTAAGACACAGCTCCAGCTTGCCGTCCTGTACCACGTAAATGCTGCTGTCAGGCTGTCCAGGTCTGAAGACGTACTCTCCCTGCTGGAACTGCAGGAACACCATGTGCTTACACAGCTCCAGAAATAAAGGCTTCTCAAAGTGGCCTAAAACACTACACACAAAACACAGACAGAGTTATTTGCTTTTGCATTTCTATGTAATGGAGAATTCTTTGGGCAAAAATACAATGTTAAACGTTAAAACGAACAAAAGTTTATTTTACTGTATTATCGTCCTTATTTGTATATCTATAACAGCTATTGTAGTCACATTGTGTATTCAGTACATTGTAAAAATAATATTGAATTATACAAAAATATCTAAACTGAATCAAATTGTGGCAAAATCTAATACTTCATAATGCAATAAATAGTCTCCTCAGGAATATGAATCAAATCAAATTGTCGTGAGGTTTATATGCCTGCTAACACCTACTTTACTTGAGTCACAGATAATGTACCTTGTTATTATATACTGTTATTAGCATGTTAGTATTATCCCATCATGCTAAGGTTATATCACACAGCCCCAGGCTCAGTGATAACTGAAAATCAGCTATAAGCACAATGACTCACTAGTCATGACTGTATTGACAACACTAGCTACATCAAGCTACAACCATTCACTGAGAAACGTGTGCTTGCTTACCGCACGTTTTTGAGCATGTAGAGCACCTCTGAAGGCAGGTGTGAGTTGGCCACATCAAATTCGGTGAGGTCAGCCTCCAATACAGAAGGAGGGGGCTCTTTCATCTGGAGAGTGGGTACTTCTTTTTTAAAGCGCAAGATCCTAAAAGAGAGAGAGAGAGAGAGAGAGAGAGGGAGAGAGAGGGAGAGAGAGGGAGAGAGTGGAAGAGACAAATAGAGAAAGAGCAAATTCATTTAAGATTTAAGACAACATTTAAGATTTTCTTCAATATTTAAGACAACCTATCACCCACAGCACTACTAGTAAATAATAATCATGAAACTATAAAATAGGAACAAGATTATACAAAATTATATTAATACTTTATTAACACAAAAAAGTATAAAAAGTTTTTGGGGTTTTTTGGGGGGGGGGGGTTTACACATTTTTTACATTACATGAGAAGAAATTAGCTACTGCAAAATTAAATTTCTGGAAAGCACAAGTCAACACAAGTCCATAAATTTACAAACTGATTTTTGGTGTTAGGAATGTACGAAATGCTGAATAAAAAGTCAATAACTAAATAGTTACCAGCAGTGAACAATACCTGCATAGACACCAGTAGTGAATAGTAGTGCATAGATACGGAAAAGCATGACATATATACAGTACAAACACAAATACGTACTTTTTGGCAATGTTGAGCATCTTCTGCTTCTTCTTTAGTCTCGGACGGGAGGACGAGGAAGAGGAGGTTCCAACTAAAGACGATGTAGACTGAGACACTTTCCTCATGATCTTCCTGCCATAGAATAAAACTTTGTCTCTTTTACGGAAACGGTACTTCGGGGCTTCCTGAGCTGCGAGGTCTGCACATTCAAAAGCAGAGAGGTCAAAAGACATATATAATCTGTATATCAGGAAAAAGAATTAGGAGGGACTATTATAATACTATAATAACAGCGAAGCCTCTAAAAAGCACACACATGAGTAATTCTAATTAATGAGATTTTTTTTTCTACAAGGTTCTGGATACTAACTCCGGAGCTGGATTCTCCGCAGGACAAAGAAGATGAGGATGGCAATGAGGACTATGGCGATGCCAGCACCGAGCACTATTCCCACCATCTGACAGAGAGAGGGAGAGAGATAGAGAGAGAGTTTAATCAAAGAGAGAGCAACTTTACATTATGTAGACCTGAAAGAACCCCCTGTACCCCGAGTAACGCTGTTTATGTTAAGTGGGTTTCCACTCCCATTACTGGCCTTAGGTAGTACAGGAATTCTGAATATTTAAATACCTTTACATACAACAGTAATTTTAATTTGTATTATCTAATTACTGTTAACAATCACCATAATGACATCACTGACGATTATTTATAATTGCAGTGTACACTCAGCATTACCTCTTTTTACATGTTCTGCTTTCATTTCCTCTTCTACAGAGCATGGACTCACCCAGGTAAGTAAAGCTAAGGCGAACCCCTTAATTCTCTTTTAGTCCTTACAAGCAAGGATGATCAGTCCACAGGTAAGTACATGTAAGTATATACAATCAATAATTACTTTGTGATGTGTAAGGAGTACCTTACATCATCACAGGCTCCTGGAGTGTGGCTATGGTTGTAAACTAAGGTTTGATGGGAAACTCAGATTTCTTTACAGTGGTGGTAGGAACTGGAGTCACAATGTCTTCAGTACAAATATAGCCAAATGCAGCTCCTGAGGTTTTAAATGTAATGTTGAAAAGAAGTTATAATGTATAAATAGTATATATAGGTATAAATAATAATACATTTCTAAAAGTTATTTGGGAACTCTTTCGCCTTATAACAGCCTGCATGTACATCTCTATTATGTTTTAAAATATGTTTAGGTTAAAATGTTGTCTCAACATTTGTAAAACATGTTTGACACATTTGGGTTACATTATTAATTTTGTGTAATGACTTTCACTGAGTTAGCTTTTAGCAGCATTAAATACTCAGGATTTTGGATTCCTATCACCATCATTGTGAACAATTCTGACACTGCAACATGCATTTCATACTGAACCCCTGCAGTTAAATGTGCAGATATTTAGAAAACTCTGTGAGATTCCCCTTTAAGAGTGAATGCACTGGCCATCAACACAGAGCGTGGAGTTGCACAAGTTATGGCAACATGCGCTTGCACAGTCTGTAGACATTTTCACTTTAGTGAGTGTAATATGTGCATATTACTAACCATGCTGGTCTGGAGATGGTCCTCCACTAACGTCTTTATGTTTCCAAACGCTTCCTGTTAAAGATAAAAAAAGACATACAGATTGAGGGAGAGAAAAAGAGAGAGAACAAGGGAAGAATAATTAATTGACTTTTTCCTTCCCTTCTTTCTCTTCCATACACTCATTATACAATTGCAGCTCAGTCCCTCTTTCAGTTACTCCTACGCTGTTTCTCATGCTCCTACTCCCTCATTCCTTCCCTTCCATTCTTTTGTCTATGCATTGAAACCTTTATTCTTTTCTTTTACATGTCAAACCAGTCTCCCAACACTGCTAATAGACGTCAAACATGTTTTTAAAGAGGCGTTAAAGCTGTCTTCCAGTTTTATCCCCAAGCTTCAACAGATATGAAGCAAGGACACAGTCATTACAGCATAACAGACATACACTATGCACAACCTCTATCAGCATCTAATGAATAACAACAGGGGAACTGAGTGAACAGAATGCAAGGACAGAGTGATGGAGAGTGAGCAAGCTTTCATAATCTAACATTTGAAATAAATCTTTGCCTGGGAAATTGACCCTATAGGGCTGCGTATCTCATAATTGCAAAACTTGCATATTAGTTTCAATTTACTGAATAATATTACTGAATAATAGCACTATAATATGACTTAAAGAGCCAATTTAATGGAAAAAAATGTTTTGATGCAGCATGCAGACATTAATAAAGTTTAAAAATGTACTGTCCACTCATCTGGCCATTTTGAATTTCTTTTGTGTTGTCACAAAAAACGCCATCTAAATCAGCCTATTGCATATCGTATTGCCTATCACCGTCCATAGAAAAACATGAATCTCCATTTTTGTCATTTTTTACTTTTATGCATCACCTTATGCATTGAACACAGCAGGTACCATTTACATTGTGTGAAAATTTCATGATGAATGGACAGAAATAGTGCATAAAAGCTTGGTAAAACATCTGGTTCCATTGACTTATATTAAATTAGGTTTTTCCTAAAGAATAAATTGGTTATATAATGTCTATATAAAATTAATTATAACTGTTTTTCAGCTTCTCTCAATCCTTTTGAATTAAATGGGCTATTTATGTTACTGTACCTTTAAAGGATACATCCACACACAAATTGTATAAATGGACCTGTGTAAAAATTGTAAAAATAACACATACGAAACATACAAGCACAATATGGGCTCTAATATTCCCACTCATGTTTATGTCCCGGGAATGTCTCCTACATTCAGTCTACAAACTGCCATGTCGTATTTCAACAGTAACATGACTGAACTGTTATGTAGTGGTAAAGCAAACCAGCTCAAATAATGGATGCAGATAAAGCGCTTCTGTTACAGCAATCTACCCTGTTTCTCTTCAAAGCAGATCTAGGGTCTCTTTTCCTGTGCCAAAGTTGAAATACTAACCATCATAAAAGAAAACGCATCAGCCACAAAAGGAGGTTCACTACTACTTATCACTGTCTAGGGATCATGTGATGACCCCCTAGCTAACCAGGTTTGACCATCTGCCCTCATCAGTGAATCAACAAAACAATCAATGGATTTAACAGTCCTGATGAATAAAAGAGACTGACTAGAGGAAGGAGGAAAAGGAGAACAGCTGTTAGTATTGACGAATAATCATGTCGGGGAAGAAAAGTTGACAGCTGGACACATAATAACAGGACAAGATTAAGAGGGGGGTTACAGTGGGAGGAGTTTGAACAGATGCATGGCTCATTTATACTCATGAACAAATTCCTGAATTTGTGGCATACATCAAAGGGCCCACAATTCTGCATTTATCTTTTGAATTTCATTTTGTCCCGAGGGCCACTCATGATGTTTGTGTGGGTTTTATGCACAGTCATAATTCACTTGTACATGATCATTTTCAACCTCTCATATTCCCTTTAAACAGAGCGTTTCTGTTACGGTGCCTTTAAGAGTGATGTGTGTAAATGGTCTCTGTTCGGATTGACTGTGTTATATTGTATCAATTCTTAAGTGTTTCAGCGCTAAACTACGATAGACTGAAAAGGCGGATAACTGTAAATAATCATATTTTCACATCATTGCCATCACAAAAAAAAAACCAAAACAAAAAAAAACATTTTTTGTTGGTTTTGTTTCACTGTATAGACTATATGTGTTTTTACAACATCAACAAAAAAAGTTTTGTATGATTTGAGCCCTTTCACTTGGGTCGCCCTGATAAAATGTTTTGAGTAAAGTTTCAGGTTAGGATTCAAAGATGAATGGATTTTAAATTGAAATCGTAATTTAAACAAGTGATATTTTCAAATCCCAAGAGCTTCAGAGCTTGTAAACTGCCTGTAGATAAGTTAGACCAATCAGAGAACAAAACAACTATATGCTGTGACGTTACAACCTCAGATAACTCATAAAGGGGATTCTCTGTCATATAACAGGCCTGGAATTCAGTTCCCAGAAAATACTTGCAATTTAAATCGTATTACTGATCAGAAAACCGCAAATCCTTCAGTCCTATTTCAGGTAAACTAATTTTTGCCATTGTCACTCCCAAAATCGATTGGTTAACCAATCATGACATTCTGCTTTATAAATGTCTCCACTTTGTTATTGTTTCCTCCAGCATCCTCAACTTCAAGAGTTTAATATTTATTGAAAAATGTAGCTGCATAGCTTGTACAACCTATAGGAAAGGGCTGGCAATAGAATGGGATGGTCTGGAGCAGCCACACATTACAAGGCTGCTATGTCAAGTGCCAAGCGTTGGCTAGAAGCCTCTAAAGCCACGCAGCACTGAGCTGTGAAGTATTGGAATATAATTTTCTGGACTGACTGAGCTCCATTCAGTCCATCTGCTACGTGTTTCTGGAAAAGAGGGTAGAGTAACACTCCACTTTTTGACTGATGTTCTTGATAACTGGCCAACATTAAGGATTTCCGGAAATTGGCAGCACCGCACTTAATGGTCCACATTTTAGGTTGCTAAATGCTTACACCTTTATTGTTTCAGCTATATCACAGCGATTCAATGTGTTCCTTTTTGTTAAAGCCAAACAAAAAAAAAATTAAACAGTAGATGACGTGGCAATGTTTTCCACTGAGACTTGACTGGCACATAAGAACTGTTTGTCCCCCACACACCAGGCAACTGTATTACACTCTTCCAGGTGGTCAAAGGGAAATGCAGGAAACTTGCCAGGAAAGGCATCCTCCAAATCTGGCCCAACTGCACAATTCTTTGATGTAGCATTGACTGAACATTAATGTGACCTACATCCAGAGACTTGTCCAGTCCATGCCAAACCGAATTACAGTTGTTAATCGTGCTCATGGAGGTATTACACGCTGTAAGGTACGTTTCAGTCACAGGTGGCTAATTTTTTATCCAGTGAGCTTAATAACACATTGCTCATTGTGCTACTTTTAATGTAGCACTTTATTTGATTCATGTTATTCAAATATATATCATGATTATTATTAGTTTAAAAATGCTGGTTTGGCCCGTTACAATTTTTAAATTCAAGTATCAATGTAAAAATTAGATTATATTGTTTATGTATAAATGTAAAGAAATACAAGAGGAAAGGGAAAAGGCACATGGCATGAGTGGGTAGCTGTATTGTGATATGTGGTGAAGTATGCATGATCAGGTATGACACCGGAAAGTTGGAAGGAGGTGGTACAGGACAAATAGTGTAGCTGACAAATTACAATGCTACAGCTTGGTATTCACACCAGGCAAGCTCCTAGCCATCTCTTAATGCCTGAGGTTTTCTTTTTCCTCGATCTTGTGAGTCTCACACTAATAAGAACACAGTGTTGCACAACATTGAGAAAATGTCATCTTGTGATTTCACTGCTACATGGTCTGGCTGTAAAACATTGCAATACATTGATGAACTGTTAATACCACAGCATTATGTGGCTCAGCATTGTGTAACACAAAGTGCAGCTATGCAGCTTAGAATGTGACAGAGTGAAACCACTGTTAAACATCAACCCTTTAATGTTCTGTTCAACTTTTTGGTAGAGCATATTTTGAGTCATCATAATGAAGAAGGTGTTAACTCAACCTGATTGTGCCATCTCTACCAAACAGCAGTGGTATGTAAGGTTAAAATAATCCACTAGAGATCACTGAGTCTTTTAATAGATACACCTTTACTGTTTTCATTCATAGAGGAAGTAAACAACAGGTAAATCACGTCACACATGTGGACTGCTTTTGGTGGAATTTTCAAAGGTAAGCATATTTAATTAGAATATCATAGTTTCAAAGCTTTTGATGAACAGAATTATGTAACTTTATACAACAAAAAGGAGTCTAATAAAGGTACTACTAAACGATCTAATTGTTTCTTTACGCTAATGGAATTAAAATTGACTACTTGCTTTATAGCTAATAAAAGGAGTTTCAGTCCTTTTTTTCTTGGTGAGGACGTTAAAGGGTTTAGCTCAAAATACCATTATCATTAGCAATATCTACTACCAATTTTTCTAGGTTTTCTGTGTATTTCAATTGCTGAGATGTAAACAGTGTCATTCAGAAAGGTTTGATAAATTATCTATTCTAGTACAGTTAACCAACTTTTCACAATGTTGGTGATGGGAACCAGTGGTTTCAAACTCTAAAACGCAAATGCCATAAATGTGTTTCAAAAACATGCTTTAGGCCAACACTTTATCTCACTGTGAAACTGTGTCAAGCATCAGAAAATATATTCATAACCATTTTGTGTAGCAGATTTTACAAGCATTAAAGGCTTCAGATGTCTGGTTACTATCATCGCCATTGTGTACAATACTTACATTTCCACTCCTAATGAAAAAAGAATCAGTGCTATTCCCTGTTAAATAAAAGGGCTACCTTTGAAGGGGTAAATTTTAAGCTACATATCACCTGCTATTCATTTCTATGGTCTCGTTCTGGGGTTAATTTAACACAGTAATAGCAAAATGCCAAATGGTGACAAAGTCCTTACATTAAAAGTCTGTTCACTCAGTGGCCATCTTTGAAATGCTGCTGGGCAATTATTTCCAGCCATGCAAGATCAGACCCCTATTTCTTTGAATGGGGAGAGTCAAATTACCATTTTAAAAACATATCTGAAATTACCGATAAAATCTGACAAAAACTTGATAAATAGTTTGTAGCTTGGCTCAAAAGTGCACAAAAAATGAGAAAATAAGATGGCTCTTTTTCTTGAAAGGCGGGATTCTCTCTGTGAACGACCTTTCCCATTCATATTCCAACCATTCTCTTTTATAACGTCTCTGAATGGTAAGTTGCGGTGACCAAAGAAATTGCGCAATGCTGGGAATTGCCCAGCGGGGGTGCGCAATGATGAGAAATTTTCCCACTAAAACCACTGATTCGAACTTTAGGGAGCAGCATGTCCAGTATGGCACTGGAGTAAACATGATTAAAGACTCATATTGTTATGTTTGCTGACACACTACAGTGTCTTAGGCTGGTCAAGATACATGAAGAACAATAAAAATCTGACAGTTTATTTGCATATTGCACCCTTCTATGATATCAGTACTGCACAGGCCAAAACTGGGATAACTATTAACAAATGACATGTGCAATCATGGTATGTATGGGTGTAACTGAGTGTTAGAAGGTCGGGAAAGGGGCGGCATGCTCACCTCCGGTGGTTCTGGGGACTCTGGTCCCGAGGTGCTCTGTCCCATTCTAACAGCGGCACTGCACACAGCTGGTCCATTAACAACTAGCGCTGCAACACACATAGCAAGGCAATGGGCATCATGCAACATGCAACACACATCTCTTTTATTTTACCACTTAAGTCCCAGGTTTATTAGTCATTAACCTTAAGACTTACCATGCAGTAAGAAGTATTCAGTGACTACTATGAAACTGATATGTAAATATGGGACTGAGGATTTGTGAAGCGTGAGCCCACACACAAGCCTTTAGAGTTTAAAAGGTTAATCCATTAAATGGCCAGCCGATCATTCTTCTTCTCCTGAATAAACAGCCTTAGGATATGATAAGCCCGTGCTATAAAGGGTTTAAGGGAGATTCAACTGTTGACGTGCAAACAAAGTCATTCTGAGTGGTTTGATGTGATTATAGGGATACAGACTCAGATTTCTTTTGTAGTGGTAGTGATGGGAACCAGTGTGTTTATAACACAAATATAACCATTTTATCTCCTGTGATAATGACCAGTGAACCATTATATGTAATGTTGAGGATGCTAAAATATTGTTAAATATAACATTTCTGAATCTAAATATTTCCTTTGGGAACTGTGTTGGCCCACATGTAGCTTGAATGTATCTAAAAAATATGTTTTATGTTACAATCTTCAGGTGTCTGGCTCCTATCACCGCCACTGTAACCAATTATGAATTACTATGTTTCTTTAGATTTTCACATTTCACATTAAACCACTCTGAATTAAAACCTCGTTTACATCCTATTGGTTTAATTATACAGACATTTAGAATTTACCTTCGAAGGATGAGTTAAATTGGAATTCGGCCAATTGTTCAACATTTCTGTATAATTTAGTGTTTAAGGCATAAATAGTCATTCACAGTGGTTCGATGTGAAATCAACACTGTGAATACGATCTGATTTCTTTACAGTGGTGATAGGAGATCTACAACATAAATATAGCCCTTATTTACTATCTGAAACCACTATGAACGTATATGTGTCTTTGTTTTTATGTAATGCTGATAATGGTGGGTAAATCTGAAAAAAGTCTTCTCTTCCCTTAGAACACCCTTTGTGTATCCCTCCACCACAAACAGATTAAAATAAATGGACTAAAATACGTTTTAGACCAAAACTTTATTTTAAACTAGTGTAAAACAATGTCTCAGAAATCAGGCAGTATGTATGTAACTATTTCATGTAGCAAATTTCTGGGAGGGAGCTTTTGGAGGCGTTAAACTCCTTAGACTTCTTATCAACACCACTGTGAACAAACCTGAAGTTTGTTTGTTTCTCTAAAATAAAGCATTTCACACCAAACCACTCTAATTGACTTTGTTTGCATCTCAACCTTATAATTAATCTGACATTTTGAAAAATCGGTGGAGTTTTCAATTACCACATACCCTATTTTAACGGATTATTTGATCAGCTAAGGTTGTTTTCATTTTAAGTATTTCCAGTTTTGTTGAAACTAATGTAGGTTACCTCTGCAGCTTATAGCCACCAGGTTAGCATCATTAATACTCCTCTAAAACCACATCAAGCTGTTAAAGAAGTTGGTTCCTGTTGGTGTTTGTTTCCATTGTTATCTACGTGGTTTGATGCAAATGTGTGACTACAAATAGTTGTTAGACTTAGTCTTGTAGCACCAGTGCAAAACAAAAGAAGCGCAGTTCAGACACCAAACATGCCTTTGCTGGTTGACTACATTTGGTGATAAGGGAAAACAAGTAAATTAGATTTCTGACTGAGCCCAAATTGCTTCAGACACAAGCTAGCCATCCTTCTATTCTATCAAATACACTTAAACTTGTTAATCTGGCATTTAATCACATGCTTTCTTTAGCAAACACAATTCAAACCTCTGCATGCTAAAGAAATGTACATTTCACAGTCATATCTGAGTCATATTGTACAATACGGTGATCAGAAACAGACACAACAGCACACACCAGAAGGTCAGAATCCCCGACATGACCCCCTCCCCCACTGGAAATATCGCTATCTTGAAATATCAGCAGCTGCATGTGCATGTGCACACACACCGGCTGATACACACACGCACATGCGATTACGGTCCCTGCTATGCCCTCTTGATCTGCCACACTGATGCTTTCCTCTCCCTATTCTATCTCTAGTTTGTCCATCACTCTGACTCTGATGCTGCCAGTCACTTATTTCCCCTCTGTGCCTCTCTGTGGTTAACTACATTTCCCATTAAGCATCCATTAGACCACATTTCTTTTTTCCTTCCGAATAAATCCAGACTCAAACTGTGTCAACCTAATCAGCGGGTGGTGAGGAAATCCGTCATGTGCATTACAGTAACTGTAGACTAGCGGGAAATGAAGGCTACATGCAGCATCTGAGGACATTAGCTTAACACAACACAATTAAGCAGAAGGCCAGCCTTACTGCAGAACCCTTTGGATTATAAGCAGCCTCATCTAATAACCACATCTATGACAATTCTCATCACCATTAGTGCGTCTATTTCCACATGTTAGCACCAAGCTAGCAGTGTACATTCAGCTGCTTACAATGGGCTTAATAACACCTACAGCAGAAAACAGACTTTCCATTGCTTCCCTTCCCTTTAGTGTGTTTTGTGGCTGGAACTCCATCCCTTTTCTCTTTTACAAGGTGATGTCATCTTGAAACACAATCCTTACTGACCGCCTACTGGTAAGATTGGCACGCAGATGCCATTGTAGAAATAGCCACAGCAGAGTGAGGTTGAACTTGTAGCAGGATGCCACTTTAACGGTTGACCAGTCAGAAGGAACTGGGCAAGCTGACCAATCAGAGCACAACGGGCTCATCAGGAGGCAGGGCTTGAAGACAGACACTCTAACAGAGTGTTTCAGACAGAGAGTGAATACAGACGTACAGTATGAGAAAGTATTGTGTTTCGGTTAAATTAAAGCATGTGAATATATTCTAGTAGACCCCAAAAATTACATTATAAACTTTGAAAATGAACATAACGGGTCCCTGTAAAAAGCAACACTGAATATTACTGAAGGAGTCTATTAGCCTAGATGACAAGGAAATAACGCAACAGACCCTCAGTTTAAACAAAACTCAGCGGTTCATACTAAGGATATGTTATTATATATTTGCTTCATATCCACATTCACTAAGGCTGAAAGATTTGGGGAAATTTTCTAACTCTGTTTTTTTCTTACTTTTATTGTTAGTACAATTTAAATTGCTGCTACTTCCTATACTCTTTGTAAAGGTCTGCTGTTTTAGCCAAGAAGACCAAGACCAAGATCAAGATATTCATGTCTAGCTTGAGGCTTGAACACATAGTATGACGATTGAAGTTGCGTAATCATGTATAAAGCACATGTGTATTGCTTTGCTTCTGATTGGTCTAACTCATCTACAAGTAGTTCACAAGCTCAATGCTACTAGGTTAATTTTCAGCTCTTAAAACTTAAGACAACATTAACGCAGACAATGTGGACTATAATGCAATTCTGAAATGATTACCTTTCACCTCTAACATATGCCCTGCAAACTAATGGTCAAAGATAATTCCATGGACAGCACAATGGGTTTAATACAGAATTCCACTGTTGTGAGGCAGTTGCAGGTGTACAAATACAGGACTGGGCAGTTACGAAATAAGGATACCAAAAAAAAGCAACTGCAGTCTGTTACAGTTGCAGCAAAAAAAGACAGTAATCAGATGACAGGTACATTATAAAATCAACTTGATTACCAGCAAGATTACATTCTTTTTGGTAAACTATGAACTGCGGCGTTTAGCCGAAGTTATTTGAATCATGACTTTGCATATCACCTGAACCTACATCAGCAAACTGATCTGGCAGTAAGCTCCTTTATTCAGAGCTCGTTTCTCCATAAAATTCAACAGCTGACTGGATGTAAATCTAAATCCCAGGAAAGTAAAGTTGCCAGATCTGAATGCATGAAAAGAGATTATTTTATTGCATGCGAAGAGAGCAAAGCCTTGTGAGTTAGTTTTGTTTTCCCATAAACAGTTTCTGTCTTCATAAACAGCAAGATAGAAGCAAACTGTTGATATCTGTAAATTATCATTATCATAAGTAAGACGTTCAGCTCCTCCTGTTTTTGTATGAAACCATGTGTTGTTGTACGAAACTCGTAGTATTTGTGTTTGTGTGTGCTGCTAAAACCACAGAGAGTTGAGGGTGCGTCTACAGATTACATTGCAAGCTAAAGCTACAAAGTTCAGGCACTAATATTAAGCCATACAAGCCAGTACAGGCCTTTTAGCAGACACAAATGATGAACACTCAGAGTAATTATACCGACTGTTAATGTGCACCATTTTTACACTCATGAGTTACTCAAACTATTTATACTGTACAGATCTGTCATCTCTATGTTAGAAATATATTTGTATACTGCTTCACTTAGATTTGGATATTTCACTAATCAAGAGATCAATGGCTGTAGGTTTGAGGCACAATACCAGGAGCCTATAATCTAGCAATTTGTTTCATAAAACAGGGCAGATTTCCTGTTTACCATGTGTTCTTTACTATATTATTTTGTCTTTATTTGACTCATAGTTTTAATGGATTAGGTTACGATTATATATATATATATATATATATATATATATATATATATATGTATACAGTGAATGCAGTTCCAATCCAATTTAATCAGATTTTCCAATGAGAACGGTCCATTTAATAAGAGATTCATGTTACGCGTGTTACTAGTGAAGATACAGCTAAAACAGCTCACAGTAAAAGTGGGTCTAATAGACTGCAGTCTACAGTCCAAGTCACCCCTCAAACTCGCCCTCTTGTTTTAAATAAAAGCCAGAGGAGGGGGCAAGTTTGAAAAGCTCTGACACAACAGACTTCGCTTGGACACTAACGGGCACCTCCTAGTAGCCATTGTCTCCTACCAACAATGAGCTCAGTGTGTACCCTTAAGCGTCAGACTGTGGGAAATTATAAATGCACCCCTCACCAAACACACATACACAAGTTTGTATTCCTGTGAGGTATCTCCACTTGACCTACACATACATACATATATATACATACAAGCTGTGTTGTTGAAATACATTTCATGTTTTTCTGAGCCAAATTTATATCTGCAATAGAACTATAATTAGAGCTCTATAGAACCAATACACTTTTAAAAGCATAAAATATTAGGGTAGGGGGAGAGAAAGAACAACACAGAATAAATAATAGGGATGCATCGATTCCAATACTGGCATACCGATACCGGGTATCGGGACAATACCCAGCTTATTCACTCTTACTCATAAAGATTCACTGATACCAACAGTTCGATACCCATGTGACGTAAGCCTATCATACAGTGCCACGCTAACGAACAAACGGTACAGTCATAATCATAACTACTTCTTCAGTATGGGCAAAGACACAAAGGCAAAACAGAAGAAGAGCTGTCATTTGCAGTCTAGCAATGTATAAACATTAGAGCAGAGACGTTTTAAAACTGTCCTTGTACAGCAGTCTGTACAGAGACTATATTGTCCAACCCTGTATGTGCACAGTGTGGGGAGCCAAGCTGCTCAGAACTTAGTGTGCAGTGTGCTATTTTGAGTTAAATAGCTTTATTTGAAACTGTCCACAGACAGATCTGACAGTAGGGGCTGTGTGATTCCAAAGTGTAGGTCTGGCTTCAGAGGACACTTAACTACAGCTCAACAAGCCAGAAAGACTTTAACACCTCAAAATGTGAGCTCCTTGGACGCAGGAGAACAAAATCCATGCTTTTCCACTGCAGCACTACTCACTCTGAGGTAACTAATGTAGTTAGCATAGCTAGCTAATGCACATCATTTAAATCAATTTCAACAGCAGTTTAGCTGTTTAAATCAACAGCAGTTTAGCTGTTAAGGCACACTGCATACATTTACACTAACTACATAATTCATTACAGTATCGGACTTGGTATGTACTTTTACTTAATTCCGAAAAAACTTCATTTCGTGTGTCAGTGTTGTTGTATCAATACCTTATTATATCTATTTAAAGTAAAGGTTTTATGACACTGATGGTCTGTTGGACCGTCTGCTTGTCAGTCACAATTTGCTGCAATAAAAACTAAAGCGAATTAAAATGAAACAAACAGATTGAAAACTTGATCTCATTAGATAAAACAGATGTTGACAAAGTTTTGTAGTTGAAAAGGGTATAATAAATATCAATAATTTGCGATATATGCTCATAGTCAAAAAAATAGTTGCACAAATAGCTGCACCGAGAAGGAACCAACCGACAGGAATGAAACTTGGTGGGTAGGTCTGACATCATGTCACATGCAAAGTGTCACGCTCGGCCGCGCATGTGACGCAAGCATGGACGGGCCTTAACGCTGTACCTGACTGACCAAACAGCCACGAATGCAGACATTCAGCGAGAAGTGATGCCCTTCATGAGCCATCCTGTTAGTGCCAGCAACATTAGCAGATGGCTGCATGCCGCAGGACTACATGCACACAGACCGTTCTGACGGCGATCTTCAGTGACGAGTCGCGCTTTTGTTTTGGTGGAGACAACCAACGAATCCATGTGTGGAGGCACCGTGGTCAGCACCAAGATGAACGGTTTGTTGTCCCACGTCACACGTCCAGAAGGCGTGGTGTCACTCTACCTCCACCCTTACCACAAAATCTGCAGGAACTGTGTGAGAATATTCAAGCTGCATGGGATGGATTATCACAGGACCCCATTAGGAACCTCTATGGCGTTCCGACACCATACTGAGTCACACTACTTCCGTATGTGTGGCTCAATAAATATTATCCATAACAGTCTAAATCTTTCTTCCGAATAGCATTGCAATCTGACACTTCCTTCTGGGTGCAAATATATTTTTACGGTTTTACGGATATTATTACGGTTTTACGGATATTAATACGGTTATATTATTATATGGTAATAAAACGGTAATATCGTATCGTGATAACACCGTATCGTGTGGACTGTGGATATCTAATAATATATCGAAACTCAAAAACAGAATCAAAAACCCTATTGAACATGTGCATCGTGTCACCCCTCGCACTGACACTGGTGTGAACCATATTCAGTCAGAAAAACGTTTCACAGCCGTCAAGAAATAAACCCCATTAGGTTAAAGACAACTACACCAAGCCATCTTCCTCACACACTCTAATACAGACCTCCTCATCCCGCTGCATCGTGTCAGGCCCACATCCAGCCACCGCTGCGCCAGTGGCGCAAGAGAGATGCGGCTTTTCCGCACTGTCCGCCTGAACCGTGCTAGCCTGTTAGCTACAGCTAACTACAACACGGAGAGTGCTCTGCTTACGGCAAGTCCAGGACATCAGTTCTCCTCACACTTCCTTATGGAAAACATTCCCAAATCTCCTAAACTCTTTCCCTAGTGAACATCATCACCATGGTGACAGGCTTCAGCTCTCTTAGCTGACATTAGCTGTCGGGTAAAGTAAACTCTCTCACCCCGAGCTGCACCTCGCTAGCTCCGAGTAAGCCGTGTCTGGCCCGGTAAACAGAGAAAAGAAGGAATAAAAGTCCGTTTTTCATTTATAGGTTTCTCATGCGTGAAGGAAACGAGGCTGTACACGCAGTGTCCTCTGTCTGATGTGACCGTTGGCCGTTGGTCTGCAGTGACGCCGCTGCGCTGTCAGCTCGTCGGAGGCATCACCACCAACAGCGGACACATTCGGATCTGTCGCCCGAACACCGGCTTCCTCACGGCTTAGCGCTCGCAAAATCTAACGTACAGGAAGCACCTGCCTAACACCGTGCGGAACCGGCGCGGTCAAACACCTCACAGTTACAACAAAGCCGCGGTGAACAGTGTTAAGTTGTTTACCTGAATCTGGCCGCTCGCCTCCTCTTCTGTCAAACTGCACTCACACCGGAAACCTCCGCGCACCAGGTCCCACCTCAGGAGCAGCGACCAATCAGCGACCGGAACTGCTGCAGCAGCAGCCAATCACCGCGGTCCAGCTTTAATAATTAAACCCCGACGGCGCCGGCTAACTTCTGTTCATTTCCCAGCTAGATGTGGCCGCTGCTATGTTGTAAAACCATTTAAAGAGGAATTCCAGTGATATGTCAAAAGTTCTGCATAATTTGCTGTTTGACCCCTAATGAAAGTCATATGAAGTGTTTTAGAGAAAAGCAATCCATTCTTGCAAAATCCACCGACTTGGATTGCTTCACAATGGTAGTGATAGGAACCAGGGGTCATGACGTTTTTGTTTACCCCAACATTTGTATGTATTTCACAGAAGTGACTACAGGACAGTAGTAAATACAAACAAATACAGCCCACGCCAACCCCCAGATTTACCAAAACCTGTTAATTTAACCTATACAAACTCGTGGTTCTCAGTCACTGTGCCCAGTTTTGAACTGGTAAGTTTGTCTAGAATGGCAATTTTTCATCAGCAACACAAATGACTTAAAGAGCAAATTATGCTAAAATTCTGGAATATAGGTGGGACTCCTTACTAATGTTTATGAAACATGGTTTTAAGCAACATGACACTGCAGACACATTGATGGGTTCAGCTATATTGTGCTGCATTGGATATTTTTATGAATATACTTATTATTAGCATTAAATATTTATATGAGAAATTAAACTTGTCATCACTGCCTGTGATTGGTTGTTCGAAAGTGTAGCATGCTGAGGAACAGAGGGCAAAGGTAATGTAATTGTACTAATAATACTACATTAATAAAAAAAAATGTATTTATATTACATCAGCCCTTTCCAGCATTCTCCAGTCACTTTCTATTATTTGAAGCCTTTGATGATAAACCTCTGTGCTAAATAAACTGATTAGATCACAGTCACAGACACAAGGAGTCTTCATAAACAAGGAGTCTCTGTTGGCACCTAGTGGCAAATCTAGATATTGCAGCCAGCTCATGAGGGAAGTGACCGGTGTAACTTTGAGCCAGAGGTCAGACTGTCAACCCCACTTGGAAACACATCAGAGGACAGAAGTCCCCCACTAGTATCTTTACCAATGTTGCTCAACCCTGGTCCTGGAGACACCCTTCCTTGCTCCCAACACATCAACTTATCAGCTCATTAATAAGCTCTTTCAGAGTTGCTGGGGGTGGGTTAAAGCAGGGAATCCACTAAAATGTCCAGGCCAGGGTGCCTCCAAGACCAGGATCGAGAGACAGTGGTCTACCCTACCTAGACTGCAAGCTACCAGTGATAAGTTAGCATTCACAGAAAGACAGCAACGGTGTAAAGGTTACAGACTGTACATGTTTATTTATGGACACTACAGCTCAGCAATAGGCTTGTGTGGCCAGTATGGGTGCTTGGCCTTGTCCAGGGTGGTCTCCGGGAATGCAGCGTTCAGGTCCTCAATGGTCATCTGATCAAAGGGAATCATGTTCTTGAACTTCTCCAGCTGTCAGAGAAAGAAAGAGACAACTCGGACAACAGAACAGAACGATCTTGCTGAAGACAAAACACCATACCTTTGATATAAGCCTGGAGCACGTTTGAACTGGGCTAAGATTATGTTGACTACAATTTATTCAGACCATGACAATGAAACCATAGTGTGTACAAGACCATTTCTAGGAGTAGCAGTCTTAGTAAGACTAATACCTAACTAACCACTGGTGTGCATGTAAACCTAGTTGAATGAAATGCAATATGAGTATCTGAGGTAGCAATAAACAAAATTAGTATTAGTATATACTGTAGTTCCACACGGCTTCTTGTCCAGTGTGCATTACCCTTTAACCAGCTGTAGTGGTCAGGTAAACTGCAGTTTCATTACTGCCCTCAGGTGGAGAATAGGGTTTAAACACCTCATGTTATTGGTTGTGCTTATGTCAAGTATCATCTCATGGTGGATTCAATTGTTTAATCTCAGTTAATTCTAAGATAATTAATTATTTTTATTTAGTGTCCTGAGATCCTGCGATGTGTCAGGATAATGATAAATGCGTGTTGTTTTCTCAAGATGTTTATACTGTATTATCATGTCAAACTATGGGCCTCATTCACAAACCGTTCTTAAGAAGAAATTTAACCCACTTATGCAGTTTTTCTTATTTGGGACTTGTTTTTAGGCAAAAACAGAATCTACACACACTCAACAGCACAAAGGTGCAAACAGTTCTGCAGTTGAAGAACACATCCTGAATCTGATGTTGACTTTTTCTTGAGAACAAATTTAAGGAAAAAAAAATATTTAGAAAGATATTGGTGAATGAGGCCCATTATTTGACTTAGATAACACTGTAACAATGTCATAAATATCTTAGAATTCTGAATGACTGTCATACCTCTTTCTCATAACTAGTGATGCGGGCTTTGGAAGCCTCAATATAGGAAACAGCGTTTTTGTTCTGAAAAGACAAACAGGAGAAAATCATCAGAATGGTGTGTGTTTCAAACTTCACATTCTAAAACAAAGGTTTTGTCTGCGTTCTGTGTGCAATAAGGCAGCAGCAAATAACCACGTGAAGATAACACAATCTACTATTCATGCTGAATATGCTCAAATTCAGTTCTTGCAGGTCAGTGTAATGGAGTACGTGTGAACTGTGTGTTGTACTCACTGCCTCAGCCTCTTGTGTGTTGATGGAGCTGGTCTGAGTGTCTGCTGGCTCAGGAACCTTCAGAGCACTGAACTGCAAAAAACACATGAGACATGAAATACGAAGAAACATTCTACAGTTCAAATGTTTGAAATCACTTGTGATATGACTAATAATTAGACCCCAGAAAGTGTTACATTGTTTTAATACATATTTAAAGCTTTCAGTTATTAAATGATAAACATTGTACAGTAATGATCTATTTGCTTTTTATATTGTCTTTGTTCACCATTTCTGGTGATGTTCAGGATGTTAATTTTCATGTTAAACTTCATTCTCACCGTTATACATTTTTTAATTATTATAGCACCATCTACAGCTCTGTAGCCTTTCTACTGATTATTCTATAAATCTATAAAGCTGTAGTGTACTAGCATCATAATACCATCTTTCTGCAACAATTTATTGTTTTATTTTATTTCTATTATATTCTATATTACATGTTGTACTAAACTCATCAGAAGGTTAACCGACTTCAGTTAAAACACCTTGGACATGAAATATCTACATAGATCTCTCACCTTCTTCTCAAACTCATCCACCATGCCTGGTTTGGCCACCACACTCCTATAGTAGGCCCAGTCAATGGAAGCAGGAGCTTCAGGTAGAGAGGTTAACCTGCATGACAGACAGACAGACAGACAGGGTTATACATAGACAGTATTGTTCTCTTTTTGGTATTATTGAGGTTGATGCGTGGAGGAAAGTACAGTGTGTCCTGTGTAAGCTCTGGCTGTGTGCTTCAGAAAGCAGACTATTGATTGTCACTATTCAAATCTGTGCAGTAATTAGTAAAGACACACACCTCTAAGGTGGACGTAATGTGTCAGAGTGGTGGTGCACAGACACAAACTACTCAATGTCCACGTAATATTTATACACGCACAGCCATATCCAAACATTTGAACGCTCCTGTTTTGTTGGTTTTCTACTTGTTAACACAGCCTCTTTTCTGCTTATTTCAGTACAACAGAAAATATATATATAACATGCACATATTTTCCAATATGTTAAATACAGCAAATTAATAGTGTATTAAATGAAATGTGCAGAGGTGTGATTTCTGTAAAGGATGTGCTTATTTATTTTCAGTCATAAAATAAAAAAAAAGTGTCTTTTGAGCAAAAGTACCCAAACTTTTGCATATAACAGTATTTATATGTGGTCAACACTCAACGTACTTGGCAGAGATGGCATCGCTCCTGGTCTTCAGGGAGTTGAACATGCCTCTCTGGTTTGGTGGGACACGCTCGGCAAATGCCAGCCAATCAATGGCCTTTAGAGCTGCGCGACGGCCCGCCATTCTTCAACAGCAAGAGTTTTACCCATGTTAAAAAATAAATAAATAAAATAAAAAAACAAAACAGAAAACACATAGAAAATAAAGTTCAATATTGCAATTTGGCAAACAATCCAATACAAACAATCCAACCTTCCAATATCCAATATTTCTCATACTTTCAATTATTTACTGAAATAGGCTAGTACCCGGCTAACACTGTATTTTGCCTGCATTATTGGGGCACTGAAAGCAAAGATTGAATAAAAACAAACTGATTAATTAAGCTGCAAAAATGTGAAGTCTTCTATGTTCGATCGAATATACATTTGATGTTGGATTCCTGGCCAAGAATCAAGTCTTGAACTATACAGCTATTTTGAACAGAAGAATGCTGTATAAGAAATTGGGGGAAAAAGGAAGACGTAGCCCACATCCAGATTCCTGACCAGGAAAAACAAACCCCAGCTCGCAGCCTTCTAGCATCAGGGCTTAGATTAGGAGCACAACCTAAATTAATCAGATTAATGACACTATAGTGTGTATGCTGCTGACTTGCCTGACTTGACCTGCACTGTCCTTACACATATTTGTGCTTTTTTTTAAGGTTTAAAATATCGTGCCTAGGATCTACAGTAAAAATATCTGACAGCTAGGAAACAGAGGCACGTTTGTTTTTGCATTACTTTATTAATGTGCTCCTGAACATTAACCAGGATAGGAACCCAAAAATACTGCTTTCACAGTTTTTCAGGCGGTCACCAGTTCTGATTATAAATCCGCAGGAACACAAATGTAGCAGTGTTTCAATAATCCAGATTGATCTGATTCATTATGTTTGATATTCTCACAATATGTTTAACAAAATTTGGATGAAGAAAACTGATGCTGCTGCACACCTTACTAATGACGCTACAGCTGGGAAGCAGGATGAGTACTGATGGTTTACAAACAATGGTATTTACACAGTGCAGATGCGGTCATGCACTCTCACTGTTTTGCACCACGATATCACAATTTCATTATGTAAAATCACCCACTGGTAACTGGACAGTTTAACCACTGGTAAACCTGAATCAGGTTCATCATGTCACTTGCTAAAACATGTAGCAAAATCACATATGTATAAGAGGAAACCACATCAAACTGATGGCAGAGTCTTTATGTGGAGAAAGCCTGGAAAAGAATGAGTACTGCAAAGCACAGAGGTGGGAAAGTTGAATGTGGCTGAAGCGTGGGATCATGAACTCAGACGTGGACAAGTGGAATCTGGATGCAAAACTGAAAAAGTCTGCAAAGAAATAATGATCTAAAAATTCATTATGGCACAAATGTCCACACATTGCTTGGGTGCACTGTATAATCATCTTCATCTAAGACATAAAACTGCAGAAACTATGCAAAAACGCAACTTCGCTTCTAAAACGTGCTAAAAGACAGAATGTAGCTAGTCTGAGCCACTGTCTCCTTAAAGGTCTGTACAGTACTCAAGGTTCTTCTAAGGTAACGTTAGTTAGCCACAACGTAGCCATAAGCGCTTATTACACATCTTTCAAACCAGCAGATACTCTCCAGGCTGGTGAACAGTATCTAAAATACCCATTCAGTGGTCTCAATCTTCATTACACATTATAGTATGTCACAAAAACTCAACTGACACTCAGCAGATATGAGGCAAGGTCAGTGGACGTTCACTATCCGGCTAGCTAACATTAGCAGCTGGGCTAATAGCGAATTAATTCTGGCTTTTCTTCGATGAAAATGATAAACACACCGCGTTGGTTTAGTTATGAATACCAAGCTGCACAATTACAACCATTTTCGTTCAGAATTTTTTCTTTATTTTCAAAGCCTAACCACAAACTTACCTCCTGACCCGCTAAAGCTGTCANCAATATGAAGACGGAAACGGTAAGCCTAAGTCAAGATGGCCGATTTTAGGACGACACTGTTTTCAAAATAAAAGTCCGTTTCTAAAAAAAAATATATTATTAAAATATTATTTAAATGTAGTAAATATTATATATAATTGTAAACAACAATATATATGTAATAATAATGATCCTTAATAATAATAAATTTCCTTGACAACAATACATTTTATACTATTATTAATACATTGTGTAATAGTAATAATACATTTAATAATACAAATAATTATTATAACATAATTAATAAAATTAATAAATGAAAAGAAAATATAAAACAATAACTCGACAGTAACTCAGAAGTAAAAGTTCATAATATAAATAGATAGAGTAATAAATGTAAAATACTAATTAAAGGATTTAAAGAAATTTATATATAAAATGTAACCTAAATCAAATAAAACTGTTTTATAACTGATATTTTTTGATATACGTGATATATAATACACATGACAGTTTTGCTGGTTGACCTTCATGATATTACGGTTTGCCGCCAGATGGCGATAGTGAAAAACCCTCACCCAAGTGTTTGTTGACACCGGATGAACAATTCCGGCTCCTAGCGTGGCGACAGAGGAAAGGAGATTGGATATGTCTGTTATAAATACTAATTCTCTCAGATAAGGAGATAAACACACATAGAGTTTTGGGTTAGCCCGTGTTGGTGGGCTGGTTGAGGACCCTGACAGGACGACAATGTCTGTGAGGACTCTTTGGAGAGTGCCAGTGAGGACGCTGCTCGAGTCGCCCCTGTTTCTGCGACCCCTGTGCAGCTCTGCCTTGAAGACGTATCTGGAGGACGTCTGTAAAACAGGGGTCGTTCTCAAGTCCGCATCTACTGATGTCTTCCAGAACCTGGCTTTGGAGGACTGGATACACGAGCACGTGGACGTGCAGGAGCGAAGTGTGCTGCTTCTGTGGAGAAACTCCTCAGCTGTAGTTATAGGGAGGCACCAGAACCCCTGGCAGGAGTGCAACCTGAATTTCATGAGGAGCAAGGGAATACCGCTGGCTAGACGTCGAAGCGGAGGAGGCACGGTATTCCATGATTTGGGAAACATAAACCTGACTTTCTTCACATCCAAGAAAAAGTATGACCGGCATAGGAACCTAGGGGTTGTGACCGGTGCCTTGAAGGACTTGAGGCCTAATCTGGATGTTAGTGCGACAGAGAGGTTTGACATTGTCCTTAATGGTTTGTATAAGATCTCTGGCACTGCTGCCAAGTTAGGCAGGACAGCTGCTTATCATCATTGTACCCTTCTTTGCTCTTCTGATCGATCCCTGCTCTCCTCAACGCTGCAGAGCACCTGCAAAGGAATCAGAAGCAACGCCACCCCTAGCGTACCTTCTCCTGTTAAGAACCTCCTGGATGAAGATCCCTCCTTGGATCCCAGTGCCATCATGGAAGCTGTAGCTTCACGCTACAAGGCAGAGTTTGGATTTGAAGGCCCTGTCATCACAGTGGACCCCAGTGTGGAGGACCTAATGCCTGGCATTCATAAAATGACAGCTGAACTAAAAGCCTGGGAGTGGGTTTATGGCAGGACCCCCAAGTTCAGCATCTGCACATCCTTTACAACGGAAGGTGTAAATGTAGGACTTGATATGGACATCAAGAATGGAGTTGTAGAAAAGTGTGCTATGGATATACCGCCCCATTGGCTACCTCCAGAAGTTGGGAGGGAACTGTGCTCAGCCCTGACAGGCATCAGGTTCTGTCCAAGTGAGGTTGCGGTGGTTGTGGCAGCCTTCATGAGGATGGCCTCACAGTCTCCTGATCTTGCCAGAAAGACGCAGAGTCTCTATGAAAACGTTGTGGCAGTGATGTGAATAAAGCATTTTTTAATGTGTCTCTCGTTTGTTGTGATTAAATATATGTGCGCTTTCAAGGCCACCTTTGAGGTAGTTGAGGCTTGCCTGCCTTTGTGGTACCTACATTCATTGTAGTTCTACAAGTACAGACTGTAGTCCATCTATTGCTCTGCATACTTTATCTTCAGTGGTACAGACCCCCACAGGACCACCACAGAGCAGGTATTATGTGGGGGGGAGGATCATTCTCAACACTGCAGTGACACTGACGTGGTGGTGGTGTGTTAGTGTGGGTGGTGCTGGGGCGTTGTGATCAGACACAGCAGTGCTGCTGGAGTTTATAAACACCTTAGTGTGACTGCTGGATGGAGAATGGTCCACCAACCAAAACTATCCAGCTCCTTAGCGAAAATACAGCCTTTACAGATAAAGTACACATTAAAAAACGATCCAGCTCACAGCATCTTGTGGGCAGTGTCATGTGACCACTGATGAAGGACTAGAGGATGACTAACACAAACTCTGCAGCAGCAGGTGAGCTATCGTCTCTGATTTGAAGGTGGACCAGCAAGGAGTGTCTAATAGAGTGGACAGTGAGTGGACACAGTGTTTAAACACTCCAGTGACCCACTGACACCAGCACATCAGTGTCACTGCAGTGCTGAAAATGATCTACCACCCACATAATACCTGCTCAATGAGGGTCCTGACTATTAAAAAAAGGTGATGGGAGGTAACAAAGTATACAGAGAATCAGATGGACTACAGTCTGTAATTGTAGAACAACAATGTGCTCCTATATGGTAAGTGTAGATACAAGAAGGTGTTTGGTGAGAGTGCTGTGCAACATTGTTTACATCTTCTTTTGCAGTATAGTAAATACACTATATACTATTAGAATAAATAAATAGATTGAATGTATAGAACAAATACAGTAAAACAATCTTAATAAATTATTAAGATCTTTGTTAGAAGAATGCAGTTGGATTTTGGTGCAAAAAAACTGCTTTCTGAGCAAATAAATGCTTACTGGGCAGCAAGGCTGCGACAAAATAGCAATATTTGTTATGGTGATGTGTTAATAAATGAAAGGATAGAATACTGCAATTCTAACACAACCCTACCAGTCAGTATCACTGATGTACATAATATATCTGGTCATAACAGCCCTGTGGTCAGAGACTGGCGACAGATAAATGGAGTGTGGTAACAGATGGGGTGCAGTCTGTAACTGTACAGTTGTAATTAGACAATGGTTCTATATAGAACCATGGACACTTAAAGAACCTTTTGCATGCCTGAATGTTCTTTGCATGTTGAACTGTCTGTTTAGATTGATGGAAACTTGTTGTATATGGTTTTCTATAGCACCAAAGCAGTTAATTCCTATGTAAGAAGATTGATATTGTAACAATAGGAGAACCCTTGATGCTATATAGAACCATATGGAACACATTATCTAGCAGTCTGTAGGACGTTTTACCATGTGGAAAACTTTTTTTCCTATGCAAATGGTTCTTTAAGTGTTTATGGTTCTAAATAGAAAGGCTGTCTTACTAAGGCACCTTTAAAGGATCATCTGCTTTAGTAGTATAAAAGAACTGCACCAGCTACCTGTATATATTAAAATAGAATTTAAAGTTCTATTAGACGGTAGAGCTCAGTGTTCTCTTTTAAGAAACATTCAAGAACTAAAATGTATCTCTTTAACTAAGTGCTTCATTAAAACTCTAATTGTTGTGGTATTTATACATTTGATTTGATTCTGCTATGACTGATGTCAGCTGTCTGTAAAGCACTTTGAGCTGCCAACACTATGAAAAGTGCTCAATAAAAAATAAAAGAAGGATAAGACCTGTTATTATTGTTATTATTATTATTATTATTATTATTATAAGGTAGGTGGGCCTCATACTATGGCCAGTGAGAGGGTGTAGAAGGTGGAAATTTCTATTAAAGTACATCTAAAGGATTATCTTATCTTATCTTATCTTATCTATATATCTATCTATCTAGCTATCTATTTGTATGTATAATATGTAAATATATCTACACCTGCTGTGTTGAGTCAGCGAATACATGAACATTTGTACAGATGTGGCTGAGCCGTAAAAGAACGGTTACGGCGCCACTGTGAAGAGTTGCGCAATAGCAGGAGACCCCAAAACATCCTAACGTTCAGGATGGGCTGAATCTCTGCACGATTCTGAGAATAATCTTCCTAAGGCATCCGATCGAGTTGTACGTTAGGGAAGGTTATCACAATTAAAACGACGATTTGTATGCCATTTGTTGATATTTAGAAGTTTCGTGAACCGGACTGGGACTGTTTTGTAATAGTCGCGGTCAATCCAGTTACTTTAACGATCCGCGAGCGCTTCCTGTCAAGGCGCGCATGCGCAGTACTGGCACAGCCGACCATATGCGTTAAGCAGTGACTTACACACGGCAACGAGGGAGACACTGCTACAGCACCCACCATGGGAAAGAAACAGAAAAGTAAAGGAGATGACGGGTACGATATCATCTGTCTATCACTGAAATCCCTCCTTTGCGAAAATGCAGCCTTTACATATTCCGTAAACATTATGTACGAGGCAGAAAGCTAGCTGTTAGCTGAGTTAGCTTAGCTTCCCAGGCCAGGCCTGCCCGTTTCAGTTAGCTAGTGTTAGCTAGCTAGGCTAGCAACCTGCTTTTACCGGGCTTACATCACAAAAGCCAATTCAGTTTCTGGCTCACGACACGAAGCCGGATGTGTTCTTTATTCCCCTATTTTCACGCAAACGCGGTGTGAAGCTGTAGGTTTAACAGGAAGGCAAATTTGAACGTTGTTAACGGTACGCGGTGATGTGCCGTGTTAGCTGGCAAGTGCAGGTCTTATCAGCCAGGGAGCCAGTTTTCTGTAGTCACTGAAGTAGTGCTAAGGCGGTAATCTCGTGTTCATGTATCAGCACATGTGGTATGTGGGATTTTTCTCAGCTAAAAGGTGAAGGCTGTCATTTCACTCCTCCCTAAGCTGTGAGTGTGCAACATCATCCGTTTTCATTGTACATGACTCCCCCCCCGTATTGTCTCCCATAAGGCTGCTCTTGTGTGGGATGCTGTTGTCCCTGGTAGTGCCTTTTAACACCTCTGAGGTCAGCGGGTTGCACTGCTGTGGATGCTCATGATTGAAAAGGTGATCTTCCTCAGTTCCCTGTTTGCCTTCATGTTGTTGTGGATCAGGCATTCAGGATATCCACTCAGAGTTAGGATTGTTCAGTAGAAGTGTTCCGAGGTCTCATTCTGTTGATCAGGACTGACTGTGGGCTTAAGTTATCTGGTTAGGTGAAATCTGAGGTACCCATCTGGTCTTGCCCATGTCCATGTTATTGTGGATTCACTGTACTGCACTGGATGTGGCTGCTTTTGGGCGCTCCTGACTGCGGATGGTTTTGGGCCTAGTCTTTTATGAGAATTAGGCCTGTATAGATGGAGGGGGATGTATGTATATGTATGGTTCTATATAGAACCTCTCTTTACTAAAGCGTCTGCTTTATGTTTCAACAGTATAAGATAACTGGGAAATTTTGGAATAAAGTAGATGGGGTGATGTATGTGTGTGTATTTGTGTGTTTACATGTATGTAGAGTGATTTACAATTCTGGATGTGGCTGCTAAAGTGATCTCCTGACTGTGGATTTTTTGGGACAGATCTTTAGACCTAAATGGTAAGGTGTTCAGGTGTTATTTGTATGGCGACTAGGTGGTGGTACAGCACATCTGACCAGCTATCTGTTTTTGAAAACTGGAGTGTAGTTCAGCTAACAGGTTCCTTGAAACAGATGTAAACATTCACTTTCTGTGTCTTTGCTTTGGTGAAAGTTTACCTCTGTTCAGCTACATTGCTTCTTCGGTAGTGGTGATAGTTGGCACTGGATTGAGAATACTGGAGCTTGTTAATCAATCATAAGGAAGTTTCTACTTTAATTCTGCTTTCACAAAGATTCTGACATTCACCAATGTTTTCTTATGTAGGATTTGTTCTTAGGTAAGAACAGAATCTAATCTATGCACACAGCACAGGAGTGCCAGCAGTTCTGTTGTTTAAGTAGGGCTGAAAGAATAACTGGTTTTATATTGAAATCGCAATTTGAAAGAGTGCAATATTCTTTTTGAGTGTCTTTTCACTCAGAGGCAGCCAAACAACTATATGTTGTGACATCATAACCACAGCTAACAGGAAAAGAGGATGCTCTGGTCTTACTGACCAAATAACAGGCCTGAACTTAAGTTCCCAGAACATACTTGCAATTTAAATCACAGTAGCCGTACTGATCAGAAAACCATTACACGTTCTTACAAAATCGTTCAGCCCTAGGTTTAAGAGCACGTAATGAGTCTGAGACACACCTTTCCTCCTAGGACCTTCTTTAAGAGTCAATGTAAGAAAATGCTTATGTAGATATTGGTGAATGAGAGCCGCTGATCCCAGACTGACCCCACACTGTTGGATCATGCTAGTGCGTGGCTCATTTCTCAGGCCGGGAGGCCTTAATGATACCTCCGTTTCCCTTGTCATCTAGGCCGTGATTATAGTACGCTGAGATGCTGAACTTGCCATAGTCTGAAGCTTAGCAGATAAAGCGTGAGAGGTCTAGGCAGGAGGGAGACAGATAAGTTGATTAAGTGCTCGAGGAGCTATGCTGTCCTCCACCATTTGCAGAAGATGTGCTGATCAGTGCCCTGAGGTTTTGATTCCGTCTGGACCACTTTTGGCTGCCAGTTTTCTTAAATGACTGGATGAAAAGAAGATGCCACATAGGAGTGAACACTATTACAAGCTCACCAGACCAAAAAAAAAAATCGCCGCCTGTGACTGAAACGTGCCTAATGGGCGTGTAATACCACCACAAGCACAAATAACAGCTGTGATTTGATTTGGCATGGACTGAATACATTTCTGGATGCCACTGTCCAGCATCAATGTTCAAACATTCTTGCATTAAAGAATTGTGCGGCCACATTTGGTGGATATCTGGTAAGCTTAGTACTTATTGCAGTAATGGCCATGCTGATATCTTAGAAAGCTGGAAATACAGGATTAAATCCCTAACCAATCACAGTTATGTAACAAATGCAAACATTTTTTGTGCAAGGTAGTATTTGAACCATGTCCTTGATGTCAAATGGATGTAATATATTGCAGTATATTTCGTCATTGCAGTATGGAGCGACAACATTGTGGTTTAAGAAGAGGATGGATATCCATTGGCAAATTACACTGTTTGTTAAGTGCAGAACTGACCTGCCTAGCCATGTTCTGCCCACAATTGCGTTCTTTCATAGCAACTTTTGCAAGATTACACAAGGTTTATTAAACGTTATCACAGGTGCTGTTCAGTCTAATGAGAGATTGTAGCTAGGACTAGGACTGAGTGTAGATATGACTGTATACATACCTTTATCATGATAAATTATATCACAGTACCGTATGCTTTCCTGAACATATTGTGTATATGGTCAGTGCTTGTGACAGTACGATGTGGCACATGTGGTTCAGTCCTATTTAACTAGATTTATTGCAACACATTATGTACAGATATTGAATATAAATTATTGTGTTCACAGTTTTAGAAAGGGATTTTGGAAATGTAGCACTACTGGTTCTTTTTTCTGTGTTTCAGCTAGTCAGGTAAAATATCGTGACATCATGTGTGTCGTGAAAAGGCCTTGAAGTATTGCGATCTTTTTGCCCAATGCTCTCCTTCTAACTGTAGCACAGTTTTGGCTCTAAAAGGCTACATTTAGAATTTAGAGTTAGAATAAATTTGTTTATTTCTATTTTTTATGGGTCGCCATTGTTGCCTCTTTCCTCAGCAACTGACGTGCCTACAGTTGTTGTCACGGTTCGTGCTGAAGAACTTGCTGTTCTTTGGTTCTAGCTGGGAACGAAGTTTTCAGGTTCCAAACATATTTATTTTTGGTAGAAATGCACGAAATGGTTCAAAATTAGGTGCGTGAACCGGAACAGAACCTGTTGGTGGAAAAAGAGCTTCTGTGTCTTAAAGCCCTGCCTATCGATGAGCCAGAGTGGGTAAAGGGGATAGTGGTGTTCTGCTACAAGTCCCATCCCTGGAGGCGGCCAATAAGGATTATGTTAGGAGATGATGTGACATCGTGACAGAGAGGAAAGGCCTGGAATTCCAACAAGGTGTTTTAGGCAGCTGAGAAAAGTGGTTTCTGTCAGAGAGAGTTTCTTCCTCTGGTGTGTACTTTGGGATTTATAACTTTGCTGGCTGTCTGCATGCACAAAAAACCCACATAACACACTAAAGGAAAGTGGAAACATGAAAAAGCCGAATAGGTCTCCAAGCTCACAGCTAGCATAGTGGATTCATACAACATAGAATGACCCCAAACAAAGATCACTTCACTGTCTTATGAATAGGACTTTTCCCAACATCTGTAAATCTCGTGCCCAGCGGCTGTTGCTAAGAGAGAGAGCATATTTGTTGGTGGAGCATAGATAGGTCGATTAAGCTTCTGTTGCTCTGTGTTGCATAATCTGAAGATTTGAATGGTCAAGTCTTCCTTGGACAGTGAGCGTCTTCTTCCCATTCATGAATTTATCCTTCTTTCCACCTTTCTGTTTGTCTATCCGTCCTTTAGCTGGTCTGTGTGAGTTTCATCACCCAGTTTCTGTGTGTGCTGAAGGCTGCAGCTTTGTGTGTGTGAGTGAGCTTTGTCCTGTCTTGTGATGTGCTTCATTCTGAGAGGTGCTTTCCCTTGCTGATGCAACAGTATGCAAGGAGGACCATAGGCTCCTCTATATAAAGGGCCCAGCATGTCCTTGCCCTCATTACTCTGAGTTATTCCTGCAGGTGAGCACCTGTAGACCATCAGTTGCTTGACTTTAAAGGTAGCACCAGCTCAACTTGCCCATATGGATTCTGTTGTGGTGCCTTGCACAGGTTAAATGGTTATTATTTCACCACTTAAATGGTGCAGAATGGTAGCCAGGTGGGATATCTGTGGATCTGCCAAGTTGGATTTGTTCAGAGGTGTTGGTGTATGCTTATTGTCCAGGCTTTCAGCTGTGGTAATTATTTTATTACACTATTTTTTTTCCCAGAAAGGAAATATTTATTTGTGTTAGTTATATATAGTGTTTTTCTTTACAGAAGGGAAACATTTGTTTTGTTGTTTGTGTGCTAATAATAATAATAATAATAATAATAATCATCATCATAATAATAATGCAGTAATGCAAAGAAAGTATGCATGTATCTTGTATTATTTTTACCAAATATAATGTAGCTTTTCTGCATGCGTTTTTGTCATTAGCTTAAATACTTGATGTTGAGCATCTCAGTGGCACAACGATCTATGCTTTTGCTGTACTGTTGGTAGAGCACAAGTATGAATTCTGGCCTGACCCAAGAAGTCACTAATTATTTCTTATGTTATCCCACATCTCCCGAAACCACAGGTCATCATTGCCAGCCAGTACTATCAGCCAACCTGTTGGTCAAGCCATAATAGTAACTTGACGCATGTTTTGTTTGTGTAGTGCCAAAGACGATGGCATTGACATTGATGCCCTAGCAGCTGAGATTGAGGGAGCTGGAGCAGCCAAGGAACAGGGCAAAGGGAAGAGCAAGAAGAAGAAAGGAGCAAAGAAAGATGACTATGAGTGAGTCTTTCTGTGTTTTTAAATGTATTTTTTTACCTTCAAACATTCACATTTTAACACAGATGGTTGTTGTTGCTGAGCTTACTGATCTTGCACATGTCGAACAGTTGGTCTAGTGTGCTGTTGGTTAATAAATGAGTGGTGTTTTGCAGTGAGGTTGGCATCCTGAAAGAACTGGAGGAATTATCACTTGAACTTGATGGTGGAAAACCAAAAGAACCAGCTAAGGTAACTCACAGTGGCATGGTATATTTGTTACATGCTGTTAAAGGGGAAAAACTACTTCTTCTCTGTAGATGTTGTGTCGTGTTGCCAGATTTTCATAGACATGTTTTGATACTTGCTTGCGGTGAGGCAGGTATATAGTATCCGTATATTATTGAGCTCATTAATCTCCAGAACCGTAGCTGGACATTCCTGCCTCAGTTAATCAGTGACAGTTATAGCCACCTTATTAAAGGTCATGTGATCAATCAGAGTGAGTCACAGGCTTGTTTACAATGACACTCTCCCATTTACTGTCTCTAGAAATCAGACTCCATAGAGGAACCCGAACCTGCGCCTGTGCTGACTAAAGCCGAGAAGAAGAAGGCCAAAAAGGGGAAGCGGGCCAGCCCGGAGAATGAGGAGGATGAGGAAGATCAGGGTAAGGATGACCTGGAGAATGAAAGCCAGGCGAAGGGCAAGAAGGCGCTGGCAGCTCCCGCTGCTGCTCCTGCTGCTTCAGACTCTGACAACGAGGACTCGCAACCGAGATCGAAAGCCAAGGGTGGAAAAAAAGGTAGCAAAAAAGGAGCATCGGATTCGGAGAACGAAGATGAAGATGGAGGTGCGAAGAAGGGCGGGCGTGGTGGAGGCGACGACAGTGAGCTGTCGGATGACGACTCGCAAGCCACCCGCAAGCAAAAGAAGAAAGCCAAAGCAAAGGCAAAGGCCGACAGTGACAACGAGGAAGCGGGAGACGATGACGGCTCCTTCAAGATAAAGACGGCTGCGCAAAAGAAGGCAGAGAAGAAGGAGAGGGATCGGAAGAAGAAGGAGGAGGAGAGGGCAAAGATGAGGGCTAAAAAGGAGAAAGAGGAGGAGGAGACCAAGAAGGATGTGCCCAAGGGTGGGGCCAAGGCCACAGCAGCTCCGCTCCCAGAGAGCCAAAAAGCGGATTCGGCTGTGCCGGTAGAGCAAGAGGGAGCCGAAGGAGAAGGTGCGAGTTTCATTAATTAAACAATCATTAATAGAGTTTTTGTATTTGCTTCACACACGGGTTATAGAGGTGGTTCTCAAACCTAGCCCACCACTTTTTAGTGGTGTTCTTGCTCTAACAAATACTATAGTTCAGGATTGGCTTGCTCTGAAGCTGATCAAATGCTCTACAGCACTGAAAGCAATAAAATGGGAGATGCACAGGGACTCCAGAATAGGCTGTAGGATTGGTAACTACTGTTATGTAGAAATTAGTAACTCCTGGCCTCTAAAATAGGTTTGTTTGCAGCTCTGACATAGCGAAAAATGAAGGACTGGCTGGTGGAACCCAAATGCTCTTTAATCAGCATATATAAAAGAAAGAAATCTCTCTGTTGCTCCGTAACAAATGTTCTGCATTCTGTTGCTTTCCTTCAGATGAAGCCGAGGGGGACAAGAAGAAGAAGGACAAGAAGAAGAAGAAGGGAGAGGCAGAGAAGGAGAAGGACAAGAAGAAAGGGCCGAGCAAAGCTGCAGTAAAGGCTATGCAGGAAGCTCTTGCCCGAATGAAGGAGGAGGAAGAGCGGGCCAAAAGGGAGGAAGAGGAGCGAGAAAGGCGTCTGGCTGAGCTTGAGGCACAGAGACTGGAGCAGGTTGGTTCCACTGCACCACAGCCCAGTGCTGAACAGTTTTACGCTCTTTAAAATAGCTGCGGAATTTACTGATTAAATGGGATATTTAGATACTTTTTCAGTATGTAGTGAATGACACGACATATGTAATTTATTCATCTAGTGACCACAAAATTGTCCTCCTTTGATATAGACTGGAGAGTCGTAATCCTGGGTAGTGCTAACCTTGCAAAAAAAAGTCACCAACTTAAAACTGGGTAGAACGTCTAAAGAGCCAAGGACAAAGTACAGCACTGCCAAAACAAAAATTACCGCCAATTATTTATTTATTTATTTTTGGGTTAATTTGTAGATATACAGAGTCTATCTCACCTATTTGTCCCTGCTTTGCTCATACTGTCAGGTTTAATTCTACTCGAAGGCGGTAGCATAGCAGGTTGGAACCATTGAAAGAGTATTAGAAGCACACCCGGGCAGTTTTCAGAAGTTATTGATTTATGATCTAGTGGTTTTGAAAATGTAGCAGTCCTGGTTCTTTTTGTGGTATTTTGATATATTATGTATCGTGAGCGCTCTGAGGTATTACAATATTGCGTTTTGGCCGTATCGCCCACCTCTGATTTCTCTATATATTCTTTTTATTCCAGACTTATCTGGATGGTTTTAATATCATCCATTTGTATTATTATCGTATACTGTGTTAGCTGGGATTATCAATGTTTTAGTGTTTGTGGAGTAATCTTCGGTTATCATGTTGTTTAGAAACCATAGCCTACTGATAAATGACCTACTGTTTACAGAAGAGTTTATTGCCCCTTGTAGTTTAAAGGGGAATTTCACAGTTTATGTTGATATGTAAACAGACTCATTCTGAGTGGTTTGATGTGAAATGATGTGTGGACTTCTTTGCAGTGAAGGTGATGGAAAGTGGGGGATCACAATGACCACAACACAGATGTCACAACACGAGTCTTGAGATAATAGCCAAATATAATGGTGGTTATTCTGGGCGGAAAAATTTGTGTCCAGTGACCAACATGTAGCTCTGTGTTATGAGTGGATATATAAGAGATGTTTCAGGCTGAAACCTTCTAGTAAAACTATTGTAAGAGAACGTCTTTGACATCATTAGCATTAAACTCTTTAGACGTCTGGTTACTATCACCACCACTGTGAACAGCTCTGTATATTTCCCCATTATCGATCATTTTATATCAAGCCACTCTGACTTCGTTTATTTCTCAGAATTACGGACTAATTGTTGATGAGTCAGATTAGTGCATATAGTTACAAAGTTCAGATTTTATATAAATTTTTGTGACTCTGGTTCCTGTCACTATCATCTTGTAAAGTTTTGATAAGCTGACAATTCCCTTGCTTTCTTGCAGGAGCGATTAGAAGCAGAGAGAAAAGAGAAGAAGAAACAGAAGGACAAGGAAAGGAAGGAGAGACTGAAGAAAGAAGGCAAGCTGCTGACCAAGGCGCAAAAAGAGGCTCGGGCCCGAGCAGAGGCCACACTCCGCGCGCTGCAGGCCCAGGGTGAGAGAAAGACACACAAATACAGAGTAGGCTAAAGTAGTAGTGTCCAGAATTCTGGACTTTTCATGGAGCTCAGATTGGCAGGTTACTCTGTACAGTAGTGATACATGCAGTCTGAGTTTTTGATTTCAGTATTGCTGTCTGTCTGTGTGGCCTTTTATGCTGATTCTCTACATGATGTCGGCCTTTAAGGTGTTGAAGTGCCATCCAAAGACTCAATGCCAAAGAAGAAGCCTGTTTACTCCGACAAGAGGAAAAAGAAGCCGACAGCACAAACTCCTGAAGGTACGTAAAACCCTTGTGAGATTATAGTTGCGGTGGGAGTTGGTTCTTCTTGTGGTAAAAAAAAGGCCTATTTACTTATTTTTTTGCCCTGCCCATTAGAAACCTCAGAAGTGGCATCACCTACATCCGAAGTGGCTGAGCCAGTCTTGACGAAGATGGAAGTGGATGCTCCTAAAGAGTCAGGTATCAGCTTTTTTAAAAATTAAAATCAACTTTTTGAAAGAAGTAATGATTTGAAGAACTAGGAATAAATATGTTACACTCACTTGACTGATAGTGATCATGTGCCTAGTGCCTATCAGTCAATATTAAGCTCATACTTAAAAACTAACAATATAAATACGATGTTGAAATGTTTGTTGATTATTCTTCCAGTAGCAGAGCCGAACCCTGAGGCTGCAGATTTAGATGACTGGGAAGCCATGGCCAGCGATGAGGAAAGGGGTAAGACTGGGGTCAGCTTGATGGTTACAGTCAAAAAAATGACTCTCACTGTTTTGCTCCATTCTGAAAGACTGTATTTTCCAGTACTGCTTTAATGTTTTGCCTAGAAATGCTGAAAATGCAACCATTATGTATCTTCCAAAATGTGGTGCCTTTGTTCACCAAAGACAGAAAATCTGTAGGTATCAGTCAGTACCTCACCAACTTGTATGTAGGGTAAAACTGCACTAAGGTTTGGCAAATTGATTTGACAGATATGTCATTATTAGTTGGTTATTACTTGCTAACCAACAAACCTAAAATCATGGAAATGAACCGTCACCCTAAAATGCAATGCTTTTTATGAATGAGACTTTAGAAATGAAGGGAAAAAAGGTGATCAAAGTCAATTAATTAAATAAAAAATTGAAATAAAATCAAACACTGCTGAATGTGTTATTTTATTATTTCATTATTACATATTACTTGTTAGCTGAAGACTTATAGGCCATATGTGTTCAGCTGGTAAGTAATCTGTAATAACATTAAAACAGGACTAGCTTGAAGTCTATGTGTTTTAACAGCAGCCAACATAAAATCTATAGCTTGCTTCTTTTAGCTTTGTGATAGATAGCCACTCCAGAACTGTGTAAACTACATTTAGCGTTGTTCAATCAGTTCTAAATCCCTTTATTCATGGCTTTAGTGCTACCATCTAAATTTAAGTCAATTGACTTCAGCGGCAAAATTGGTGTCTTGGCGAACCCATGGTTTGTGAATCACCAAGCAAGACTACCGAAACAAGTTATGCTCCTGCACCTTCATGTGTAATTCACACACTGTCCTCTAGCTGGATGAAAAACCCAGTTATTGAAACACCAAACTAAAACTAACTTTTTAACCAAAGCATTTGTAGAACCATTACTAGTTACTCGGTTAATCAGTAACATCCAGCCTCATCCTTTTCTTGTCTGTCTTGACCCCAGAGCTGAAGAAGGTCCACATCGAGGTGAAGGAGACGCCGGCTTCTCAGCAAGCCCGCAAACCCGCTGCTCCAGCTGATCAGGAGAATGGCAGTGAAGAGGAAGACGAAGAGGAGGATGAGGAGGATGAAGAGGAGGAGGACGAAGAGGACGAAGAGGAAGATGGTGAGGAGGAGAGTGAGGAGGAGGAGAAAGAGAGCCAGACAGCCAAATCAAAGAGCAGGAAGGAGCCGAGCTCGGAGTCGAGCAGCGAGAGCGATTCGGATGATGAGCGGACCAAAGAGGAGCGGCTGTATGACAAGGCCAAGAGACGCATAGAGGTACACACGCTCGCATGCAGGGAGAAAGTGATGTTACCGCAGGATGTCTGTAGTTTAGGACTCCTTTACATTAGGGTTCCCTGTAGAAGAATATGTCCACATCGGACTTCAGACTTTGTAGGCTGCTTGTTAGTAGCGTATATAGACTGGTATACCTATACCTTGATTATAGGCACTGTAGCTATACTGTACCTAAAGCTTGATTTAGACAACACAAATACAGGTAAGAGCTGTTTGGTGCCTCGGTACCTACGTAAATTGCCAACTAATCCTTTCCCATAGAATATAGGATGTATGAGTGTGTGCCGTCACGGGATCAGTATATGCAAACATGTTACATGTTACTTTATGGTATGTAAAAGCCACAGTAACCTTTACAAATACAGTTTGTGATTTGGATGGAGCTAAAATGAGCAACAGCAATTAAATATGAGTTATTAATTTGTCAGGAGATTATTTGAGGAGATAAGATAATCCAAGGAAGGAGAAAGACAAAAGGAAAATATATGAATAAATGAGTTCAAAAAGCTGTTAAGAGACAATTGGACTCCTAAACAACATGCAAGACCTTGTAGAACACCAAAACTGTCGCCATCGGATAAACAGTATTTAAAGTTAAATCTTTGAGAGACAAAATGCTCCATTCTTTCTTCAAATCTGAGAAAAACACTATTTCCATCCATCCCCCCTTCACTGAGAGAAGACACCTTGACACCAAGAGTCTTAAAGGATGTGAGGGCTCAGAAAAGAAAATGGACAAGAATGGTTTTTACCTAGTTTACTAAGATTCTTAGCTTTTCTTTCAAATAAAATGACTTATTTAATGGCCATTTTAACTGGAATGTAATTAAGTAATAGTATACTTTACCTTAACTCTCTCTTAAAAGGCGTTAAGCCACATATATTAGCAGAGTGGTGTGATTGTAAAGGTACGTGATTTGCCTTTCCTGTAAGTGCATTAGCTCAGTTTTTTCGTTTTTCTGTTGTAGAAACGAAGACAAGAGAACATAAAGAACATCAACGTGGACAAGCTGAGAGCTCCTGTTGTGTGTGTGCTGGGGCATGTCGACACAGGGAAGACTAAGATCCTGGATAAGGTGTGTGTATACTGCATTTTGTGCCTGCCACTTCAGATCTGACTGTATCTGTGTTTGCAGACCTGAATTTAAGCTGAGTTGTATGTTTACTCCATTGCTGTTTTCTTTTCTGCAGCTGCGGCACACTCATGTACAGGACGGCGAGGCGGGTGGAATCACTCAGCAGATTGGGGCAACCAATGTTCCTTTGGAAACCGTCATTGAGCAAACTAAGATGGTGAAAAACGTGAGTATCTCAAACACTTGAGCACATGGGTCTAAAGTGCAGGTGAGTGTGGGCTAGAGCTTTAATCAAGTCTGAAATTTGGTCTAAACTAAAATACAGACCCAAAAACCTTCAGTACGCATCTGACCCGACACCTAGCATCGCTTTCTGAGGTTGGTGCCGACCCGAACGTGACAAAGTTCTAGCCGAACATGAAATGAACCATGTTTTGAATGTGAAACTGGCCAGAGTATTATAAAATTCTGTACAAACAGAATTTAAACCTCAGAGACTAGCACTGGTCATCCTGCAGTGGTTAAATGAAATATACATTAATATGATATAATATTAGAATCCTCTTCCCAAAGTGATATTTAAAATTCGCTTTAACACATTTATACTTTATATAATGCATTTGAGCAGCATATTAAATGTTTTTTGGTTAGTGCTGTATACATGCTATGTGGTACTGATATAGCCAGATGTTAAAGTCTTCACCTGTTTAATCCTAAAAAAAAAACTTTCTGCACAGAGAACATGTTGTATAGAACACATTGAACAAACATCACAAAAATATTGTTTTGGCTACAATAAAAAATATGTTTTTCCTGAACAGATACATTTTAGAGGGTTTTTTTTTTTTTGGTATGTGTGTTTTTTTTTGTTTTTTTTTTTTTTTAATTTTCTTTAATGTGTTATTTTAAAAGCACAACAATTTACTGAGTGGTGAAGAATGGAGTAATGAATTAAGGAGTGGATACCAAAGAAATCGTGTAAAATTAAAGCCGGGGAAATGTAGGATCAAATATGTTAAAGGTGGGACATGGGCTGTGAGATCCCAGTCACGTCTGAACTTCACGTAAGGGATTAGATCCCGTTGGGATGGGATACATATTTAAAGCTCTGATGTGGACACAGCATTTTAGTGATCTCCTTAATTGTCTTTGTGCTTCAGTTTGACAGGGAAACCATAAAGATTCCAGGAATGCTGATCATTGATACACCAGGACACGAGTCCTTCAGGTAAGCCCTGATAAACTACAATACACACTCCTGCAGTGGAGTTCACATGCTGGCTGTTGATGGCTTGAGAGCTGAATAAATTAAACTGTGATATGAATTGGACTGTCAGATTGCATGCGGTATACTGTTGTTTGATTGTATGAATGTCAGGCTTGTAAGTGTAGCCTCCTCTTGTTATTAGGCTAGGAGCATGAACATTTATTGTTGTTTTTAATGAGGCAGTTAAGCCAGCATTCATGTTTCACAAGGAAAGATGTTCCATGCATGAAAGGCTGCAGCATGGCCTTAACTGTTTAGGCAGTGGGACTACAGGACAAAAAAACTTAAGTGGTTCCTTGCACTGTTATGTATCAAGATGGGCATAGAACATGCACCGTAGATTTAAGGAAACAGGTCACGAGACACCTGTGCATATTGACGCCAGTTCGTTTTCTAACATTTAAATCATTTACCTTGTCTACAGATGCAGTACCATGAACCACTATCGTCAGTCAGATCAAGCCTGATATGATTGTGACCTTCTTATTAACATTTCATTGTTCATTTTTCTTCTTTCTCCCCCTTTTCTGCAGTAATCTGAGGAACAGGGGAAGCTCCCTGTGTGACATTGCGATCCTGGTGGTTGACATCATGCATGGCCTGGAGCCCCAAACTATAGAGTCAATCAACCTGCTGAAGGAGAAGAAGTGCCCTTTCATCGTAGCTCTCAACAAGGTACATCTGCTCATTGTGCTGATGTTTAACCAGTGCCCCCAGCTGTGTTGAATCTGTAACAGGCTGGGTTTTAGAGCAAATTAATTTTCATTTTTCTTTCAGATTGACCGTCTCTATGACTGGAAGAAGAGTCCAGATACGGACGTGGTGGCCACTCTGAAAAAGCAGAAGAAGAACACAAAAGATGAGTTTGATGAACGAGCCAAGGCAGTCATCGTGGAATTTGCCCAGCAGGTATTGTCGTGCTTCGCTTCCTCTGAACACCCACTGGCTGCTAGCAAGTGCTAGAATATTTAGAAAGCCAGTTAGTCGTCAGAGAGATCTATAATGGGGGCGGGGAAAGTCAAAACTTCATATTCCTGACACTCTGTAATACTTAAGGGTTATTTATGCATCTGCAGAGATGGGTAAACACAGGCCACACAAAAACCTGCGGAGCTTGTTGGCTATCCAAACAGGACAAGACCTAAGCTGTACTCAACCCAAAACAGATTTTGCAGTAAGAATCAGCTGCCACAAGAGGTGCAAAACAAGACGTTTATGTAACACATCTTTAAAATAGTGCAGAAACAGTGACGTGAGCCTTCTGAGAGAGAGAGAAATGGAACATCACTTTCCATGTACGGTCACAGTGAAGTGAGTCATACTGTGTGTGTTTGTGTCTACAGGGTTTGAATGCTGCTTTGTTTTTCGAGAATAAGGACCCACGAACCTTTGTGTCCTTGGTGCCCACTTCGGCCCATTCAGGCGACGGCATGGGGAACTTGATTGCTTTGTTGGTGGAACTCACCCAGACCATGCTGGCCCGCAGGCTGGCCCACTGCGATGAGCTCCGTGCACAGGTCATGGAGGTGAGGTCAATGGTCATGGTAGTGCTGCAATATGAACATTCAAAGAAAGTCGTTGCACAAATGTTAGTGCTATATTTTTAAACACGAGTGTGCTGATTGTGGTCATTGCTTGATTATAAAGGTTTTACAGACTGTCAACTTTTAACACAGCTTGCTGTAACCATGCTTGTATGCTTGCCGCATTAGCAGTAATGCTGTCATTAGTGAAAGAGGTCAGCTGAACCATCTGCACAATAAGAGTCTTGCTGTTCTTTAAGTTTAGGGTATTAGACTTCCGTAAGGATCGAAGCTGTGTAGTTCACCGGTCTTCCTGAGTTGATCTAGGACCTGACTGTTACCCCTAGTTTCAAACTAAAAAACTTTAAGCAACTTAAAGATCCAGTTACAATCCTTCTCCTTTCCTCCATGCTCCAGGTGAAGGCTCTGCCTGGAATGGGCACCACAATAGACGTGATCCTGATCAACGGGCGTCTGCGTGAGGGTGACACCATCATAGTTCCGGGTGTAGAGGGGCCCATTGTCACTCAGATCAGAGGACTGCTGCTACCCCCACCACTTAAAGAGCTTCGGGTTAAGGTCTGTCCATCTACTTTTGTTTCTTTTCACATCTTCCTGCTTTAAGGTCATCACACAACGTCATTTGTCCAGATGCTGGATAAAATCCAGGGCTTCAGGCTGCCTTTTTTGGAGCTCTCCCAAAAATGGTCAGATATGAAAACTGGCAATCCAAAAATAAAAAATGCAAAAGAAAATATGGAAAATGCAATGCAGTGTTTCTTACATTTACTTTAACTTTTATTTAATTGCAGACAGTTATAAACCCAAGATGGTTCATGTTTTGTCTGATCAACTTCATGTTAATTGTTAATTTACATCCATTTCTGCATTTTAGGCCTGTAACACATTGCAAAAAGAGTTGGGATGGTAAAGCATTTACCACTTTGTAATGCTGCCATTTCTTCTCACAACGCTTACATGACCAAAGGTACCAAGCAATGAAATATTTCAGGTGTTATTTGGTCCCAGTGCTGTCAAATCATTGTATATATTGACTAATTTATATGTTATGAACTTAACAAATTTTAACAAATAAAGGCTTTTATAGTGTGCTAATTACTGAGTAATAGCATAGTTGTAAAAGGTTAGTTACTCTCTCTCTCTCTCGCTCTCTCTCTCTCGCTCTCTCTCTGTCTCTCTCTCTCTCTCTCGCTCTCTCTCTGTCTCTCTCTCTCTCTCTCGCTCTCTCTCTCCATACAGAATCAGTATGAGAAGCATAAGGAGGTGTGTACGTCTCAGGGAGTGAAGATTCTGGGGAAGGATCTGGAGAAGACTCTTGCAGGCCTCCCACTGCTGGTGGCCCATAAAGAGGATGAAGTCCCCGTACTAAGGGTGAGCCTGTTAACATTGGTCATATATCATGTGATGTGTAAACGTCTTTTGGAAAAGTTAGAACGTCTAGTGCACCCAGTTTCTGCACCATAATGCTAGTTTTCTTCGTGTGTCTGCGCAGGACGAGCTGGTCCGGGAGCTGAAGCAGACGCTGAATGCGATAAAACTGGAGGAGAAGGGTGTGTACGTGCAGGCTTCAACCCTGGGCTCTCTGGAAGCTCTGCTGGAGTTCCTACGCACATCTAAAGTGCCTGTAAGTGCAGAGCGCCCTGTTTCATACTCATCCTCTGCTTTTAACAAAGGTTCAAGTGGTTGGTATAGTGTAGATAGTAAGTATAGATTAAGTGTATGTGGCCTATGCAAAACTTACAGCACACTTTTTATTTTTTTCCATATTATGTTGCAATCAGCTAATAAATAGAGGTTTAAAGGTTTAGATGTGTAAAAGTGTGCAGAATTGATTTTTCTTTTCCACTTCAAGAAAACATGTACATTGACTGGGAATGTTTAAACTATTGCAAGTGACTGTGAATATTAAAGCGTGTTCCTTTCCTTATAAGAGTACTACATAGGTAACATTCTACACAAACTATTTTTGTGGATTTTGTGGATTCATTCTCTATCAGAATGAATATCATTGGTAATGTTTTTTTATTATGGAGACAACTTTTTTTTTCCCCTCCTTTTTCAACTTTAGTATATAATATGCTGAAATATCCTGAAATTTTGTAGATTTATTTTTTTTAATTGCTATTTTTTTGTGCAGGGTATGACATTGTGCCGAGTGTTCTTATTACTAAAAGTCATTTTGTTGACCATAACTGCTGGGCAGCAAAAAAAAAGCAGATTTGTTTCCCTTGAATTAATAAAGCTGTTATAAACCAGCTGTTCATCAGTAACATTTCATATACGTGAATGAGATGGTTTCTCTTACTCTGTTCTAGTATTCTGGCATTAATATCGGTCCTGTCCATAAGAAAGATGTCATGAAAGCATCTACAATGCTGGAGCACGACCCACAGTATGTACTGGTTATACATCTCAGTAAATCTGTCATACGAGTCTGTGAAACTTCAGCTCGTTAACCTCTCATTTTTCTCTTTTGCAGGTATGCTGTGATTCTGGCGTTTGATGTGAAGATAGAGAGAGATTCTCAGGAGATGGCTGACAGTCTGGGTGTTCGGATCTTCAGCGCTGAGATCATCTACCATCTGTTTGATGCATTCACCAAATACAGAGAAGACTACAAGAAACAGAAACAGGATGAGTACAAGTATGGAAACAGTTCATATCTTTCCATCTCAGTGGAAGTGCTATAAGCTGATATCTTCCCTCCCCCTTCCCTAAATGTCATCAGTGGATACAACAGTACAAAAGTACAGACATTATCACTAATCATTATTTCCTAGCTCTCTCCATTCTTTGTAACAAACTCACGTTGGTTCTTATGTCTCTGCTGCTCTGTGATTTTTCTATGATCAGATCTGAAGTAATTTTTGCAGAATAAATAGTTAGCAAGAATAATAAGAGCTGCTTTGTTCTGTCTCTTACAGGCACATAGCAGTGTTTCCCTGCAAGTTGCGTGTCCTGCCTCAGTTCATCTTTAACTCCAGAGACCCCATCGTTATGGGGGTGACTGTGGAGGCTGGCGTCCTAAAGACAGGCACCCCACTGTGTGTGCCTAGTAAAGGGGTAAGTTTGCTGAAGTGACTATTAGGTATAAGCATTTATTAAATCTGCTTGTAATGGTGCACTAAATCACCATTTCCCTAATTTCATCAAATATTTTCTGACTTACCTTTTGTATTTGAGGTGTAGTGTGTTTTAATACACTACCAATGGGCCTGTATAATACTAATGCACAAACAAACATTCAGTCTGTTCATTTTCTTGTCCTCTATTAGTTTAAACTAATTCCACATACAGCCCTGCCCTTTTCAATACATTCATCAAAATGCATACATTACAATACATACAATACATTCAATTCAAAACTTCACCTATGTCTGTTGTGTCTGTGCTTTTGATAAGGACACTTCACTGGTGCGCTACTTCTTCATTCCCGCTCTAATATTTACATTCTGTATGCTCTGATCTGATTTGATCTTGGTTTCTTTCAGTTTGTAGACATTGGCATCGTGACCGGTATCGAGGTGAACCACAAACCTGTGGACACTGCCAAAAAAGGCCAGGAGATCTGTGTGAAGATCGAGCCCATTCCCGGAGAGGCGCCCAAGATGTACGGTCGTCATTTTGAGGCGGTCGACATTATAGTTAGCAAGGTAAGACCACGTTTAGAAATCTTCTGATCTTGATAAATAAACTTAAACCCCACTAAAGGAATGAGCCAAAAAACAAAAAATGTAAAATGTGGCCTGTGTGGAAGTTATTTTGTTGTAATTTTTCCTGTATGTAAAATTTAGAAAAAGTACAAGTTGTGTCCTTTTGCACGCATGTGCCAGACCTGCCAACCTGTGCATGTTTTGTGCAGCAAGTACACATTTTGACATCAATGTACACTGCTACTATTTGATGCTCTAAACTATGCAAAAAGCTAGGTTCTGTTGCGCACGTGCAATACTCGAGTCTAACAGCAGGAGGCAGCAGCATCTAGCCTTCTGAAAAACAAAAGAAAAACAGTTGTGCAGGGAGGATGGCACTTTTGAAAACTCCTTTGAAAAGGTAAACGGAGTGGGGTGGATGTGGAAAGTTGAAGTTGTGAAATGAGTTATTGCAGACTCAACCCAACTTGGGAAAATGTTATGTAATTTTATGGAAGCTAGCTTGCTTGTTCAACTGTCGTTAGGTTGGAAAAGTAACGTTAAGTTTTATTGTCTGTGTGTTGCAGATTGATAAACATGATTTTTTTGTTATAGTCCCGTGTCCATAATTATTATTGCAACCAGTGGTGTGAAAGCATGTGAACTAATGCTCCATTCAAATGGCTATTTCATTGTTTTCAGTGGAGCCGCAATGTAAAATTATGCCAACCGCAAACAGCAATGTTCCACACAATGCAGTGATGAGCCCAACACTCCGTGGGGAGTCAGAAATTTTCCGAATTTTATTTTTTGCTGTCGACTGCAGTGGTGGGATAATGTTACCGATGCCAAACATCTGGTTGGCGAATTTCAGAATAACCCACTATTGTAGAACAAAACTGAGAGTACAGAGCTCCTCCTGCCTTTCTCCACCTTTAATCTACACTGATAAAGCTCTCTTCTGATGATAATTCACTTTCCTTGGTAACACTGTCACCATGCCAATGTTTGCCTGGCTTCATGCCCCAACATTTGCATTGGTTTATGCCACTATCAGCCATGTAGTGCTGTTAGGTGAGGAATGGTGCTTTTTCAGCACATACATGTCCTCAGAGTGTAGCCAGGGGAAAAAACTTTGTGTACCCCCATTAGGCACCTCTTGGGTTGAAGGCTGAGGTGAAGTTGCTGTCCTTATAATCGTTATTCTTGCTCTTTCCACAGATTACTCGTCAGTCCATTGACGCTCTAAAGAACTGGTTCCGAGATGAGATGCAGAAGTCTGACTGGCAGCTCATCATGGAGTTGAAGAAGACTTTTGAAATCATCTGAGAAGACAGTGACTTCTAAACTGACCTATGAGCTGAGACGACCACACACACACACACACACACACACACACACACACACACACAATCCTACAATCCTACATGCACTCCTGAGTTCATCTGTGGTCAAGGAGTCCTATGTGTCGTTACTAGTTTCTTACAAATGATACGAACGTTTCTTTTTCCACAACCACACAGGGGGTAAGGCCGGCTGTGTGCAAGCTGAAGCACGTGCCCCTCCCCCCTTCCCTTCCATCTCCCTGGGAGTGGTGGAGAGCACAAAAAAAAGAAAAAGATGAAAGTGTTTTTCTGTGAGAAACTGAACTATTACCACTGTTTTAACAGTGACCTGTTAGACAAAAAAAGGTTAGAGAAACATTTACACACTATTCCGAACGTGCCTGTTCTTTCTGGTCAATCAGTTTCCTTCATTTCATGGCTGCTTCGTCAGATGGACCCCCCGCCCCCCGCTTATCCCACCTCCCACTTCCCTGTTGGAGCTGCTTAGGAGTAGTTCACTCCCCAGATGCCAATGTGGCTAATAATAAATTACAGTTCAGGAAGTTCCTGTTAGCATGGTCTTGTCTGAATAATGCTGAACGGTTCCTGTTGACTATAATTATTAGCCCTATTAGCAATAAGCTTAGGAGTAGTTCATCCACAAATGCTAACGTGGCTAATAATATATGAAAGTTAATGGGAGCCGGTTAGCATGGTCTTGTTTGAAAAATGCCAACTGGTTATCACTGACTAGAATCATTAGCTGCGTTAGCTAGTCTGGCTGAAGTATTCCTTTGATGGTTATTCCCAGATTCCCAGGCTCCAGTTTAGCCTGGGCTTTCTGTAAAACACATTTAGTTGGTGCCCAGGAAATGAAGAAAATCAACCACAAGATGTAGCGGACAGATGGCGGCAAGTGTGGCTTTCACTTGTCCTGCTTTGCTGGACTCGAAATTAAACCAGGATTTTAGACGTCTGGAAAAAAACCTTGCCAGTGTTCTTTTTTTTTTTTTCTTTTCTTCATATTTTTTCCTCCTGGACCCTGGAATGCAGGTCTTTTATGCTGTTTTTTGAGGTACATCTATATAAGTCGGTATCATGCCCCGAGCCCCTTTGCCACTGTTCTCTTGAATCTGCCTTGTGCCTGTTGTCGTCTTGACTGAGACAGTGAAAGTACGAGCTAGGTAAAAGGCATCCCTTGACTTGAGTTTGACTTGTAAAAGCAAAAATAAATGGAGATTTAAAATCAGCACCAATAAAGAGATGGCATATTTATAGACATGCTTGTATTTTGGAAGTCGTTTGTGGTGTTCTGGATTTATGTTCCAAAAAAAGTTCCACTTTGTACGTCAACTGATGAATAAGAAAAGCTTACCGACACCACTGCATGCTTTCCATGATCGAGAAACTGTTCGGAAATCTCACCACATGATGCATTTTGACTAGTTTGGGAAATGATAAAGAGCATTTAAGAGTTTCTTAGAGCAGGAGTTCTCAATTAACTGTGCTGGTTGAGTCAAAAGTGAAGGTTGGCTGATGGAGCCATTTTTCCATTGCGCATTGAAAAATAAGTGACCCAAACAGGTTCCAACGGACCCCTTGCTTCAGAGACAAACTGGAAGGTCATACTGATGTCATTAAAGGGACCGCAGTCTCTAGAGTGAAATGTTTTGCTTTAAAGGAGCAGTGTGTAAGATTTAGGGGGATCTATTATCAAAAATGGGATATAGTATACAAAACTATGTTTGGTTACTGTAAAATTACCTGCAACTACAAATTATGTTATCGTTAGCTTGAAATGTAAGCCCAGCAAATCTACACAGACACAGTTCCTCTTCCAATGGAGGCCACCATGTTGTGTTGCTTTGCAGGCCAGAATGGACAAATGACACACTGGCTGTGCTTTTTATGGTGAGGCTGCAACTCAAATTTGGTGGTGCTGTAGCACCGCATGTAAGATTGTGAATCAATTTTTTGAGAAATGAAGGATCATGCTTATGTTTAAGTGCAAGAGAAAACAGAGGGGTGAATTCTTGTCATCAAAGAAATCTTACACACTGCACCTTTAAAGACGAGGAGACATTCCCTATAACGATGCATCATGAACGTGGGAGGAACTGCAAGCACTCTTAAGGTGGGCCTTTGGGTGGGGGTGGGAGTTTGCGGGGGGTTTGTGTTTGGTTTGTTTGTTTTCTCTGTTGGATGGTTAATGTAGGAAAAGGCCAGATAGTTAACATTACTGTTAGTAATAGGATGTAGTGTCTGTTTTTATTAGCCTCTATCAGTTTATGGTTTTATAGACCTCTGGTCAAGTGGGTCCGACACGGCAGTACTGCTGGAGTTAGTAGATATAAAGTCAGAGACCATAGCTCATCTGTTGCCGCACTGTTTCTTCTAGTCCTTCATCAGGACGCTGGTTGGACATGTTTGGTTAGTGGACTATTCTCAGTTCGCCACTTCCAGTGACGTCCGGGAGACAGTACAGCATGACCAGTAACCCCTTTACCTGTAGTTTTAGGCTGGAACGTGCTTTTAATAAACTGCCTTGTGTATTGGCCTGTCACAATCGGGAGATTTTAGCAGTGGTGGATGAAGTACACAAACCATGTAGTTGAGTTAAAGTAGAGATACCCAAGGTAAAATATTCCTCCAGTAAAAGTAGATGTTCCTCCCTTTAGACCTCCACTGGAGTAAAAGTACTATAGCATTTACCATCAAATCTGCTTAAGTGTGGAGAGTAAAAGTAGCAAGATTTATTATGGCTCTAATGTCCTATTATCATTTCTGGAACAAAACCTTTGCTTATTTAGCTTACTGTAGGTGAAGAGACTCTAGTGTCACTCTCAATCCACTAGTCTTTAATAGAAGGTCGTTAGTTAGTCTGACACTGATGTCTATACAAATGATCATAAGCACAAAACACTGAAGGAGAACAGCAATGTTTCGGTTTTCGGTAGCAAACTTGGTTATAACTTAAAAGTTTCAAGTTAAAAACTTGAAACAAGATCACAAATGAGTTTCCCTTTACTGCATCTGTAGGTCTCTGTTCATAAACATAAACTAGCCAAAACAAATATACTATACTATACTTGCACAAATTCAGAAAAAGACACTTGCCAGTCACAACTGCATGTGTACATATTTCTATATTGTGGTCTATTTACTCACAAAGTGAGAAACAATATGTTTGATCTGTTCACTAATGCTTTGATGTGTGATTGTCAGGCAGTGTTTGCCTTAACCCCATCCTGCTTTACCTGCCTTCCTCCAGATGGTCCTTGATGTAGTCCAGACCTAAGAGTCCATGAATAAGCTTGTTTTGTTTTGATGTGTTACATTTTTACGCGCACATAAGCCTAAAGGAACAACAAATTTCCCATAATGTAGTGGAGTAATTAGATTTTGATATTAGACTTTGAAATGTAGTGGAGTTAAAGTACAAAGTCGGAAACAAAGAAGGAAATAGTTCATTAAAGTACAGATACACGAAAAACTACTTAAGTACAGGAATGAATTGCATTTACTGAGTCACTGTGCACCACTGGATTTTAGTCTTGCATAGCTTAAATTTCTTGGCTGCCAATATGAAATTGAAAAGCATGTCATACAGCTCTGATATGCTTATACACTCATCAATGCACTGTACCCTTAAGTAGTACGTCAATGTACTGTCCTGCTGCCACAGATCTTGAATAGGTACCAAAAAAACAAAGACTGGGACCTTCGGTACTGGACCAGTGGCCAAAAAGGAAAAGCACAGTTCCAGTTTTCTAGTGCCAAAGATTCTAGAGCTTGCAGTGCAGGGGATAATCCCTTGCCCATTGCTTCTTCTACTGTCTTTACTTACCATACAGTGTTTTAATTATGCAATCTTGAGAAATAGTATCAATGTTAATTTAGAATTATAATTATTATAATAAATAAATAAATAAATATAAATTATTGTATCTTTTTTTGTCAGTGGCTGGATTATTCTGATTTATTTTCTGGGGTGAAACGTGAATTCCTACATAAAAACTACATAGGGTAGTTTTATTCAGGCAGGGCTACTTAAAGATAACATACCATTTGATGATTCTCTGAAACATACAGATCTATTAGAGCTGTACATAAAGTAGCGGTTCACCCAAAAATCAAATGTACACAATTTAACCCTCATCTCTAGAGGGAAGTCCATCACCCATATCTGCTCCCACAAGGGTTTGATTTTTTGGTAACCCAAGCCTTTAAAGGACAGAAACACACACATGTCTTTTTTTGTCTTTTCTTACCATACAGTGTTTTAATTATACAGTCTATATCAATATTAATTTATAATAATTATAATAAATAAATAATTACACATTATTATATCTTTTTGTCAGTATCTGGATTATTCTGATTTATTTTCTGAGGTCAAATGTTCCTTTAACTGGGAATTCCACAGATTTTTTTCCCTGCATAATTAAAATATAGACATACAGCTCAATGGGCCTTTATGGCTTTGTAACCCACCACAATGCATAACACAAGTGACATGAAGGTGATGCATGTCATCAGTCTGAGACTGTAAGTCATGAGTGTAAAGATTTCAAAGATTCCATTTCATGGATGTGGTGTTTCTGAGATAACTGACTGTAAGGCCTCTTCACCCCAAATGTACTGTATGTATACGTTATTGCATGTCACTACAGAACCTGACAATGGAGGATTTCTCATTCTGCTCCTTAGGGATGCATGCACTCTCCATCTTGTTTTGGGTCCCCTTCTACTGCAGTACAGGGGTTTTCAGTGCAGTCTTTGGAGATCCACAGCCAGTCCACATTTCTGCAGTGCTTACCTGAGGTCAGGTGATCAGCATTCCGTAGCTATTACCAGAGCAGAGTGAGTTTTGAGCTGGAACAGAATAACAAATGTAGTACGGCGAGACTCTTCAAGGTACAGGGCTGCATCCGTAAGTGCTTGGGATGGGCCACTACACTCCTAGAGGGCATTACTCAGGTACAGCTGGGTGATGTTCCTGTTCAAACATATACCTGATTCAACTCATCAGTAAATCACCATGTTTAGCAGGCGTGCTGAAGCAAAGAACCATGATCCTTTGCTGGACTGAGACTGTTCAGTCCCACCCCTGCTTGAGTATAAGACTGAATAGCACCATAATGATAAATATCCCATAACTGTTAACATCCAGCAGGGAGAGCTGCGAGCCAGATTTGCCTGTTGGGATATATTGGCAGGATGGTCACTGGTGCTAACATTGCAACTTGTAGCTGATCTCGTAGCTAATAGTGTACTGATGCTTCCTCGGTGTGGGAAATGCATAACACGCTTTATGAACAAATCACAGACAGGATAGTTTTATTTTTAGATGCAGGCAGGGCTACTTAATTAAAGGAGCAATGTGTAAGATGATGCAACCTGTTGAATTCATACTGCAAACGACATAGGGGTCAACATGTCATCAGAAGATTGTGGTGTCCACACCTATTGTAAGAAACGCAGAGTCCCTCCTCCTTAATGTTAGCGTTAACAGCTGCTTACTTAGCAGTCTAGAAGAAACCTTGCAAATTCCGCATCAAACTTCAACCCTTTGCTCACCAAGAGCATCTCCAGTGGTGGAAAACAGCACCAATTTTAACTCTTGTTTTGCTTCTATTTCTATTTATATTCTTGGGTGGCAATGGTCATTATAATGGTTACTTGCCAAGAGCTTCAGCCATTGTTGTGTTTGTTCTTCCTTTCACTGGCTACCCATCCTTAAATTAATATAACCAGGAACAGAACCTTCAACATCATTGATGGGCGGTGCTACTTCTTCATTCTCTCGATGAACTGATGCTGATGCACTGCTAAAGTGACTCACTATTGCCTCTAGAAGCACAAACTGGTATTACATAATACAGCAGTCAGCTGGTTAGCATGCTAACGTAAGTGATATCTCAGCAGCACGACACATAAACGTCTTTAACGCACCGTCAAAACTGTTATTTCTTCACCCTCTGTTGATAACTTTAGTTCATTTTGGGATGTTTAAAACTAAAAATCTTCCACATTGCTCCTTTAAAGGTACAGTAACAAAGGCAGCCCGCACACAAACTGAATTAACCCACAGTAACAATGTAAGTGGAGACTATGGAATAAATGATGGATAGAATAGAACAGATACTGGGCTCTTTAACCGTCCATACACTGTAATCGTTCACAGACCGGCACATATTGGTTTTGTTGATGTTGCTCAGGGGAGAGAAGAGGGAGGGGGTCAGCTGACATCCTGCCAAAGGGGGGGGAAGCAAAGGAGGACGAAACCAGAGCCGCCACACAAATGTAGGCAAATCGTCAGCTGCAGCCAGCAGGAGCAGGAGGGCTCATACCCGCGAGCCCCCGGCGTGAGGGCAGGAGAAGGAAAAGCGAGGATATATATCCATGGTCACTTATGGTCCAGGTTGACGCGAGCCTGTGAGGACATAACGGAGGTGGCCATGAACTCGGCTGAGCAGACGGTAACATGGCTCATCACGCTGGGAGTGCTGGAGTCGCCCAAAAAGACAGTGTCAGACCCAGAGGGCTTCCTGCAGTCCAGCCTGAGGGACGGAGTGGTGCTGTGCAGGCTGCTGGACAGACTACAGCCGGGGTTAAACCTCACGGTGAGAGACACAGGCGCGCTCTGGGGCTTTTCTCCACTCACTGAAGGGAATAATGCGCTGAATAAAGCTAATTACTTTAAGCTAGTTATCGCTCTTCCTTGCTTAGTTTACTCACTCATTATACATGTGGTGATTGTGTACACATATGAATCGAGTAAGCCAATTCAAAGTACTGTTTTTTCTACTGCGCACAGCTGCTGGTGGTGCTACTGCTGCCTGTTTTTTGGGTCACGCTGTCTCACACACACCTTTGTATTCCTGTCTTTATGGGATATTTCCATTGGGTCCGGTGCTGATCGATGTACCACACTGATTGCTTACCGAACCCTATGGGAAAAGTACCACTTTATGGTCGGGAAGCAAAGGGAAAAAAATGTTTTCCATCTTTCTGGGAACGTCACAGTCCCCACTAAGTCCTAAATACACGAACGCGCACACGCGCACACCAGCCTCATTGTCCTGTCAGGCGTAACGCACGCGGGGCATTGAGTTACACGAGCGTCTATTCACTCTTAACTACTGCACAGTGGATCACTGACACAAACCCAGGAAAAGAGATCTAAATGAGCAAAACCAGGCTCCCCCTGCAACACGAGCTGCTCAGTCATGCTGAATGCTGAAAACGTGGTCAGGGAAAGGTTAACGTGGATCCCAGTTAGAAGTTTGGGGTCTCTGTAGATAGATGGATAAATAGAAATAGTGCTGTAGGCTGAAGAGGCTGTGTTCAGCTCTGTGTGGTTGATGTTTATGGTCTTCATCACTATGAGCAGGCAGCCATTGACACGGAGAGAGAGAGGGGAGAAAACCCCTCAGATTTAAAGGCGCAGTGCACTTTTCTACACACTTAGACAGGACAAAAACAATAAAAGAACTGGTTTTGGTGCTTTATAGAACCCTCAAAAGCAAGCCATCTACAACACATTTCCTGTTAGTTTGATGAATGCTTTCATGATGCAAATAGTCCTTTAATCGTGCCACAGGTTCTTTGAGTCTTCATGGTTCTGTATAGAACCAGTTTCTTTGCCAGTGAACCCTTGAACATTGGTCTTGTTGTTAGTGTATAGGGAGGCTAAATGTGTTTGCTTTTTATTATTTAGTTAAAACAAAAATTCTCAAAAATGGTTATTTTACAGAAGCTGTTCTTTTCTGTAAGTTACTGTAAAGAAGTTTCAAGTGACCTTTTGCTATTAGTTCATTCAAGATATATAGCTTTGTGTAAATGGCAGCTGCTGTCCTGTGCTCAAATGTGAAAAAGTATATGAAAAAAGGGGTGGCCAAAATGGACATACTTTATTTTTCTTTTTTTCTTCATCTTTTTTTTTTGGCTTTCCACAAATCCCAGTCCCTAAACCAATAGAGACCCACTTACTCACTTAATTAGGTGGAATGGATGATATTCATGAGTCAGACAGGAGCTTACTAATTGACTAGCATGTAGAGTGCTGACCTGTGGTTAGCTGGTAGGCGAATGATGTCACATGACCTTGTTAAACTAATGAAATGCAAGGCATGTCTTTTTACATGGACATGAGCCAATGGCGCACATAATATTGTTGGCGAGTGAACATTTTAAATAGTTCATCCCGAAAAGAGGACCAATAGGCGTCCGTGCAGGTATTGCGCCAGACGGAGGACTGGGAGTTGAAAAAACGGATGTGTGGCCACCTTGTCAGGTGTCTGCCAAAGAACACAAACGATACATATCAAATTTGCTGGTGCAGTAAACTCCCCGAATAACCCACTGAGGCCCTTTTTCGACCAAAAGATCCCTGGTTCTTGAACTGATTCCATTCAGGCTTCTAAGAACCTTGGTGCTATTTAGGGAACCAACCGTAGAAGTTTCTTCAGCAGACCATAGGCAGTTGCCATTGTTGCCTTCTTTTCCGTCATCAACTGACATGCCCACAGATGCCGTCATGGTTCGTGCTGAAGAACCTACTATTGTTTGGTTCCAACTGGGAACAAACTTTTCGGGTTCCGAACCTGTTTATTTTTGATGGAAATGTGCAGAATGGTTCAAAATTGGGTAAGTGAACCAGACCCGGACCTGTTCCACATGAAAAAGAAAGCTATGAGTCCCCAGGTCAGCTGATTAGCAGTGAAATATTCTATTTCGGAAAATAAAATATTTTAACTGAAATATGTCCTAATATTCTGTGAATTATGTAACATTTAAGCTAGACAAATAGTATGGCAGCTAGCATTAGCACTGCGCTCTGACAACTGTCCTACCTAGCTAGCTATGTTGTCTAGCCTGAGCATCAACCAGGACATGGGAACAAATCCGAGATCAGTGTTTTTAATGCGTTGTTAGTACAACCAGCACAGCATTATTAATTCACACCGGTTATTTCAAGGTTCAAATTTAGAAACACGTTTCTAAAACTGGTAAATGAATTTACCTAAAGCAGGGATGTTGTTTTTATCTATCCGTGCTCTATTAAACATAGATAAATCTCGCGCTCAGCCCGTGCCAGAATATGTCAGATATGTAGCCAGCAGAATGACCTCTCACTAGGGTCGGAGAAAACCATCCTGTGTCAGGTGAGGGTTCACCATGTTTACTCCACCCTTTTAGCCCTGTATTAGCCTATTAGCAAAGCTGCTGCTGCGGCCAGTTTTAGCCAGAACAGAGGTGCTTCAGTTGCTGGCAGTATCTGATGGAAGATAATAAAATGGGCTTTAGTGCAGAACTGCAAGGCACACTGCAGAGTAGTTAGCTTTTTTCCCCAGATGCGTTTCCTCAGAGGTTTAATGCACCGACTTGTTCAAAGGTCACATCCATGTGCACGAATGTTCACTATTCAGGTAATGCCAAACTGAACATGTGGAGTGAAATGAATGAAAGTGAAAGCTGAACAGAGATAGTCCTTTTATTCAATGCTACTGAAAGATCTTTCAGTGTGGGTGGATTTTCTCTCTCCATATTTAGTGGTATAGTTAAAGGTTGCCAGAAATACTCTCAGACATACGCTTATGTTACATAAAGGGGAATTCCACCAATATTCCCAAATGTTCCTATAATTAAGCGGTTAAGATGTAAACAGTCATTCAGACTAGTCTGATGTGTGTGATGAGAAACTTGCAGAATCAGAGAATTGCACAGTGGTGGTCATAGGAACCAGACGTCTGAAGTGTTTTAATCCCTTTAAAGCTCAGATTTACCACTATTTTACCATCATCAGCATGACATGAAAGCACAAGTAGGTTTATGGGAAGTTTTAAGTATTTAATTATAGAGATTTTATGGAAAGTATGGAAAGTATTAGGTATGGAAAGTAAAAGTAGCATGATTTATTATGACTGTAATGTCCTATTATCATTTTTGGAACAAAACTCTTAATCAACTCAGTTCAGGTGAAGAGACTCTAGTGTCACTCTTAGTCCATCAATCTTTTAAAAGAATGTCATTAATTAGTCTGACACTGATGTCTATTAACATGATCATAAGCACAGAACACTAAAGGGGAACAAAACAAGCTCAAAACAAAGTGACCGCTGTGCCCTGATTGGTGGGCCCACTCTGTGCTTCTTTCGTTTTTATGCACACTTAAACCAAAAGGAACGACCAATTTCCCATAATGTAGTGGAGTAAAAAGTAAGATATTAGACTTTGAAATGTAGTGGAGTTAAAGTACAAAGTCCCCCAGAATGGAAATACTTCAGTCCTGAAATACCAACACAACTACTTAAATACTTATTACATGTACTGAGTTACTATCCAATTAATGTGAGGTAGCTGTTAGAGGGATTAAACCATTTTTGGACGTCTGGTTTCTATCCCAGATCCCCCATTTAAACTAAGCCATGAGCAGTGTTGCCTAAATCAAGGTTTCTCAACCTAATGGCTGCAGACCACCAGCGGGCCATGTGAAGGACCCTCTAGTGGTCCATGTGCCTGTACTCAGGCAATAGTTTGTAGTGGGCCAGAAATGTCATATATAAGCATGTTAGTGCTATTATAAAGTGTATTCATATAAACATAATGTATATCAATGTACACAAGTACAATTAAAAACGTTGCAGGCTAATTCAACATCTTGATTTTAACAGTTTCAGACAACACGGTATAACTTCTTAAAGAAAAAAGTTATTATCCAGTTAGCCTCGGGGTGGAAAAGGTTGTGAACCCCTGCGCTAAATCACTGGTCTTCTTCTGTAGGACCAGCAAGTAGGGTTTTTTATATGTCTTCTGTATCCTGGTCTTCACGTTTTTGAGATTGGACACTTGGCCCACCTATCAAATGATCAACCCCTTTTGATGGGCTGAGTTAGGCAAATCTGACCCCCAAGTCTGTGTACAATCTAGAGCCATTTATCTCATTCAGAGAGGTCAGGAGGCTCATAAAGGGGGTTAGGGCTATTCCACAAAGCAGGATTTCTCAGGGAGCTTATCTTGAGGATTGTCCAGGAATCTCCATCACCTCCACCTGCTGTTGCTACTGGACAGGTTTTGGATTAAGTTATCTGGCTAACTGAGAAAACCTGCTTTGAGAAAGAGTCCTCGAAACCTCACAGTCCTGAAGTCTTCATTCGAGGCGAAGAGGGAAAACGAAGAGACTGAAAGCTTTGGCCCGTTTGTAAACACAGCCTAGCCGCTTCCACTCGGGTTCTGACGTCACTTCCGCTTTCCTCGCGCCTCCTTGGAGAGAGGATGGCTGGCAGGCTTTCTGAGCTACGGGGATGATGTTGTCCGCCGCTACCGAACGTGACTTGTCCGTTTATGGTCGTTTACAGAGCGTGAGAGACGAGTGACATTAAGCTGTTATAAACCGCGGGGTTTCTCTTCCTCCTGGCGCAGGTCTTTCAGGAGCCCAGGACCGACAGCGAGTGCTTGAGCAACATCAGGGAGTTCCTGAAGGGCTGTGCTTCATTCCGTGTGGAGGTGAGTTGGTCGAGCTTTCCTGGTCAAAAGTCGTGCCTTTATTTGACGAGGCCGAAGTCGGCTTCCTATTCGCTACCTTCTTGTTTCGACTTGTCCCGACTTGTCCCGTTCCACCTTAAATGGTGCAGCCTTAAGGTGGAACGGGGAACCTGGAAACAAGAAGCTGGCGAGTTAGAAGCTGTGTGCGGCTCTGTTCCCGTCTCAGTTATTGTTTTTATGTTTTCGGCTGTGTTTCTGTCCCTGTGCTGTCATTTTTCCACTGCCTGGCTAGTTATTTTGGGCTTCGCAGCAGCAGGTAAAAACGGGGTCGCCAGCCAGACTGTGCCTCCGTGGGAGCTGTTGGAAGTGAGTTGGGTTTAATCCGTGAAATGCCGAGACAAATCACGACCTGTATGCGTTGCTGCGTCCTAGCTGCCTTCAAAAGTTCTTTTACCTGTGCAAGAAGCTTTTAATATGCACATTCAAGCCGTTTAGTAGAGCAGTTGTGTCAGTTCAAAGGGGAATCCCGCTTTCTTTAGCGGATGAGATGTAAACAAAGTCATTCAGAGTGGTCCGGCTTGAAATGGTGCCTTGTGGAGATACCTGTCCTCTCTGATTCCTTTACAGTGTTTGTGATGGAAGCACAAATATAGTCATATGTGTGATGGTGATAAAACTGAAGATGTGGCTTTGCTTTGGGAGCTGTTCTGTCTGTTCTAGGGTTGAAAGATTAGTCTGTCTTACATCGAAATCGCAGTTCGAATGGATGCAATGTTCAAATCACAGAAGCAATTTTTTAGATTTGTCTCCATTGTCAACTATGTTGCCATAACAAATTGTGAAGAGGGTGAATTTGACCTAATAACATGTCTACAGATGGTTTACAAGAGCCAAGTTAGACCAATCAGGAACAACCCATCTGCTGTTTACTTGAACACAATCATAATAACCTGGCAGCCTGACCTGTTAACTGGCTACCTTCAAGCCTCAAAAAAGTGAGACACTAGTGTTTTCGGCCGGGACCTCAGTTTATAAATGTTAATAGCATCTTAAATCGCAGTCACGTCATTAGTCCATAGAAACTTTATTAAATTAGATGTTCTGCCCAAATCTTTCAGCCTTTCTTAGAACAGTTGTAAATCATTATCTCTGGCACCCTTCAGCTTCACACTGCTGTCGGAGCAAAACGTCAAATCTCCAAAATGGTAACAGACCTTTTGTCATTTTGACCCATTTCGTTTGGTCCATTCATCATAAAACGTACGTGCAATTTAAAGGTCAGCAAGTATTTTCAGATTATGTCAGAAGCTGAAAAACGACAAACTGGAGATATGAGGGTTTTTTGATAGCAGCTACGTTGATGGCCGTTTTGATCTGAGCAGAGCATTTCACGTCAGACCCCTCTGCATGAGTTTGTTCACCTTCGGTTGGAAAATTAGTGTAATTCCTATTTAATGCCAAGGTAGCAACATCAGATCCTGCCCCTGCTGTCTAACCTGCAGTTCAGTAAGACATTATGGTGTAGACGTAAGTACCTGACTGGGCTTTCGGTTTTCAGATATCTGGCATTTTGTGTAATTACATGTGCAGGCTAGTTTCGTTTCATCGGGTATTGTATTGTGTTTTAATGATCTTGAGGAGGAGCAAGATCAGCCTAGCTGGCTCAGCCGTTCTGGGTTGCCAAGAATGTCTTTCGGTTCCTTGGGTGGATCACCCTGTGACTTGAAGGCCTCTTGCCAACACCTCATCATAGGACACACCTGCCTGCTCACAGAGTGTGCCGGATCTGTAGGACACATCCAAAATACTCTCTGATGTTCTTACTGGTCAATGCTAGCAGCAGTTTTATACACACACTAACTGACTACTGCTACACCTCTTCTCAGCAATAGCTGTGTGTCCAGTTGTGTAGTCCTGCTGGCTTTGTCTGCAGCTCTGGCCCACGGTCAGGCTCAGACAAGCCTTCTATTGTAGCGAATAGAGCAGCAGGGCTGAATAGGCCTATCTTGCAGCTCATTAATGGCTTTGGGGCAGGCACACTCCAGCCTAGTGAGAGGCTCTCCAGTGAAGAAGGAAGGGGAAAACCCAGAAGTAGGGAAAACAGGGTCCCCCTTTTTGGATAAAGAGAAGGGTTCTTTGGTTAGACGGCTGTCTGTTAGGTTTGTCATGTGAACTGCAACTAGATGCATATTATATTGTCAGCGTTTGCATGTAAGTGTTTATTGCTTGTGTATTTGGATATTTTACAGTTCTGTTTTGTTTGTGTAGATTCTAACATTAGCCATTGAGGTCAGACCAAGTGAACTAGTGCTTTGTTTGGGCGGAGGGGGAAAAACTTCATGCTATGCATGATGGCTAGCTGCCTCGTGTAGTGTTCATGTGCAGACAGAGCATCACTTGAATTGTGCTAATAGTGCAGTCAACTTCAGTGTTTGTTGAAAATGGAAAGTTTCACATTTTCAAGATGTGTATATTATATCGTTGTACCACACTCATTCCATAATTAGGGAAATATATGGCAATTCAGATGTACTTAACTGGGTATTTAATTAGGGCATGTATTTATTTAGAGAAGAAACGGTAAAGTAAATTGTAGATGTGTGAGATCACACTTTCTGTGATATCTAAGTGGAGCTATATGTGGAAATATTGCACCTTTTAAGGATTTTTCAGGTCTTGAGTTATCATTCTGTAGTTTAAACCATATTTAGACCATAGTGTGTTTAAATCTCATATACCTAGAAAGGCTGGTACAGATCACCTCTTATGCTAGCACCACACAATAAATGATATTACATGTTTATTTATCCATAATGTTATAACATTTTGGAATGCTGGAATGCTCTAAAATTGAGGGTGAACCTGAACAGCACAAGTGGTTGAAATGCTCATCCCTAACCACCATACTGCGATGTGGGCAGGTGGTGATAATTTTTGAACAAGAGGTGCTAGAGGTGCTATTTCTCTCCACTCGTCTATTTGTGGACTAGTTATTGCGCTTGTTTGTGATGGAAGGAGCTGGAGCGTACAAGAGGATGTGCTTCAAGGGGAAGCACCTAAAGAATGGCTGAATAGGAATGAGGAAAGAAAGACCTGAATGAAGACCTCAAGAGAATGTGTAAACAACAGCTTAAGAGATAGACTGATAAAGTTTATTTTCGCTTGCCATGTCTTAAACACTGATTATCTCTTGCTGATTTCTTTCCTGTTTAGGATGTCTGGGGATGTTCGCTATAGGCACAATATATATAAGGAAAAATCTGATTGGCTTCTGAGTGTTAGCATTAGAAAAATGCATTCCAGTAAAACTTCAGGAGCTGCATAAATCACTTGTAATGGTTTTGTATTTGAACGAGCAGTTTGGGTGTTCTCAGCATGCATCGGCTCATTCTGATGGTTCAGTCAGCAAAGTCTACAGACTGAACCGAGAGGCTTTAATGAGAGAATTTCCAAAAATCTGTTGCCTAGATTTGTACTTTTTCTGTACAAAACATTTACTCAATTTGCTTCTGTCGTTTTACACTAAATCTGTATGCAGTTTCCCCCTTAGCCTAAATGTAGACAGTCAAGGTGTCTGAAGTTTAGCACTGGCGTTACAAGGTCAGTGTAGATAACAAATAATAGAAGCTTTAGTGTTGTTCCGTCTGCATCCCTAGATCAAAACGTACATCAGACTAGGGAATAATAGATATATATTTAAGTTCTAACTGGGCTATGACGCATGCTTGCTAAAAAATTAAATCCATGTGACGCTGCGCTGGCGGTTCACCATTGAAGGAAGCTAAAGCTGTGAAGCTGAGAAACACGGGTGGAACGATGTCTCAGAAAAAGTCTGGAGGAGCTTTTGAAGAAGAGAATCCGAACAAATTAAAGCTAATTCTGCTCGTCATTTAGTCAGACATCGAACACTGCTTCAAACCAGTGAGTTGACTTTCGTTTTAGACATAATGGCTGTTTGCGGTGAAGGAAAAATGGACCGAAGACGTTTGTTTTATTACAATTCCATTATTTTAGAACCTAAATTACAGATATTTTTATTTATTCATTTACAGCTAAGATTATTTTTATTTAAAGATAAGTACAGTCACTTAATATGCCTGCCGATAAACGAGGAATAATTATTTCAGCACGGGTGATATAATAATTAAACGGTTCAGGTCTACCGTTCTTCTTTTCATCTAAAAATAATTTAAATATTGACTAATTTGGTTTTATTTAGGAGTTTATTATTTGTGAGAGATGAAAGACGAAGGGTCATCCTACTGAAGAAGCTGTTAAAAGTGAAATTAAAAAGACAGGCTATAAGTGCTAATTTTAGCATAAATACGTTGCTTGCTGCCCGATGCTATATTCTGTAATTAAATCAGGCTCCAATTCAGATCGTTCATCATATGCCACGTCTCTTTTAGTTCAAAAATATGTTCCTGTGACTCTGCTGACTTTCTAAATGAGGAGGACATCAGATCTGAAATGTATGCCAATTGATTTACTGATTACTAGATAATGTATATGGAGAAAAAACATGATCGAATAGTCGAATCGTCGGCCAGGACGGGCGAATCCGATTCTACTGACACATCAGACCATGAATTGACGGATATAAGCTCACCTTAGAACATCACTCAAACAGAAAGGCATAGAAAGATGCTTTTGTGTATTAGTGTGCTTTATTTATCCTGATGGTAAGAACTTTACTGAGTTATACCTGGTTCCTTAAAGGTATTTACCTAGATAGTAAGTAGCTGTGGTTAACAGTGGGGGGACTTTGACACAAAGCTCAGTGTTCAGCTATTCATCACTGTACATCACCTAATCTTACTGTTGTAGGGGTAGGCTTGTGGTGGGGCTAAAATTCTAAAGACATTTACGTTTTCGGCATTTAGCAGATGCTCTTATCCAGAGCGACAACCGTGCTTAGTGTTCCGTTGGATAATGTTTCCCAGCTAGTATAAGAAGGTTAGAGTCTAAAACTCTATAAAGACTTCTTATTTTCTGTTTTAGATGGTGTCGCAGTTACATTCTGGTACTTTAGAGGTGAATAAGAAGCCAACTCTGTGACTGCTGTCAATCAGTATTGTAAATAACTGTCTCTGATCAAGAAATATGCTAGTTAGGTTAGAAAACTAGGTGCTTGGTAGTTGGCTGTCTCAACATCTGACCAGCTTTCACCAAACTAATGACCATCAGTACTGAAATCACAGTATTTTTTCAATTTAAGAAAAGCAAGATATGCCATGAATATTATATTCACAGGAAATGATGCTTCTCCAAGTCATGATTGGCCACAGAGGTGTTTTGCTACAAAAGAAGGGACGCTGTGTTGGCGTAGGCAAAGTACTTTGGGATTGGAAATTGTTCTGCAATGCACAATGACGATGCAGGACTCATGAGCTTTGAGCATTTCCTACAGTCCTACTTCAATGAGTGAAAGGAAAACCTGATCCTGAAGCCATGATCTTAGAAGTTTGGAGCTTGGTATGAGTGTAGGTGAAGGTTGGGTTGCCTGTGATTGGATGCTGGGACCTGTGTTAGCCTTGTTATGCTAATCTTACAGCTCATAATAATGGACAGCACACTAGGTCAGTACATTAGTATTGGGTTGAGACTGTATTTTGATTTGGGAGGGGTATTTTTGCTTGTTTGTTTTTCTGATTGTTGCATATCTATACGCCAATCTGATTCTGTTGTGCTAGCATACATGAATCTGCTTGTTGTCAACTCTGATGTTTGGTTAAAGCAACAAGGCCACGAGACCATGATGATGCAGCTGACACTGGTCTGGCTATCGGACTGCTATGCTAAAGGCTATCATTACTCCACAAGATCACTGGTTCCGTCTATATGTCTCTCTAACGTTCACACCCTCAGTAACAACCTGGACTAACATTAACTTAGGCATCTCAATTGACACTGATGCGCTTAAGTGCCTGTCCCTGCAATGATACAGATACAGTATCACTATCAGTGCAACCCCAGGGTGTAACGATTCAGTTCTGTATTCTCACGATAATTCAAATAAAATTCGAAAGAAGAAAAATGACTATAATCACAAGAGTTGCCAGGAGGAATATTGCAGCGAGCTGTTGACTGGTGCTGATTGTTTAGAAGCTTGATAAATTGCTTAATTACCAGGTTTCCATTGCAACATCACATTGTCACAGTGCATTATTCCACATATTTATGTTATTTTTGATATTTATGTTTTATGATGTTGTGAGGCTCTGCTGAAACTTGAGGACTGACAGTCATATTAAGCAGTTTGCGGCTAACAGTCTTCTCCGACAGTTAAGCACTGTTTAACTTCAACTATGCTCTTGTGTGTGTAACAGTATTTTTGTTGGTTATTAAAACTTTACTTGCAATTCATCTGTAGAGATGACAGTGTTCAGGCCCTAGTAGTGAGCTGATCTAATCTGACCAGATGGCCGGGTTGGGGCTCTGGAGGACTGCAGGAGCAGCAGGGTGTCTGGAGTCTACAAAGCTAGACACACATACACACCCACACACAAACATTCTCCCACTCTATCAAATGTGTGGCTGGAGGAGCTCAGGTTAAAGAGGAGCGCCTATGTTTCTTTGAGTGTGTGAGAGAATGAAAAACACTGTATAAAATAATTTTAGTTATGCCTCACATTTCTGTTTGATCATGTAAATTACAGGTAGCATGTATTGCTTGGTCACCTCAACAGAATAGATAAAAGAAATTCTGCATAATTAATTAATTAATTAAGATGTAAACAAAGTCATTTTGAGTTGCTTATTCTATAACATTCAAATTGTTCACAGAGGTGGTAATGGGAAACCAAAGTATTTAGTGCTTCAGGAAGCTCCCTCGCTGAAACTACGTGAAGTAGTTACAAATACATTATGAAGGTATTTCATTACGACAGGGAAAAAAAGAATAAGGAAAAGTGACTCGCGCCTCAACGTGATGTCTGTTAATTTAGTCCCATCCCTTAATAAAATGAGCCACTTGGCTTGCTGTAAGGAGGAAAATCCCCTCTCGTTGTTTGAGATTTGTGCATGAGCAGCAGCTGAGTTAAGTTATTTGAGCCAAATGCTACAAACCATTAATGTTATTATCAGCAGATTTTATTGGTGATTTCAAATAAACACCTGTGACATGTGTAATGGTGTATAATACCTCGAATAACAGCTGCAATTCGATTTGACTGGACAAGTTTCTGGATTTAGGAGTCAGCAGTGTTCAGCCACTCTTGCATCAAAGAATTGAGCAGTTGGGCCAGATTTGGTGGATGCCTTCCCTGGCACAATTCTGGAGAGAATTTCCTGTAGACTGGTATTTTTGCCAATGCCTTTAGACCTGTATGTTTGTACGATGCTTATGTTTTTTAAAGGTTAACTTTAATTCTGTTATAGGTCTCTCACCATTCAAAGAGATGACAGCCTGGTCTTGTATGGCTGGGTTATGACTGCCTGGTGGCATGGCCAAGGTGACTGTCAATCGGACAGACTTTCCCATAAGGGCTTTGGTTCAGTTTAGCTCAGCAACAGCTTGAAAGTTGTGTAGTGTGTGTGATCTCCAATATTTCAGTCACCAAAAAAACGTCATCTAAAACCAGTCAGACTTGAGAGTCTGTTTAAAATCTGTAAGTCACGTAGTGTATCCAAAGCTTTACTCAGACTCTGCATGCCTGCTCATATTGCAGTCATACAAAGTTAATGATGTTTGTCTCACGGGTGTTGGAGAGCGAGAGAGCTGGCGGCACGTTCATGACAGCACTGTTGCATTGAGTGCTGTAGTGGGGATAAAGTGTGACACTGTATGAATGACTGCGTCTGTTTGGCTTTTTGCATGCTGCCACGGTGTTTGCATATGCTGTGTTGGGGTACATTTACAATGCTCAGGATCAGTCCATCACAGCTGCTAACTGTAGATATGGTTAATGTTAAAGCTCACAGTGTGACATTAGCGTTCAGTATTCCTTATTAAATGTGTGCAAAGTTCCTTATGCCATGTATGCAAAGGAGTTCAATTGAAGGCCAGTTGAACACATATTTGCATAAGCAGTGTGCTGACCACACTGTGAGCTGTGTAGCTAAGCACCACATTCATAGATCAGATTGCCTATCCCAGTCCTTTAAAGGAGCAATATGTAAGATGACGCTATCTTTTGAATTCATGCTCCACACAGTCCCTTCTCCTCCTCCTCCTTCTTTACTTGTTCCACTGTTTACTTTGTCAGTCTGAAGAATCGTTTTGAGTTCAGCATCAAACCTTTGACCTTTTTTAATCCGTTTACCTGCCATGAGCTGTCACCAGTGTCGGAAAGCAACACCAATGTTGACCCATGTTTTGCAGCTAATTTTGTCACTTGTTTTCTTTGCTTTTGAATGCGTTTCTGCTGTGTGGCAAGAGCAGGCATGCTTCTTCTTCATCCACTCCAAAACTGTTATTTCTTCACATTCTGTTGGTTGTTATAGTTCAATATGGGATGTTTTAAACTAAAAATCGTACATATTGATTGCATCATCTTGCATATCGCTCCTTTAAAGACATTGTTCATCAAACAATATCTATTTTTTTTTGCACTGAAGCTGTGAGGCTAATGTAGCTATCTGGACTTCTAGTGGATGTGATTTTTGTGGTTTATTTTGTTAGAGGTCAGCACAACAGGTATTGAAAACGTTCCCTCTAGAGTCAAGACACTTGACACGCGAATTATTGGCAGACAAATAGATTCCGAACAAACGTTTCCTTTTNGCCGTTGAGTTTACTCGTCTGCTGATTGAGAGAGCAGCTAAAATCCCAGAGCAAATAGTGCTCATTAGGCTTTAACAGTTTGTCCCGTGTCCCTGGTGCTGCGTGTTTGAGGTAATTTGAACTGTTCTGACATTGCTGCTCTGACGATGTGTTTCTCATGGAAGCTAACATTACGATAACGATTGAGAAATATGATTTATTGTGCAGCCCTAATATGAACATAAGGCACATATTCAGGCCCTTGTTGGAAATGCAACTTTATAGTTCATGTTTCTTTTTAAATCAGCTGTTTTCATGCAAGACATTATGTCCTAACCACAAGTAGTACAATATAGTGTCTCTCAAAGGATGCAGACTTTTTGGAGAATTATTGTTGTTATTTTTTTAAATTTTTTTACTATTTCTTTATATCATGTTTTTGTCCAAAAGCATTATGTTGTATTTGTACTATTATTAATTAGACACACCTGAGCGTATTGAGGAAAGTGTGGCAAATGAAAAGTAATCCCTTGTAGAGAGAACAAGTTAAAAAAAAGATCCTTAAAATCCATTTTAGTTGTTAAGCCACTTTGAACACATGGTGTATTTTCATGCAATACAGTGTGAATGTAATTATTCATAGATGTGTTAGAAATGTAGAAATGTGTTTTAATAGCTTACCGAAAGATTACTGTTCAGAACTGCACAATCTGATTAAACAATAATAATTAAATTAACCTACTATGGAAATCTCTTGAAGCCAGCTGTTTACTGTGTTGTGTTTCTGCCTAGTTAACATTTCGGCCAAGTTTAGGTTATAATGCCTAAGATGTTATTTAGAGCTTGAGAGGACTAATTTTTAAACCTTTAACTAAAAGGTAATTGGAGTTCAGCTTTGGTTGCATAAATGCATGGATTAATTTTTTGTTTTAATAGTTTTTTTTCCCCCCATGATGTTTCTAAACAGGCTCTAAGTTAGCTGGCCTTGAACGACCCTGTGTAAGATAACTTGATGTGTTTTGAAGCAAGTGTGTGATGATTTTGCACAATACTATTTGATAGATATTCACTTCTGTTAGGCTACATGTTAGCTGCATTAGCTCAACTGTGGCTTAAAGGGCAGAGTATTGTAACTGAGTGCTGAACTGTGCTTCAAGCCCAAAGCTCCTTTTCCTCCGCAGGTGAAATCTTAAGCAGTAGGTGGACCGAGGTGCTGGCAGATGTAGAGACATGTGACCTGTGTGCTTCAGAGACTTTAGCTGACAAGCCTAGTATAAGTATTTCATATTAAACTGAAATGTAGGATATACCAACAAAAGGGACTTTACACTTAATTCAGGATCAAAAAATGGAAAAGTGTTAGTATCTGCCGGAGATAGAACCTTTCCCTGTGTAGTTAGAAGGTTGTAAGTTTTGTAAGTTTTGTTTGCTGGAAAAATAAGAGTTTCAGACATTTGAATCAGCTGTTTAGTTTGTTTGAGGTTGAACTTGTTTTCCTTTTCAGACGTTTGAGCCTGATGACCTGTTCCAGGGTCTAAACTTCACCAAGGTGCTGAATTCCCTAGTAGCACTCAATAAGGCAACTGCAGGTAAGGGGGGGTGATGTTGTGGGGAGAGTATGTTTTTGTACAGTTTTGGCTCACTGCACATTATAAGTTAATTTATAATCAGTTCTTATGTTTCTGTATAAAACGTGGCTCTTAATTTTTGCCAGAAATGAGTGAAAGAGAATTTTCTATGTGGCTTAATCACAGCAAACTGCAGAATCCAGCATTCACTACAACTGAGTCACTTTTTACTTTTTTTTTTTTTTTACTTTAGCATTCATATTTATTTTAGGCATAGAAACAATTCCAATTCATTTGAGTTTTTTGAGTGTCACATTTTTGTAGCATGACATCTAACTGTATTTTATTTACAGCATTTATTGTGATTGTTATATACTACTTTGTAATAGATTTTAATCATAGATATTTTTATTGATGCACTGATAATTCTATTATTCATTTTCAAAACATTAAGAAAAACAAATCCCATAGCAATGAATTATTTTCCTTTTTTGTAAGTTGTTAAAGTATGAAAAACAAGATATCTCAAGGAAACTTGAATGTATTTAGTCTAAATACTTAACGCTTTTGTTTAGTCATATTTAGGATTTGTTGCTCTTGTCTCTGTATTTCTAGGTGTCGGTGTAGACAGTGACTCTGTATGTTTGCGGCAGTCCTCCTCTCTGCGGATCAAGTCTTTTGACTCCCTCAGCACTCAGCCGTCCCACAGGAGATCATACAAAATAGTTCACAATCAGTACCGCAGTCTGGTGAGTGCTAAAGTTAAAAACAAATATTACAAATAATAAAGCAAAATTAAAAATGCACCATAGCTGGATCAAAGATGAAGTCAATAAGTATTAATGTAGGGCGTAGCACTGCTGAGTAGTAGTGCTAAAATCATTACTATGTAAACTAGTACTAACTGTGTATGTATGTACTAAAGTAGTACTGCAGTATAGGAATTTTGTTCAACATTGGAATATTGTTCAGCACAGTCAGATATGCTAATTTATTAATACTCGTGCTCATGAAAACGCGCCGATACCAACATGCTGATACAATGTGACTGCATGTACCCTGCCGCACTAATGATCAACTGACAATGAAGGAGGATCTGCTCTCGCTGCTGCTTCCCCCAAATGGGTGGGGAGATGAGACTAGCAGAATCACAACTGCTTCCTTAACCAAAGGTTTTATACCATAGTTTGAAAACCAGCACAAACAGCAAGGAGAAAACGCAGCTTCACTTAGCTAAATGCTAAAAGCATAGCCCCCTTTTTTCCTTCCCCTTAACAAAACTCCAAAACCCCACCCACATTCTGAGCCCTTGTCTGATTCTTGTCTAAATGAACTTAGAAATTCCCACATTTCTTCTTTCTCTAATACTTAAATGCGTTGTGATGACTGTACTGTCCTACTGTACATGAATGAAACAGCATGGAAAGAGTGTTTTTGTACAGTGTGAGTTTTTCTTCTTACACTAGAGGTTAAAATCTTCAGTTTGATCGATATTGATGTAGATTTATCAAATAAATCTGTGATTTTGAATTGAAGTTAATGATTATTAACGGACCCCTGTAACCTGTCAAAAAACACCAACTTTCTGTGGTCTCATGTTCTTATACCATTCCTTAGGTAGAGGTTTAGATTTAGCACTCAAACGCTATTAGAGATGCAGTTATTAATCACGTCCTTCTCTCTCTCTTCCTCTCTCAGGACATGTCTGAGAACAGTTCGGCTCAGTTGTTGGTAAAGGCACGGTTTAATTTCCAGCAGACCAATGAGGACGAGTTATGCTTCAACAAGGGTGATATCATCCAGGTGACGCGGCAGGAAGATGGCGGCTGGTGGGAAGGAACACTCAATGGCAAGATCGGCTGGTTCCCTAGTAACTATGTCAGGGAGGTCAAAGGAAGTGGTGAGTGTTTTGAGGAAAAGCTCTGTATGATGCCTTTGAAAGTTCAGCTGACTAGGTCCAAATCCACTCCCTGCTCGCTCACACTGTAGTGCGCTGCATAAAACAGTATCTAATGGCTATTAAACCCTGCAGACAGCTCCAGAATTATTGGCACCCTGCATGAAAATGAGACAAAATCAATATATTAAATAAACCACACAAGCTGCATATTTTAATGTTTACGCTGTGAGCAAAAAACCAGTTTGTTCAGTAACACCATTTTTTATTTGGTGTGGCTCCATAAGGCTCCATGTGGCTCCATAAGGCATATTCACAAGAAACACTTGGTGAGGGAGCGAGAACCACTCCCCCATGTGGAACAATTCTAGTTGTTTGATATTCTTAGGTCTTTGTTTGTGGACTGCCCTTTTCAGCACATAACAGGTTTTCAGCTGGGTTTACATCTGGAGACCGAGATGGCCAGTGATTTTGCGTTCCTTCACCCATGTCTGGGTGGATTTTGATGTGTGTTCAGGGTCTTTATCTTGCTGAAAGGCCCATTCATGGCAGAGGCAGATTTTGGGGTATTTAGTGGAGTTCATTATGCCGGTGATTCTCATCTAACCACATCACACGATTCCATTTGTAGTCCCACAGACTTCAAGTGCTGCATTTTATGGTCTGCTCTTCTTTCATGGAACTCTTCTGTAAAGCCTGTGATCTTGCTCACTGTGGATTTTGAAATTTAACTACTCAAGATTTTGCTGCACTGTGCAGTCTGACATTTTGGGTTCCTTTTTGCCTTTCTTACCATCCTCCTCACTCTTCTTGGTGGATTTTATTTTAACTGTTCCAGCTGTTTTCTGACTTCTGTATGATCACCCTGATGGTGCTAAAGAGTAATTTCATCTGACTACAATTTTTATATACTAGTTACTAGTCCACAACTTCTGGTCTCAATGGAGTTGATAGCTTTTTGCTTTTACCGATGATGGATGACAAGGAGTTTTTTGCATGTGTGTAACATCATATTTAGATCCTTGAAAAACAGGAACTGGTCATGATGAGTTCCTGAATACAGTGGCAATAAAAAGAGAGATCCCAAAAATGCCCTTTCTGTTTTATTTAAAGGGCTGCCAAGTATTTTGCCGTTCATTCTAATTTTCTTAAAATAATTAATTTATGTTAGATAAACGGTACACAACAACTCCAAACATTTTGAAGGCAAACATTTAAAGCATCGTATGTGGTGTTTGATTTAGATGATTGTTTTGCTCAGGTTCTTGAGTGATGCCAGTAATTCTGGAGCGGACTTTTTATAAACAAAAATCTTTTGTATGTTACATTGTGCAAACTTTTTAAAAAGTTTCAAAATAATTCAAAACAGCAAATTACTATGATATATAATGAAATTAAGAACATTTTGTTCTTTCTTCTATATAATCACAACCTTTTCTAAGATTCAGCAGAGATGGTATGATTCCATAAAGACCCAATTAATGATCATCAGAAGAGCCTGTAATTCCCTTAAGACTACTGAGTTGTAGAATTTACTAACAACGCATAGTTAAATGACCTGCTGCATATGATTGTAGAAGTACGGCAGTTCTTATTTTTAAAATGTTGCCGTTTATTGTACTAAAGTTTGATTTGCCAGGCACCACAATTCCCAATTGACCCATTAAAGGCTAGAAGATGTTTAATAGCACCTGTTTTTTATGAATCCTGAAATTCATCCCCTGACACCAGTAAAATGTTGTTTGTTGAAACCCCATTTGATGTGGCTTTTATGTAACAAGCATTGTAAATCTCACTCTGAGCAAAGTGTAGGCCGCTAAGAGGCCGATTAAAGCTTAAAGCTTAAAGCTTATGCGGTAAGAGAGGCATGGTCAGTGTGGAGCTTATAGAGGCGCTATGCTTTCTTTAACCAGTAGCTTTTTAGAGGGTGAATTTTGGTTGCTGTCATTTGCAGATTCTACTGTACACAAACATATTTTATGTTTGTTTACAGGCTATTTTTTTGAATGGCCAAATTGTTTGCATTAATATATTGTTGACTTTATTGTTGAATGATACAATAGTACAATGAATGGTAGTCCCTCTATTAAAATTAGCCCATCTGTTGTCTCTTTTGTCACCTTCAGCTGATTTGTGTCCATATAGAACATGCTCAAAACAAAACGGTGAGAAGTTTGCTTGTATAAGAAATCATTCATTGGGTTCAAATAGTTTTAATGGCCCATATAATAGAAATGGATTCAATGAAACAAGTGTTTGATGTAGTTTGCGAACACTGTTTCACAGCACACAGCCTGTGTTCACTCCCCAGTCCATACAATCCATATATGCAAATTAAGCTGAAAAACAGGTTTGAAATCCCTGTTTTTTGTGAAGTCATGAAAGCCACTGTATGTATTCCTGCGCAGCCTACAGCAGTTTAGCGCCATCTAAAATCACTTAAGTTGGAAAGATTGTTTTAGCCTGTCTTGCTTTTTGAACTTCAGCCAATCAGAGCAAAGCTCGTTTACACCTGTCAGTCTTAAACTCACAGTGATAAAAAGAGCCTGTCTAATTACAGGAATAAAGAGAGGTTAGAAGTGATTCTGTAGAAATGAACTATGACTGTTTTTGGTATATAAAACCAGATTTGTGTACGTCAGGGAGAAATAAATTGTGCAACGCTAATTGATACAGATCACTTAGAAACTCAGAAAGCTCATCCGTGCCATCAGCATCCCTGTAAGCCTGAGGAAATTCGGAAATGTCTGTGGACGGTTTTACAATCCTACATTACTCAAAAATAAGAGCTCACATATACAGTCTGCTACTGGAAGCGTTTGTGTTTCCATTCCTACGTGCAGTGGAGGACCAGTTCCGCGTATCTGCCCAAACAAAGACGGCAGAGCGTCAGGCAGGGCCATGCCATATTTAGCGGAAGGGAAATAGTGCTTGCTGGCTGTGGCACTTCCTGCCTTTGTTTGTGGATGGGGTTTCCTTCCTGCTCAGGACGAGGTGTACAGGCTGTGATGTCATCTGAAAGAATCCCCATTCAACTGAGAAATGTACAGAGAGATATACGGAGACATAAAACCTGTGGAGCTGTATGAGCCAGAGGCGTGTCTATAAGTAGGATCTATAAATATTAAAAGTTGATCATTTGTAGTTGCATGCAAACGTAGCTAAAAGAGTTGACTTTTGAGAGCGTTAGGTGTTTTTAATTACACCAGTCCAATTTTAAGGCTTCAAATGCAAAATCAGCATTGTACTGGTGAAGATGATGACATTAGTAGATAATGCACTTGCATTTTCAGAAGGCACGTCCTTTATCAAGTTTTGAGTTCTCTTTGAATAATCTTTATATGCAGTAGCAATCATCAGATTCATCCACTCAGGGAAGGGCTTTGAAGCACAACCCACGTTATAAAATGTTCTTTGGCATACAGTCACACATTTCTACCATAGAGGTCTCCAAATCCTCCAAACTTGCATAGTGCGCCCTCAAATAGCTTAAAAGTATATAGACATTTTATTTTACTAATTGGGGAATAAAAATAAAAAACCGCACTTGCTAAATTGAAGGTAGAGACGTGACCACAAGGTTTGTGTTTTATCTCATTGTTCATCTTCCTTCAGTATATGGAGCCACATTTTAATTGTTTAGTTACTTACTAAACTATTTATATTAACTTTATATACGCTTTTGCATTCATACAACGGGACTTAGCATCGGTGTCACAATTGTGGTGTTGTTCCAGCCCTTATCAAATGCTGCAGCCATTCTTTTATGAAAGTTTCAGTGTGTTTTGCCTGTAAAGTCTCTTTTATCCTCCATGTCCACTTTTCTAAAGGAAATTCTTCTTCCACATGAGAAGTGTTTCATAATGCAACCCCGCAGTGCCTTAAACAAGCACATAGTGTGTTGTTTTCCTGATACCTTTGCTTCACTGAGCTGAAACAGATACATGCTGAGTGATGGAACCACGTGAACTGAGACACTCCTGCAGTTTAATGTTCTTTCTTCTTCAGGTTGGCCCTTAGGACAAGCTTATGTATAATTTTCAGTCTAATAGAAACAAAATGAGTCCAGATGCTGCTTGGATTATGTGACCTATTTTTTTTTCTCCTCTCCTTCTCTTTTCTTTGCAGATAAGCCCATCTCCCCCAAGTCTGGGACACTGAAGAGTCCGCCCAAAGGGTTTGAGACTAATGCTGTTACCAAGACCTACTATAACTTGGTAAGAGCTGTGTTGTGAATTCGAATGTGGTGCTATGGTGGCATGAGCATGTAGCAAATTAGGTCACGATGATGGGCAAACTATTCCAGTGATGCTGAGGATTTTAGAGGAGGGTGTATAAATGTGTTGCTTGTGAAGGTTTTGGGGGCACCTTGCGTTCTTTGGAATATATATATATATATATGATGCCTAAATATGCTTGGTTACACATTAATATAGCTTTGGAATGTGAAACGAATAAAATGAGCATCGTTACCCAATAATTAATCACATTTTGTGCAGTCATGGTGAATTGTAAGATTTTCTTCATTTTGTGCATTTTTTAAATCATGACCTGAACATAATAATCATGCAGTTTACAGAGAGTGAATGTAGTTACCAGGCTTTATCAACATCCAGTAAAAGCAACATGGGCTGGATGTTAAACTAAATGTAGCTCTAATACAAAGTCTCATCCACACTTACCGTCACTTGGTACACTACCATGGAAATGTTTTAAATAGCTGAGTTAATTTTTTGGCCAGTAAATATTTCATTACTGAGACAAAAACACTAATACAAGAATATTGGCAAGCAAGATTTATAGTGGTATGTGAATGAGAATAGAAGTGGTATGTGGTAATGGGGCCCCACAGTTATTAATTGCTGTCATGCATCATCTATCATCTGCTTGTCACTTTTTACTGTGTTAATGTTTGTGTGCATTTATTCTAATGCTAACTTAGTCTTTCTCGTAAGCAGAAACGTGTGTGTTGCTCAGATGGTTTTAAATAGATGTTTTAGGAGTCAGACTATGAAAATGCAATAATAACATTTAAAAGAAAATTCATGATGTCAGTTATTTATTGTGTCAACATGTGGCAAAACCTAAACAACCTGCTATTTGATAATACAGTTATACAAAACTGTGCATGCACTAAAACAAACATTTTTAAAAGCTAGGTGTCTTTAGACTGTTGAATGGCAATGGATGTTTGACTTTCTCTTGTGTTATATACACACACACACACACACTACAGACCTTAATATAAACTAATGTGTTAAACACATACCTCATATGATACTGGAAAGATTTTAGAGGTGTGTGTGTATAAGTACATGCTCTTCTTGGTACAGTCTTTGTGCATTCTACTCTGATTGCCTCAATGTTTAAATAAAGGTAAAACAATGTAGGTCACTGCTCTCTTTAACTGAGAGCAGTGCATCAACTCCATGATTCTGTAAATCTGAGTCCATCTCGACAGTGTGACTGTAGATGTAATGGAATGCGTTGGTTAAATGTTCCAAGAATAATACCTCACACAGCTTATGCTAATTGACGTTCAAGCTTGTGGTCATTGTTGAATGTTGCATGGCTTTTTACATAATGCATTACATTTACATTCAGTTTTCATGCTGTATCGATGTATTATGCTCTTCCAACCCTGTGTGTGTGTGTGTGTGTGTATATATTTTTACAATATGCTTGTCTGAGCGTTATGGCTGTGTGTTGGCAAGAACCTGGCCATGTGATACCTATCATTATACAGGAGTTACGATTCGGTATATTATGATATTGTGATAATGTAATTAAGATCTTTTTTTTTTTAATCTAATTTCAGGAAAATTGTCATAGTGTGAAAAAACGTCACCATAATGCATAAATTTGCTCCTTGTTTACGTTGGAGTGGAAGAGTCTAATGGTTGAAGATAGATTACAACATTGCTATCTAGCGATTGGGATTTAAACACAACCTTAAATGAACCACTGTCTACTACCAATCTTTGCATCTAAAATATTAATTACAAATTGATACCGTGTTTTTGAGAATCGGTGCAGTGTCATAAAGCATAATTTTGCAGTACTGTATCAGTGTTGCAATAGTGTATCAGTATTTTCTGAATTGTTAAAAACGTTTTTTTCCCCTGTTTAACTACTTAAAAGTGTTGCTTAATAAAGTGTCTGGGTGCAAGTGAGTTTATTCAGTGACCTTCGGTGAATCGATTTAAAACCTGTCAGGAGAGAATCCCAATGTATCTAAGAAGAATCATTTTTCTCGCCCTTATACTCACCTCATGTAAGTTTTACCTCATGTAACTTTCTGACATTGTTTCTGCATTAGTTTTTACACCAACGTACATGGATTATCACACAGGAGAGGCAGTTTATCGTGTCTGGGATTATGAGTGGGCAGTGTGGAGATATCATGATCCTTCTGGACATTTTCGTGGTGCATAATATGTATCAAAGGGGTCGGCAATATGGAAAAAGTACTACATCATGATTTTTTAGAATATTTCCGCTATGTATAACAATTTGACACTGTGTACAATGATTGTTTATCAACCTTTTTTTTTTTTTTTTTTAACAGTGGTGATTAAAGTAGTCATATTGCCCACCTCTGATATATAACTATGTATTTTTGTGAGATTTGATAAGTTTGCTAAGATGAAAAAGCACCTGTGACATTAAACAAATACAATCAAAACTACTCATCATTTGAGTATTGCGCTAAATCCTTCTAAAACCAGAACTAATTACGCTCTCTGATGTAACATGTTGTTTAGTGATGCTGTACTGGCGATCTCCATGTCTAATTTGAACACAGTAATGTTAAGTACTTGCCACCCCTACAATGGATATGTTGCTGTGTGTTTAGTTTATTTGTTGAATCAGGAATAAAGTTTGGGTTATAACTCTGAATCCGGCAGTTGAGTTTGATTTAGGTATGTGCCCAAAATGTGCAGTTAATCTGGCTTTGGCGAACAGTTCAGAGAAAAAAGTGTGTGTGTGGCATTTTCTGCCTTTGGTTACACTGTTTGTGTTTATCCTAGCTCCTGCATGCTTTAAGATGTAGCTCTGTACATGTGTGGGGTTCGAGTTCACGGCCCACTGCCCTGGTGAACTGTCTTTACCCCAGTCACTCGCTCCCAAGTGAGGGACAGAGTCTGAGGTGAAGTATTGTATTATGCTGGTGGTCTCTGGTTTGTTACTGTGTGGTGTGTGTGTCCTCACGTCCTGTGCGTGATGGGTTTTAATTGTTTGCTGTTTGTCTCAGTCTGGTGCGGTAATGTAGGTCATTGTTTCCAGCTCACTGACCGTTAGGACAGCTGTGCCTGAGGCCTTTGGGTGTCTGGCTTGCCTGCGTGTATGTGTGTGGGTTTCGAGTCTGGCTTTTCTTTCTTAGTTAGAGTTTATAGTGACAGTTCAACCCTAACAATTCTGATACTGTTGGAGTGTTTGGCTCAAAATGGCCAAAAAATGTCACTATTATTATTATTATTATGTAATATTGATGAAAATGATATAAAGAAATATACCTCACTTTTTACACTCTGTATTGTATCAGAGCAGCATCATCACTTTATTGGAAACAACTCAAACTTGCATTATTATTTCACATGTTTGATTTCCTTTATGCCTGTGCTTAACCTCCAGTCTTGGTAACATTAACCTGATACATTGAAAAACAGTATGTAGCGATACTGTAATACTAGTGTTGTTGTAATTTACTAGTGTTGTCATATAAAAATATGAAGATGACTGATAACTTTTAAACATATGGAGGGATGTAATATCCTACATTACTGTAGTTACTGATTGCTCTAGAAACTCGGCTGTTGAGCTGCTGTGATTAATCATGCTCAGTGCTGCAGATAGATATGTCTGTACAAAAAAAAGGACCATGTTATTTGTTACATGTTCAGTTGCTCTTTTTCCTACTGCATTCCAATGCTCTGAAATGGCGTGGGCTTTGCTATACCATTATGGAAATTAAGTACCCGGATTGAATTTATCTGCAGCATTAAACAATATAACATGGCGTTTACTGTTGCACAGGGGCTATGAAACTCAAATACAGACTTCTTATGTTGTTATAATATTCAAAACACATCCATCATTTTTACAAGATAAAAAGTTAGCTCGCTTAATCTCAGTAGTTATTAAAAATGTGCTTTTCTGCTCAAACCATTCAAACTACATGTTCTTCCCTGATCTTCAGTGTCAGTTGAGTCTAAAACATTTTTCAATATTTGTGGTTTCATTATAGAAGGTTTTATTTTTCATCCAGTTGTCATTATGTAGAATTGTTATGGATTCAGGGAAGAGAAAGAGAGGTCTACTTTCGGAATATTTGTTCACCATTCGTGACCGAGACCAATCTAGTGTTGCCTGATTAGCTAAATGCAATGCAACAACCGTACTAGCCTAATTCACATAAAGTGGAAATCTGCAGAACTTTTTTGCTGTGCGATGAGGCAGATTTTGCGCAAAGGTGTGGGAGAGCTCATTATTGAAAGAAATATGATGCGGGGGAAGTTGTAATTGAATATACTGCTGTGGCGTGTGTACATCTTTGGATTTTAGACATCACACAAAATGGTTCCTGGAGTGGAGGAGTGGGTCAGGTCTTGGGTAGGGAAATACTGTCATGTCTCAGCTCTCGGACAATTGGACAGTTGTCAAAAAACAATATATAAAGACAGTTTATTTGACACCAGTGTGAGTTTGATCGTGTAAATCATAATAACCGTGTGGCAGTGTGTTTGTTAAAGACTATTACCTTTATTACTGTGAGCTAGATGATCAGATCCCATTTTAAGAGTCATTCATGGCGAAATTCAAGCCATTCCAAAGGCTTCACAAACAGAGCTGTCTGCTGTTACATTATTCATCTTAAAAGGAAATTCCTGACTCTCATATCTGTGCTTCTCCCCCCAGTCAGCTTTGCTGCTAATGTGGGTCTATATAGAAGTTACAGAAGGCAGAAGTTTAGAATTTTTCCAGTATGATTGACCTCATTCTGTCATCTTGGCCTCCCTCTCTCGCTCCCGGCTGAAGAGAAGAGGATGCCTTCTTTTTCTGTTTGTCGTAATTGCTTCAGAGGTAATAACTTCTGTGGTCTGTCTCTCTAAATGAACTGTCAGTCAAAGAGACGAAGCTTAGTCAGGCTTTATTTTGGGCTGCTGTTTGTGCTGCATGTACATTTCTTGTGGTATAGTTAATGCTGGCTATTTTATACAGAGAGCCACAGTATACGGTTCTGAAAGACAATGGTTTATATCGTAACTGAGCAGCAAAACAAGCACACCCAACGCCCTTCAGTGCTCCTTCAAAAGCTCTGCCTCCCAAATTCATGGAGGCGCATTGCCAAGGCGAAAAACACTGGGCTGTCAAACTTGCTTTTTAAATCTTCATGGAGATAAAAACCCTTTGTTCATGTCACAGACAAATATCATGATACTTTAGTTTGAACAACGACACAACAAGTAGTGTGTGTTTGTGGGTTACTAAACTGCTACAACTTTCCAGTTCCACCTGCAGCAGTTACATTTAGGCACCAGAATGTAATGCTGCACCATTCAAGGTGTTTTGGGATGATTCGACGAAGAACCTGGCGTATAGGAAGCCAACGTCAGCCTCATCTACTCTCAGAGGTCTGAAACGCCTCACTGATATTAATAAGACTTGAATTAAAACCGTATACTGTGCCAAAAGAAAACAGAGCTGCCACCAGTACATGTTGAGATGTTGCCGTTTTGTCCAAAGGTCTGTAGACACTTGGTCATCCAATGCTTCTTCTGACATCAAGGGTATTAATAGAGAGCGTGTTCATCCTTTGCTGCAGTAACAGAGTCTACTGTTCGGGAAAGACTTTACACCAGATGTTGGAACATTGCTGTGAGAATTTTTATTCCATTTAGACACAAGCATTAGTTAGGTCAGGTACTGATATTGGATGACTATTAGTTTTGGATCACAAACACAGCTCCAGCTCAGCCCAGAGGTGTTGGATAGTAGTCCATCAATACAGAGAACACAGTTCCACTGCTCCATAGCTCAAAACATGGTGACCTTAGGCTCATGTGCTGGTCCTTTAGAGCCAAATTACTAATTAGGAGAGTCTGGATACTTGTTAAGTTGTGTGTGTATGTGCTTTCAAAGATATCCTCTTGATCTTGTTTTCCACAGGTGCTCCAGAACATTGTGCAGACAGAAACAGAATACTGCAAAGAATTACAGACTCTGCTGTCGACGTACCTCAGACTACTGCAACCCACAGACAGGTACTGCTCTTACATAAGTTATCAACTAAACAACTACATTGAATGCAGTTACAGGACTGCTCTGTTTCTCTTACCGCCTTTCTCTTTTCCTGTCTGTACTTTCTTGTGTCTCTCTCCTCGTCTCAGACTGACTGTGGCTGATATTGCTTATATTCTGGGCAATCTAGAGGAGATCTGCTCTTTCCAGCAGACGCTGATTCAGTCACTGGAGGAATGCACCAAGTAAGATTTCTCTTTTCTCCTTGACCTACCAGTTTTGCAGTGTCTTGTATGATGGTTAAAGGAATGTTTAATTTGCATCGAAGATATAAACATTGCTGAAGTTTCAAAATATACAAAAATATGCGAATGCCCACATGCCAAATACGAAAAGTTGAATTTATTATTTCTGTGCTGTCCCAAAAAAAACCAGAACACTTAGTTATTTTCAAACAAGTCCAGTTTAGCCCTGCATGCTGAGGTTCTAAGGAGTGCTGCAGCCTGGGCTACCTTTTAAATGAGGGACAATACAAGACAATCAGATCAGAGCTCATTTACATAGGTCACTCTTACAGGGAAAGTAACAAAAACAGCACTGTTTAGTTCTGTGAGATAAGGAGAGGTTGGAAAACGGTCATGCAAAAAAAAAAAGACTGGTATTGGCACTCAAACACAAATCATAAGTGGACCAAAAGAAAAAAGTGAAGACATGTGCGCTTTAAGATTGCTTTGATGGAGGGAATCTGTCCTGCATCAATGCAGATAGGTTCTGCCTTAAGCAGTGCCATATGTGTCCTGTGAGTTTATGGCGCCATCTAGTGGTACTTTTCTATGTACTCACTCTAAGATGCTGACAGTAGATGTAGAAGTTCTTTAGTAGTAGTTAATGCTTTCCAGCTAATACTCAGGTGAATGTTTATCAGCATATGATGGACATATGTATTTTGGACATATATAAAAGTAATGTTATGGTGTCACAATGTCAGTACTACACACCCTTGCTTAGTGTTACTGGAGATCTTGAAGGTACCTCAATTAAGCCGTTTCTGTGCATGTGTGACTAGATTTCCAGAAAGCCAGCAGAGGATAGGAGGGTTCTTCCTTTCTCTAATGCCTCAGATGAAGAGCCTTTATGTCGCTTACTGCTCCAACCATCCCCATGCTGTCAATGTGCTTACGCAACACAGGTATGTATACTTATGGGCATATTTGCATGTGTGTATACACAACTCTGGTTCAGCATTGCAGTAGTATATGTTCACATTACATCTTTGATTGTTTCTTTTGATTATATGCAGTGGTTAAATTGGGATTTAGGAAGTGGACAGCCATGCATGCCAACAATGTACACTTCGTATTTAGTTAATATGTGATTGAAAGTAGTTACACTCTATACACATAGCTCTATATATATATATAGTTTGTAAGTTTGTAATTTTTATATATATATATATATATATATATATATATATATATATATATATATAT
>CM067495.1:10501969-10620313 GCA_034552555.1 Semaprochilodus insignis
TGTGTATAGAGCTATGCCTGTGGCTATGTCTAGTCAGGTGCAAGTGTGCCTTTAACAGCCATTTGGCAAAAGATCAATGTTCTCTTGAAATGGGCCTACTGTAGTTTGATTGACTTGCTTTAGTGGACACAATTTAATGGCTGGCTCTGCAAACTAGACTACCTGCTACTACTTTATGTAGTAAGAGCAGAAAAGATTGAAGACATACTCGTATGATTGTGAAAAACAGCTAAACAAGCAGAATGTACAATTTCACAGATGTAGTGCTTAAAAGCACAAATTCTGATTAGAGTAATATTATCCTAATACTGTACGATACTGTTTTTTAGCTGTACTTGCAGTCCACTTGGTCCAAAGCTCCAATGTGTTTGGGCTCTGTAGAACCCCTCATTTTATCCATGTTGGTATAAAACTGCCATCAGATGCTTGAGTTTGATAAGCATGCAGTCATGCTGTTTTCATACTAATGTACGTGCATGTGTGTGTACAGTGAGGAGCTGGGCGAATTTATGGAGAGTAAAGGTGCAAGTACTCCTGGTATTCTCACTCTCACCACCAGCCTGAGTAAACCCTTCATGAGACTGGACAAATATGCCACACTGCTCAAAGAACTGGAGAGGCACATGGAGGTATTACCGTATGCTTTAGGATTTAAACAGTAAAATAAGAATTTGTTTCTAAAACGCTGTGATCATTCTTGGAATGCCCTAAATCAGTGCTTTTTAAACTGCACCCTAGATTGCAGTTTTTGCATTGCTGGATTTGAGCTACAATACATACAGCTCTGCTGACGAGTTTTAAGAACCGCTATACTAAGACCATATTAACTGTAATCAAGATGCTATAAGTTGAACCTTTGTTGGGCATAAAATGTGACGTGAGTAAAAATGGCAATTCTGAAAACTGAAAGGATCTGTCAGAAATACATTTTAAAGAGTTTACTCTAACCAAACTCTTTTTGTATTTAGAGCCTAATAGCCTTGTGCATAAATGAGTGTTGTAGACTCTTGGTTGTAATTTGGATGTTAATAGATGTTATGGGTTCACCAGCTCCTTCAAAAAGAATCCTTTTTGCCATTTTTTGCTGATTCCTTTGCCTGCATGAGTCTCATTTCTTCTTTATTCTTTTCTGTCCTCTCATCAGGATCTTCACCCAGACCGTGGAGACATTCAGAAAGGCCTGACTGCTTTCAAAAACCTCTCTGTAAGTCCCCTGCTAAGTCTGAAAGAGTGTTTTTCTTGTACAAGTTGACATGGAAACATGAAAGTCAACTGGATATCAGAATTAACCTTTTCTTCCTTGTTAGTTCGTGATTTAATATAGCACATAATTTAAATTATGGTTTTCAGGTTTCAAATTCAGGTTTTCTCATACTTATTGATTGATGTGTAGGAATTTTTGCTTGCCTCTAAAAGATCTTCTGAGTTTTGATTAGATCATCATGCACCAGAGTGTTTTTAAAAAGCATTTAAGAGAGGTACATCCAGGGCACTGTGGGGCAAAATGGTCCATCAAACCCATTACAGTTATCAACATTACATATAGACATGTATAGGATCTCTGGCCATTTTGGAAACTAGGTAAAATGGCGAATTTGCATTGTAGTCATCGCAACATCACCACCACTGTAAAGAAGTCAGAGTCAGTACCTACAATGATCCATTTCACATTAAACTACTCTGAAAGACTTTGTTTACACCTGAATGACACCTGAAGTGGCAGAATTCCACCTTAAGTCTAGTTGTTCAGTTTGTGTACTTGCAAAAGCCACATGTGGTATGTGTAAAGCCACATGTGGTGAGGTGTAAAACCATGATGCAAATAGTAACGGTAAGTGCAAGAAAGTATAAACGCTTTTAGAATATGTTCTAGTGAATGTTTAATTTGATGGAGATGAGGTTATTTACTACTGCTGCACATCTATGGTGTGATGAAATCCTTGGGCATCATAGGACAGCATGCCAGTTCACTTTTATACCGGTACACCTCCCACTCTGCAGTCTGTTCTGTACAGTATTAAATCTGTTTAGACTATGTTTGGTTTGTCTGCACAATCCTCCCCTTGGCACAAGTACATAAAATCCCTCGCTTTACTCTCGGTATTGTTCTCAGACTGTCTGTCACAGTTCAGACAACCCCCCCCCCCCCTCCCCTCTCTGAACACCCCTTATCATTCTGTTACAGAGAATAGACTGCTGGAAAGAGAGAAAGACCGAGGCGGAGGGAGAGAAAGTGGACAGGGTGCACTATTTCATTAGGACTGTCCACATACATCCCACCATTGTCCTCTTTTTGTGTTCATTTGCCACGTTCTCTCTCTCTCTTTGTGCTGTTGCCTTATTATCAGAGGATGAATTGTTGGAATAGGGGAGTTCAGAGGCTTTTGTCTTGTCCGTGCGGCTTCACAATGACTGTTGGGCAAAAGCCTCTGCCAGACTGGAGCAAAGAGGATTGTGGGATGTGGAATACAAATCAGAGAGTGAGAGAGAGAATACGGTAGAAAGCCCAGGCTGAGAGGGCATGCACTGCATACTATGAATTGTGTACACTACCTGTTATTTATACATTGAACGTGTTTGGTTGCATATAACTCTAGCGTGTGTGCAACCTCACAGGTGTGAATTTGTAGGAAGCCAGAAAGATAGTTCAGTGGCTAAGATGGAAGCCAAGTCGTTCACAATGGTTAATTGCAGAGACATTTAGCTACTCAGATTTCTTAACAACAGTGGTGATGGGGACTAGTGGTTGCCATGTCTACAACACAGATTTAGCTACCTACATGTGTCTTAGGAGCTGCTATAAGTAATGCTGGTAATGATGACAAAATAGTGGCTAATCTGAGAAAATTTTACCACTGTCTTTTACCACTGTGAACAATCCTGACCTAGAAATTTCTCTTGAGCAGAATAATGTATCTAATAATAAACATAATATTTACATCTACATTTCTACATGTATACATTTTTATTTTGCATAAAGAAGTACAAATGACAATGATTCCAAACTGTTGTGTAACCTGTGTGTATTTCATGGCCTCAGGCTCACTGTCAGGAGGTGAGGAAAAGGAAAGAACTGGAGTTGCAGATTCTGACAGAGCCGGTGCGTGGCTGGGAGGGTGAGGGCATTAAGACTCTGGGCTCCGTTATCTACATGTCTCAGGTCCTCATGCAGAACCACGGCAGCGAGGTGAGTTCAGAACAAGGGATGGGGCAGAGTACGTAGATAACTGCCACCTTACGTGTCCAAAAATATGCAGACTTCCTGCTAATTAGTGAATTCAGCTGCTTGAAGTTGCACCCATTGCTAACACAAGTATTCTTTTGCGTGGACACACAGTTTGTGTAATTTCCATATTAAAACTTAATTGCAGATACAATGCGGTCCTCTGTAGCAGCTAAACATGAGCCTTATTTCACTATGCCCAAGGCCAGCCGTTGCTTTGAGAGGTGTAAAGTCTGTGGAACAGTGTAAATGTGTTCTCTGGAGCGACCCAGAACAATCATCCAACGTTAGTGCCTGACCTCAGTAAAATTCTTACAGCTAATTGCAATCAAATTCTCACAGCTGTGTTCCAACATCTTGTGTATAGCCTTCTCAGAGAAGTTGAGACTGTTACTGCTGCAAATTGGGGATAAACTCCATATTAATTCCCTTTCTTTCTTGGTGTATAATCAGTAGTTATCTCATATAGTCATGGAATTAGTATGCTATAATCATATCCTATAAAAATATGGGTCACTTAGGTTAGAATGTTTTGAGAAAATTGATTTTGACTAATGTTTATTTTTCTTTTCCCTTCAGGAGAAGAATGAGCGTTACCTGCTTCTCTTCCCTCACGTGCTGCTCGTTCTCTCTGCCAGCCCTCGAATGAGCTGCTTCATCTACCAGGTAGTGTCGGTGGGCCAGTAGGCGGGTGGGTGGGTCAGTGGGTATGTGTTTCTGTTATCACCCAACAGACTGAGCTCTTAAAACATAAGAAGGACGTGAAGATGCTGAGCTCCTCTTCCTCATCCGTGTCATTTTAACTAGCTAATAAAAGAGACTGCCAAAGCTCTCCTAGATCATGTCCATCACAGTCTGTATGACAACATTTGAGCAATTTTGGTTCTAACAGTCACCAATTCTGTCTTGAGGCATGCAACAGTTTTTCTAATGGCAACATGTTTCTCCAGTTTGTGGGACTGTAGCAGCGCCATGCTACTTTTTATAGGTTACTAAGTTAAGTACTGTGTAAAAACAACTAGAACCTTGTGGAAGGTAGGCCTCTGGTGAAATGGCTAATGATATGTTGTCAGGTTTAATGCATGTCTCATGATTCAAATGTATTTTTTCCCCTCTCTTTTCTAAAGACCCCAATAAAGTAGGCTAGCTGGTGGTTGTCATCTCTGTTTTGTTTTGGTCTTTAGGGGAAGCTTCCTCTAACAGGGATGGTTGTCAACAAGATTGAAGAAACAAGAAATGCTTTTGAAATATCGGGTGGGTGACTAACTGTACCAGTACTGTTAGATTAGCAGGGGAAAAAATGTTAAGCGTTGTTGCAGCATTGATTTGTGTGCCCTAAACTGCATACTTCATGTGTATGCCTTTGTAGGGAGTATGATTGACAGGGTCCAGGTGATCTGTAATAACCAGCAGGATCTACAAGAGTGGGTGGAGCATCTTCACCACCAGACCAAACGCACTTCAGCCTGTGCTTCCAGTTTAAAACTACAGTCGGTGCCATGCCATACGGTCAGTCCATACTGAAGCACACAAATGGACATGCACCGTTTTCACTGTTTATTTTTTGTCTTTTTTTCTTTTTCAAATCAACATTTTTTAGTTCATTTGGTTGATTTTGTGAATTATCTTTGTGTTTTAGGCTGATGGGTTAATTTAAGCCTTTGCCAGTTCACATATGCAATGATGGGTGTAGGATTCATATAGAACATGTGCTTAACATGAGGAGATGTAAATATGGTGATATTACAGGTTTTCATAATAGAGACTATACCAAATACCATACGTATTCCGTATAACCACGCTTATGATGACCCTATGATCGAGATAACTATTATTTGTTGTCTGCATGAACACAGCTCATTGATGTGTTTTATTCTTGTACCAGCTCCCCTCTCTCCCAGTCACGCCGTCCAGACACTCAGATAGTCGAGGAACAAGTGCAGCTCCAGCCTATCACACACTTCCTCATCTCTCTTCACTTGGCACCTCACACAGCACCATGATGTGGGGTCCTCTGGAGCCCCCCAAAACCCAGAAACCCTGGAGCCTCAGCTGCCTCAGACCAGCACCCCCACTCAAGCCTTCTGCAGCTTTGTCCTTCAAAGAGGTTTGCACATTGAAATGATTGTTTCACAAAATTTCAGTGAAATTAACAGACCTATTAATGTATACTGCCTATAAAATGTATGGGGAGGCTTTGCTTTTCAAAAAGTTTTTTCTGCAAATGAGCATTTTTTTGTTGTCATATTGCAGTAATGTCTAGATTTCAGAGATTTGTTTTGAGCAACAATATCATAGGCAATGTTTTGTAAAACTGAAATATTTTAGAGATTTGACTATATATGTATTTTTTTGTGCTTTTAAATGTGAAATCTTTGTCAGTCATTGGAATTTTTAGAACTGTTTGCTAATTGTGTTTGCACACAGAGGAATTTGTCTACTGCATTTAACCCATCTGTGACTTGAAACACCTGCACACACGCTAGGAAACACACACTAGGGGGCAGTGAGCACACTTGCCCAAAGGCGCCTGAAGTTGGGGGTTAGGTGCCTTGTGCAAGGGCACTTCACAAGCACCTCCACTCAAAAGGCTGGTTCCCTAACCTCCAGCTTACGATTGGCCCATACATCTGTTCATATTTGTAGTGTATTCATTTATGTTTAGAGCCTTTAAATGTTAAACCTGCTATAATACATATCTATGTAGTTACAGCAATTAATTCATTTGCCACATGCAAATGACTAGCCAGAGTGTTTTGTTGCGGGAAGATGCATTTAGATGTTTTCCTTTTTTTTTTTTTTTTTTTTTTTTTTTTTTTTTTTTTTTTTTTAACATTTAGAAGTATATATCGGCATTCTTGTTTGTTTACGCAGGATCTCAGCAAGAGCCCCAAGAATGTGAAGAAGCTTCTACACAAACGCAAACCTGAGAGGAAGCCATCAGATGAGGAATTTGCTGTGAGGAAAAGTAGGTTGATGGTGTTGGTGCATTTAATCTTCAGGCTGTTGGTAGTTTGTTGAGGAAGTTTAGAAGAGTTATTCACCTGGAAATACTTATCTAGCCAAATAAATGTTGATGAGAACTTAATTTGTGTACTGCCATATTATTTTTAGGTATGTTCTAAAATTATATTATAGAATAAATTGCTGTAGAAGTATATTTATTTAATGTAAGTTAAAATTTCTAATTTGATATCGGACACTGTCCTGTTTCTTACCAGGCACTGCAGCTCTGGAGGAGGACGCGCAGATCCTCAAAGTAATTGAGGCTTACTGCACAAGTGCCAAGACACGACAAACGCTCAACTCAAGTAAGACCATGCCAGAAATAATCCAATAATAAATAAAATTAGCTAAAGTAAGGCCTGTTTTTTGCCTCTGTGATGCTGCTGATTCTGTGTTCCATTAAAAAATATGGCACAGTACAGAAGGAAAATGATTTCCAGTTCATGCTGACTTTAAGTTCTTATTGACTGCTATGATGATTAGAAATATAAGTGAGATGAACTCCCATGATGCCTTGTCAATAAAAATGCAGCTGTATTTATAGAGATACAAAGCCCATGGTGGTCATATGACACAGGTTGAATTCAAACCACAATCCCAGGTAGAGTAGAACCGTCCTAAATCTAGGCTGTGCTGTAAGATGTGTTCCTGTCTGTCATTTGGCATTGACCGTAAATGTGACTATGATGACAGCAGGGAGCTTAAACTAGCTGGTCACTCTTTATGTTCTACCCATTATTTGCCTCATCAGTAGAGATTTTCTTAAATTCCCGCTGCCCTTACACAGGAAATTACACAGTCCCTGGAGAACCTCCGGAGATGACAGCATTGTACAAGTTCCAGGAACTGTGCGTAATGGCCACTTTTCAGAGAATTGCAATTTATGCACTTGATTTCAATGACTCAGCTGCTGTTGACTGTAGAGTGGCTAGAAATGGCAGAAATAATGACATCTTAGTCATCATTTTCATTTTGTCTTTACAGACAAAATGTCTTTAAAAATCTTATTTCATTTGGATCAAAACATCTCTGACGTTGTTTGGACTTTCTGCAGGTTAACCCTTTATGTACAGTGAAAAACAAATTTAATTAACTCTTCTAATTAGATTATCAAATCTCTAAATGTTGTCATCATGCCTATATTAAAACATCTAACAACGGTGAACATTTATAAATGTTTGTCATGAATCGCCATTTTGAGCAAATAAACAAATTCATAGACATACATTCACTGAGCTCTTTGTTAGCTACACCAACTTAGTATGTAAACTCATTGTTCACTCTTTTAGCTCCACTTACCATATAGTAGCACATTGTAGTTCTACGGTTGACTGTAGTCCATCTGTTTCTCTGCATACTTTGTTATACCCCTTTTAACCCGTTCTATGATAGTCAGCACCCCCACAGGACCACCACAGTGGGTGGTGGATCATTCTCAGCATTGCAGTGACACTGATGTGGTGGTGGTTTGTTAGTATGTGTTGTGCTGGTGTAAGTGGATCAGACGCAGCAGTGCTGCTGGAGTGTTTAAACACCTCAGTGTCACTGCTGGACTGGAAAGAGTCCACCAACCAACATTATCCAGCCAACAGCATCCTGTGGGCAGAGTCCTGTGACCACTGATGAAGGACTAGGAGGTGTAATCACAACAAAATACAAAGTGCATCTCTACGGCAAGCGGAGCTGACAAAATGGACAAAGAGTATAAAAATAGGGTAGGCATACATAGTAAAGTGCTTATTGAGTGTGTACAGCACTTTGCAAAGAGTCAAAAAGACCATTTAATACAAAGCAGGACAAGAGAAAATCCAGCTCCACTCTTGCTTTAGATCTAAAACCACAGGTATTTCAGGCAGTCTATCCACTGTGAGAAGACAACTCGATGCTATGGGTCTGAAAAGATGTGTAGCTGCCAAGAAGCCCTCAGCGAGAAAAAGCAATAGACAAAAAAAGAACACAGTTGGCAAATTGCACAAAGAAGCTGCTTATTCTCTCAGAACAATGGGCTGACCACCTCAGAGTTCAGACCTTAACGTCACTGAATGTGTTTGGGATCTCTTTGATCAGAAGCAGAAAATATAACCAACTTCTAAGACTGAACTTTAGAGGTGTGGAAAAATATCACTGCAGATGTCTTTGAAAACCTGAATAAACAGACAAGGGTGTGGATGCTGTAAAATATGAGAAATATTGGACACCAAATAAGGAAAAATCTTATATTTAGTATAGTTGGGTAATGTTCCGTTAAATATGGCTTCTGCCTTTTTACTGACTTGAAACATTATTATTATTGGTCCAGAAATGAAGTAAATGAAGGGTGGTGTCTGACACGCTTTTGCACAGTGTTGTACTTGAGACTTATGCTGATTGACTGAATGTGTCCCAAATGTAATATGAAGTGTTAATTATTTAATTGTTGGTTGGAAAGTGTGTTCGTGCTTGTGCAGAAACTGCCACAGATGTAACAGTAGCAGAGGTTCACATTGTGAATCCACAATGTCATTTTTATCGCAGCTTCCTTTTGACATATTTTATTTGCATTACTAATGCAAGGCCCTTTGTGTTACAGTCGCTAGAGCCTGTGTTTTTATACCAGTGAGAGCCAGTGTCTGCGTAACTACAGGCAATCCTTGTTGTTCTTCATTCTTTAATCCTCCTTCTACTAATCTTACACTTGTGCCTAAATTAAATTTCCTCTTTAACACTTAGTAACGGTATTAAGGGCCCCATTGGCCGCTCCTATCTGAAAACACCCTTGTTAACATTTCTGAATGTCTTCCAATCTGTTTTAACAACTTATTCTTTCTTCTGTCTCCCTCTTTCCTCGTTTTTCCTCCCTCTTTCCTCACTTTCTGTCCTCCTTTTTGTTCCACAAATCCTACAATTCGCTGTTTGATTTGAATTTCCTTTTATTTCTTAATTTTGGGTAAATTTCCATCCTTTTGTTTGCATCCAACCCTCCTTCCATTTGATTGGTTTGATCCTTCATCCCCCCCCACCCAATTATTAGCTTGGCAAGGCACTGATTTGATGCATAATCATGTGCTGGCTGATGTTGACCAATCGTGTGTGGAGGCTGTGGGTTGTCGTACCAGCATGTTGCGTCTGGAACCCGCATCCGACCAATCGGAAGACTCGGACTATGACAGTATATGGACTGCCCATAGTTACAGAATGGGTTCCATCTCTCGTAAGAGCTGCTGCTCGTCCTTCTATGTCTTTAGAGCATTGTACCCTGTCTTCTCCATTTTGTTTTCTCATTTGTAGCTTTCTTATTTAAGGGTGGGCGATATGGCAAAGTTACATCATCACGGTACCTGAAGGCATTTTCACCATGTGCAATGTGTACCATGGTATTTCTTTTTGTTCTGAGGTTTGCAAACAAGTTGGAACTGCCAAAAACTGTAGTGTCTGTAGGGTAGCTAAAAGAAAGCACTTAGTATAGAAAGAAAACTGCATAATTTATCATCATAATCATAACATATCGTCATATTGCCTATCCTAACGTGATTAACCAATAGCTTCCCTTATGTTTGAGTTTTATCCACTGTTCTTGATGTTGGAACATTTCTTTGGTTTGCCTTCTCTAGTGACTATTAGCCAGTTACCTTGAACCCCTCTATACATCCCAGTTCATTTAATTTGAGTTGTCTGTGACTGTGAGTAGTTGACTTGTTTAGTTTCCCAGTCTCTGTGTTTTGTAGTTCTTTTGTTTTTCATGACTGTGATATCACGTCAAGTTTTTGACTTGACAACATCCTAAGATGTACGTCATGTAATGTACAATGTACTGTAGTATATAATGTAGTACTGCACTGTAATATTCCAAATATGTGCTCAATTTTATTACAGTTTTTAAACATGATGTTTGCTTTGTGTGCTGACTATAGGTACAAAGCAGTTGTTTATCATAGGTGTCTGCAAGATCACCAAACATAACTGACTGACTTAATATGTTTTATTTAAGTCAGGTTTGTTTTATTTAAGGTTTATTTGTCATTAAAGGAGCAATGTGTAACATTTTGCAACCTGTTGAATTTATACTCCAAACAACAGGGGGCAACACATCACCAGAAAGTTGTTGTGTGTTGTGGTGTCCACCCCTATCAGAAGAATGCACCGTCCATCCTCCATAGTCTTAGCATTAACAACCGTTTACTTACTAATCTTGAAGAAACCTTGTGAGTTCAGCATCAAAGCCCATCCGTTTACTCCCCAAGAGCGTCTCCAGATGTGGAAAGCAACGTCATAGTTAACTTGCGTCTTGCTTGGATTTATCGCACTTCTTTTGTTTGCTTCTGAACATGAAATTTTTGCCGGGAGCAGACAGTGGTGGATGTTATAATAGTTGTTTGCTTAGTACTTCAGCTATCGTTGTATTTCTTTGGCTACATGTTCTTAAATGATCTAAGTGGGAACAGAACCTTCAACATGATAGAGAAGAGATTACAATATGCTGTTGGGGCAGCAGTGCTACTTCTTCATCGACTCAACACTACAGTGACTCACTTTCGCCTCTTGAGGTACAAAGTGTTATTGTGAGACATGACTGGCCGGGCTAGCTAGTTAGTATCTAACTTCAGTAGACACCTCTGCAACACGATACATGGATGTTGTTAACATACGGTCTAAAATGTTGATTCTTCACATTCCCTTGATAATTGACATTAATTTTGTACTGTTTGAAACTTAACAATCTTACATATTGCTCCTTTAACCTTATCTTCTGTAGTTCTGCAGTAGAAAATATATGTCCATATGCAAGGATCATTTAGCATACTGAGGGTGAACACAGGCAGCACCACCTTCTCCTGCATTATCAACTGGAACACCCGTCGGTGCATTAATTACTCAAACAAACCCGTAACCACATCACTTTTTTATGTTGGAACAGGGTCAAGAAAGGAGTCAGGGCCTCATATGCTTTTCCCCGAAGAAGAGAAGATTATCGTGGAAGAAACAAAGAGCAATGGTCAAACAGTGACTGAGGAACGGTAGGCTTGATTTCGTGAATCTTGGATAGAAAAGATAGGAACTCCATTAAACCCTGTAATAATAATTTTGGTTGCTGTATTGACTGAATGTTTGTTTTTAATCACTCATCTTTTTTTAAAGGAGTCTGGTGGACACTGTTTATGCACTGAGGGATGAAGTTCAGGAACTAAAGCAGGTGCCTATTTATTTGTATTGTTTGACATGTTTTTAGGTAATATGTCAGATTTCACATTGAATCACATTTCACTTAATTTATATGTACAGCAAAATCTCTTGTAAGTCATTATCTTTGCTACTGTGACCAGTTTGGAATCCATATTTTAATAATATTAAAGACACTTGTATAAAATGATTCTAGCATGATAGTCTTCTGCTTTCAAATTTGTAAGGGAAAAAGGCAAGAACAATAAGGAGAAATGTTGTATTCTGAATGTTAAATGGAGCTATAGATTTTTAAATACTGTAGATGTAAATGTTATAACTATTACACCAAAAACTATTATACCTTTTAAATATTATATCCAGTATTTCAGGTATTTTGGGTCTACCAATGATTGAAGTGTCCAGATACTTTTTGAGGAGACTGTGCATAAGCTTAGTTATCTGATGTTCTGGTTCTGCCACCAGGACAACAAGAGGATGAAGAGGACTCTGGAGGAGGAGCAGAAGGCAAGAAAAGAGCTGGAGAAGATAGTGAGGAGAGTATTAAAGAGCATGAACGACCCTTCTTGGGACGAGACCAATTTGTAAAGTCGATCAGAGATGATTAGCTGATATGCATGCAGCCCATGCCTGGCACTGAAAGAGGACAGAGGACACGGTAGAATGGAAGTGGCATCTTTGTGATGCAGCATGCGTGATTGGTATGGAGAAGCAGGCTAAACTTTTGACCAAAAAATACATGTTTTTGAGCTGAGCCTGAAGATCGAGACGCTAAACCACTGAACTGGACCAGAGCTTTTCACTTCCAATCACTGGATTAAGGCCTATTATACACTCTCTTAAGACATTTACCAGTGCCAAATTTGCCAAATGAATAATTTAGCCTCTGAACTGTAGGTATGTGTTAAGGAACAGATATTGGAATAAGTGGCCAAAAACAGCTGTAGGTTATGCCTTAAAATATTCTTTTGGACATATTTTAACATGAAATATACTAATATATAATTATTGGTAAATATGAAAAATCTTCCCAAGAAACATTTCTTATTACTGGTGTTGCTGGTGTTGCTAGAACTGCTAAATGCAACTTCCACCATTTTTTCTTTCGCTATTCCACTGAAAGTGTGTATCCAGTAAGTACTTTTTTTTTTTTTTTTGGCGAATAGCTGATGTTACACGGTTCCCAGTTTGACCGTGGGTTTGACTGGGAGTCTCAGGGATTACAAAGAAAAAATATTAGCCACTTCACTGCCTGGGTCCTTCACTAAAGCCAGTCTTTCAGTGTAGAACTTCTAGGAATCTATAGCCAACACTGTGAAAGGGTGAAAATAACTTATTTCCAGCAAGGACACACAGCAATACAGTACTGGAACCATTCAGAAGAAATACATTTGTGGGAGATGCTGTTTCTCAGCATTTATCTTGTGTGTGTGTGTGGGTTTTTTTTTTTTTGTTTTTTTTTTTTTTAAACCTCATTTTTTCTGCAATCTCTCTTAATTCGATCAGGCTGTCCATTGCAACCCGGCAGGCGTTGACTTGTTTTATTGTTTATAGTGATCCTTTGGTTTTTAATTTGGTGTTATTCCACTAATGAATTTGTACAGATATTAATGTTTAGCCTATATTGCTAAGGACCTGCAGGAATGTGCCTTTTTTTGGAAAGCTTGGCATTTTTCTCTGCAATTCTGAGGCTGTAAGAAAAGTACATATGCAACTGATATTTGAATATGCAGCGCTACAGTGCTACCTAACTGACAACTCAAGAATCTTCCATGTTTTTTTGTCTAATTTATGTATTTAAATGAAATGAAAAGCTGTCTAATGCAGAACATGGTCAATAATGGTTGTGTTCCATTGTCTATGTGGGTACCATTTCCAGCAGGATATTTTCTGTCCATCCATTTCTTCTATCCTTTTTTCAGTATTTCTTACTTTCATTTTTTTTCCATTCTCTTTCACACTTCTCTAATCTGTATGATGATATATGTGGATTAAACTAAATAAAACTTGCTTATTAATTATTTATCCTTTAAGATGGTGTCACTGTATTGTTCACTAATGAAGCAGCTTGCCGTCATTTTTCCCTGTTCAAACAATAACAGATGATTTCATGGTCAGTTAATGTCCTTCCTCTAAAGTGATTTGAACTTGTGGTATATACATTTGCATGGAATAGCAGTGTGTAAACAATGTTTAGTGTGTGGACCCTAAACATTGAAGTAGATCTACTATAGAATGGCCTTAAAATACTAAATGTCCCATTTAGAGCCCAGACCGACAGAGAAGCAGTGGAATGAAAGTTTTTACCCTAAAAAACACACTGTCCTAGAAATTAAACTGCACATATTTATAAAAATTCATTCATTTCTTTTTTTTCTGGAAATCTATGATATGCCCTGCTATACCTTGGGAGCCAATAATCAGGCTAAGAACTACAGCCAGTTGATGCTAACTTTCCTTTCTTAGCACAATCCCTTCATCACAGCAGATCAGAGGTATCTACTATAAACTCTATCCCAAGACAGATGGGACAGTATGTGAAATATGAAAAACCAAAGGACAGTGGTTAGTAAATTCTGTTTGACCCGTATCACATTGAGAACAGTACCAAAATACAATATTTGATGTTTTGTCTCAATAATAAGTTGTTTTTATAAATATATCCTCATTCCAAAATTGATGCCTGGCACTGTGTAACAGCAACTTTCCTTTTAACAGCACTTAAATATCACTTGGGTGGTGAAGGCATCAGTTAATCCAGTTTTGGAAGTGGATTTTTTTACCATTCTTCTGTCATACAAGTCTTCAACCGAGCAACCGTGCAGGACCATCGTTGTCGGCATTTTGAGCATAACAAGTCTCATGTTTTCAGTGGCACACAGTTCTGGACTGTTTAGCACCCAAACTCTCTAATTATGTTGCCCCAAAATGTATTGGGTGTTAATGATGCTTTCACAGGTGTGCAACTTACCCACTAAGCCCTACCCTCCTACCCCCTGATGCCATGACAGACCCTGGCTTTTAAACTTCACACAAGGACAATCAGGCTGGTACTTCTTTGGCTTGGAGAACACAGCATCCATTTCCATAAATAGACCATAATACAGGTTCCACTGCACATCAGTCTGTTTCAGATGAGCTTGAGCCCAGATGAGTTGTCAGTATTACTGGATGTTGATATGTGACTCACTGTGGATGCAGCGACAGATGGTGTTTATTGATGCTTTTTCAAAGTATTCCCGAACCCATGCAATACTATCCATCACTGAAGCATGTCCGTTATGGATTTCTGCCTTTTTCTTTATGCACAGAGATTTCTCTGGACTCCCTGAATCTTTTGATGATATTATGCACTGCAGAGGGTAAAATAAGACCCCATGTTCACCTGGGTATCACATAGACCACTTTAGGAGGCATTCTGAGACTCATTTGAGACACATATTACAGCAGTGTAAACGCATCTGTGTCTTCAAAACAAATTCACCGATAGAGGCCAAACTATAAACAACTGGTAATTGGTTGCCGTGTAATATACAGATTTGGATATGCCCACACAGCAATCAGATTCCAGTCAGAAGATGCAAAAATCTAAAATCAGGATACAATCCAAACAGAAGTCACATGAAGTGACCAGGTGAAAAAGGGATCTAAAATCTTTGCAATCTCTGATTACATTTTTGGTAAAGTGGAGAGCCTCAACCCATCCTTGCTCATAAAGTACTAGACCTTTCCTGGATGCTCCTGCTCCTGTTATACCCAAGTCTTCCCTGTTTAAGTTGCTTTTTGAACACTTCACATTGGTCTTAGTCTTAAATTGCCCTGTCCCAAGTTTTTTGGGAATTGGGTTTGTACATATCTAGCTACATATATCATATCTCTATTGATAGGAGCTCTTGGACAAGACTTCTAAAATAATGGCTGTCTGAAATGTCATAAACGCTGCCTACCCATAAGGTAATCTCATGCAGGCAGCAAGGCAACCAGTCATGTCCAAATCGAATATATCTGTAAGGTGTGGGAGTAGGTGGTCGAGGACTTGTGTATGTATATGGAGCAATTTCACAAAACTCAGTATAGAAGGGTTGGGCTCGACTACTAACTTTTAATGAGCAAAACAAAGACAGGGCACGGGAGAGTGGCCATCACCCCACTCTACCACCTCCTACTGAACTTCCTCCTTCTCGTCAAAATAAAAGTCCCTAACATATACCATAGGGCTAACCTCAAAATAGTTTCCAAATCACAACTAAAATTACTGTCTCACAATTCTATTAAATGCTGATGCTGAGGTTCCACTATTCAGCCATTTTTTGAAAGCAGCCATAGATATCTGTGTCATTGGCAATGTGATTAGGTGGTGAACAATACTGCCTTCTAAGGCACTGCCTTTGCGCAGGCAGCAGGCAGCATCGAGACAGCTGCCTTCAGTTTCGGACTCAGCCTGTATTCACTAAACATTCATTGTAAATCCACCTCTTTGAGTTTTAGGGTGTCTTGGTAGATTTAGGTGGGTTTGTTTAGAAGTACTAAATGATCAGTGTTTCCAGTTTGGCCACAAAAAGACCTAAATCCACAGACGTCAAAACCGTGCTCAACAATTACTGCTGAGCATTATCACCACTGAAATTTCTTATTGGTGCGTCCTTCATCTTTGAGTGTCCTCAGTGTCCTGCAGGGATAGTGGATGCTCATAGATGGCGGTGGAGCCGATGTGAAATCAGCAGTGCTACCCTGAGCTGCTTTCTGAATGGAGGCTTAGGCCTCCCCAGGTGTGTCCGTGTTCCAGCTCTCATTTGTTTTGTCTTTTTCGAGCTGTCGCACGAACCCTTTCGCTCTGCCCAGGAACACTGGCTTGGCGTGAGCCCTCGACTGCTTCCTGTTAATTCCTCCATTGTTGCCGTCCTGCCCACGCTTTTCTTCCCATTGTGTGCGAGTAATCCAGGTTTGGGCTGGGGACAGCAATGGAGGTGGAAACTGTTGAGCCAAAATGGGTTTGCATGAGGATCCCAACCAAGAAGAGCTGGGAAAACAAACACGCTGGCTAGCAAACGCAGGCGGATGTTGGGGTGATTGGGCATTAGGGTGCCAACTGATGTTGAGCTGGACCGATGCTGATCGCATAACCAGAACTAATCTCTTTCCTCTTTTTTGGAGAGTTGGGTATTCTTCCTGCTTGCTCTTTCTTTCTCTGCCCATCTTCTGTATTGCTTGGTCACTGAATTGATTGGTTATTCTCTCAGCTGCCACCTTCCTGCAAGGCCAAATGCAAAGCGTCTCTGTGTTGGATCTGTCAAATGGTTTTCTATTGTTGTTTTTTAACGTCTTTGCTTCTTTGTTGAAATTAATTTTTCAGGATTCGGCTGCATTTGTGACTTGTTTATTTGTGTTTGTATTGTCTGTGTCTGGATCTGGAGACTAGCTCGCAGGTGTGACAACTGTTTGCGTGTGTGTGTGTGTGTGTGTGTGTAAAATGTGAGAAATGTTTATGGTTTTTGTCCTCAAACTGCTACCTCCACCTCCTCCCTATTATAACAAACAATGAGCGGAATCAAAAGATTCTAAAGATGTGCGATCCTCTGGGATAGCAAGGCATTGTGGGAGATTTTAATCGCTGGCCGCGGCCCATGCAGAGAAAGGCAGGTTGTTCTTTGTGTATGGGCGCTGAGGTGACAGTGACATTTGGGGAGAGAATGACGTTCCGAAGGCATTAACATGAGGACAAAGGCTCCGGCGGCGAAGGAAAACAAGAAAGAGAGAGAAAATGTTAGCTGTCACTTAATTGGGCTCGGCTTGGGTGGCAGCTGCTGCAGGTAGAGGGTGCGTATGTTTGCATACAAGTCCCTGAGCCCTGAGAAGGATAGAGATGAGCTGATGTCAGTGGCCCTTCACAGTGGAAAGATAGATGAATAAAGACTAATGCAAAAGTTTGAACACCCCCGGTCAAACCAAGTTTTGTTGATTTTCTAGATAGGTATAAGATAAGAAGTTACCGCATCCTCTAAATCCTTCTGGAGTTTTGAGTCAATGGATTTTCAATAAACCTAAATGTTTTATTACATTATATACAATATTTAAAAGCTCACTGGACATGCAAATTAGTCAGCTGTGACTAACCTCCACAAGCACAAATAACAGCTGTGATTTGATTTTGCATGGACTAGTTTCTGGATGCCACTCCTGCAGCAAAGAATTGTACAGTTGGGCCAGATTTGGTGGATTCCTTCCCTGGCACAGTTCTGAGGAGAATATCCTGTAGACTGCCACTGCTGGTAGCTTACGCTTCCATACACCTGCACATCCAGCTACTTCCTTCACACTATGGCCTTTCGCACGCCAAAATACAATCACTCCTTTTTGCCAATCATTAACATCTGCTTTGGACCCATTTTCCACACATGGAACAAGACATTAATTGCACTGTACCACCTCTTCTCAATCTATGAATCCCTTCACACACCCCACAGGTATTTATAGCTCCATCATCATCGCACAACACCATCTGCAGGAGCCTGAAGTTACTACCATCTTAAACACACAAGGTGACTCATTTTTTGTCGGATGAGCTTATATACACTTAGGTGCCAAAAGTCTTGGGATAGCAGGATGTAAACTGATTATGAAGTGATTTTACCTCAGGGGGTGGCTTGGACATGCCCATACCTGTAAATTGTGATGTGTCATCTTGTGAGTGAAGTTGAACACTGGCCAGTGTGCAAGGCAACTTGAGTTATGAGTTCAAACGAGGCATGATAGTGGGTACCAGACACATGGGGTATTCCATTCCAAAGCCGTGCAGACATTTCACATTCCTCCAAACTACCACCCAGAGTGGGCAGAACACTTAACTAGTATTTAATGATTGTGACTGTTGGTATCTGGCTAGAAGCTGGCAGAAATCGCATCCACATTCAATGCAGGAGGCCCCACACACATATCCCTCAGGTCAGTGCTGCGTTCTATAGCTTTCATGGGATATGGGAGCAGAAGACCCACCATAGTGGCTCTGTTAACACCATGACACCAGAAACAGCACCTCAGCAGGGCTAATGAGGTTGCTAACTGGAGCCTAGAGAACTGGCAACATGTGGCAACAGTACCAATTGTTCCGGGCTGATGGTAGGGTTCATGTGTGGTGCAGACCCCATGAAGCTATGGACCCCATTCCATACTGGTGTGGGGTGTGTTCTCATGGCATGCGCTGGGTCCACTGGTCCGCCCAAACATGTCATTGACCAGTGACTGCTACATTTCCTTGCTTGGTGACCATGGACTTAATGCACCCTAACAATGATGGGATATTTCAACAAGACAATGCACCGTGCCATCAGATCCAAGTTATCCAGAATTGGTTTGCGAAGCATTCTCAAGAGCTCAGACGAATGGTGTGGAGTTGCTGAACTTTGCCAGCCTAGGGGGTGTTCTACGCAAGGGTTCTACACAGTATTAGTTCTGTCCCATGGTACATCAGTGTACACAAAGTATATACAGGTGTATATATATTACTAAATGTTCATTTTTACAGCATTTATAATTGAATTCAAAAAGCTAAACTATATATATATATAGTATATATAGAATATATATGTTATATTCATTAGTCTTAAAGTGTGATATTTCAAGCTTTCAAGTTGTTTTAATGTTGATCAGTGTGGCTTATAGCTCATGCAAATCAGAAATACAGTATGATAAATTAATAGAATATTTTATTTCAAGTTTGAGGAAATTACTATGCAAACAGAATAAATACTGTGTATTCCTTAGTCTAGTTCAGCACACGCAACCACAATCATGGGGGTGACTGCTGACTTCACAGTTGTCCAGAAGATGATCATCAACACCCTCCACACGGAGAGTAGGAAACATAAGGCCACTGCTGTAAAGGCTGGCTGTTTGCAGAGTGCTGTATCAAAGCATAATGGAAAATGTGGTAGTAAAAGAGACACAAGCAACAGGGATGACCGCAGCATTGAGAGGATTGTCAAGTAGATTCAAAAACTTGGGAGGCGGTCACAAGGAGTGGACTGAGGCTGGTGTCAGTGCATCACGATCCTCCATGCATATAAGTTTCCAGGAAAGGTGCTACAACTGCTGCTTTCCTAATGTCAAGCTACTCCTGAACGAGAGACGTCAGAAGCGTCTTAACTGGGCTAAGAAAAAAAGAACTGGTCTGTTCAATGCTCCAATTTCCTCTTTTCAGACGAAAGTACATTTTGGATTTTATTTGGAAATCGAGGTCCCAGAGTCTGGAGGAAGAGTGGAGAGGCAAGGTGTCTGAAGTCCAATTTGTAACTCAGGCCCCCAACAGCAACCTCCTCCTTCTTGCGTCCACTCAGCCGCCGCTGACAAACGCGCACTGGTCATTGCTTCCCAGTGGGCAGGTGTGCTGCTCTCGGTGCGAGGGAGCCCACCTAGGGGTAGCAGTAATATCGAAGTGTCAGTGTTGATGAGGATAGTGAGCTGTCTGTGACGACAGCAAATCGTTTTGGTCACCCCGCTGCCCGATACTGTCTCTCTGCCGCCACTCACTCAGGGGCCACTTGACACATCGTCTCCTTAATCCGCACTGCTTGCCAAGGCATTTGTATGCCTAGGATAAATTCTGCCCAGCTTGTAAGATGCTCGGAGTTTAATATGCCGTCTTAGCTCCAAACAGCCCTAACATTAGCTAAGGTAGTTAACCTGGATAGCTGTAAAGCCCCATCTCATTCATGAATTGGGGGACTCGAGTCACATGACCTGACATGAGTCAGGCTCGAGTCTCAAATTTAAGGACTTGAGACTTGATTGAGTAACACTGATAAAAGATTACTTGACTTTGACTTGGTATTCACGACTTAAGACTTGACTTTGACTTGAGGCAGATGACTCGAAATGACTTGATTTATTATCAAATATGTCCTTTTTTAGGGGATTTTGGGTGATTTCTGTTGCAATGCGCGCAAACCTGGCAACCTATCAGAACGCGGAAGACCAACAGAGATCAACCTGAGAGGTAGCTCGTATCATGGAGGCGGCTACACCGGAAATAGTGAGGTCTGGATTAGAGGATTGTGCTGTGGATGAAAGTAGTAAAGAGAGAACATCGATATGTAGGGTCTAGAGGGCAAACATCAGTGACCCGACCACCACAACCAACTTCATCCGTTACTACACAACCCACAGACAAAGGGACGCGACTGTGTGGTTTGGCTAGTCGAAGATTGTAAGTACGTTTGATTACTATAGCCAGAACGGCCGCAGCAGGCGCCGAATTCAATAAGGGACCGTCTCTAAAGTGCGGGTTCTGTTTGATACGTACAAGACTAAGAGAGACGAGGAGCCTGTTGATGTTATTTATAGAGACTTGAAACGCACTGAAATACACATACACAGAAAATGTGATAGACATGCACTGTAAAACTTTACTGGGACACAACAATTTATTAAAACATCTTACATATAAAAAATACTACTGTAAAACATCCATATGACATACAGATCTAATATTGCTTGTAGTATACAGACACCCATCTGATGAACATGCTACAACTTCTAGTTCGGTAAGACTCTGGTAATACCACTTCAACAATCAGGAGCAAACCAAATATCTGAAATTTAAAAAAGACCAGCTCCTCCAAAATCATCTCTAAAGATGTTCTAATCATTAGCAGCTGATGTTGGTGCACCCGACTCTAATTTTAGGCATTTTAAGCAATAATTAGTGTGGGGATGTCCTAACCTTTCCCAAAAACTGCCCTTCTGTTAATTACATTTACACATTATTCTTAAAGTTTTTTTGTGTTTAGTTATATTGCTTCAGTCTCTCAGTATTGTTCATATAAACATCAAATCTCCAGACGTTTACATATGTTTAAAAACGTTTAATTTAGTATTTTTTCACATGACTAGTTGGCTCTGGCTTTTTGTGCACTGCAACAGGAAAACAGTGAAGCAGTGTCTTATGAGACTTTAACAGATTGCTTATTTCACTTACAAAAGTGCTTAGTGTTCCTGTCCAAGCTACCTCTGGCCTCAGCCCCTGCCAGAATAAGGGCCAGTACTGATACCTAGAAAGAAAGATTAATGCATATGTTAAATACAGTATAAATGCACCACCAAAGAAAAAACCTAGCTATTGCTCATACCTGGAAAGAAGATTAAGCTTGGCATAAGTGCAGTACAATCCATTTCAGTAAATACTTAGATTAGTGCTCGCTTAAATGGTTTGCAAAGAGATAGGCCTTTAATTTGCAGTTGAAGACTGTAGGAGTCTGTTGTTCAGACAGCCAGTGGAAGTTCATTCCACCATCTGGGTGCCAGAACAGAGATAAGTCTTGATGCTCAAAGATAGCAGTTCAAGCCAAGCTGTACTTGACGCTTACAGGACTCAAGGTACAGATCGACTCTTGACCATTGCCATAAGGTAGGGAGGGGCTGGTCCATTCTTGGCTTTGTAGACAAGCATGAGGGTTTTAAATCTGACATGGTCAGCTACAGGAAGTCAGTGAAGGGAGCACAGCAGTTGAGTGACATGAGGGTACCTGGGAAGATTGAAGATAAACCGAGCTGCTGCTTTCTGGATCAGTTTTGAAGTTGCAGTAGTCAAGCCTTGACAAGAGAATCAACTAGCACCTGGGTGACCCTCTGAGAGAGAAAGGGTCAAATCTGCCAGATGTCGAAGGAGAAATCTGCATGACCAAGTCAGGTTCGCATTCTTCAGACGGAATGATCAAGTAGTTGTTGAATGAGATGGCAAGATGATAGTGAGGACCTGTAGGTCTATGAATGAGAAGCAGCTCAATCTTCAGTGACGAGTCTCGCTTTTGTCTTCTTGGAGACGACTATCGGATTGGTGTGTTGAGGCACTGTGGTCAGCACCAAGATGAACGGTTTGTTGTCACGTGCCACACGTCCAGAATATTGAATCTGCATGGGATGGATTATCACAGGACACCATTAGGAACTTCTACAACTCCATGCCGAAACGTTGAAACGTATGCCATGTTGCATTGGCAAACATGGCGACCTGACGTCATACTGAGAAACACTACTTCTGTATGTGTAGCTCAGTAAATATTGCCCATTTCAGTCTAAATTTATCATCACTTATTGTTCCTGGTAACCTTTATCTTCCTTCCCAATAGCACTGCAAATCTGACGCTTCCTTCTGGGTCCAACTATTGCTTTGACAAATAATGTATCTAGCCTGCTATTTTATCTCTGTCTTGTCTTTAACAAGTGCTTTGCAACTCACGTTCAGATATTCATGTAATATGCTTAACAAGAGCAAAACTGTTGCATTTTACCGTCTGTTAAAAGCAGTGTTTCACTGAACAGTTGGTCTGTGTATTTTTTGTATCTTCCTGTGATAAACCGTAACAAATACTCAAACAGTGTTTTCAGCATTTGAATACTGACCCCTCAAACAGTTAACCAAGTGCTCAAGTAATCCTCAATCAGAGTACAATTTCTTAAGTATTTTCTGTCCTTGACAATTCTAGGCAGGTGTGGAGGGAAAAGACGGATTCTAAATCTATGCTAACATCAAAGCGGGGTTTCTTTATTATATTCACAATGACAGCGGTCAAAGCTGGTCTGGGGATAGAGAGGTTAGTTCCTATTCATAAGCATGAAGAATGAAAGACAACAGTCTATTCTCTCTCTCTCTCTCTCTCTCTCTCTCTCTCTCACTCTCTCTTTCTCTCCCTCCCTTACATGCACATGCGCTCACATAGACATATACACCTGTGAGTTAGGGACGTATATACCCTCCCTTTATTACAGTGACAAGTCAATTCCATTCTTTTATGGACGCTGACCGGCCCTCATTGACTCACAATGGGCAGGATATAATTTTGCAGATGTTGGTGAAAAGCTCAAATGTCAGCTTCCTTTCACAGAGCCCGTCCCGCCTTTACCCACCCATGAATAATGTATCAGTCACCTTTGTCTCCAGTTCAATATTCGTACATAAGTACAAAAGAGCATCAAAAAAACATCCAGAAAGAGAGCCTTAATTTATCTTCTAGGTGTGGAGATACATCCTGGATGGTTTCCTTAACGAGGAGGTGAAGAAGAAGACTACAATAAGCATATGTGTCATGGTTGAACGGGCACAAAGGAAACTTCCGTACGACTGGCGTCCTCTGAGTTGAATGTGCCTTTGTTAATACTTGAGGTCAAGCCAAAGAAACTGAAGCAGCAGAGGTCTGGACGATGTACCTCCAGTATCACACTAGCAGAAAGGAAACCTTTAAAGGGCCGTATTGTGGTAAAAAACATATTTCTTGTTGTTTATTTTATTTATTTATTTATTACATGTGATCTGATGTTGTATGTAAACATTGTTCATGTTTCTAAATGTAAACACATTGTCACCTGGCAGATGATGCTGCATGAGGATGATGGGGTGTGTGACGGGATTCATAGACTGAGAAGAGGTAGTACAGTGCAGTGAATGTCTCGTTCCATGTGTGGAAAATGGCTCCAAAGCAGATGTTAATGATTGGCGAAAAGTAGTGACTGCATTTGGCCGTGCTAAAGATCACAGTGTGAAGGAAGCAGCTGAATCTTCAGGTGTATGGAAGCATACGGTCATACGGGTCTAGCAGCAGTGGCAAAAATCCCAGTCTACAGGAAATTCTCCTCAGAATTGTACCAGGGAAGGCATCCACCAAATCTGGCCCAACTGTGCAATTACTTGATGGAAGAGTGGCTAACCGTTGATGTGGCCTACATCAATGACAGTTGTTATTCGTGCTGGTGGAGGTATTACGCACTATTAGGTACGTTTCAGTCGCATAGAAAATACAATACCAATAAAAATGTAGGATATGGAACTCTCCAGGGTGCAGTGCTAGAAATCCAGATAAAGTGGCTTAGATGATGAGTAAATGAATGAATGTTGGATATGGCCTCTTGATTTCTTATCTTCCTGATGATCCTTTTCTTCTATATGATCTGAGTTCAGGTGTTTCATCTGCCTATCCTAAGGTTACTGCCAGGTGCAGTCTAAAGGAGGATGGCTTCCGAATTTGGTTCCTTGGTTCCTTTGGTTCCTTATGTTCTTAGGGAGTCTTTCTTTTTTAGTCCTGGTTCCTCTCAGAGTTTTCCCCAGCTTGATCTGAAGTGCTGTGTAAAGTGCTAGATACTGAAAGACTTTGATTTTGCTGTCTGCGTGTACTTTTGGAATGATGATAAATAGATGTTCACTTGATTACAAAGTTTCGCTACCTGTTTTTTTTTTTTTACCTGACCTTTACCTTTACATGGTGGTTGCAGAACATCTTTAGTGGTTGATGCTGGATCATTTGAAATTAAAGGCACAGGCACAGATACACCCCAGGGGGGCTTGTACCCCTTCACGTTTTGCCCTCAGACTGTATAAGGGCCAATGTGGATGTGTATTTAAGAACTTTATTTTATTTAACTTCTGGTATTCTACCTCCATCCTGTCATGCATCAGTGCTGGAAATCCCATCAATAAAGCATGCATTAGCGAATACATCACTGTCTGTAATGTGGTCTATTATGTACAACAGCTAAATCCTGTGCAGTTGTATGTGGAAGTTTGGGCACCCATGTTGATATTGTTATCACCCCTGTGAAAACAATAACTTAAATATGATGCTATTATTTATTAACTGAATATAATGTAACACTGTCCTGTAAACAGGTAGCAGTATATAACACAGCACTCACTAAATGGCAACAAATCACTTTTGGAGCAACACTGAAACCAACTTCATGCTTGATGAAATTAAGAATTTGAATATTCTTCATCTTCTAGAGGACATGTATTCATAATTTCTACTAAATTTACATTACTAAATGTATTTTTCCATGAAAGTTACCTTTACATCTAAACTCATGGGACAAATTCCTGACAAAAGCTGAATCTTCAGTCTTCAGTTAGCAGATTATTACATGCATGTAAACATGCTCATTGTCATAATTTTTAAGTTCAGGGATGGTAAAGGCCATTTCAAAACCTTAAATTTTGATATCTTGAAGTAGTTGAACTTGACTCCTCAAAAATACCTCGGTTTATCTAAGTATTATGTTGCATATAGGGCTGTAATGGTATTATCGATATTATTTTTGTCATTGTGGTAACAGAAAATTAATACCAAGCAACCTAACCATGTGGTTTGGACTCTATAGATTGCACTCATGGTTTTGGTTGTTTCTTTGTGTAAATAAGGATTAATTCTTACTTTTCCTTCACAGCAGATAGCACAACAGAACCACAGAATCTCACACACAGAGTCTCACAGTGTTAGATTAGTTTAATATAAGGAACTAAAGTAGGTGCAGCTCTCCGGGAGATTGAATATTGTTGAGGATAACGAGAACACTTTAAACTCAGTATGGAGCAGTAAGATACTGGCACGGTGGTTGATGTCACATTAGATGGAGAGATCTCAGCTATTGTTACAGTCTAGACGTCTCCGGCTCACTAACAGAGGGCTGTCAGTAAAGTAGTAAACTGATGCCAAGTGTAAATGATGATGGTTAATCAAGTTAGGTTTTGTGATGAGATCACAGTTATGGTTACTTTTTCCTGACTGTAGATGATGTTTGTGCAGCAACACTGCAAATCAGGCCAATCCTGCCTTAGCCAAATCTTCATACCTGACCATTCTATAAGCAGAGATTTTGTTGGACTTCCAACAGCAGGCAGTGTTCAGATATATTTTATTGTCCTCTCGTTTAGATTCAGATGCTCAGTTGACAACTTAAGTGATTAACAAACAGACATTACTGTTTTCCTTGTTTAACGTTCAGTTCATTAGGGTCTTGCTAATTAGCTGATGAGTTGAATCACATAGAACCCTGAACCTAACCCAAGCACATTACTTCCCTCTGAAACACCATTAGACTGTCGCTCCAATCAACAGTGTCTGCAAAATGCTGTACATTCAATTAAATGTACAGCATTAAATGTACGGCATTTTCTGGTCTGGTCACCAATTAACCTAGAGAGACTTTCTCTGTCCGAGTTGTCCCAAGATCAGACCTGTTACAATGATCATAGCACTCTGTCATTAAACTCTGCCAACCTCTCATTCACCAGCGCACATTCACTTTTAATACACTGTTTTATAACCACTCTCAATGCACCATACAGCTAGAATCAAGAGAGTGAGAGGGAGAGAGGGCAAGAAAAAGAAGAGAGAATGGACTGCTTTGTGCACCAGTGAAAGCCATAGAGACCTGGCTGCCATCGATAGCCCCGTGTCCCAGTGACGCCGACTCGCTGCGGACACTTAACAAAAGCCAGCGGCAGCCGCGTAATTGTAGCGCTCCAAAACCATCAAGGTGTCTTTCGTTTCGCTTTTTTGTTCACCAGTCGGGATCAATCAGGTGCAGACACCCCCCACCTACAACCTGGCAAACTCCTTGCCCCTCTATATGCACTATACACACTCCCCTAGCACTCTCACACTCCCCTGAAACTGTGTTGACTACGCCAGGCTCCATTCATTCAGCAGTGGCTGGCCATCATTTAGATTTGACTATTGTATTGTGAACTCTCAGTCTCTCTCTCTCTCTCTCTCTCTCTCTCTCTCTCTCTTTCTCTGCCTCTCTCTCTGTATATATATACACACACACACACACATGTATGCTCTCTCTGTCTCTTTCAGTTCTTTATCTAGGTATATATATATATGTCTCTCTCATTCTTGCTCTATCTCTCTCTCTCTCAATCTCCCCACTGCCCTTTGCAGGTTTTACAAAAAAAAAAAGATAAAAGAGAAGAAAAGCTGGGAACGCTGCACTCTCTTTAACAGCAGCTCTGTTTATTGGGCAAAATAGCAGTGCAATAATTTCTTTTTCTTTTTTTTTCTCAGTGGTTTACTCTAAAAAGCCTTTTCGCCTGCTTGCGTATTGAAAGGAAAGCAATAAAGGGCCTTTCAATAGGCATGAATAAAAAAAAGAAGAGAGAGAGGGAGAGAGAGAGAGAGAAGAAAGAGAAAATAGAAAAGAGCCTTCAGGGGGCTGGCCGAAGGGCTGCTATTCTTCAGCTGGTAATCAAATTGAAGCTGAAATGAAATGGAGGTTTCTTATGAAAATGGCCTTTGTTGACGGGCTAGGCTGGTAATTCATAAACAATGCGCCGGCCCTTTTGTAACGGGTAATAATATATTCATGCTCCTGGAAGGCAAAAGGAGGTGTGGGGGGTGGTGGGTTGTGGTGGTGGCGGGGAGAGTGGGGATGGTGGAACCGCAGTGAGGCTGAAGTACAGTGGGTAAAAAGCAACAGGGGGTGACTGACTTGATCATCTCTTTCTCTCACTCTCACTCCATTTTCTTCCTCTCTCCCTGTTTCTGTTTCTTACTCTCCTCTTCTCTTTCCTTCCTTCTCTTGCTCCCTCTCTCTCTTTTTCCTTTCCTATAGCTCTCTTTTCCTCTCGTGTCCTCAAGCCTCTTTCAAGGTTGACCAGCTGCCTCTGACTACTCCAGATGAACTTCTCCGCCTTCTTTTCTGGACCAGTGGGTGGCTGTGTCTGCCTGGAGGAACTGATGTGAGATGTGAGAGGAGGTGCTAGGGGAAGGAAAAGAGGAGGAGAGAAAGAGAGAGAGGGAGGGGGAGCAGCAGCGTCTCCTCACACGGACAGCGGATGCTGTCAAGTTGGCGGCAGAAGAGGTCTCGCTCTGTCTGTCTGTCTCTCTCTTTCGTTTCTTTCCCTCCCTCTCTGTCATGTGAGCACATTTGCTATGACTTGCTGGAAAGCTGTTAGGATTTCTAGCATCCAAAGAAGACTAGAGTGACCAAGACAGATGAGGAACAAAGCCCTTGTGGACTTTATTCACAGAAACACTAAGAGGAGATGTGCCAGAAAAGAAGGAGAGATGGTGAGTACTGACTCTTGAGTCTGTTACTGTCACAGCTGTCTGGTGTTCATGGCCAAACCAAACTTATGGATGTACTCCTCTTGCTAGAAGTTGCAGTACGAGTTTAGGTGCTGATGCTTACGGTCTGCTTGTACTGGATGATGGTGCATCACCTTTGCATCATGTGTATTCGTTTGACAGACGCTTTCATCCAAAGTGACTTACAAGTTAGGCACATACAATCCAACCAAACAGCAACAAAGGTTAAAGAGGACTCTGCGGAGTGATGCTGTAGAACAGTGGTCACCAACCTTGCTCCTTGGAGATCTATCTTCTTGCAGGCTTCAGCTCCTGTCCCATCTTGGAGGTGATACCTTCTTGAAGGTGGATTTCCAGGACCAGGGTTTGAGCCCCTTTACCCTAGAAGAACCACTTCTAACAGTACTTCTAACAGTAGTTCTCTACTACTTTTTGGGGTCCCCCAAGCGATCCAGTTTTTGCAATTCCAACTCTTCATAAATAGGGATAGAGCAAAAAACTTCATCCCTGTTGGCCAGTTCGAGAGCCACTACTCCTAAAGAACCTTTAAACAGATTTACAAACGTGAAGAACCCTTTTAAAGCGTTTAAGAACCTCTACTTAGTGAAAGGTCATAAAGTAATTAATGGATGCTCCTTGAATCGTACATCCAAGCCAATAAGCATTTACCAACATGTATATCTAAGAATGTGCATTGCGTGGAGCTTGTTTAAACTTCAGCAAGGTTCTTTACACATGTTGTCTCTTTAGAGAACCAAAGTTGGTTCTTTACTAGAATCACTCTGAAAGAACTTTTTTTTTTTGGATTCCATGTCAGGAATTATATAAGGCAGTTGGAGGTTATAAGAGAAGAACCTTCAGCAGTAGTCAAAAACCTATAGCAACTGCTGATAAACACGGTGGCAAGTGCAATTCAGCAACATACAATCAGAAGAATCGCAGTATGTGGCATTATCTGCTGTAGTATGTCATCTGATGACTGACTGATAACAGACAATCCATGTCTCACTTGTGGTCTTAATGCAGTTTTGCATTAACATTCAAACTAACATTGTGTCATGAGAAGATCTCACATCTCCAAGCAGGTAAATTCTATACTCCTTTTTTGGATGGATCTGTTGGTCCACTGAATATGTTTGCCTAATTTAAAGTGCAGCTGGTTGTTTTGCCTTTAAAAGAACTTACGAAGTTTTGATATGACAGCTATGATAAGCCGTCACCGCTTTTGAACCAAGCAGCCAGCTGTCATTAATGCAAATGAAGCTGCCTGGAGGATCACTTGTGCAGAGTGCTATGTCTGCAACACATTATAATAGATATACTGAAGTTTGAATGACTGATCAATTTAATTGTGCTGTGTATTTAACAAATTCAGGACCCTGGTCAAATACATTAAAGGAGCAATATATAAAATGAGTCAATCTGTCGAAATTACACTTCACACAGTCCTTCCTCCTTCTTCTTCACTCCTACCCCTGTTTACTTACCAGACTGAAAAATAGCTGCGAGCTCAGTATCAAACTTCCCTTTACATGCCAAGAGCGTCTCCAGTGGTGGAAACAGCACCATTGTTAACCCTTGTTTTGCTGTCATTTTTGCGAGTTGTTTTCTTTGCTTTTGAAAGCGTTTTATTGACGATAACTGGCGTGCTTCCTCTTCATCTTCTCATGCGAAGGCAGCCTCACCGCTACAGTGGTACAAAGTGGTATTATGAAATAGGATGGCTAGCTGGTTAGCATGTAAAAAAAAAAAAAAACTGAAGTGAAACACAAAACAAAGACGCCTTTGGCATATAGTCAAAACTGTTATTTCTTCACATTCTGTTGTTCAGTTTTGTTCATTTTAGAAGCTTTTGAACACAAAATCTTTCAAATTCATTATGTGATCTTACATATTGCTCCTTTAAAGGAGTATTGGTAGAGCATAGGTGGAACGCAGGGTACAATTCTGACGTTCAGGGTACAAAACCTACCTGCCAACGACAGTGACAATACGATAACATACATACGAGACAACATATCTAAATTTAAATATAAAGTAGAAACTAACTGAGTTATGGTGATGATTTATTAATATAACTCGAGTTATAAAGTTCAACCTATTGCTGGACCTATAGCCACCTGTTTTATAAAGTTTTCTTACTTCTCTGAACTTTTGCAATTCTCCATCAGAGCTCTCAGGTCCACCTATACTGGTCTACTGGAGGTGCCTTGGCATACTCTTCCAATGTTTAACCGCCAGACAGCAACATTCTAATGTTAGCTGTTTGGAATGTTCAGAATAAGAACTGACAAACCAAATAGACCAAGGAAACTGGGGAGAACATTCTAACACAGTGGTGAATGTGGAGAACATTCAAAACGTGAATGGGGACAAATCTTCTAGAACAGTGTGTCTAGGAGAACACGTTCTAGAATGGTATAAATTATGTGAACTTTCTAGAATATCCTGAGTTGTGGGAGAATATTTTACATTTTCAGTCTGAATGGATGAGAACATTTCAGAACAGTCTCAATGACTGAGAACACAATAAAACGGTGTTAATGAAAGAGAATTAAGTCAATGGCTGAAACATTCTAAAACAGTTTGAATAAACAGCACTTTTTAATAGTGTTGATGAAGTGTGTATTCTAGAACAGTGTGGGTGGGAGAGAACATGCTAGATTCGTGTAAATGGGGTCATAAACATTCTAGAATGGTGTGGAAGGGAGAGAACATGCTGGATTGGCATTAATAGTGGGAGAACATACTCAAACTGTGTGAGAGTAGAAATAGTGTTCTAGAACAGCCTGAATTAGGGAGAGCATTTGAGAACAATATGAACAGAGGATATTATTCTACAACATTGTGGATGAAGGAGAACAATCAAGAACGATGTAAATATTCTAGGAAATTGGAGAGAACATTGTAGAATGGTGTGAATGGAGGATACCCATTTTTGGACAGTGTCAATTATGTTAAAACAGTTAGAACAGAATTATGTTAGAACAGTGTCAATGGGGAGAGAACGTAACAGTACAGTATGAACGGAGATAGAATGTTCTAAAACACTGTTTATCATTGTAGATCGGTGCCAGTGGTGGGAGAATGGAGGAGAACATTGTAAAATAGTGAGGGGGGGTTAATATTTTAGAACAGTGTTCATGTGAGAGAACATCCGGGATGGTGTGAATGGAAGTAAACGTTGTACAACAGTATGAGTGAGAGAAAAAGTGAACATTGTGAAGGGAGGATAACTTTGTAGAGCAGTGTGAATGGGGAAGAACATTCTAGAGCAGGGGCGCCTAATCTTGATCCTAAAGAATTCAAATCCTGCCTCTAATATTCAGAGGCTTCTGTCCTGCAGGCTTTCATGACCTGGATCAGGTGTGGAGCTAGTTTTGGAGCTTGGTCTATCAGTTATTATGTAATTGCCTGATATATATTTTTTAGGATGAGCGCAATTATTTGAGACGATCACAGGTATTTAAAACAAGTGTGATCTGTTTTAGTTGCTAATTTAACTGCCATAATATGCTGCAACAAGCAGAATGTGAACTCGGTGCATTAGGTTGAGGCAAATACATATATATTTATCAACACGTTGTGGGTCTTGGTGGGGCAAACCTTATTGTTGTACCTGACTAACCCAACAGCTATGATTGTGGACATTCAGCGAGCAGTGATGCCCTCCGTGAGTCGTCTGTGCCAGCACGACTGGCTGAAGGCTGCATGACGCCCGACTACATGCACACAGACCATTACGATGTCTGCCCTTAACACCACGTCAACGTCACCAAAGACTCCAGTGGTGTCGTACCAGACTGTCATGGAGTGACTCAGAACGTCATCTTCAGTGACAAGTCCCGCTTTTGTTATGGTGGAGACACCCAACAAATTGTCAATTTGTTGTCACTCCACCTCAACTCCACAAGGAACTGTGTGAGAATATTCAAGCTGTATGGGATGGATTATCACAGGACACCATAAGAAACCTCTACAAATCCATACCGAGATGTCTGCGTGTTAGAAAGCAAGGCGATCCAACGCCATACTGAGAGACACTACCTCTGTATGTGTAGCTCAATAAATATTGCCCATATCAGTCTAAATTTATCAGCATTTATTGTTCCTGGTAACCTTTATCTTCCTTCCCAATAGCATTGCATTCCGACATTTCCTTCTGGGTGCACCTATTCTTTTGACGATGGGTGTATTTCTGTGTAATTGGGTTTATATATTTAAGAAGTAGTTTTGCTTGACTTTACACATATCTGACTGTAGACATTTGTGTGCATGCACAACAATGTAATGTGTAGTGGCATTACAATCAGTGTTAGTGAACATAGCTTATAAGTCATATATCTAATTAGCCAATTTGGCCACTTTAGTACTTTGGCACTTTTTGTACTTCTGCAGTTGCATACAGCAAATAAGGAAAGACAATTAAATCATTCATTACAATTATGTATATGGCAAATGAACATCAGCTAAAATTGTATGATTGTGACACGCTAAGCTAAACTCCAGTGGATCACCAGGACCAGTACTGGGCACCAGTTCTAGAGCCTCCACAGGTATTGTACACCAACCTGTGGGTTAATGTGAATCTGAAATCAAAAACCATTTCTTCCCATACCTTGACATATGACATACTGCAAAGGAAAACCCAGTACCGGTAGGGTTCTCTGATCAAGAGACCCCTTCTGCCTTCATTTCCTAGGACTCAACTGCACTGTCAGTGCATCTATTATAGCTTCTATCTGATTAGCTTTTAAAAGAGAGCCCCCTCAATGGTAAAGAGACCATGAATGAGAATGAGAAAGGTGCTGTATAAATGAAGGTATTATTGAAAAGTTCTTTGGTGAACCAAAAGTGGTTATTCTAGGTCATCGTCCCAGAGAATCTTTTTGGCACCCAGTGTTGATTCACTTTAGCTGAAGCTATTCAACTCTGAACATTTCAATCCACAAGTCACGCTGCACTGAAGCCCTGAGGCACCTATGCGTAGTCTATGGCAGAGTCGCCAGTGACCGGCATCTTCCTCAGTCGATGAAGAGCAGCACTCAAGTTTTTAGAGGCAGCCCCTCCTGACGACTGCCGTATCGACTCTCAGTACCGTGGACAGGCCTTGTGAAGAAGCCGAGACGGAGAGAAAAGGATATTGATTTCAGGGTCTTTCCAATGCCTCTCTTTCTTCTCTCTTCTAATAGGATCAGCGATTGTAAGGTGGTACAGGGGAGTGGGCATGCAGAGAACAGAATAAAGCAGACAGGAGAGAGAGAGAGAGAGAGAGAAAGAGAGAGAGAGAGAGAGAGAGAGAGAGAAAACGAAAGAATGAAAAGAGAGGGGAGGAAAAAAGGGAGCAGGGATGAGAACGGGTAAAGCGGCTTAGGAAGGTAATCTCTTACCCAGAGAAGAGAAAGAGATGAGAGAGAGAGTTTTATTTGCACTTTTCTTCATTCCGCCTACATCAGCCAGGCTTGACTGAACTGTACAGTAAGGTCTGAATTACCTCACTGCTTTGTGTGCAAGTGATATTGACTCTTGATCTTCACTCACAATGATCTAAAACAAGTCCATAGAAACACTGTATAGTGCTGAGAGTACACATCCAGTAAGCAAACACTTTAGGGACCCCATTTGCATAAAGATGTCTAAAAGTTCTTTAAGTTTCCACAACTGATTTTGGTGTTTTGTCATGGCTGGGCTGCCACCTCCGGCAACAAACCCCTTAAAACCTCCTTGATGCAGCCTAAGGCGTATTATTCAGGAACTACAAAGTCTGTCTGGAAGCACTTCAACGTGAAACTTAAACTGCTGTAGGCTGAATAGAGAAATGTATGTAAATTAAATTAAGAAGTTGTGATTTTAAAATGAGCTGTTTCTGCAGTTTAGTTTTTCATATATGGACTGCATGGGCTAGGGAGTGACTGGTGGGTTTAGCAACTTTAAAGGAGCAATATGAAAGATTTTTAGTTGAAAACATTCGAAAAATTAACTAACATTATCAACAGGATGTGGAGAAATAAATTTTTTGATGGCCCATTAAAGACATCAAAGTATCGTGTTGCAGAGATATCCACTGAAGTTAGCATGCTAACCAGCTAGCCCTGGACCATCCTGTCTTGTAGTACCACTTTGTATATTAAGAGGCCACACTGTAACATCGAATCAGGCCAACATGTGAGGATGACGAAGTAGCACTTCTGCCCTGACAGCGTATTCTAATCTCTTGCCAATCAAGTTGAAGGTCCCACTCCCGGTTAGATCATTTAAGGACAGATAGCCAACGAAAGGAGGAGTAGATGTAAAAATAGATAAAGCTCTTGGCAAGCAATGATTATGTGACAAACCACATTCGGCAGCAAACAAATGAAGTGATATAAATAGAAACAACACAATAGTTAACATTGGACCTGCTTTTTACTACTGGAGATGCTGTTAGTAAAAAGAGGAAGATTGATGCTGAAACAATGTTTCTTCTTAACTGGTAAGTAAACAGCTGCTAATGCTAACATTGAGGAGAAGGGACTGAACGTTTCTTACAATAGAGATGGACACCACAACCTTCTGGTGACATGTTAAGTATGAATTCAGCAGGTTTTGTCATCTCACACATTGCTTCTTTAAGATTATTTTTTTATACTGTAATTCACAGACTGTTTATAGTGTGTAATAACGGTTCGGACCTGGCAGTGAGGTCTGGCCATTTAAAGAAAAGAAGTTTATTTTTGAGCGATAAGAATGCTTTAAAGGAATTTGGAAGTTTGGAGAGAATAAATTGTCTAGATCAAATATAGGTCCTTGTAATTGTCCCCTCATCTCAAATGTAGTCAATCAACCAGTACATGTGAGATGTCTATTTCTTTGGGTTTGAAACAGAGCTGTAAACCTCATTGATCTAAGAAGTAACGGAACCTAATACACCACCAGTTAACATTGTGCTAGTGTCTGACTTAGACACCAAACGTACATGGAACATAGGAGCTCTATGATCAGCGAAGCTACTACCAAGGGTTGGAGGGGCTGTTCAGTTCGATCAACTGATTTCGAGTGGTGATGGGAAACAATTGCAAGAGTAAGTTCCACATGATAGAGAAGGATATTTGGCGTTATTAGTATAGGAGTACATTATTAGTTATACAACTCTAACTCAGAAAGTTGGTAAATGAAAGAAAAAAACGCATTGTTTTTTATGTTTACATTGAACTTTATTTCATTGCCAACAGTATGAACCCAAGATATTTCATGTTTTGTCTGATCAACTTAATTTCATTTGTTAATATATGTCCATTCCTGCATTTCAGGCCTTCAACACATTCCAAAAAGAGTTGGGACAATAAAGCATGTTCCCATTTCTTCTTTCAACACTTAAAAGACATTTTGGCACTGAAGATGCCAAGCGATGAAATGTTTCAGGTGTTATTTTGTCCCATTATTCCTGCAAACACATCTTTTGTAGCCTTTGTAATGTGTCCAGCATGTGGTTTTGTATTGTCCTGTTGAAAAAGGCAGCATATCCCTAGAAAAGATGTCTTTTAGAAGGCAGCATATGCTGCTCTAAGATATCTATGTACCTTTGTGTATTAATGCTGCATTACAGACGTGAATGCCAAGGGCAGTGACATACAGACTCCATACCATGATAGACCTTGGCTTTTGGATTTGTTGCTGATAACGGTCTGGATAGTCCTGTTTCCTCTACATCCATTTCTTCCAAAAAAGACCTGAAATACTGATTCATCTGACCACAGTACACATTTCCACTGTGTGATGGTCAATCCCAGATGTCTCCAAGTCCAGAAAAGTCAAAGCTGCTTTTGGACATGGTTAACATGAGGCTTTTGTTTTGCACAAGTTTTAAGTGGAGTTTATGAATGTAACTCTGTATTGTAGTGCCTGGTAAAGGCTTGTCGCAGTAATCCGGAGCCTATGTGGTTATATCAGCTGTTGTTGAATGACAGTACTTGATTTGGTGCTGTCTGAGGGATCGGAGATTACAGGTGTTCAGTTTAGGCTTGTGCCCCTTACACATTGAAATTCCTCCTGAATCCTTTGATAGTTTAATGACATTATGCACTGTAGAAAGAGAAATATGCAAATTACATCCAGTCTTCCTTTGAGGAACATTGTCTTTAAACGGTTTAATAATTTTCTCATGTTGAAATGGGAGATCCTCTGCCCAGCTTTGCTCCTCAAAGACTGTGGATACTGTGGATACTGCTTCCGTACCAAATTATGATTACAATCACCTGTTTGAAAACACATCATTATAGTTTTTTACCTCATTGCTAGCCCTAAACTGGCTGAATTGCAGGAATGGATGTATATTAACTAACAAAAGTCTGTAAATGTAAGTAAAAGTAAATGTAAGAAAGTTTCATTTTCCATACAGCCCCAACATTTTCTAACCTGGGGTTGTATTTAAGCTATATTTGAAAGTAGGTAAACAACAGGGGCTAGTGAAATTGTACCTGATTCTCCTCTGTCAGCTGCTCCAGGTGAGGGACACTGTCCATGTGGTTTGATTATTATTTTTGCTCCATTATTGTGGGTGTGGACTTTGTTGTAGAATATGTGAAACTGAGTCTTTATATTTGTTCTCCCAGTCCTATCTACGGGGAATTTGGCAGTTGCATTCTGACTGACTTTCTGCACATCCAGTCAGTGGCTTTGATCAGATCAGTGGGAAATGCAGTTGCCCAGTGTGTGCACCAATACTGATCCTTTCGGTACAGGATGGACTGAAAAAGAAGTTATTGGTTTCACTTATTCAAGATCCTTTTTGGAAGTATGTTTTCTGATGCATATTTCACATGAGTGGTTTTCTTGTAGCCCACAACACATATAAACCATAGTCTATTGGTTAGTCAAGTTCAGTGTCAGTCATTTCGACCTTTCCTGCTGGATCTTCACTGCACCAAACTCTCTGATGATAGGTAGAGGTCTGGCTTACAAATCTGCTTATTATTTCAGGTACACTGGCTTATGTGGTTTCTGACTTGGCCTGGAAGAATCGTTTTCATCTTTATTAAACCAAAACTGCAGTTTAAGACATTGCAAGAGCTGCAGTGGTTTGTACTTCTAGCTTTTAAATTTTAAGAGGGGAATTTTATCCTAATACTGCCTGTAGATGACACAGACCAATCAGAAGCAACCAAATCTCCATGTGTTGAGACATCCCAATAATTCTCATTCAGCCCTATTTCTGACACAGTTATGGTTATAAGTGGACAAATGTATAGCTGAAAATTGTTGTTTCAGTATGCTGCTATTTTAATTTTAGGCTTTTGTATATGTCAGAGTAACAACAGATGTGTGCAGTGTAAGTTTTCTCCAGGACCAACACTGGCGAACAGACTCAGGTGATTTAATGCTGCTCTGCTGCCCTCTGCAGGCAACATCCAGTACCATCCTCAAGCGCAGCCACCTTTTCTGACTGCATCAACAGAAAGAGACTGAACCTCAGCCTGCTTGATCATTTACTAGACTTTCACAACAAAATGAATTCATTATTGTGTTCTCTTGTCTTGTATGGAAGGTAGCAAACTGCTGGGGCAGCTGTATTTTTGGAGAGCTGTTGTAGGGGAAATTTAACCACTTCATGCCATTCAGCGTTGGGACCGACAGATGGCAGTGTTGTCTTAAGAAGTAGCATGAATTCAGTGCAACCATCAGATTTACGGCACTTTCTCAAGTGTAAGGGGTGGCTAAACACTAGTCGAGAGGTAGAGCTGCATTTAAGACACTCTACATAGATCAACTACCAGTCTGATTTCTTTGATATCTCTCATGGAGTAAAATAGTTTGAGTGATCAAACAATGTTTGTGCTGCACTTTACTCCAAGACTACCCTGCTGAAAAAATCACACAAATCAGTAATGTTTCCTGATGGTTTCTGGTGGGGTCCAGTAATCAGTAATGGTATTTAGTGTTTTCATGATAGGTGTTTTCCAGTGTAAAGCACTGTTTCTCAACCCTTTCCTAGATTGGGAATCCACTAAAATGTCCAGGACGGGGTCCCCCAAGAACCAGGGTTGAGAAACACTGGTGTAAAGGACTATAAGGGGTGTTGTTGGGGTGATTCCAGATGTACTTGGTGGTTTCCTCATGCGATCTAGAGGTGTCCTACTTGAAGCTAGTGGTCTGTAATAGCTGCCATTAAGCCAATTCCTATTACAAAGCGAACCCATTAGGCTTTAATCCTAATGGTCTTTTTTGAGCAGGGTAGCCAACCATCATTAAAAAACAGCTTAGACCAGTATGGTCTGGTCTGGTTTAGTTACCATACCAACATCCAAAAGATATACTGGCATATGGATATACTGGTTTCGGTGGTGATCACCACAATAACTTCCCTTGCTGCTGACCAGGATCAGAAACCAACGTATTATGCTAGTTTAGCCGGTGGGAAGCCATGCTGATGCTGTTTTTGCTAGCAAGGATATAGTTTTAACACAGTTGACTGAGAATGTGACTTCACCGCAGAATTTGATGTTTTCTTGTATCATTTAATGTAATAAGCATATGATGTGATTTTATTATTTTAGAACTGAAATTTTGACACTTCCAGTGCTTTAGAACAGTGTTTCTCAACCCTGGTCCTGGAGGCACCCTGCCCTGCACATTCTAGTGCTTTCCCTGCTCCCAACACACTGATTCAACTGATCAGCTTATTAACATGTCCTTTCAAAGTTGCAGGGGAGATGATAAAGCAGGGAATCCTCTAAATCCACCTCCAGGACTGGGGTTGAAAAACACTGGTCTAGATACTTTGAAAGTGGACAGTCACCTCTTGCAGTGCAGCCAGCAGAGGGCGCTCATGCTCCTCCAGAAATTCCTCAATCAGCCCAAATGCTGGAAAAGAGAGAGCTGGAAATCTATTTATTTATTTATCTGGGCTCCTTTGCATTAAAGTTGCATTGGCCTAAATTGGTCTTTACTGGTCTATACTGGTTCAGTGCTGTTTCAGTTGGTCACAAAATATGGTTATGTTGGTTGACCAGCAAACCATCATTCTAAACACAGTGTATTTGTTTGTCCTGGTGATGCGGTTCTTCTCTGGTATTAACATGATTTTGCTCTCTTTATTTTCGACTTCATTAAGAATCAGTGTGAGTCTAAAGTGTGTGTATTAGCAGTATTTTTATAGAGCTTGCCCTCTGAGATTCTTTCCTCAGAAATGCAGAAAACTGTATATAAACAGGCTTCCTGCAGGTCCATGTTTTTATCACCTTTGGTTAACACCAGGGTCTGCAGGCAACAGGTTGTTCTCAGCCTGTTTTATGATGGACCTCAGCAGGAAAAAAAAATAATGGAAAACATCTACAGTACCACATACACAGCTTACAACTCACACATATTACAGCTCAGCGGCTGCCTGTGTGTAACCATAGTTCCACCCAAAGGTGCCATGATTTCTTTACTATTATTAGGGTTTTTTTTATTTCACAGTCTATTTCCTCAATCTCTTCCCTTTTGTGGTTGGTGAATATTTTATCTTGTTTTTATAGTTATAGAAAACGTCCAACTTGTGTTTACGTGTGTTTATGTGCTCCCCCCCCCCCCACACACATTTTAATAACAGATACTTTGAACATACACCCACATTAAAGCATATTTATATCTGCTATGCAGTATGTAGGTATTGCGTGTAAATTCTTGGTGAGTATAAAATGGGCTGTGATTTCTATATAGTCCATCAAGTATACTCCAATATACAGCCAATTTCACATCAGCAAAAACATGACGCTGTCAAGTTTACAGTGGAAATTAGCCTGTTAAAAAAGATGGTTCTTTTAGTAAAGACAGTGGTTCTATATAAAACCAGAAACACTCCAACAACCGTTTCCTTGCTTAAATGGTTCTTGTTTTGTCAGATCTATGGAGAACCTGTTGTATATAATTCTATATAGAACTTTTTTTTAATTAAAGTTGGCTCCTATGTAGCACCAAAACACATTCTTCTATTGTCACAAGCTTGACAACACAGTCTTCATCAATCTGAAGAACAATTCAATCATACAAAGAACCATTTAATAATGCAAATGGATATTTGAGTGTCAATGGTTCTATATGCAACCAATGGACCTCATTCACCAGTATCTCCCTAAATATTCTTAAATTTGTTCTTTAGAGGGTCCTAAGAAAAACTCTACTTCAGATTCATCACGAAAAAGCTAACAATTCAGCACTTCAACGTTTCTATCAATATTTTAGTTCAAATGCAAACGGTAAGAGCACGCAGCCTTCTCCTGGAGGCTGGAATGGTCGGAATTTGGGCGTGGATAAACACAAACACGTAAACAACCAAACAACACAACAAACATGGTGCCAGTTGCCATAGCAGCTGTGGAACACCATATGAACCCTGTCACTCCTCCCCTGTGTTCCAGCCTCCCTGTTCTAGATCTCGAGGACAGAACAGATAAATTGTGGATGAAGGCACATGCTTGTGTGTTTGTGTGTATTGAGCTCTTAGTGGGGACCAACTATCCCCCCAGAATGATGGAAAATATTAATTAAATAATAATAATCAATAAAAACACAAATTATTTGAAAGGCTAAAACAGTCAAAAAGCTTTAAAATAGCATTAAGGTAAGTGTGGATACAGAAGCAAGTCAGGGTCTTTTTGAGATTATTAAAATCTTCTGTACATGTGGCTTTGATGAATGTTGCCCATACAATTATTTATGATATATATCAAGCCTTCTGTATCTTTGTTGGCCACCCTGCTTCATGTTCATTTTGGGCTCATACCATGGAAAACTGAATTTTCCTTGTTTTTTTGGGATATAAGGCTGAAAACATATCATCCACTCCCAGACCATATGTTCCATATATGGAAACTACGCAGCAATAGCAGCTCATTTTGAATTCATTGTTTTTATTATGTCACAAGAACCAGCACATTTTACATATATCTGCCCATTTGGTTTACAGCAGATTAGCTTTCCCCATTCACTGAGAATTATAAGGAATGTTTCAGGCACAATACAGGGCAGCCAATTAGAACAGAGATCATTTACATATTAAAGGCACAGTAACAAGAACAGCCTGTTTAATTCTAAGGGATAAAGAAAGGTTGGAAAATGGTTGTGTAGAAATTAATTATGGCTGTTTCGGCACACAAACCCACATAAACATTATGAGGTAAGCATGTAAAGTAGGGTATGGATCATTTCAAATCAAATCTTGTTTATTGTCACATCACATTTACACAGGTGTGTAAAGGAAAGTCTTGGGTGCGTAGTCCCTTACAGTACTTAAATACAGAAAATATACACATTAGATAATGAATACACACAATATTACACACCAGAATAGCTCTGTCCATCCAAATATCCAGTTTTATAGAACGCTAATATAAAGTTTAATATAGAGGCTATGATATATACAGATGTACACATTTTCATATATGCAATTAAATATTATTTAAGGCTTGGCTTATAAGTTATTTATCAATTGATCTAGTTTAGCCTGAGGATTTTATCAGTAATAAACCTTATGAACTACAAAAAATGATCTCATATGCAAATACAGTATACACAATGCAGTTGGAAATGGGCCGGTGGACTAAATTTCAGTGCCAATACTGACAATGCTAACCAATCTTTTTTATACAGTCTACAATTGCTAAGAGTTTTTTAGCACCCAGTTTCATTACAGAGTGATTTACAGCTATGTTTATTTGTCCATTTACTAGTGATACTCTAGATGGAGTCCAACATATAGACATAAATACTGTCCAAATGAAGCCAGATATTCTACACTTTAACCCCTGAACCATTGTTCCAGTTTCAAATCTAGTGCACAGAGAAAAACCATCATTGTAGCTCCAGCCTATTTAATGTGCAACACTACAGCTCACATCCCTGTGCTTCTCAAACTCAGATGCCGGCTGTATGTGTTCTGCACGAATGCGACAAATGTATGTGAAACTAGCATTAAAAATGATGTTTACCTGAGCCAGCCTCGATATAAGCCTCAAGGCCACACTCTGACATAATAACCCATTAATCTTACACTTTCACAGCTTACAGAGGCTTAATGTGAAGCCTTTGAATCTCTCTATCCAACCCGGTGTCTTTAGCAAGCTTCTACTGTTGATTCAGACTTCAAAACAATGCAGGTAAAATGAAATAAAATAAAGAATATAGAAAAGGGAGCTTCCTTTCTGTTGGGGGGCAGGGAATAGGCAATACACATCCCATATGCATGAGAGCTTTGTCGCTCCGATGGTAAAGCTCTCAGTCCACTCCTCCTTTTATTTTTTGAGCTGTCTTTCGAAACGTGCTCGTTGGTCGGCTGTATTATTTCGTTTACAGCATGTTATTTCGCTGTCATAGCACGACAGCAAGTTGCCAACAAACGTGACAGAAAGAGATTATCCCCTGGCCTCCGAGTTCTCCCAATGAAGACTCAGAGGCTACAGCAAAGAAAGAGAGTAGGAGATAAATGTATGGACTGCAGGTTACTTTTAGGCTGCAGGGGTGACTATATTAATAACACGTCTCTTCACAGATGCCGTCAGTTTCCCTGGATGCTTTTTAAACAGCTTACCAGTATTTTTTCAGCATGATTTTTTAAAATTGCTTTTCTTAATGCAAACCATCTACTTTGACTTATACCATTGTTATACCTATGTTATAATAATGTAATAGACACCTTTTAAATTCTATTTTGGAATATTACAATAACAAAGATATGCATAGGCAGTGATACACTTACAAATTTAGGTCTACTAAAAATTTGACTCAAATTTGGCAGCAGAAAAATTAAAAGATACTATGACTAAGATGTTTACAGTTCAGAGGCATATAGGGTTTTTTGGAAGATAGAGATTTAAGAAAAAACGCTGATGAGCTGAAGTGTTGCTTTAATTAGGATAATTAAGCACGGCCTCCAATGCCCTAAATTACCTGTTCTTAACGAATGTGTGAGTCTGAGAGAGAGAGAGAGAGAGAGAGAGAGAGAGAGAGAGAGAGAGAAAGGGAAAACAGGAGAGAGTGTCAGAGAGTGTAAAATAACCCTCTTTCAGCAACACAAGAGCGCTATAAATTCTTTGTTTCCTCTGAAACCCCCTTTCACAAACAATCCTCTCCGATTTTGATAGGCTAATGGACAAATGGGCGGCCTTTTGTAATTGGCCATCATAAATCTGAAGAGGCCGTGGCGGAGACACAAAGCGCCTTTAATTCCGTCCTTTTTCTCACCCTCGTCCCTCACCGTAGATCTCGTATCCACAATAGAGGATGTGAAGGCTCAGATATACACATTACCACCGTGGACTTGTGGCCGTTAGCCTCCTCACATTGATTTCCTTCTACAACTTCCTCTCTAGAAGCAGCAAACCTGGATGTAACAGTGTGATAATGGCGTCCTTCTCTTATCTAGATCTCTGTCAGATGGACATTAACTCTTCCTTTTAAAGCTTGACATTAGAGATTAGCTTGATAGTGCCATTGATGGGGCCGGTTCGAGAAAGCGTGGTGGGTTGGGGGGATTGATTATGGAATGAAGGAAGGAGGATCTGCTGACTGGTATACTCTGCTGCTATAGAGTGATAGTTATGTTGGATAAACATGCATGGATGAATGTAGGTTAGAGGGGCCTTGTTGTGTTATTCAGTCTTAAAAATAAAGGTTCCTACTGCTGTACAATTTAAGATGGAATGGGAAAATTTGAATAAGTAACTAGACAATAAGCCTGATGCACCAGAATGTATCTGTTTGCACCTTTTAAGGTGGAATGGGACAATTTGATTGAGTCTGGGCAATAGGCCTGAGGCATCAGAATTTAACTACTGTACCATTTAAGGTGGAATGGGAAATTTTGAATGAGTCTGGGCAATAAGCCTGAGGCACCAGGTTGTTACTACTGTACCGTTTAAGGTGGAATGGAAAAAATTGAACACAAAACTGGACAATAAACCTGAGGCACCGGAACTATTGCATCTTTTAAGGTGGAACAGATATATTTGACAAAGAAGCTGGAGAATAAGAAGCTGACTTGAGCTTCATATCAGACACAAGATGCTCAGCACACGCAGGTTTTTGCTAACTGTAGCTGGACGTTGCCAGGACAAAGTTTATCCACGCAGTTGCCGACAACAGACCAGCCCTGGTGCTTGGGTCTTAGCTTCCACATAAAGCTAGCTGCTCCGACGCTTGCAAGACAAAATTGACCCCTTTACAGAGGTAGTTCTGAAGTCGTAGGTGGAACTATTCAGATGGGTGTTGTGTTATTCTAATTCGTCCCTGCTTGATCCAGAAAAGGTAGCCGAATCTAAACGACTTGTTAAGTCCCATGTTTTCTGATCTAGGCAGGGCCCAAGGAACTGACTGGGTTGTCTTATTTTACAGTGTGTGGGTTAGTAGGCCCAAGATACCCAAATGTATGTGCACAAGCACCGAAAAAGTGCATTTTAATAATATGTCTCCTTTAATTGGTGTGGAATCTTTGACCAAACCCAAAAAAAACAACATCTTTAAAAAGTAGAGTACATAATTTTTTATGTACAATAGTTTTATTTGTGTGTGGTTTAACAGTTTTACTCTAAGATGGTAAAACATGTATCATATATGGTTCTTTTAAAAAAGGATTCTGCACAGTGCCAAATGAGTTCAAGAAGTCAATAAACCCAAAATAATTCTTTGGAGCACCAACGAACTGCTTAAACATTTTTCAGTTTATAGTTTAAAAATAAGGTTGAAGAAGCTTTTGAGTTTGAGGAGGTGCTACAGTGCTTAGAGCTGCCAGACAGAAGATATTTTTCCTAGAACCACATGTCTAAGCCAAGGACCATTCATTTTTAAGAGTGAATAAGCTGAATCCTTGCAATGAAACACGCCATTCAACTCCTCAGATTTCAAGTATTTGAGATATTGAGGAGATCTTTTACTGATCAAATGTGCTCTTGTGTTCCGATCCTCTTTACTCACAAAAGTGAAGCTCAGTCAGTCAACTCAATCTTGAGATAAACATTTCCCTAAAAGTCAAAAGATTTAGCTTGAAAATGACCACGAATACCTCTACATCAGAAACAGATGATCCTGTCTGATCTAAACAATGTCTGTTCAAACAGCACGTCCGTCTAAATCTCATATGTTGTCCAACGAAAGGATGTCATGTCAGCTTGACTTTAAAATCTCTGACTCTACATAAACATACATAGACAACCAAATGGAACTCTCCTCACCAAAAAACAAAAGCAGACACACAAACAACAATAAACCAAACAGATTCCTACTCTCCTCTCCACTACTGGACATCGAACCAGCACCAATATTGGCGTAGTTAGCATGGCACCCCTGCAGCATTCAGGCAAGTCCTCATCGTCCTCTTCAGTGATAAGCAGAGACTATCGACAGCTCTCGTGACGAGTGGGAGATACTCAGATTTCACCCCACCTCAGGAGAGATCAATGGTAGTTTGTGTAGAGTTGGATAATTGCGGTTGTTAGCCAGAAGTGGCAGTTCCTGCAAGTGACTCTCCATATAGTGTGGCAGTAGTCTGTTATCATGGGGGGGCTAGGGTCCAGCTAAGATGGACCATTTTGAAGCAAGATGAAGGCATGACGTCCCTGTACACTCTTAGAAAATACAGGTGCTAAATGGTACCAAAAACGTTATTTCTTGAAGTCATGTCATAGAAGACCTTTCAATGGGATGGTTCCTCATTAAATGACCTGTGAGTTTGAAGGTTCTGGTAATATTAGGGTTCTACTGCAACTAAAGTTTTTTTTCCCCAGAACTCTCTTCCAAAAGAAGAACCACAGAGGAATGCTTATTTGTAGAACTGTATGTGCTTGTTGGTATGTGGTATATACGTATACATGTGATGAAACAATTGGAATAAACATGCTTAGATGATTCTATCGTAGTTCAGTGTAAGAAGAGTCTTGCGGAGTGGGAATGTGGAGGAATTAGCTCCAAATGCAGTTCATCCAGGCACCTATGGGTGGCACTTACGCAGTATGACAGAAATCACTTCCACACAGTCCCACTGAATTCATATTTGCAGGTTTGTCCTATCAGCGTATGTGTGCTATTTGTGAGTGATATGTGTTTTTATCGACATTAAAAAACGAGGCCATTTTTTGGAATGGAGTTCCTCATGATGGTTTTCTGAAAAACAAACTTTCTATAGGTTCTATACCAGTTTGTTTTCTTTTTGTAGAACCTCATGTCCAAGTCAGGAACCACTGACGAACCTGTATTTGCATTTTACTTTGCCCCTTTGGTCCACTCATTACATTTGTGTGTTTTTATGTATTAATTAATTTATTTTATTGTACCTTCATAATTCTTCATTTTTATGTGACCATTTTCCAACCTGCTTTTATCCCATACAATTAAACAGGCTAGCTTTGTTCATGTGCCTTTAAGACTGATATTTCGCTGTTGTCGGAACAAAACCTCATATCTCCAAAGAGCTAACTTTACAAGACAAGGAAAAACTTTCTTAGCTTTTAATGGAAGTAAATGGAGAAATCTAAGTAATTTGGACTATTTCTGTCAGCCTGTTCAGCATTACATTTTGACATAATATGAAGGACAACTGGATTTTTCAAATTATGTTAAAAAATGAAAATCACCAAAAAAAAAAAGATATGAGGGATGAGATTTGTTGTGACAGCAATAATATGTAAATGAGCTTTTGATTTAAACACACTTTACATCATCGAGGATTGAAACACAATAAAGCCCAAAGGCTTATTTGCATTGTGATTTTCTTCACCTAAAACCAACAAACATATTAAAACAAATTACAAATCAAAGCTCTTATTTGATTGGCTACCTCACTTGTTAAGGCCCCTTAACATATATTTATTTATGTCTAATTAATTGAAGAAAACAACTAGAATACACTGATGTTTTAATTAATACTAATTATATTGAAAAAGTAAACTATGGTATTATGTCAGTGTGGTTACTTAACCTGTAATTGAGGAATCCCAATATTACTTTAGTTATCATCTAGTACGTACCTGGTACCTGCTTCTCTATTCAGTACTTCCAGATGTGTTGGTGGTGCATTTGACTACCATTAACTACTCTTCTAGGAGAATGTAATTCTTGTTTATTGTACCTACTTTGCATTTATTGTAATGGTAAATGGGGCTTTTACCATCAAAAAACACTAAAGTAAAATAAAGTAAACTTTATTTATATACAGCACATTTATATTTTAATATTTTTATATAGCACTGTACAAAGTAAAAGTGAAGTATATAAAGCATAAAACATATAGAACATAAAACAAAACATTCACATGAAATTATTAAGCCCTAGTAAAAAGATATGTTTTAAGTCTTGACTTAAAAACTGGAAGAGACAGAGCATGCCTAATATCCAAAGGACGTCTGTTCCATAGCCTTGGTGCTTTTTACAGCTTTTAAAGAATTCAATTCCCAGAATGCATAGGCTGGGCAGTGAAGCTTTTGAACTGAATGAGGTTTTGGAACATGTTTAAACCTGTTTACATATCACATTAAACTCTATTATTTGTAACATAAGAAGAGAATTAGTTTTATTTTGTGTTATGAGTATACCAGATCACCTTAAGGACCACATATGTAGCATGGAAATCAGAGTAATCTGTGTGTGAGGGAATATTGTGTAAGAGAATGGATCTTTTTATAAAGTGGTGAAATAACCAAATTAGCAATTCTGTCAGGAATCAGGAAGTGGGGTGAATATTGTGTTGATTGACAGCGTTCATTTTAACATCCCGCCTTACAGCTGTCTCTTCAAAAGTGTGTGTGTGTGTGTATGTGTGTGTTTTATGTGCATGTAAAAGAGCTTCCGTGCTCTCTCTGACATCCTTTTGATCCCTCATGTAAATGGCTCTAGATTACAAAGCGCCAAATCCAAATTACCAGCCTATCGTTTCGCACAATACGACAGGAAATCATGTCGGGCGAACTGTTTCCATATCTCGCCCTCCTCAGGTGAAATACCACACATCAGATGACTTAGATTTACACTTGTTTACTTTCTAAAAAAAAAACAAAAACTAAAGCCCCTCCCTGTCCCTCACCCCCTTCCCCATTCCATTCAACCCACCCAGTTTAAAAAAGCACAAGGAAAAAAAACGGCATCTCAGCCTTGCAAGTATTGCTTATCATATTAATTAAAATCTGGTTGACACAATGGGCGCCGGCAGCTGCGGAGGAAAGCGGGGGAAATTAACAAACGTTTGATTTGTTGTATTGTGGATGTGACACGTATTATACAGGTCAGGGTAAAACAAAGAGCAAAAGCCCAAATATGCTAATGGGACTCTGGCAACCCAGGGCTAGTGGCACAAACATGAAGGCTTGGGCTAAATATCTTATTATTTGTCGTTACTGGTAACGGCACCACACAAACTGAGCGGGTGGGGGTGGTCGGGTGGTGGGGGTTTGGGGAAAAAGGAAGGCTGATGCCAATTTTTGCTCAAGAATGACAGGATAAGGTCCAAGTGAATATTTATTTACATAAAAATTGGTCACTAAAAGTAATTAATTAGCAACTGTTTACGCCACAACAACATGGTCTCATATTGATAGCAACATTCAGTTCACTACTGGGCTTCACAGACACAATCGATGTTTTGGAACATCCAGGATTTATGGTTCTAGAAAAATAATGTTAATTGCTATGGAACTTTTATATGTGGGGTTCTGTAAAGGGCTATCTTGTATACTGTATTTCCCTTGAGGTTCACTCATAACATTTGTTTGGTTTTAGGTACCAAAAACATTTACCAATTCCTTCTTCATCAATTGGAACCAAACAGACAGTTTTTTGTTAATGTACTTTTAAGACTTGTAAGATATGTAAAATTGCTCTGTCCTGATTGGCTGCCCTGTATTACGCCTCATTCAAAAAGCCCTCAGAGTTGAAACACTTCTTATAACTTAAGGGTAGATGGGTGGGGCTAATGTACCTTAGGCTCATTACAACCACCTGCTTAATATGCTGTTGTTCTCCTGTGTAACAATGGTACCTGACCCCAAGACTGATCAAATTTACTTGGTTGAATTAACCTCCAAATGAATCCCTGGATCCAGGGTGTCACACTCCCTCCACCAGCTTTTCATCTTCTCACGGCGCAGGTAAATGGCATACACTGTAGCTGTTGCAACTGCATTGTTTACATGATGTATGTAGTTTGTTTCATTAATAAGAGTTTAAGTTGCATTGTAATATATGTTTCATTTTGTAATAGCAACAGTACTATTATTTTGACATCTCAGCTCAGTCACGTGAAAGTCTTTTGGACAATTTAGCTTTACCTGCAAGCGAGCCTCGGTGAAGTTTATGCTGGTCACAGTGGCTTGCCGTTCGTATGAATGGTTTAAGGAACCCCCCTAAAAACTCAAAGATGATTCCCTTGTTCGTAGCATGCAGCCATCGAGGCATTTGTTGTTATTGTTTCATGTTAAGCTAACATGGCTTATTTTCTCGTCAGTATTGTGTGTTTAGTTTTCACAGTGGATTTGGAGAAAATAAACCAGTAGTGAAAAGGCCACTTGTGTGCTTCGAGGGAGTTACAGTGAAAACTCGGTCTGTTCGTCGGCGCGAGTGGACATTAAGTGATGCGTCAGGACTAAAGAATCAGCGGACTTTGACGTTGTGGTTGCGGCGCACGGAGCTGACACCGACGGAGTTATACACACATACCAGGCAGTTCATGTGAACAAGAAACAAGACTGTTCTCCTGCGCCAGGGTCCAATTCTGACACTTGTGTGCTCATTATAGGCACTTTTGGTGGCCGACAGGATTATTATGGGCCTTCTGCTGGGTGCAATGCAGCGTGTGCTATGAGACATTACTCCTATAGGTATCATCAAAAATTCCTGTGACTTGTACCACAGTAGCCCTTGTGTTGGTTTGAACCTGACTGAGTAGCCTTAGCTGCTCTTATGCATGGATGACTTTTAGGTGTCCAACAACTTGTCGCCGGTTCGTAGTTTGCTCGTCCTCTGACCACTGTCGGTAGGTACTCATCACTGCTTGTCGGGAGCACCCAGAAGCCTTGCCGTTTCAGAAATGTTCCAGCACGGTTATCTGTGTGTGGAGGCACCGTGGTCAGCGCCAAGATGAACGGTTTGTTGTCACGCGTCACATCTCTAGAAGGCCTGGTGTCACTCCACCTCCATGTGACATTATTTGGCTCATCATGTAAATGGTTTTGGTCTTTGTGGGACCACAAAAACAATGGATTCAAATTGAATGTGTTTGGGCAGCTTAGTTTTCATATACTACAAATGGGACGTGAACGGGATATTTAATATTTTTCCTTCGTACCTCAAACTCCTTTATTTTAAAAAGTGAGGGAAACATGTATTTCCATGATATGGGTCATGCTGATACTACTACAAAACCCCTTCTTATTAAATAACCATTCCTTGGTTCTTTAGGGAACCAGTAGTGGTTTTTCTATGCCATAGAGTCCTGAAGAACCCTTTTTGGCACATTGATTCCTTTAGTGGAAGAGATGACATCATACCAGCTATCTTTTTTTCCCATTTGCTCTGGGAGAGAGACAGAGACGACAAATAAGAGCAAAATAGCTGAAAGAGAGAGAGAGAGAGAGAAAATTAGGTAATGGGTGGCAGTGGAAGGTAAAAGTCTGCTGCTGTTGTGATAGTTTATCTGAAGCAGAGGTGGTGAGAAGTCAACCGTTAGGTTGACGCACCATGACAGGACATTATGTAGATTTGTCTCGGGTGGCGGCGACTGAATCGTGGGGTTAGTGGAGGTTATATGGGTCAGGCAGAGAGGGGGGACGCCATTGCCCTGAACACACAACCTTACACTCCTGGGGGCACCACGAGATGGAAGGTTGTGGAATATTAGGCAGTGTTCTTTATTTTGCCTCTGAGGTCAGCCACAATCTTAGACTGCGCAGAAGGGCATCTGTACAGGTAGCACAGCAAAATAACACTGGGAAAATTGAGGTAAAATATGAAATATAGCTATTATTTGTGAGATCTAAGTGCTGATAAGGTTGTTGAAGGGGTCATTGTGATTTTACCTCTAATTTTGTATTTTAGGAAATTAACACTCAGAAGTCACAGCAGTCATCTGCAGTAACAAAAGCATGATGTCTCTTCTGTAGCTCTTTCAAGCAAGGGAAAAAAAATTATGTAGCAAGTGCATGTTCTAAACTTTCAAACAATTCCTGCATTTTACGTAGAAGATATTTTGTCACGGCTTGTATATGATAGTAGGGGGTAGCTCAATACCACTATTCTTTATGAACAATACTGATACAGAGACTGCAAGCTTACAATTAACCAATATCAATCTGATACTCTCTTTTTCCCTCTTTTAGACACTCTTTTTATTGCATTATATAAGTTATTATATAGTACAATACATTGGTCTGTATGCACTTTGATTAACCCGGAAATTTTTAGGACCATTCAACATGAATTTTAAAGTTAGAAGGATTGCTTATTTTGAAAACATTAGTTAGTGTGCTGATCCTGTGACCTAGTTTGAAGAACAGAGCTTGGTCTGGATTTGGAGTCCTCCAGCCGTTGCATGAATTTGTTACATATTATCGACAGTAACAAGGTTATCAACTTTATGTGTTTTCATTATCAGGCAGGCCATTACAGTTAACTGTAAAACTTATCACTGATTTAAATTGAGTTTTGTGGTGTCCTTGTTGCGTTTAGTTATGACTATATTTAAGTTACCAAAAGCTGTTGACTGAGGGCTCTGATATGTATGTATCTTAATTTGAAACCAAGGCACTGTAAAATAATGAGTCTCAAACACCAAAGAACATGTTTGATTTCAGCTTTCTGTAACTCCTACACCAGCGACTCGACTTTTGCTCCCTTAGACATTAGTTTTTATCACCTACTGTGGTATGTGGCACTGTTTGTGTCTGTATCCTGCTCCCTAAGCTAACTATAAGTTAGTCAATAAGCCAACATATACCCAATCCACGGCTGCCTGGGAGCAGTTGAGAGCAATTGAACATTTAAGATGTCCTGTCAGTTCAGGGAATTGAGCAGGGGATTGAATTTGTTCCCTATCCTCCAGCCCACCACTGTTCCCAGTGTAAAAGGAAAACCTAATACATACGGTGTTCACATAATTGGTTACAATGTACACTTTTTTATTGTTTTCCAATTTTGAAATAACACATGATACCATGGTAATATTTGGAGAGATTATTTTGGTAATATTTGGAGCACTGTATACCATGATAATATTTGGAAAGAGTTTGAAGGTATTAATGAGGAGGGGATACCACCTAACCCACACGTTACACTAGACTGCCACAAGCAGAGGTTGAACAAGAAAATGGTTAAACAAATAAATTGACATACATAAAATCATTATTATTGTATTAATGTTATTTGTATTTATTATAAATATGCACCATAATATTAATATTTTAACCTTAGACACATACACACTGTATGTTGTTGTGAGTGGGCTGTATTGTGTGCTATATTAAAACCAGTGCTATATTATGAATAATACTGTCTTTATTACAGAAATGTAATGTGTTTTCCGTTATGCAAAGCTGTTATGCTTTCTTTATATATCTCCCGAATTAGAATGCAACTCATCAGTTATTTAACTTTACCTTTTAGTTATATGTTTGTAATTTCTTGTCATTGAAACTAATAGATTTGAACATGTTGATAAAGACTGCAAATTAAAAGTAAATTAAATGTATTATATCATTACCATCCACATAAAAAAGGCTAACTAGGAGAAAGCAAAAAATTTTTTTACTTTCAGTGTAAGTTAATGTAAAGAGATTTTTTGCTCAGGGCAGTTTTAGAGCATTTCCATTAGTCCACTCATTATGACATTTTCACACAATGTCAGAGACAGTTGCTGTGTACTAGTGAACTAATGAATGGTTAACAGCAGAATGTAAATTATTATGTAATTAAATATGTACTTTTATAATTACATTAGAGTTGTGAGAAGCATAATAACTCTCAACCTCTATAGCTAAATGCAGTACTCGATGAACTGAACACCAACTTAGTATCTCTGCAAGCGAAAGTTAGACTTCATATAGAGATGGCTGATTGGAAACCAGCACTTACCAGCAGGTAAATGGTCCCACGTTTATGATGTCATGCTGACTAATGATAATGAAATGAGCGATGGAGGGATAGTGACAGAGGAAGAGAGGGGAAGAGGGCAAGTGACAGTGAGCGATGCAGTCTGTAATTACAAGTCTATCAAGAGGCGACGAGAGAGCAGGCAAGTGCTGGGAGGAACCATCGACACCCTGCATATTTGCCCGGGGCCACAAATTACTGTGACCCCCATAGAAAAAAAGGACAGTTTAATGACTTCAAATGTAACCCTGCAAACTGCATGGCAATTACGGGGCCTGATGGCTTCTCAGGCAGTTCATATAATGTGAGGCTTACCTCAAAAGCAGAAAGCAAAAAAAAAAAAAAAAAGGAAAGGAGAAAAAACACCATACATATGCATCACATGAACATATAGGCTAGCTTTGCACTTCCACACAAACATTGCTTAAGCTGTTTTTAAAGCGAAGGCTACTTACAGTAAATGAGGTATGAGGGTCCCTCAGCAACGTCACTTTCATTGGTGTTCAAAGCCTGTTTCTGTAAGCCAGTTTGGCTGTGCTTGTGTGTACTGTAACTCTCTTATTCTCCTGATTAAGACTAGATGTGACTATTTTGGGTTCCCACTGCATCCCAGTGACATGTGACAGCTTGGTGAAATAAAGACAGCGGCGCTCCAGTAGCTCTGGTTACCCTGGTTAGTGTGTTTACATAAGAGTTAGCACTCTTCTAGCATGCTAGCTGGCTACCTTTGCTCTGTTGGGCCTGTGAAAGTGCCTCCTACTATTCAAAATTAATAACATGCATAGTCATTGAGAGTAGTTTGGTGTGAAATGCTAGCTGTTCTAGAGAGTCAGAATTGTTCACAGCAGCAATGATAGAAACCAGGCATCCACCTCTGAAAGCTCCCCACAAAAAGCGATTATGAATATGCTGCCTAATGCTGCTGAGACATTCTATTATAATCACATCTTGGTCTTAAATGTCTCGTTAATCCATTTATGGTCCATGCATGTTGGAGGGGTACATGCAGGGACCTGTGAGGTGAAAAAGAGTTCCTCTTAAGATTTGTAGAGGATTGGATTTATTGACTGAACTTATTTCCACTTAGAAAATCAACAAAACCTACAAGCAATAAAACCTTTACATGCACCTCTGAGGGTTCGGTAACATATTTAAACTAGAATTGTGCACTTCCTGAAGAAAATGCAGAGTTATTGGACAACTGAAGCTTGTTGCTAGGCGGTTGCTAAGGTGTTGCTAATCGGTTGCTATTGTATGAGGGTTATCTGCTGAGTGGTTGTTAGGGCGTTGCTAAGTGTTTGTTAGGTGTTACTAAAAATGAAAGGCAGTCTATGGGAATAATGAGGGATGGATAAATGAGACATAGACGAGTGTATCAGTATGTCTGTAGATTAGACACATAGAGGACTGTGGGTCATTATGACTGTGGATTAGACACATAGAGGAGTGAGGGACAGTATGACTGTGGATTAGACACAAAGAGGAGTGCAGGTCAGTATGGCTATGGATTAGACACACAGGGGATTAAGGTTCATAATGACTGTGGATTAGACACATAGAGGAGTGAGGGTCATTGTTGCTGTGGATTAGACACATAGAGGAGTGAGGGTCATTGTTGCTGTGGATTAGACACATAGAGGAGTGAGGGGCATTGTTGCTGTGGATTAGACACATAGAGGAGTGAGGGTCATTGTTGCTGTGGATTAGACACATAGAGGAGTGTGGGTCAGTGTGGCTGTGGATTAGACACATAGAGGAGTGTGGGTCAGTATGACTGGTTTATTAGACACATAGAGGAGTGAGGGTCATTGTTGCTGTGGATTAGACACATAGAGGAGTGTGGGTCAGTATGGCTGTGGATTAGACACATAGAGGAGTGTGAGTCAGTATGACTGTGGATTAGCCATATAGAGGAGTGAGGTCAGTATGGATGTGGATTAGACACATAGAGAAGTGTGAGTCAGTATAACTGTGGATTAAACACATAGAGAAGTGCAGATCAATATGACTGTGGATTAGACACATAAAGAAGTGCAGATCGATATGACTGTGGATTAGACACATAGAGAAGGAAGGGCCATTATGGCTGTGGATTAGACACAGAGGGGTAAGGGTCATAATGGCTGGGGATTAGCCATATAGAGGAGTGGGGTCAGTATGGCTGTGAATTAGATACATAGAGGAGTGAGAGTCTTTATGGCTGTGGATTAGACACAAAGGAGTAAGGGTCATTATGCCTGGGAATTAGCCATATAGAGGAGTGAGGTCAGTATGGCTATGGATTAGACATACAGAAGAGTGAGGGTCAGTATGGCTTTGGATTAGACACAGAGAAGAGTGAGGGTCAGTATGGCTGTGGATTAGACACACAGAAGAGTGGGGGTCAGTATGGCTGTGGATTAGACACACAGAAGAGTGAGGGTCAGTATGGCTGTGGATTAGACACAGGAGTGAGAGTCAGTATGGCTGTGGATTAGACACAGGAGTGAGGGTCAGTATGGCTGTGGATTAGACACATAAAGGATTAAGGTTCATTAAGACTGTGGATTAGACACATAGAGGAGTGAGGGTCAGTATGACTGTGGATTAGCCATATAGAGGAGTGAGATCAATATGGCTGTGGATTAGACACATAGAGAAGTGAGGGTCAGTATGGTTGTGGATTAGACACATAAAGGATTAAGGTTCATTAAGACTGTGGATTAGACACATAGAGGAGTGAGGGTCAGCATGACTGTGGATTAGCCATATAGAGGAGTGAGATCAATATGGCTGTGGATTAGACATATTAAAGAGTAAGGGTCAGTATGACTATGGATTAGACACATACAGGAGTGCAGGTCATATATATGAGTATGGGTCAGAATGGGTGTGGACTGGACAAATAGAAGAGTGCTGGTCAGTATGGCTGTGGATTAGAGTTTGGAGATCTGCCTTGAGTGAGTACACGTGGTTTGGTGGCTTGGTTTGGATAGGGGAGCAAAAATAAATGTGACTCTGTGAGAGAAATGAGGCATAGAAAAATGACAGGTGAAAAATAATGAACAGATGAGTGTGGGCCAAAATAACATGTGCTTGGGGGTCTGCCCAAAACAGCATATGCAAAACGACCTGTCAAGCAGAAGTATAGTAGATGAGTGTGCGCTTTTGCACCCCATTCATTCAGAATTTAGCAAAGTTCTTACAAACACTGCACCTCGGATCAAAAAGCTGTTTGCAAGCGCACCATTCCCAATCTGATTGAACATTCCAGACCTGGAACGGTGCCGATATCTCGAAAACTGCTGGAAGAGTAAGTGAACGAAATGTGCGTGCCACAAAAAAAAGACCTTGGAAGAAGAATATTATAGCTTTGGGTAACAATAGTGTTGCGCATTGCACCATCACTAATAACACGTAGGCTGATTGTGTATGTGTGAGAGCTTCAAGTTGCTATAGCAGACCTCACATATATCACAATGCGTGACCTTGTTCTTCTGAGAAACTCCCACAGTTTTTCTGTTTTGGCCTACAGTCCAGATACCAGGATCTTTCAACACGTTGGTGCAACTCCAGATGCTTGGTGCTTGCACTGTCATCTGCCTCCTCCTCCTCCTCACCAGTTGCAGGAAAAAAATCAGAGGAGCATTAATCCTGCTGGTCAAATTGTAATTAATTTTCATCTCTGCAGGTGCCCCACGAATGCAAAGAAAAGCACCGCCGCAGTCCTGTCAAAACGATTTCATTCCTTCATCCTCCCCGTTGAAGTTGTCATTTCATAGGCTTTTACAAACAGCAAATACAAAGTGTAGGGGCGGAGGGCGTGGAGGAAGGAAATGGAACGAAAGGCCCGTTCGCTAATTCAGCACCTCCGGGGCTACCTTGCTGTGCATCTTTTCTCGCTGTGACATACAATGGAGGGAGAAAGGTGCGTATCCTACAGATAATGGTATGTAATCGCCTATGTGTTGTTATCGAATGGCATCACGCATGGCATAATAGCTGAGCTGGGAAGCAGTGTGTGTTTGCCTAGTTGTTGTTGTTGATGTATGTTTGTGTCTGTGTGTGTGTGTGTGTGTGTGTGTATATGAATGCATATCGGTTGGAAAGAACACATGATTAGACTCTCTGAAATAAATGCATTCTCTTCTGGGACAGCTCTGCTTCCTGTTGCTGTATACATGGCCATTGTGTTTTGGCCCAAGCAGCCTCTACTGTGTATTTCTTTGTGCTTGAGAAGTTGCTATTGTGTGAACCATGTTTTTATTGTAAGAGATGGTTCAGCAGGGTCAATGTCTTGATCAGCATTGCAAAGGAACTTTCTGCTTAAAAGTGATTTTGTGAAAGTCTTTGATAAAAACAAACAAAGAAATGAATGCACCATATTTTAGACACTGACCTTGAGGGGGTTATTGGTTTTATACAGCAGTTTTGCAAAGTTAGAAAGATGTCAAACAAAATAAGCTCCGAATACTGTTGCAAAATTGGAACACAGTGTTATCAGATATAACAGCACATGTGAAACACTTTTCAACACTGGGATTTGTGTAACTCAAATTTGACCTGACAGATTCATTGGATTTGGTCAGGTTTGGGCGTGTTTATTGAGATCGGGTCAGGTTTAGATTTTATGTTCCGCTTCCTCACTGTCTTGGGCTTGCATTTACCACAGTTTAGTTGTTCTCCCTCTTTTATTCTCTAAAAATGCCGGAGTCCTTTGGCACCAGGGTCCAAAAGGCCAGTGTGAAAATTCTACAAGTGACTTACACCGGTGAATTTGGGTGGAGTTGCGACTACCAGGTTTGGATTAAAATCTTGGCTCTGTTGGTCAGGTTGGGTCGTACTCTGAATTTCTCGGGTTATAACCAGAATTTATTCATGTTTATATTCAGATTCTACATTTAGGCTTAGAAGTCAAAGTGGGGCAACTGCCTAAGCATTGGCCACATTGTTGAGAGATCAGTCTCTAGTGATTCTACAGCCACCCATGGCTGGGCATCCAAGAGAGCAAAACTGGCCTCAGTCTCTTGATATCACCTACCTAATGCATGTAAATGAATGAAACTGAGGCGGTTGTGCTGTTTCAGTATATGCATGCTTTATTCACCCTCTTCATGTTGTCTTTCCATGTACCTCTGTGTGGATTTTCCTGGGGTTGGCTTGAAGTTAGGCAGTATAGTAAGACAGAAGGGAGCCCTCAGTGGTTTCTGGGCCTTCGGAGACAGCTTTGTTGATTTCTGTGAATAAAACAAATGTGTATATATATAACTGTATAAAATAGTTCATGTCTGTATTTAAACTCGCATGTATTACTACGTTACTACTCAAAAAGGGATACATTCTTGAAACTGACTCAAATTCTTAAGTGGAAAATTGGCATAATTGTTTTTCTCTGCAGTACCTTGGTAGATATAGCAAAGAGAACTCTTCTGTTGGTTAGGATTTCAAAAGCTGAGGTGAAGGCCTAAAGCAGTAGATTAATCATCAGCATAATTACAAAGTGACTGAGGAATCAACAAATCATGTTTTCATATGCTGCCAGCTACCAGGTTAGTGTACCCTCTTGTATCATGTGAGCTTTTACTGAGTTTTGACATTTCATGGCCAAATTGGAGACCTAGCTTTAGGCAGGACCAATCTTGTGTCACTCTAGGCCTTCTGGAAGTCCTAGATACGTCACTGACTGAATATGAGCCGCACCTTAATATATGGGTTGATAGAAATGAAAAAACAGCCTGTGTCTCTGTCAGAAACTGCTGCAAGGTGAAAGACCTGCTAATGTGTCTGCCACAAGCCTCAAGTCAAACATGTAGTGTCTTTTATAAGCATCTAATGTTACGTCTGTCTAATCTAGAATTGCCTTTGTCAAATTTCCTGTCCCACCTTAAATGCTGCGGTAGTTATGTTCTAGTGATTAAATGCTATTCCACTGCATGGAACTGGCTCAACTCGACTCTACTCTGCTTGGCTTTTTTGGTTTTGCATTAGGAAAACCTGGAAGTTGGTACTGTTTTTGGTATCACCTCCACTGAGATTTCAAGGAGCTGAGCCGAGCCCTCTTCCAACTCTGATGTTATCTTTTGTAACTCTTCTATTTTATTTTAGCAGTCTTTTGTCTTGCTGCTATCAGCTTCTTCAATATTTGTCTCCTTCACATTACGGCAGTATCATGTAGCATTGCTTTGATGACCAGCTACATTGAGGGGGTATTGTGTCTGCAGTGGAAAACAAAGTAGCTAGTACCAAACATGTGTAGAGTCGAGTTGAGTGAAGCCGTACCATGCACTAACTACTACAGTACAGTACTGGACTGGAAGATCTGAATAAAAACCTTTCTGTTCATGTGAATCATGGCCTAAAATGAAGGTCCAGCTCAAATAGCCAAGTTTCTTTTCTGAGTAGGATCTAACTTAAACTCAACTTTACACAAACCATCTTAGTGTGATTTACTTCAGTTCACTGGGTACATATTACTCAGTGAAGTCTCAAAGCAGCTACATAACAGTTTTGTGGGACTATTTGACAGCATTTATTAGTAAATACAGCATTTGATAATTCAAGTTCCAGTGCAAGTGTCTATTAACTAGCCTGTTGTAGGAGAATTGGCAGTTAGCATTTGGCAGTTAGCATTTAACCGCGCGGAGCTGTCCAGTGCTGTTTGGCTGGTTCCCTGTGTCTCGGAGAAGGCTTGTACTGGCCTTCACCCTTCCAGCTTGGTAACAGCTTGGAGAAGACCTCTTGTGGGTGGAATTTGGAGTTAGTAAGCTGGAAAGAAATATCAGGTAAAAATCTCCCCAAAATTGTAATTTAATGCTCAATCTCACTTACAGTTGTTGCAATAACCGAAAAAAGCAGAGAAGTTCCACTAAAAGCTCATATTGAAAAACTACTGCCATATTTTTGTTTTTAATTAGAATATATCTTTCATTATTATTTGAATCTGAAGTTATTGCTGTGCAAATAGTCTTGTTTTGTGGAAAGAAACGTCTTTGACGAACCTGCTGTTACAGAATGTAAGCTGAATGTAAATACAGCTATCTAAGTAATACATTTTGTAATTATGTAATTACACTAAATATTATAGGAAGATGACAGTAATAGCTCAGAGACTGAGAGTTCAGTAAAGCTGTAATGTGAGTGACACAAAGTTCTTCTCCCTCTTTTTCTCCATCCAAAATCCTCTTTTCCAAACTGTCATCAGACCACCCCTCCCCAAAACGGGCAGATGATAAACGACTTGCGGGCACCAGATTTCCATTCCACACCCCCCACCCACCTCCCTCCATGTGTCACATTTAACCCGCGTTTACCGAAATCAATTATCCAGCTATCACTGGGGCAGGTGCTCCGGGGAGAAGAAGGAGGAGGCTTCCATCCCTCCATCCTCTTTTCAATTAGGAGGTAAATAATCAGCGTTCAGAGGGAGGGATGGCTCTCTCTCTGTCGTTCTCTCACTCTGTCTCTCCCTAGGGCCCTCTTTACGTCTATCTGTGCCGTAGCTGCAAGGCTACAGACTCAATATGGTGCGTAATGGCCATGGCAGTTGGTTAATAGAAGTCATGGTTTTTGTGCTGATCTGAGTTCAGCTTTGTTCCCTGTGAGCTGAAATGGCCTGGGTTGAGTTGAGCTGATTCTGGAGCAGTGAAAGTCCCTCGCCATCTGCTGCTGCTGTTTGTTTTGTCGATGTTCAATATTTACTGAGCAACCAGCAGCCCTTGGGGGGTGGGGTGGGGGGCATGAGGGTGGCACAGTGCCAGAGTGGGGGTAGAGAATTGTATGTGTGAAGGGGTGGGGGTAGCGGGGTAATGGGGGAGGGGTTTAAATGATGTGTAGGAGGGGTGTGATGAGGCCTGTAGGGCTTGTGTATGTGTGTGTGCACTTGTGTGTGGCTTGTTTTGAGGTGCATTTCATCAGGCTAATTAATTTACAAGCACCTGTTTAATCACGGGAGCTGCCGGAGGGAGAGAGAGGGCAAACACACACACTAACACGCACAGTGTGTGCTTCGGTGATGGTTAGAAGTAAAGATTTTATCTCGTCTCCCCATAAAAACACTCCTCTGAGCACACGCATGCACACACCTATGAAATATGAAATATACGTACTATACAATACTGTCAGAGACCACTTTTAATCTCCACCCAAAAAGACTGTTAAGTACACGTTATTCATTTTTCAGGAGATATTTCTGAGGAGATTAGATACAAATGAATGCAGAGGTGCAGAGAAAATGCATCAATAACTGTGTAAGACCTGGTAGACCACCAGCAATGTCGCCATCAGATAAACAGTACTTAAGCCTTTCATCTTGGAGGAGAAAAACAAGCTCGCAGATCTGAAACAGTCCACAGGAGATTCTGTCCAGTCTTCCACTGTGAGAAGACAACTCAAACCCTATGAGTCTAAGGGATGCATAGCTGTCAAGAAGCTCCTCACTGAGAAGAAAGGTAATTAAAAAAAGGCTGTCCAATGGACTGACTACCCCAGAGTTCAGACCTCAACATCACAGAATGCATTTGGGATTATTTGTTTAATGAGAAGCAGTAACAAACTTCTAAATGTGAACTTTACAGGTCTGAAAAACATCCCTGCAGTGTTCTCGGCAAACTGAAAGCAAGACTCCTGAAAGGAACGGAAGCTGTAATAAAGGTAAAGGGTGGAGACTCTTTGATGGAGTCTACATGTAGTCATAGAGGATTCTACGTATTTTTGTTTTCTATGTTTTTTGTGCATTCCTGATTTATGGGTGGCTTTCACTGGAATTAAATAAATGTAGGATGGAGTGTATCTGGACCATGTCACAGATTTAGTTCAAACTGTGGTGCCACAGTAAAAGAACAAAAAAGGAAATATACCTTAAATAAAAATCAAAAATGAATTAAAATCATGTATTCATGTCAGCCCCGAAACACAGATATTTTCAGACCACCCCTGCATTTCAGTGTAGGAAGTGAGGCTGCTGCATACCTGTACCTCTTGCCCTCATGTTGAGCAATTAGATCCCATTGGTTTGAATAACTGTGTTCCAAAGTTTAAAAATCAGTGACATATAAAATCTAACTACTGAACTACTGAAACTACTGAAACACATATTTTCTGTAATTCAGTTACATTATTTTTGTTTTAATTATATTACAGTTTGTGTCCAACAATTAAAAAATGTGTTTACTAGTTTTCTGCTCCGAATTATCCGAAATTGTTACTACTGAAAGAATCACTTCTGAATGTCCAGCAAAGGTTTAGAAGTGTTATGAATGTTTTGGTAGTGACCAAATGGAAGGTTCTGTCATTTTAATACAGTTTTAAAGCAAAAGGATTTTAGTCTAAAGTATATCATCCACATCAAAGCTCTTCTTAACACATACACTCACACCCTAGAACTAACAGTTATACTGTTTCTGCTCGGCAGTGATACTGTTGTTGGACATTTCCAGATTGATGTGTAATTTTCCTTTTGGCTTGTGTAAATATGTGTGTGTGTGTGTGTGTGTGTGTGTGTGCGTGTGTGTGTGTGTGTGTGTGTTGGCCAGCTCCACTCTACTGATTACTGTTAACTGAATGTTGGAAAATGCCAGCGCCAACAGTGCCACTGATGCTATCACACAAACACACACAGCTGCTGAGATGCATGTGTGAGTGTACAGACGAGAGAGAGAGAGAGAGAGAGAGAGAGAGAGAGAGAGAGAGAGAGAAGCACGCACACCATGTGAAAAGAAATTTCCTTTAGCTTTCAGAGAAAAGGAACCTATGATTATAGAATGGTTTTAGCCCTCTTCTCTCTCTCTCTCTCTTTCAATATGTCATCACTGCGAGTGGGTTCTCTAGTCTACAGTACTCATCATAGAACACACTTACTCACTCATTCTGCAGTGGAATACAACAAAACAACATTCTTCTTGTTCTCTATAGATCACTATGAATCACTATAAAGGTTTTTTTTTCTTTGAGCTTCAAGTACAGCTCGGTTTGACCCACCATCTTTCAAGGTGTATGAAAGATGAGCTTCAAGACTCTTCTCCATCCTGGTTTCCAGATGGTGGAATGAACTTCCACTGGCTGTCCAAACAGCAGACTCTTCAATCCCTCTGGATAAGAGCATCTGCTAAATGATGTAAATGCAGATGTGAATCAAGTAATCTGTTACATTTCAACCCTGCCTAATCCTAATCTTAATCCTAACCCTTATCCATCACCAGATCGTTTGTTAAGGGACTTCACCAGTGCTTCTGTAGTGTTTCTCAGCTTCAGTTGGAAAATAGAAATAACCTGTTCATCTCAAGTAAGCTTACAAACGTTTATGCCAGTTGTGTTCATTTTATTTGATATTTGAAATTTTTGTCAATCCTCCTTCAGTCAGAATGTCAGAATCCAGATAAAAGCACATGAATGGAGACCTTGCTCGGGACAGCCTGTAGTGTAGGCTGTTTGGGTGCTTGTTTGCATGCATCATGCTCTTGTAGAGCGAGGCAGATGTGAGCATGTTTACACAGTACTTATATGAACCAGAGCCGCCTCATTTTCATGTTTGCCTCCCGTGTTGGCACCTGGCAGAGTGACGATGTGTACCAACAGATTTGGAGTATCCGGAGACAGAAAGAGGAACATGAGTAATCCAACCATTATCAATATTTACTCTCAGGCTAATGCATAGACCTCCAGAGACTGTCTACATTACAAACACCGCTGCTGAGAAGGTGTCGTTTACAAATAAATATATTTTTATATTTAAATGTTTTTATATTATATATTTTTGTAGGCCTATTCCTTTACTAGGTGTCATTTTAAAGGGGTTTTTAAAGGGCAGTTTAATGTGACATTGTTAAAGTTTCAAAAACCTGCCATTTGTTCCCCAGTCTATAAGCTGCAAAACTAGTCCTTGTTTTGTATGTCACAGATATGAACATATTTACATATGACCATTCATTTCAGTCTACAACAGTTCAGCCTGAGTAATGTTCTTGAAGAGATTAAAAGCATTAACACTTTGTTTGGGACATTTCAGCCTGGAAAGCAATAGAATCATTTACCAGTGGTGAACCTTGACTGTTAGAGTTAGGCCTTAGGTTCTGCCAATAAAGGTCAAAGAATGAGGAAAAAACTTGTTTTAGGTTGAATAAATCTAATTCATTTGTAACAAATTAGAGTATTTTTTTTTAGGTTGGACCAATGAAACACTTTTTACAGAGTTTGAATGTCAGCAAGGTTCTATTGATCAAAAATGAACTAAAAAAAACCCAGTTTATCAGTATATAAATGTTACGTTCACATAGTAATTTACGGGGTTAACCAGTCACCCCCACCTCAAGTGATACAGCCCAGGTTTACTGACTATAACTCCTATAGTTTAAAGTGAAACATAGACAGAGCATTAATTTAAGCTACTCTGCTAATGTTAGCATTGTTTGTAGCATATTGTAATGATTGTCACATTTAAGACAAAAACAAAACCCATTGTAAAACAAATGTTTATTTTATCACTATCTTACCACCTTGTTTATCTCAGTGCAGCATATAAACAATAAATAAGAGATGAAAATTTCAGAAAGCGTTATGTTGCACAAAGGCAATGGTGTGTGTGTGTTTTGCAGGAGAAACACAGTTTAAGATGGGCTGGTCTGCATCATTTAACTCCCTTGTCTTAAAACATGTCCCACTCTGGCCTTGATATGCAGGCTATATGTGTTAATTATGAACCATTTTAGTCCAGTTTCCTATTAGTACATCATGGGCCCAACACAAGAAGACTACCAAGCTGCCATCTGCCATGATGGGCATTTGGTTCAATGTGAACTCACTCTTGTCATCTGTTGCCATGCCTCAATGAAGCCTCAGTCATGTCAAAATCTGCCTGCATCAAAAAAACGACGTATATAATTTATCGGCGATTGATTTTTCTCTTTTATTGCGCTCCCAGCCCGCCAGGAACATCGTGGGTGTAATGGAGGATGAAAGCGTGCTATAAACCGCCGCTCACTCTTTGGCGTATTCTTTTGTGCGTTTGGATCGATGGGCCTTGAAGTATGGATTCTGTGAGAAAGATGTCAGGGGAGGCCGGTCAGTTGGTCAGCTGCTTTCTTTGTGTGTCCCGAGGACACATGTTTAAGTGCCGTGGTCAAGATTATTATTACCGGGAGCCGCAGGACCTTAGACGGGGCAAAGCGACTTGCTTTGAAGAAGACACTTCAGCAATGTGGTTTACGAGATTGACTCCCACCCCCGCCCCCACCTCGTTCCCCACCAATGACAGCAAGCTTTTTAAACCATTTCTCAAACCTATGAATTATGGTATTTATCGTATTTCTAATTAAATCAAGCCATAATCCACAAACCAGCATTGGCAGGTCTATGCTGAAAGCTCATGGGCTTTACGGAATCAAAGTGACAGGATAATCTAGCTAGGTTCATATCTGACATTAGGAAAGCCTTAGACCTGGATATTACGGAGTTTTAAGTGTTTATCCGAATCTATCCAAATGAAGCAGAAGGTTCTCTAACTTACATGGCACGCAGAAACAATTAAACCTAATCTGGAATCCAGCATGTGCAGTTCTAATCCAAGTTTTTTTTTCTCCCTCACTGCGTAGGGGCTCTTGCCAAGGAATTTTGGAATGTCATCCAACGTTCCGAACTAAAACCCTGAAAATCCATGAAATGTTCCAGTCAACAAAATTACAAATCCTCTACACCAGTATGGTCATCAAAAAGCTCTGGCTTTGGGATTTCAAGTGGCGAAAGATTATGATTTACAGACACAGACTCTGCAGTGATAGGATTTGGATTGATTTAAAATGATCTCATAAGATTTTTTTACCCTAAGGAATCGTTTAGCAAAAATAGAAAATCAAATCCAAGGAAAGATACTTTTCATGTTTGCGAATATCAAAGGAACTTTGCGCTGGCACAAGCAGCTGCTCTCTTTTCTTAGATATCTAGTTTTGATATTTAACATAGTGATCATTTAAAAGTGTTTCACTCACAAATGAGACTCTTCTGTTCAAGTGAACGTCAGCAAAAGCCTATAAACCTTTCAGAATGCAGCGAACATCATGAACTCTTTCTTCTACAGCTTTTGAAGAAAACTCTCATTAGCATCTATTATATTGTCATCAGATCAATTAATCAGTCACTTAATGTGCTTTCGTGCTTTCGCGTTGAAATTAAAGACATGTGGGGTGGAGCTGCTTGAAGGCTAAGGTCATTCGAAACCTTTACTAACCCCCCAGGCCTGTATTAGCCACATACCGTTCTACCTCAGTGTTTCGCTAACTGATTTTTAATCAACTGGTTTGCATATGGACTGCCCTGAGGTCACCTCCCAGAGGCGCGCAGGTTCACTGGCTTCCTCCGCAGCCAAATGGGTGGTCAAAAGCATGAGAAAAGGCCGAGCATGGCCCAGTCAGCATGCTGACTCTGTTTGCTAGCATTTCAGGTTGCGTGAAAACGTTTCTTAGCCCGAGGAGTTTACAGTGTCAATGACTCGCTATTTATTGTCCTCCTAGCATTATGGGTGCTATCAATCAGTAATAGTTAGTGCCTTGTGTGCAGGTTAATGCCCAGAAACAGTGGGGAATTATATCCGTGTGTGGCTGATGGGGAACAATGGTGAGGGGCGAGCGAATGAATGTGGGAGAGTGAATGGGAGAGAACGATATGGGCGTATTTGGAAAATTACCCATCACACTCCGGGTATCACACACACACGACACGATCCCACCGGGACGGCTTGCCAGACGGGCGGATTGACACACACGCGGAGACACACGCACACACGCACGCCGTGGCCCCTCTGCCTGCTCTGGCTTGGGAAAATGAAGACGTTCATTAACCAGAGAGGATTAGCGAGTGCTTAAATCATTATGGTAATACGTGGCTGGGTTTGGGACGATAAATGTAGACTTACCTTATCAAGGCGAACACCTTTAAGTACAAGTCTCTCTCTGGAATTTCCACTTGGTATGATTGTTTTGGACCCCTCTTCTATTTACCATGACCGTATTGTTAGCAGGTGGCCATCTTTCTTTCTTGGTCTCTTGGTGGCTTTGGTGTTGGTAGAAGTTGCCATTTTTGACTGAATTTGGAGTTGATAAAAAGTGAGAGTTGCAAAAGGTGAAACTGGTCCCAGATCAGCCTGAAAAGTTATTCACATAAGTACTTGGCATTGCTCAGAACAAAACCTTGTATGACCTAAATGGGAACTCCATAGGAGAAGGAAAGAGTGTTAAGTTTAATGTGATAGGATAAAGCAATATTGCCAGGTCTATTCTGTTTGGCCCATTCATCATGAAGTGCTACAAGGCTTTTGAAACAACATCAATGGTTTAGTTCCATTATATATGTGATGCTAGGAAGAAACATCTCTCTCTCTCCTCGGAATTGTATGTTTCTGCTACTTGAATTCCCAAGGACGGAGGTAGCGCAGGTCGTTAGCAAACATTACTGCCATTGTTCTAGCACTCTCAAGGCTGTCCTGCACGGTGAATGTATGGATGGAAAGGACAGCTGTTGGCCAATAGAGAGGCGCCTCTGTCACAGATAAACGGGGCTTTGAATGGCAACTGTAGTTTAGCGATGAGCTTCGGTGCCTTTGTATGAAGGCTGCTAGCCTAGCACCGAGGTTTCACATCTGGCGTTGTTCCATATTGTACCAACTCTGTGTCTATTGAATAATGAATGATTTCAGACATATACAGGCATGTGCTGCACCTGTACTGCACTGGCACGTTCTTCCGAAGGGCAAAAAACATAAAAGCGCTTTGGTAGAAAATGGCTGTTTATTATATGGATATTATGTGGAATAATTTGAATATACAATCCAAGGAGAATTGTTTGCCGTTTATAATAGAGGGATTTGTTTGCTAGTTCTGAATATGAAGAACAGAAGCTTTGCTCTAAGGTATTGACAAAAGTATGCACATGCATGAAAACGCTGGAATGGTTGAATGACTGTTGTATACTCATTTTTTTTCTGCAGATTTGAATGACTCTGTTTACATCTTAAGGATTCATAGTGGTTTGATGCTGCCTGATGCCTGATAATAGTTTTAATGAAAGGCAAAATAAAACCCAAAGGGTTTTTTTCACATTTACCTCTATTTTACCATCATCAACATTATATATAAAAATGGCGAAGGCACACGTGGTTTCATTGCTCTTTTTAGAAGGTTAATAAAATAGCTATACCGGTGGGGTAAACATCAAGACACTTTAAAGGGGTAACACTTTACAGTAAGTATTGACTAACTACCATTCAGCATTAGCTAACATGAATTAATATATTTGACATTACAGTTGTTCACCATAACAATAGTAACTAATTTTAGGTAAATGTGTAACAACTGTTACATGTAGTTGTTACATGTTCACTTAACATTAGTTAAGCATTGTAACCATTGCAAATGTATTACTTCATGTCAACTTATGCATTACTTCATGTTAGTTGGTCAAAACGTAACGTGACGTGTTACCTGTGTGAAAAGTCAAACTGGTAGGACATATTCAGTGTAATTTCTGATTATATAACTGGGCTAAAATGAGCCTAGTCATAAATTCTGTCATTGTTTCCAACCTGCCTCATTTCTACAAACTGCCGAAACATTGACTTGAGCCGTTACTGTGATGGCGCTGTATAGCATGCCAGAATTTCTGAAACACACTTCCCAGCTAGAATTTCTTGTTCTAAACACCTTCTGAAAATATGCAATACAATGTCCCATTAATGTTTTCAGCAGGAAGTTTCTTTTGGCTCCCAGAATGTTCTTTCTAAAGGTAGGAGAACATTCTCTAAAAGCATCTTAGGTCTCAGTAACATTCATCCAAATATTGTCTGAATGTTGCACCAGAATGAATTCTTCTTTTGTCATCACGTAACATAATCTGTGGCCCTGGCAACATCCTCAAAACATCCTCTGTACGTTGCAGTTAAAACGTTATGTCTTAGTTAACATTTAACCTTATAGGAACATTATCTGACATTTTAAACATCTTTAAAACGTTTTCTGAACATTAGACTAAAACATTTTCTTTACAGCTTTATTAGAACATGTATGTAATGTTAGCCAAAGTTCTGGGAACGTTCCCTACTTGCTGGGTTTATTGGGAGAATGTAAAAACCTATATGAGATTTACATTTACACCTTGAAGCTTACTAGGAAACCTTGAGGCTTGACAGCTGAGCTCAGTAGTGGAGACCCAACATTATGTAGCAAGTATATGTTGTAGCTATATGTATGTATTTTGACCTCAGATGTGTGTTACAGTTTTTCATTTAAAAGTGATTTTCGGCATCATTGTGTAAAGTCTGCTCAGCCTCGTAACAGGGGCTCCAGAGTGTTGGCTGTGTCATCGGCCCACATTGATGCCACAGCTTCCTGCACTGGACTAGCTCTCTCTGTATAGGTAGAATGGTCCTTTCTCTCCCCATCACTTGGTTTGGTGGTAACCACCACAGGGCTCAGTTAGCTGGTGTAAGAGAACTGGCGGTTAGTGTTCTCTACATGCATGTTTAGCTGTCCAATGACTTTGCGTAAACAGAAGTTTGATGCTCTTCACCTGTGACAGAGGAAGAGTGTGCTAGCTTTCCCAGCTAGATAGTACCGTGTAATGAGGAGATCTAACTAGCAGATGGAAACGAGAGAAAGCACCCACCAACTCAACCAGCTCTCATCCTGACTGCATCTGAAAAAGAAAAGTTCTCTCCAAACTTTGTTTTGACACTTTTGATTAAGGAGCCAGAGAGGAACACCTGTATGGCTGCTCGCACAATAACTTCTCTCCTTAGAGAGATTGATTTTCTACATTAAAACCTCGCCGCTTTTGTCTAAAGCCACGCGGCCCTTTTGTTATGCTAACAGCCCCGTGGAAGATTTCCAATTCAATTCCACCTGCGCTCTGGTCAGCTCTGCTGTCCTTTTGTGTTCTCCCACGAGCCCCTTCTTGTCTTCCAAACGGCAATTTAGAGATGGCGCCCAGCAGAAGGGAAATTGACAGACGGAGGAGAGCCTATGGAGCCGTATTGGAAGGATCAAGTCCAATTATGAATCTTGGTATTAGCAGTCATATTACATGGAATTTTATATATATATATCAGTCGTATTGGTATTAAAGGAACAGGAATAAAGTGGAAAGATAAATTGTTCAGGACAGACTCAGGTGTGACACATAGTGGTATCACATAGATGCAATTACGTGGGGGGACCTGGACTTGGTGCAAAGGCCTAACAATAGCAATTATACAGCAATCTCTGAGAGTGGCCATATCTAAACATCACAGTCAAACTAGCTGCTGATTTCTGGCTCACAACAGTAAAGAGATTTGGCAAGCCAAGACTTAAACGATCTAAAGAGGAATTACAGCACTTTTCCAAGATTCCTTTATCATTCCTGTACAGTATTTTACTTAAATCATTTAATAGTTTCGGCTGGGTAGTATTTAGAAAAATGACATTCTACTGGACAAACCACTCATAATGTGTATGTCTAGATAACGATAATGACTGAATTATCCAGATTGTCTCCCTTTGTGATTTTTCAAGACTTTGGGATTTCATATCCCATATAGCTATATTTACTACACTCATCATTAAAAGAATAGTTGCACCCAGAAGGAAGTGTGAGGTTGCAATGCTATTGGGAAGGAAGATAAAGGTCACCAGGAAAAATAAATGATGATAAATTTAGACTGATATGGGCAATATTTATTGAGCTACACATACAGAAGTAGTGTCTCTGAGTATGGCGTCAGGCTTTCATGTTTGCTAATGCAACATGCCCGATGTCTCGGTATGGAGTTGTAGAGGTTCCTAATGGTGTCCTGTGATAATCCATCTCATGCAGCTTGAATATTCTCACACAGTTCCTGCCGATTTTGCAGTCCTGACTCATGGAGGGCATCGCTTGCTGAATGTCCACAATCATGGCTGTTGGTCTGTTCGACTGTGAAAAGTCTCAAGATGTTGAACCTACCCAAGTTTCATTCCTGTTGGTTGATAGCTTCTGAGCGCAGCTATTTGTGTAACTATTCTCTTGACGATGAGTGTAAAGGATAAAGGTACATAGGCCAATTTATGCCAATATTTGATCGCAATAATTTACTATATGCTGGAAGATCACTGTTAACATTTAGTTGATGCTGGCTGCACTAGAACAGCACACCGTCTCCCACAGTAGAGAGGAGCTGGTGGTTAACCAATCCTGTGCGGGGATGAGCGGGACAACACATACATTTAGAAAAATCCTACAAATTAATAAATAGTCTATAGAAAAATGTAATAATCATGCATTAGTTAGCATGCAGGGTGGCATGGTGGCACGGTGGCACAGTGGGTAGCGCTGTTGCCTCAAAGCAAGAAGGGTTTCCTTTCTGTGTGGAGTTTGCATTTTTTTCTTTGTGTCTGCGTGAGTCTCCTCTGGGTGCTCCAGTTTCCTCCCACAGTCCAACAACATGCTGTTAGGTGAATTGGAGATGCTAAATTACCCCCTAGGTCTGAGCGTCTGTGTGTGAATGTGTATGTCTGTGTCTTTGTCCTGCGAAAATGCTCTAAAGAAAGGCCAGTACAACAGTACAATAGCCGACCAAACATATGGTCATATGACATATGACAGTCATTTTCAGTGGTGATTATTTTAGAAAATAATTATATTTTAATAATTAGATATTTGTAAATAGAATATATATTGGATATTGGATATTGGATGCCATTAACCTTTGTACGGGGCTGTGGGTGGGAGCGGACTGGAACGTGTTGCCGATTTTTGGTGGGAGTGTGGCGAATTCTGTTGGGAGCGGCGTTAACAAATCAGTCCCACACACACAAGCAAAATTTGCAGCTAATCAGCCAGTCGATCGGCTCCTTCAGAAATCAAGAAAAATTGACTGAAACAGCCAAAACACTACAACTACAACAAAGGTGATAAAATGTATCGCTCTGGATGATCAGCACTTCTCTGTTGCGGCGGATGTTGGGTCTCAATGACTGCTTGAATGTCTTGAGCCACATTACTCACAACCCAGTCATTGTTTTTCACAAATAGCCCATCTGTAACTACACAAGGTGCTCATATTGGGTAGCGACTTATATTCATAGACGAATATAAGCTCATAGACGATAATGTCAATCCGTTAGCCTTACAACAGACAATCTGACGTGAGTCCTCTAAGTATTCTCAGTATAACAATGCAGTTGATATACAACAATTTTGAACTAAGGTCATGTAGTGCAACATAATGTGATGTAGTAGAGTGCACCTATAGGATGCTGGCAGGAAGAGCCAATAAAAGCTGAGCTTAAATTCATTTTTACTCTTTACTTGTATAAGTTGAATGAAACTGAAGCGTTCAGCATTACCTATCATGCTCAGTATTAGTTTGCTACCTCTTCACAAACTGGCAGTTTTGGAGCTGGAAGCTACTCGCTGAAAAAGGTTGGGCTATTAAGCTTGGTTGAGGTAACAGATTATTAGCACTTGCCTGCTTACCTAAATGAATGGCTGCCTTCCTCTGTGTAAATTTCAAGCCACATGCGGTCTCAATATGTCTTTAATTTAATGAAGTAATGGCAAAATGCTGAGTGACATGCTGAAGAATTGAACACATGATTCCAATCGCAGTTAAACTGCTGGCGCAGTGTCACAGTACACAGCCAGTGTGCGTAATTCCCTTATAAACAATGGTTTCAAATTTTTGGACACTTTATAATGTGACGTGTCATGTCATGTACGGTGTGTGGTAGCCACAAAATATTGTATATTGGCACCAGCTAATATTTACAAGTGAAATATTAGAAAAGAGCCCAGTATTCCCATATTGGTGCATCCCTGTTAGTAAATGATTCTTGGGTTGGGTTTATGGTTTTATGTCATATACACCCCCATGTCATATACAAAAATGGTTCTTTAATGAACCATCCACTGATTCTTTAGGAAACCAAAAGAAGTGGGTCTTCTGTGGCATCCCTCCAAATAACCTTCTTTGGCACCTCTATCAAAAATGGCTCGAACGAAAGATGACAACCAAACAGAAGACACTTCCCAAACTTCTGCAGTGCGCTCTCTTCATTTGAGGGCATTTTGTCAACTTAAAAAGTCAATCATGGTGTCATTATTAGAGAGGAACACATTTGTTATGGTAATGTGATTCTGAAAATAACGCAATTAAGGCCCTAATTATGATTTTAATGGAAGAGATCAAGGAATGGATTACTAAGCTGCAGTGCACTACAATGCCTAAGAAACGCACCATACAGTTTTACCAAGCCCTCCCCAGTCACTATCATTAATTAGAAAATGAAATAAAGATTTAATTATGTTCCTTTTTGCGTGCTTTCAGACGATTTGAAATTCCGTAGTGGTTTGGGAACGGCAGTAGTTGAACAAAACCCCTTTTTGCCGTGCATCAAAACTGATAAAAGAAAAATTCTTGGCGCATCATTTGGCTGATAAGCTCAGTGTGATAAGCCTATTCAGATGCCACTAAACAGGAACTGCCTTGCAACAGCCTTTGAGAGGCAAAATAAAAAAAGACAAACTTAATTAGATACGTGGTTTCAGGAGGAAGACCAAGTATGCAGTGACTGCAGGAATAAGGTAATCAGCAGTAGCTTCGGAATAACTGGTAACGGTATACAGGGAATGTTTGAGAGCCATTGTGTCTCCGAGAGATGGACTAGACTCCTTAGCATGAGGCTTATTTGCTGTCAAAACTGAAGAAACAGGCAATGCTATACAAATGCCCCGAATTTATCAGACAAACACAATACAAAACACGACTATCAAACAAATAAGCACACCTCACACACACATACTGAAGAAAAAAGGAAAGGAGTTAGCAGATAAATAAACCACTGTTCTCAAATATATCACACCTAGCTAACAAACACTACCAGTCCTGAAGCAGAAAACATCAAGCGGTGAATAGACAATCAATAAAGCTGTTGGAATGCTGTTTACTTATTTGCCATGTGGTCAACATCTTTGTCAGTATCGGCAGCTCAGCTCAATGACTGGCTGGAATGAGATATTCTTAGGAGTGTTAAATATACAGTATGCATTTTTGTGGATGTAAAGGTTATACTGATAAATAATCTCTTGATTATTTCGAGAAAACTGAACTTCTAACCCAGTAGCAACATGAGAAGTGAACCTTTACTCTCTTAGAAGCATATGTGGACATTTAGATAGATTGTTCAAAATTTAGATTCAGTTGTAATAAGTGGGAAGCCCTCTAAAAGACATGTCTGTAATGGGTAGTTCATTTTTATTCAATAGAACCTCATGCTTATGGTATGTAAAAGGCCCATATAATGGAAAAAAGTAATGTACACATTGCAAAAGTTTCAACATTGACCCTTCACTCCCCAGTCCATATATGGAAGGTGAGCTGCCTGTTTTAAGTTTATTGTTTCTGTGATGTCACAGGAACCAACTTATTTGTATATATCCACCTATTCAGCCTACAGCAGTCTAGCTCCGCCCACTCATAATAAAGTTCTACGTAATGATCCACTCTGAGGGCTTTTTTGCAAAGAAAGGGTTGAAATATGGTCATGCAAAATGTATGGTTTGGAACATATGACCACACACATTTAATAAGTTGACTTTAAGGAAAAATCTAATATACTACACATCCCATAAAGGCGATAGCAGACATTTGTCATTGCAGCATCTTTTCTCTAGTCGTTTATGGCCTTAACTGAAGACCTAGCTCTAGCACCTGTTTCGTACTTCTCTAACATGACTTGAGCCATGTGGCAGCTCGGTCATTCACTCAGTCGATCATGCACTGCGGAACAGTATGACAGGATGTTTTGTACTGCTCACGCCATTCAGAGTATGTGTGGAACAGACCTAACAGTAATGAGTCACCACTGGTTGTAATAAAACTAGCCATCTAGCTTGTCCTGGGTGAACAGACATTGCACTTTATTCACTACTAAAGGACCACTAAAGCACCAGACATGAGCAGCATCAAATAAACTCAGGCTTTAGATCCTATAAATATCCTGAGGGTGCAGAAGATGGAGGAGGGAAGGATGAATGGCTCAAGGGTGGGTCTTGGGATCAGCCTGACTGGCTCTGTCAGCCTCTAAGGTTGGAAGAGACTAGTTAGGCGCCCACCATGTAGTACAGTATATGGTCCATAATGTAATAATAATAGTAAGATCTTTATTTATAGAGCACTTTTCATTCCAGCTTAGATCAAAAGGAGGAATTTTAGCAATATTTATAAAGTAACAATAAGCTACTGTACAGACTTCTTACCTTTATACATGTACAAAGCAGCTTTCTCTGAGTTTTAGTACCTAGGATTTCAGTTTTTCTCTTGATTTAGGTGTAGAACATTTTGTGACATCCACCAAGTATCTGACACACAGTTGGTAAGCCTGTTAATGGAGTCAGAGTGCTTTTCAGAAGGAATGGAAAAGTATAATTGCCTGTCATCAACATAGTTATGAAAATTGGTATCATGTTTCCTGATGAGATTACCTAGAGGTAACATGTACAAAGAGGAAAGCAAATTCCCTAAAACTAAACCTTGTGGGACTCCACAAAAAAAAGTTATTTTTTTAAAAAGAACTGTCTATTCATTAAACTTGAGGTCAACCCAGAATTCAAAATGGTGGATCAGAATCTTATGATCAACAATTTAAAACGCTGTGCTGAGATTCAGATGTAAATGAATTAAGGCAATGATTAAATATTCAACAAAGGAAGATAATAATTAAAAATATTAAACTAACACACAATCATGAGCAAACACACAAACATGCAGCCTGTTTAGTCACCAGTGCACATGCCATGATAGCAATTGGCACAAATAGGATATTTTACTGCATATTGATTTAAGGCATGCAATATACTGTGATATACGGTACATGGTGTGTCATACACAAAGTACATAATGTGGGTCATATAACAGGCAACCTGGTTTACCACTCCTCCAAAAAAATGGAGATGCACCCAAAAAAAAAAAGGTTCGCTAGTCAGTGATGCTGTATAATGGAATGTTGTTTAAATGACTAAGTGTTAACAGTGGCCTGTTATTTCAGACTAAACAAAACAGTGACCAGTTAAATCAGGCCATGCCAGCAGGTCCCCGCCAGTTCTCCTTCATTGTTAGCCATGCTAGTATGTTTGTTTTAAAGTATTCCTTTAAAGAACCTCTGCACTATGAGATGATTCCAAATAGCCGAGCAGACAAGAAATTTGAAATGGTGGAGGTAGATGAGAAAGTGCTCTGCATTAAGAGATGGCGATAAAAACGTCTCATTCCTCAGATCAGTCGACTAACTCCCCATTAATGTAATACCTGTAATGGACACATTTGGAGATGGCGAGGGCAGGGTACTTGTACTATATCAAAGCTAACGGAGAAATGGAGGCCAATTGGCGCTCAGCCTCAGCGGAGTGTGTTTAGGCTATGTGTGTGTGTGTGTGAGAGAGAGAGAGAGAGAGAAAGAGAGAGAGAGAGAGAGAGTGAGAGCGCGCCAGAGAGACACATAAAAGCGGATGAGCTCTCTTCTTAAGAGGATAGATGCAAGAGATGAGACCTGACAAGATTTTAGAAAAGAAGAAAAAAACATGCCGTATCGTTTCGTCAAGACACCACCCGTCTAATATAATTACTCTTCTCCACCGTCAAAAGCTGTCCCAAATATCCCCATTTTCTCCTCCCCTCCCTCCAGCTCTCCATCCTCCCTCTTTCTTTCACAGCATCACAAAACTGACATGTAAATGCACTGTTATTAAATCCTATTAGTTTGGGCTGTCACATGTATCGGGCAAGGCTTTCCTATGGAATAACGGCACAGTGATGTTGTTTATATCCAGATTAGGCCAGGGAGGAGGATAAACGGTATCAGAGTTAAATATATGCCTGGATCCACTGTTCCTGTGCCTCCTGTGCAACTGGGGTCTGTCTAACATATGTTTATGGATTTGTTTTTATTTTTTGGGGAGACTTGACAGTTTGAATGTTTTTTAGGGGTTGAATGTTGAAGATTCTTCCTGTAATCCACACAGTTACTTTTGTAATTTAATTATGTATCTTAGTGTTTTCAGGGAGGTGGGGGGATGGTGGGGTAAATGGTGGCGAGATATCTAGAATACATTTAATATAGGGACATACACTGTCGAATACTCTAATATTTTGCTGGACTGCCTTTAGCTTCGATTATGGCATGCATTCACCTTGGCATCATTTAGCAACGTCACAGCATTTACTTCCAGCCAGAGTTGCATTAATTTTTGGCCGAGCTGTTGTATTGATGGTGGAAGAGTTGAACCACTCCCTAAAGTGTTCTCCAGCACATCCCAGGAACTTTTAGTGGGGTTAAGGTCAGCAGTCGGTGGCGGCCAGTTTGTGTGTGAAGATAAACATTCATGTGCTCTTTCACAATTTGAGCCCGACAAGTCTCGGCACAAATGGGATAATCTGTTCATTTAATACATTTAGTCGGCCAGCTGACTTTTTTGCCATGTTACTTTGCTGAGTCTTGACTTGACCAAGTGTAGCCCCTCACCGGATCATAACACTGCCTCCAGAGGCTTGAACAGTGAGCACTATGCATGATGAGTGCACCTTCTAGAATAGAAGCCAGTCTGGACTCATCAGACCACATGTCCTTTTTCCATTGCTCCAGAGTCTGATCTTTATGCTCCCTAGCTAATTGAAGCTGATTAGCCTCAGTAACAAGTGGTGTTCTTATGACCACATGCTGTTTAGATCCAATCCTGTGAGCTCTCATCACACTGTACATGTGGAAGCGCTCTAAGTTTCACTATTCAACTTAACCCAGCGTCTTAGTGATCATGATCGTTCCACATTTTTTCTGCCCTAATTTTTTCTGGCTTTTAATAATGTGTTGCACAGTTCTTAACCCAGTTCCAGATTTTTCAGCTTCTCTTTTGCTTGATGCAGGCAAATACTTTGACCCTTCTGAAACACAGTAACGTCTTTTCCACAACAGCAAGATATGTCCTCCCACATGGTTGTTTAAGAAATTAGAAGCTACTTACTGCATCAGTTAGGGTCAAAAGAACTGTTTCCAGCTAAACATATTAATCAGTCTAGCAATGAGCAAATCAAAGGCTTATAGGTATTTGCTCATTTAAATCCAACCTGGGAGTTTTTTATATAGCCATGTGTCAGATTTAACATACATTGTCATCTTCATATGTTCTTTAATGTTTATTTCATAGGAGAAGACAAAAACATCCATAACCTTTTATCTCTTAATGTAGCAAGGCCAGGACCTGCCAGCAGAGTAGTGGTAGTGTTGACCATGTAGGCCTTTTTCCCTATTTCCCTCAGTTCATTCATTATGAAGATGCATATGGCAGTTGGCATTTAGTGTATCCACTGATTTTCGTAGGATATTTTTCCAATACCGGATAAGCGCATGTAATATGCTGATGGGTGTTGTTGCTTTGTTTGTCCCTTGGCAGTCGATGGCTCTGAGGCAGACCATGTACTATTTCCTTTACCGACTAAAAATCAGCTTCCTTAAGATTGATGCTGACTCCCAGATCTCTCCTCCATGTCTTTATTCTTTCTCTTTTTGCCCTCATCGCAGAATCACACCGCCTCCACATCCGCCACTTCCATTAGCATTTCTGATGATGTGACACTTTCTTTTTCATCTTCTGTTTTAGCCACTTCCCTTCTCTTAAATGCATCCCTTTCCTCCCTCTTTCCATTGCCAAATTCCAGTAAAATTCTACCATTATGCTACGGCTATTTAGTTTCTTCTTCCCTTTTCTTAATTCCATCTGGGCAAAGTGACAAGCATACAATGCTAATACTTGGCAACATGAGAGAGAAAGAGAGCGACAGACAGAGAAGTCTTCTCTGTCTTGCCTCTATTGCCCTCCCTGCCAGGGACACCAGCGAGGGTGATGCTCGTGTTTGCTGGAGTCTTGAGTCTCTGCCTCAGCTACAACGGACTGAAGGCTGACCAGCAGCATTGTGCTCTGGAAGTTCCCAGCTTTAACTCTTCATGTGTCACCCTCTCGAACACCAGTCAAACCATCACGCCCAACTCTGCTATCAGCTTGCCCATCCACTCTTCAGGAAGCAGACAGCTGGCCAGCCACACTGCGAATGGACTACCACTACCACTGCTGCGCCAGCAAGTCCTCCAGTGGTGCTCTGCTGCTGATCCTCACCACAGTGCCTCTTCTCTGCTGTCTGCCTATGAGTTTGTTGAAGCACCATACCTCTCTATGCCACTGGGGTCTTCACTTCTGACACCAGATGTAGCATCTAGGCAAAGAAGAACCAGAAGAAAACACTGGGCCATGCAGGCAAATACTCTGTTATTGAATAGGCAGCATGGGAGTGCTGCATTGCCATCCTGTTATCACATATATGGGAATGGAGTCCATGTGTTTGCACAACTGATGCTCCTCCAAGCTTGTTGGATGTTTTCTTTCGGATGCCCAGAAGTTCTGAACAGCTCTCTACTACTTGAGTACATTTTTAACTTTTGACTTCTGCAATGGCGAAGGCAATCACTTAATCTCAATTCAATCAAGCATGTATTTCTCAGACCTGTAGGTAAAACAACCCAGAACAAGTAGGAACTTAACACAGCTGCATCACTAGGGAAGAAAACCAGCATCTGGTGATGTCTGTGTGTTCCACACATCATGTAATCATTGACTGCAACCATCTTTGATATGCTGTTGCAGATATACAATATTTGTAAAAACTTTGCGGACGTCCAAATATTTATTGTGGCTTAGTGTGAACTGCAGTTCCTGGTTTCTACTGATTGGTTCTATCTTTGGCCTTGCCTACATGAGTGGTTGGTGCTCTGTGCATTGACAGATGTCAGCGTGAAACAGCTAAATGTCCTTGTGTAGCTATTCAAATCTTCATCAGAAACTGCCGAGGTCAAGCATACTATTAGTGTCCTACCTTCTATGCCTGTTCACCATTCGCTCAAAGATAAAGAACAAACCCACATTCACACTGCCTCTCCTCTTCCTCCTCTTCTTCTTCATCAAACTATCAGTTCCTATTCCGGTCACGGTCAGATGCTCATTCGTTAGATTAATTATGGGCACTCATCTGAATTATGATTAAAGGGCTCCACAGAAACCCAATTAGCATTGTTTTGATCCTGGCAATCAATTAAGAGCTTTCTTTCATGGGGAGGGTTGAAACCTCATCAGCAGAATTAGGGCCAAAATTACCAAACCAATTAAATAAAAAAAGTTCATATTCATTCTAAAGGGAATGCAGAGATTGTGTGGATTGTGGCAATCATGTTATCATTCCAGCTCGTTCATGTCTTCCTCAGAGATATGTCTCACTTCCCAACACAATGAAATCGTCTTTGAAAAATGAAGTATTTTAAATAGAACCTCCTTCATACAAGATTGTATTTTATATAGAATATCATAATTGTTCTTACATACCAATCAGTTGAAACTAATGTCTCTCCCACACCAAATGACTGAAAGTGATGTACTTCACAATACCAATGAATTGAAACTATGTGGATGAAGTGCCTGAAAGGTGTTCTTGCCCTACAAGTTGAAGTCTTTGTCAGAAACATTTCATGAGTGTTGAGCATTTTTCTGCATAGTATTCAGTTTTGTCAGGGAAGGGTTTTACCTGACAGCGCAGCTTCATCTAACTACAGGGCATGAGGGTAGTTTCATAAAACCCCAAACCTTAAACATTTGTGCCGTTTTACAAGAGCTTGTTTTGGGCAAATTCAAATGAATTTGCAAAGAAGTGATGTTAGACAAAAATGGTGACTGATTATGAATCATGGCTTATCCTTAACTATAATTGCAATTTGACTCAAAACTGAAGACTCATTTATTTCCAGTAAATGCATAACTGGTAAATGCTTAAATAAATAGTTTTGCTACAGTCATTCCTTCAGTTCTGAGGTGTTAGCTAGCTGAGGAGTCAGGTTTAATATAGCCTTTCCTTACAAAAAATCTTCAGTCTAATGAACAGATAAATGTGCTACATGCAGTAAATGTGGTGTTTAAAGGAAATCAGCATGCTTTCAGCTAGCATGTACCTAATCTAGCTAAAGCTTTAGGTAATTACATATAACATTCCTTCATAATGTACTACATTGTCTGTTATTAAAGTAGTTAGCCAGTATATTTGCTATACAAAAACACAGACTAACCAATTATTGTCTAGTCTCATACTGTCCCTCAGACTGAAGTTTTTTCTACAGTGAAAGGCACATCATTTGAAGCCATGCTGAATATGACAGATTTTGGTAGGGCGTTACTTTTCAGATAACGCAATGCCTACTTCTAATAGTGGGACAATTAGAATAAAAATTCTAAATAAAAATAAACTTGTACACTTCCAGACTGTAGTCCATCTGTTTCTCTGTATACTGTATTACCCTGTTCTTCAATGGTCAGGACCCCCACAGTACCTCCACAGAGCAGGTATTATGAGGGTGGTTGATTATTCTCAGTACTGCAGTGACACTGATGTGGTGGTGGTCTTCTGGGAAGTGTTCTGTGACCACTGATGAAGGACTCGAGGATGACCAATACAAACTGTGCAGCAGCATATGAGCTATCGTCTCTGACTTTACATCTACAAGGTGAACCAGCAAGGTATGAGTGTCTAATAGAGTGGACAGTGAGTGGACACAGTGTTTAAACACTCCAGCAGCACTACTGTGTCTGATCCACTCACACCAGCACAACACACACTAACACACCACCATATCAGTGCCACTGCAGTGTTGAGAATGATCCACCACCCACATAATACCTGCTCTGTGGTGGTCCTGTGGGAGTCCTGACTATTGAAGAACAGGGTAAAAGGTGGATAACAAAGTATACAGAGAAACAGATGGACTACACTCTGTAATTATAGAACTACAAAGTGCTCCTATTTGGTAAATGGAGCTGATAAAATGGACAGTGAGTGTAGATACAAAGAGGTGTTATGACTGATGGGTGTAAATATATTCTGTACCATGGACACTTGCATACCAAATGCCATGCAGCCAAAGGTGAAACAAGGCGTGTCTAGTGTTCATAAGAGCACATGAGTGTGTTTGTAGAATGCCAGGTCATTTCCTTCTGGACCTTTCCACACCTACTCTTACACCCAAGTTCCCTAGTGAAGGCCTCTGGCAGAAGCACAGTAATCCAGAGGGCGAACGTGTATTTATTGGTTCTTAACAGGATCAGGATGCGGCGTGATGGATATCAGAGTGCAGATCACACTGTAAAGAGTATGTTTGTGTGTCTCTTATCCAACTGTGTAATACGATAAGGATGAGTCAAAGTCAATATCAGAGCGCACATCACAGAGTGAAGTGGCTGATACGCTGTGTGTATGTGTGCGTGTTGATGCAGCTCTGAGATGAGAGCTTTAATCCTTCGCCCTGAGCACGGTTGCACTGCTCCATCACTGTGTATTATCCTGCCTAACACTGCCAGCTGGGGGAGTGTGAAGCAAGCGAGAGCTCTTTTGGAACTCGAGCACAGGAATTCTGCAAGACTAAATATACTCACCGATCTGAAGCAGTCAGCGTTAGAGCGAAAGAGTCCAGAGATTAGAGATGATCATCTATAATCCAGCTGCTTTGAAGTACTGACAGATTTGGTGTACATAAAAATAGAAAAAAAACTGTTTGTAATTTCTGGCTATGCTAACAAGGAAATTGAGAAGAGCTGATTTTACTCATACTGCTTTTGAGCTTTGTTTATTTATCATTGACAGTCCATATGGACATCTGATATACCATATATTATTATTATTGCATATGTGTTACACATAATTTATATTTTCACCTATAGACAAATATACCAACCTATTTGAAACTGTCCTTTTTCAAAATATGGGACATATATAGATATTTGAATATACAGATTTGAAAATGGGCATACATATAATGTAATATAATACTTTTATATGCTCTTTTCATATGAGGTTTGAGGTTGTTATGGATACTATGCAGACAAAGCTAAAGTCTAAATACATGCACATTTAACAGTATTGAACAGTATTCAATTATTAAACATGAAAAGAATAAAAATATATGTATTCAACCACCTATCAAACATATATGTATGATCCATATATTATTCATATATGTCTAATATTTGATACGTATCTACATTATCTATACATATATCTGATTTCTGATATTATATATGATTTATCTGATATATATGATACAACTTAAATGTAAATATGTTCTGAAAAACAGGGCTTGACCCTTCATGATATATCTGCACATATGTTGCCATATATATGCTTCCCTACACCCTCATCCCCAGTCATATTCTCTTGTATGCAAGAATAGAAGAAAAAAATTATTTAATTACTTTCAATAATGAAACAGTGTATGTAAATCTTTGGCCAGGGCTCATTGTGCTTTTTGACAAATAATATTAAATCTAATTTTCAAAATTCATATTCAGCGTCTTCAAGTGACTTGTAGCTACAAACAGCTTACATTGCCAATCACTGTCACTCCAAAACCTTGTGACTTTATTTTACAAGACAATGAAGACCATTAAAATGCATTGTCATCTTTTCATTCCTGACCCAACAGAAGAGAACAGTGAGGTTTTATACTTCAGCTATTTGTGTAGGTGGCCTGACCACAACCTGAAGTTCTCTCATTGCCTAAAATGTCCTACATCAGTTCAGCCTCCCATGACTCAGCGCCCTTCAAGCTGTAATGATGTTTGTGTAACTGCCGCAAAGCTGAATCAGGGCTGCCTGAACTGATTTGAATTCAGTCACTAGAAAGGGTGCTAAAAAACCTCAGGAGGTTACATTAGTTCAGGGATAACAGACGATCTACGAAAGTTAATTTTATAATGTTCAAGCAGAATTACTGGTACTGCCAGTACCAAAGTGGAGCTAGATGAGAAGGATGTGGTGATGACTAACATGATGGTTAACAATGCTCAAACAGGGAAGGCTATTGATCTGTAATCAAAGGTAAGAAAAGTAGTCATGTACTTACTTTTACTTTGCCTGTAGTTTTAAACTTGAATGAACCTGAATTTTTAGCAACTATATGAACGTTAATATCATTTTACTAACACTGTACATCTTCATCCAAACTTGGTGCAAATTCATATAAGTTTTACATTAGCAAAATCTATCCACATCATTTTAGGCATCTCCTGCATAACCATGTAATAATGGACACACCAAATCCCTTTGTGTTGAAGTCATCTGATGTGTTGACAAGCTCATAAACACAATGAATACTTGGTCCATTCATTGCTCTATTAGTGTTGTTTGAAATGAGTCATTTTTACAGGAGATGGACGAAGCAACCGGCCAAAAGTTCGGGATTTTTAAGATGTGTTTATTGTGATCATGCTGAACTGTCCTGAACTGAAAAGTAACTGGCAATGATCAATTTCAACACTGTATATCGCTGTCTGAACACAAATTTTTATCTAAATTTTTCTTGTATTTCAGTTTTTGAAATAACTTCAGGGTAGCTAATGCCCTTTACACTGTGTGTAAATGCCATGATGAATGGACAAAAAGAAATGGCTCAAAATGGCCTAAATAAGAAGTCTGGTTCCATTGACTTACATTGAAGGGAAGTAGGTTTTTACCTTCTCCTGTAAAGTTATCATTTTGGACATATGATGTTTTGTTCGAACAGCAGTGATATGAGAGTTGTATGAAGTGTTGAATCAATCCAGACACAAACTGTAGACCACCAGTTGCAACATTAGGCATATAGAGTCGATATAATTGTACTTTTTTTCTGCCAGTATATCAGTATAGATCCAGGATTAGTCTTGTCTGCATATTTCCATTATCAAAACATAGAAACCCCTTTATGGACCAATGCAAATAGGTCCAAAATGACTTGGAGCAAAATCTTAAGGAATGTTTCTCCTTCGTCCAAAAGCATAGCATTTTGAGATACAAGGATTTGTTCTAGGTTCACCAATATGTAAAGCTCTGACAACATACTATAAATACTACCTGATGATGAATAAGTCTTTCACAAAGGTCACTGTCATTGCACGGAGCAGGCCGTGGTTGACAAGGCTGACGCATTGGCTTAAAAAAACAAAGCGCTGCTGAACGTTTTCTATTACTTTATGCCCGCAGTTGATCTTCTCTCACAGTGTTCTTCCTCTGTGTCATTCTGGAGATCAGTTCCCTCGCTGCGCTCCCTCATAACAGAGTTGTCACTGTTTTTGGCATCCCTCTGATTAGTTTACTGTTGCTTGATTGGAAATTAATTAAAGTGATTAAAACAGGATTCCCAGAGGAGCTGAGCTAACGATGTTAACTCAGGAGGCGACCACCCTGATGCGAGAAGCGGAAAGAGAGAGAGTGAGAGAGAGAGAGAGAGAGAGAGAGAGAGAGAGCTAGAGAGAGAGAGAGAGAGAGAGACTCATCTATTCACACTATTCTCTCACGCCAATCAAGTCTAATGCTACTTCTGTATGCTAATCACCTTTATGCTAACACATTTGTAATGGCGGGTATAAGCTTGAGAAACAATAATAAGACCCATGTATCTAGATGAGGTTATATTAAGTCTTTGTGTCTCAATGATCTAGTATTTTAGTTTGGCTTGATTCAAAATTAGCTCATGTACAATTCTAGCTCATTTTCATTTCAGGACTATTTGGTGTGGTCAGAATAAAGACTACATTAAACAAACACAACTTTCGATTTGTTTTCTTTCGTCTGCTGTACAGAAAAACCACTCACCTTAAACAAGTTTAATTGAACAGGCCTAGAATTTACTGTGTTTATGAGCTTGCCAACACTTTGGCTGGTTTCTAGACCTTTCTTTGGACTTCCTCTTATTACACGGGTTATAAAAAGGGGTGTATTTGAGTGTTTGGGCGGTATTTTGTGTGTGTGGTAGCATGGGGGGGGGCTAGATTTGGTTTCCATAGCAATGCGACCCAAAGTGCTCGCAGTAACCTAATTGGTATGCGTCTCCTGACCACCCTTATTGAAGCCAAGCTAATCACAGGCCTCTGGTCGTAATAAAGAACGCTACTAGAGAAATGTACCGCCTAACCGGGGGTCCCCCCACCTCCTCCCTCCCTTAACCCTCCCCACCTTCCGTGCTTTCTTTCTTTATGCCCCTTCAGTGGCCTGCTTACCCACAATGCCCCAGTGTGATTGGCAGGACTTGTCTGAATGTCTGAATACAGTGCGGTAGAACTGGCTTGAGGAGTGGGTGGGCGAGTAGGGGCAGCTCCAGTAGGCTTGCAGCTCCTCAGGATCACTCCACCTGCATCATAGTGTTTCTATGAATGAGGACACCTCGCCTCATTCAACAGCAAACAAGAGAGGGATAAAAAAAAGAGTGGCACACTTTACAAATGTATCCAAAAAGGACGTGCTACTCTTCAAATCAAATACCAGCAGTCTTTTACTGAACTGTAAAGGTTCAGTAAGAAATCTCATGCCTAAAATAACATCTCATGCCAAAGATTGCTGGGAATACAACTGAAAATGAACTGCTAACTGTAATGCAACTCCTTCTTCTTAATATCCTTTCAAAGTAGCTAGCTGTTTGCTACAAGAGCTGCCGTCACTAACAGGTCGCTCTCCTCTTGCGCTCTCGTCCATCGCCAGCCACTTTAATGAGCTTCTTCCCTCCAGTTGTAGCTGCGAGTACTAATTGACAAATGCTTTAAATAATTTCTAATTAGCACAAGTGCAATAATAATTGGCTCGCTAATCTGGCGGAATAATTAGCAGTGTAGCGAGTAGCAGCGCTGTGCGCTCGAATGATCTCCGTGGGGTTCCTGATGTCGACTGGTCACTAAGGGGGGCTCCCGCGGTGGGGACAGAGACATCTTTTGTTGGACTGAAGATTGTGGGTGGCCCCGGGATTCTGGCCCGGAGGTTATTGTGTAGCACTAGTAATTGAGTCGCTAACTAGCTTGTGAATAGAAGCAGTGTGCTGAGGGTTGGGGTAAGGAGGCCAGCGGTGGAGACACCTGCTCGGTTACCTCAGCGTCTAGTGAAAACGAATGAAGGAGGCCCTCTTTAAGTAAGTGAAACGGATGAAAAGTTTGTAGTTCTGGTATGGTCGATTGAGCTTAATAGGTTCAGACTGGTTTAATGGTAGATTAAGTTTGATGGATAAGGGAAGAGGCAAGGGTTGTGAACTGGAGGTAACTACACAGCATGAAAACAAGAAAGGAAATATAAAAACCCGCTTCTGAAGTTTGATGTCTGATGGTGATTAACACGTTTGTAGCTTTGGTGTCGTGTTTGAAGAGGCTAACAAGTGAAACTGTTGAGGTGTTTTGACATTCTGACACATGGCAGGCTAAGACTAGGTTCTTTCTAAGCTTTGACTTGTTGATGTCGCCGTGTTATGGGTTTGCTTTAGGTCCTGGTAACTGCAAATGCACTTGTTGTATTGTCTCCTTTATGCTGTCTGACAATTAACTTTGCATTCTTTTCCAGTCTGATTAGAGTGTGCCGGGTCATCGCTGGGCATAGCCTCCTTCATCCTTTGTGAAAAACGTCTTTATGATTTTTGAGATTGATGACCCAGTGCTCCCAGAACTCAGTGTAAGAATTCCTTCCAGACAGGCTAGAAAAACTCCAGTGCCCTCTAATTATTCTCTAACGTGGTAAATTGGTGGAAAATTAGCTGCTAATAATCCCTTAATTCATGCCCTACTAATGGCCTGTTATCCTAAATTGTTATGTTAATTGAGGTTCCATCATAAGTGGGGATTGATCATGCTGTCATAGGTTAACACATTTTTTTTCCTCCGCAGCCCTTTTCCAGCAGTTAATGCTGTTAATAAAGTCAGCTATTTTAGTTGCCTTCAACTGTTACACCCACAATGTACAACTCTCGCGGATGTACTTTGGTATCTTTTGAATGGTTTCAAATCCTTAAAATCTTCTAAAAGTGGCAACGGGTGCAGTTAGTGCGCCTACAAGACACGTCGCAGCCCTGCAATGCAAATGAACAGAAAGTTCACTGTCAGAACATTATCTGTCTTTCACGGTTAGCTAAAATGTGAAATTCAATGGCATGAAAATTTCAGCATTTCGTAGACGTTTCGTGCCTTTTTCCACGCCTGACTCTCCATGGCTTTCCCTAGTTTCCGATACTGCTCGCTACGTATCTGCCTGCCAAGGTTGACGTGTCATATGCGTGCTGGGAAGGCCCCCCTGCGAGGCGACCGTCCTAGCCGCTGCCCGTCTGTAAAATATGCTAACATATATAAAGATACGACGGGTCCCCTGGCCTTTCTCTGACATTTACAGCTACTGGGCAAGGACATGGCCTTTTCTTTCTCTTCCTATTTTTCCCAGCTAATCAGGTGGCTTGAATAGGGGCCAGATAAGACTATTGTTTGCCCTGACAATGTCCTGATGGTTTGGCCCTGTGCAGATCATAGGCAAGGCTTCTCTTTTAAAAGGAGAAGAGCCACGAGAGAGAACTCATTACTTTAGTGCCTCTGGGTTAATTAGCAAACGAAAAGGGAAAAAAATGCATCTTACGAAGAGACAAGAGAAGAAACGGAGAGAAAAAAAAATCTTGCTAACATCTGTGTTTTTGAGCAAGTGGGGTTTTTAAATGGCGTCATGGGTGAGTGTGCTGTAATTATCGGTTCTAATGGATTTCATGGCCGCGCTTTGCTGTAAGGGACACTAGGGTTTAGTGTGGCCATGATCCCAACTGCCCTCAGCGCAGTGCACTGCGATTCACTTTCACTGACTTTCAACAATAGTATTTTTGCTGCCACATCTGCTGTTTCCAGACCAGTTTTAGCCTAAATGTGCCAATACTTAGATTATCCAGCAAAACTGACCTCGACAGCAGTCAAAGCTTCTATTTGGTAACCTGGTGTTTATTTACGTTTTTCATATTTAACCTCCTTTAAAACACAATTGTAGACAACAAATGATCATAAATTTGGCCTATGCATCGCTATTTTTTTGTTGATTCTACAAGTAAGGCAACTATTACTATACTGTAAATTCAAATGTTTAGATTCTAAACAATTTTCCTTTTTCAACACCTCAAAAATTACTATGTGTTGTTTATTTGGTTCTCAGTTTGTTCTCAATTAGGAGAACAGCTCAACTGAACACTGTGAGATGTTTCAAGAGTAATAGAAAATTGTTTAGAACCTAAACACATGGATTTACAGTCGAACAATCAGTGATAATTGTTATACACATTTATAAAGGTTTATACATTATGCCCATGCATAAAAACCCATATTTTGAAACCACACGTTGGTACTCAAAGAAGCAATTTACAGGGTGATGGAATTTGTCGAATTCATACTCCAAATAATAAGGAGCAACACATCACCCCAATGTTGTGGTGTCCACCCCTATTGAAAGAAACAAGGAAATACACAGTCCCTCCTCGTCTCTCTTCATTGAGAGTTCATATTCCTTTACTTGCCAAGAGCGTCCCCAGCAGCGGTAAGGAACACCGATTTAACCCTTGTTTTGTTTTGTAACTTCTGTTAATTGCTGCTGAAGAGCTTCAGCCATAGTTGTGTTTACTCTTCATTTGATTGACTTCATTTCATCTGTCCTTAAATGATCTAATCTGGAGCAAAACCCTCAACATGATTGATTAGAGGTTAGAATACGCCATCAGGGCATCAGTGCTACTTTTTTATCACCTCATGTTGGACCTATTTGACTCACTATCATCTCTTGAGGAACAAAGTGGTATTATGAGACAGAATGAGCTGGTTGGTTGGTATGCTAAGTTTAGACTACACATAGATGTCTTTGACATACCGTCAAAACAGAATTTTCACATTCTGTTGATAATTTTAGGTTGTTTCGGTTTAAACAAAACAAAATTGCTCCTGTAATTGTTTGGGCACCTCCGGTCAGATGACATATTTGTTCATTTTTTTTTGTTTTTGTTGAAAATGAAAATACAGAGAACTCACTTAAATATAGCCTTTATGTATTCTTTGTAGAGAATATTATTATTTTATATATACTGTATCTTTTCATTCAGACAATCAATTTTTGATCAGACAGGCCCACACTTTTGCAGATGACGCTAGCATTACAAAATGACACTGACAATACCATACACTTAAAATAGTTGTTGGACAAAAGAAAGTTCTTTTGAGGACTAAAAGTGTTTTATTGTTCTACATAATCACTCTAAAGAAGATTTTTAGTATGCTTATTTTTAAGACTGTACAGATATCATAAGGCTTAGAGTTTCCATTTGTATGCTACTGTACATGTCGGCTGCATTATTGGCTTTACTGTAAAGCCCTTGTGCTGTGCTGTAAGATGGGGGGATGAGAGAGAGAGAGAGAGAGAGAGAGAGATCACAGAAGATATATGATGGTCTTATCAGTCTGCTGCCCTCTCTTGTCTCTCTGATCTGAATCACTCTCTATGTTTGCTGCCTCTGCTGCAGACTCGCGTCGTAAATGTTAAAGAATAGCTGCAGCATCCAGCGTCACCTGACAGTGAAAAACCCATTTCCAGAGAAATCGACTTGTAAAGTTTATAGTGTCATATCATAGTACACAGGATTAATAGTAGATATTTGACACACAAACCAGTAACTCATGTGGTCTCCTGGATATGGATTACTGCCCCAAGAGGAACTGGAATTATTAAAGGTTCTCAAACTTGGAATTTCCACAAAACCTGTTGATACTGAACTTTTTCAAAGTGTTTCTAACATTTTATGTCAGTTACCATTCTACTGTAAATGTGTTACATATGAAATTATTTAAAGTTACATGTTTATAAATGAACAGAAAAACAAATTGAATTGTAAATAAAAAATAAATGATAAACTTATGCCACTGTTGAATGTACCGCCGCTGTTGGAACAAAACCTTAAATGGTGACTGTAAAGAAGGAGGTAAAACCATACTTTACTCTGAACAGGAGTTAATTAAGTGCTTCTATTATTTTATTCATAATGAAATTTTAGCCAAAAAAAGAATAAAAAACAAAAATCAAGATATACACTTTTGTCTGGACAGCACTAATACTTACATATAGTGGCTGTCCAAAGAAAACATATTTCTCAAAATTTTGATTTTTCCTTTTATGCATCATTTGAACACAGCAGCTGCCGTTTACACTGTGTGAAATTTTCATGATGAATGGACCTGCAGAAATGGCCCAGAAAAAGTCTGCTTCCATTGACTCACATTAAAATAGGTTTTGGCTTCTCCTGTAACGTTACCATTTTGGAGAGCGATGATGTGTAAGAAATGTCAAACAATATAAAACGGATGTACATGGTACTGAATGATACTCTCTGGATCAGGAATATGTGTTGTCCACAAGTTGCTACATAATACAAAGAGATTTCAAAAGATCCACCAGTTTAACAGTTTCTACTGGTTTATTCAAACTTGCCTCTTCATAATTAGCCCATTCATTATCCTTACACATGCATCACATCATTGTAAAGTGAGGAAAAGGGGTGTATTACCTTAAGGCAACAATGTGCATCAAAGGGTTAAACATAATGGTACCAAATAGGCTTTTTAGAGCGATTTCAATAGAAGACTCACTTTTGATTCTCTGGAGAACATTTCAATTGTTGCTTTGATAAATGAAAAACCTTCTACATATTTCAAGCCAAGGGACTTTCAGGAACCTTTACTTTCTACTAAATTGATCTTGCCAGATCACACCTATGTCCTACACAGAATGTGGATTGCTCTAAACTGACTGACAGCTTAGCAGGAGACCACCGAAAACGGTCTGTCATGAGTTTGAAGAGCATCGAGATGTTATAACCCAACGCTAGTCACAAGAACTCAGCCTCCACAGCCATCACGTACAGCCGTGTGAGTCTTCCCTCCCCTTCTGTGTTTGTGACACTGTTTTCATAAAACAACAAGCAGTGTTTTCAGGCTTACAGTAAGTCGTCTCAGCCTTTTGTGTCACCCACGTTCGGCGAGGACTGAAAAGATTAGTATCACACGTCGAGTGCGCCTCGCTCAGGCACTGACAGGTTAATTTGTTTTTCTCGTGTTTCCTCTTTTGTCCGCGCCTGACATCCGAACTTCCCTCCCTCTTGCCGTAGGAGGATGCTGGAGCATGGACGGGGTTTGCCTGAAGCGCTGAGCTGAAATCCCCGCTGTTTAAGACTGCCGTCGTTTACACAGTGGCGAGTCCTCAATGGGGAACTGGCAGCGTCGAGCTTGGAGGCCCTCCATCACAAAACCACATTCTCTGCTTTCGCGTCTGTTTTGTCTGATGTGGCAAAACCGGCCTGACACGGGAGAATCTTTATTGTCAAACGGGACAAGTAGCCTATGGGTAAAGGTGGGATCTGGACTCCTTAAATGAAAGATTAGCCTTATTGTAGATCTTTTTGGGGCAGCTACTCTCAAATAATACCGTAACCTGGTTTATAGGAACTGATATTTTGTGACTAATGAGGCTAGTCAAGAAATGTCTACCATCTGGAGTCACACGACTTTTGAATGTTTTTAAATCTGTTTTCTGATGTGCCAATACTGACTTGACATGGTAGTATATCTTTATCATCAATTAGGACATATAGGCTGCAGGTCTTTTCTTTTGTCTTTTTCTGGTAACACTTCCTGCATTCACAGTGCTTTATAAATGCTTTATAAATGCTTCAGAAATGCATTTGTAAAGAGAAATTATTTAAAGTTACATTTTTATAAATGACCAGGAATAGTAAAAATGGAAACTAAATAATAACCTGAAATCTTCTTTGAAGTACACTTCACTTGCTACAGGTTATTTTCACTTGCTACAGGTTATTTTCATTCCACAGTGTTATAAATGCATTTATAAAGAGTTATATACATTGTAAAAGTTTCATTGGTACTCTAATTTGTTACAAGCAAATTAATTAGGTTTATTCAACCTAAAAAAGAACTTTGAACAAACAATTCTTTCAATAACAGCATTTTTTTGAGTTGAGTAAAACTAAATCAACTGCGTGTAACACATCGGACTGTGTAGCATGCATGATACCATATAATGCCTATATAATTTCTTATAAGTAATTATAAACACACACATAACAATATGACTTCATAAAGTTATGTTTCATTATGCTTTATTGTAGCCACTCATTAGATCAATGTAAAATTTATTATCGCTGCTGTCTGAACAAAATCTGGGTATCTCCAAAATGGTAAAATCAAAGGAGATGAAGCCAACATAACCAGGCCTTTTTCCCCCCAAGTCATTTTGGTCCATTTCCTGTGGACCATTCATAATGAAATACACTAAATGAAAAGGCATCAGGTACTTTCACATTATGTCAAAACCGAAAAATGGAGATACAAGGTTTTCTGCTGACCGCAACAATATGTTAAGACTACAACATGGTTCTCACTCCATCACAACATTGGCTACTGTCTAAGCTAAAATGAAGTGGTACTTGAACAAGTTTTGTAATATTTCAACTAATGTATCTTTTATATATAGTGTGGATAGTGTGGAGTAATTTGCTAGTAACTGGACAGATATTACGCTGCATTATGGAACCTGGCTTATATAAATTCATTTACTTTTACTTAATATAATGTTATGCATATAATTATAACTGCTTAAGGCCAATTATACACACATATGCCTGGTATTATAAGGTGATATGTATGCCACATAAGGCATTATCAATACAAGGTGACAGGAATACAGGATAGCCACTTTACAGGGCAGTAAATTACTGTAAACAGTGTTGTCCTGAATGTTACTGTAAAACAGTCCAACACAGTAAACAGCCGGTCTTTTTTAAAGTATGATCCTGTAAAATGATCCAGTATTTTACTTACTTGAACATACCAGACCAAACTGGATGCATTCATCTACAATTTCACAGTTGATACAATTCCTAAAAATGTGTCTGATGTGGTAACACCAGTTTGACATGGCAATACGTTTAATGTCAAATGGGACAAACAGGCTGGAGATCTGATCTTTTCTTCGGAAGATGGGCTTATTTAAGGGCATTTTAGTGCAGCTATTTATCAAACAGTACTAGACCTAACCTGATGTATATAACTACTGTTCCATGATTCACGCAGTTCCTGGACTTTTTGGCTTAAGCTTCCCCATTTCTCAAAGGAGATGAAAGCGTTCTATCAGAAGTTGGAAGTGTGCACAAAGTACATCAGCCATGCCAATTTAAGTGAAGGCCTTGTCACTAATTGTGCCAAGAAATCCTGTAATGTTTCCTCTCACCCCGGCTTTTACGGGTCTGTATAGTGCATTTAGACACTCTCTCCGGATTCCCAGATGTATTAGTATCATTGTAATGATCCATATTGGCGTGGTCAGACTCATTCCTTATGTAAAAATAATACAATGCTGAATTACTTTAATGCCGTGTAAAAGTGTTGTCAAATTGCTGCCACATTACCCCCCATATGGCACTTAAGAACCAGCAGCTGGACCAGGATATGGGAGCCATTTTGTGTCATTAGCCATATACCGATTGGTCGGAAGGACTCGGGGGAGTATGGGAAGATGGCATTTATGAAGGCAGCTTTACAGGTTCACTTAAAACAGGTGCACCAGGATAATATCAGTGACTTTATCTGACTTTAAACCAGAGAGTCTCCTGCACAGTCAGTGTCTGTACTGCTTTGTTTGCCAAAAATAAGGTTTTTCAGTGGTTCTTTAGTAGTCGAAGAACCATTTGAATGCAGAACCGATCTCTGCATTCATGGTGAAATGGTTCTTTATGATGGAAAACCCAGTTCTTTAAAGGTAATCCTGACTGTTAAGACATATAGGCTCTAATATGGTGTATATGTGCAATACCTTTTAAATATGTGGTATAAACCAAACAAAATACTTTATTTATTATTTAAAATAGATTAAATCTTTATACTAGTAGGTTGGCGATTTTGTTGCCGCGTCAAGTGGCTGCTCTCTCTCTTGCTCATGGAGCGAGTAACAGTGAGCTGAAGATCTATTTTATCTCTAACGTATCATTCAGCCATTCCAGCTTCAGTTAGAGTCTGATGTTACTCAAGAGAACAACTTTTTAGATTCTTGTGTTTTCTGTCTGACTGCCTCCACTGTTACCATATGCCCTCATCACAATACAACAAATAGTCAATCATCAAAATAATAGTTGCACAAATAGTTGCACCCAGACTGAATCAGCCAGTCAGGAATGAAACCTGGTTTCAGTGACTCACTATCACCTCTTGGAGTACAAAGTGGTATTTCGAGGCAGGGGCTAGGTTTGACATGCGAATGATTCATGTTTCACGTTAGGCCGTGCATGTGACATAAGCAAGGATGGGCATTATCGCTGTATCTGACTGACCCACCAGCCATGGATTGTGGAGCAGTGATGTCCTCCATGAAACACCCTGTTAGTTCCAGCACCATTGGCAGATGACTGCACAATGCAGGACTACATACATGTAAAACGTTACGGCGACTGCACTTAACACTTTTGTCTTGGTGGACATCAACAAATCCGTGTGTGGAGGCACCATGGGCAGCACCATCACCAGACCTAACCCCAACTGTAATTGTGTGGGATGCTATTGGACATGCTATCAACACTCCACCCTTACCGCAAAATCTGCAGGAACTGTGTGAGAGTATTCAAGCTGCATTGGATGGATTATCGCAGGACACCAGTACAAACCTCTACTTCACGCAGAGACGTCTGGCATGTTGCATTAGCAAACATGCCAGCCCGACGTCATACTGAGAGACACCACTTCTGTATGTGTAGCTCAATAAATATTACCCATATCAGTCTACATTTACTTTTTTACTACATTACTACATTTATTGATCCTGGTAACCTTTGTCTTCCTGCCCAAAGCATTGCAATCCCACACGTCCTTCTGGGTGCAACTGTTTTTTTGATGATGAGTGTATATTAATAATGTTGGATTTAAGGCATACAAGTTTTAACAGTCATTGTTGTGATGTAAGGTCATGCAATCTGCTGAATTTATACTCCATACAGTCCCTCCTACTCCCTCTTCACTCCCACCACCCCTAGTACTGTGTGTTTGATTGACACAAATAGACCATAAACAGTGCTAATAATCAGTATGATACTACAGCTTTGATGTGTGTTGCGGACATCTTGGATTTTAAGGCCGGGCTTGGTGACACAAGAAGTAGGAAATCCTGCCTGCTGGCGTGTTCCAATTGAAACATCCTAATGGGAACTCTGAAATTCATACTTCCCTGTTTAAATGGTTCACACAATTATTGCAGAGAGTGGGCACAGTTCTATTTCATCCCCTCATGTCGAAGTTAAAGGCAGCCTTGACACTACAGTGACTCACTATCACCTCTTGGAGTACAAAGTGCTATTTCGAGACAGGGACTAGCTGCTTAGCATGTTAAGTTCAGTAGATACTGTATCTCTGCCACACAATACACTGATGTCTCTGATGTAGCATTCTGTTGATAGGTTTTGTTAATTTTGGAATGTTTTACACAAAAAATATTACATATTGCTCCTTTAAAGAATCGTTTTTAATGGTTCTACTGTATATAGCAGCAAACATGGTTCTGCTATTGATCTAGCATTTTTCGGGACTATATGTTACCCTTCTGCTAAAAGTGCATGTTATGTTCAAGGTTTCTGATCTACAATACATGGAAAACATTGAACATGCTTAACAACCAATGGAAGTCTCTGACATGCAATCATAAAGAATGCTGCAGCTCATTATGAGTGTTTGAAATGGGTTCAAGAGGTTGTGTCTGAGAACTCTGGAGAGATCTTATTGATGGTATTTATATGGGCTGATAAAGTCCCTGTTGGACACAGTAAAATATAAACTCTACATTAATAAACACTGTAGCCCATAGGTGTGATTTCACTGCGTGATCATTCTGTTTGTAAATGTGTATATAAATAAAGCTAGACTCTAACTAGACAGCGATCCTAAATGAATTTCAGTGAAATGTAGAAAGGATAAAGGGGTAAAATGCAGCTAAGTATACACGGCACACATGGCAGCATCAGGCATAAGCCGGAGCTTGTAAAACAGACTTCCGTGGAATCCGCCTTCAAATGATTTCAATATGATGATATTTATTTCTCGATTCACGTCTGCTTAATAGTGCATGGGCCCCTTTCTATTGTGCGCCATTACCAATGCAAAATCTATTTGTCATGCTTATTTTTAAATTAATGGAAATGCCTGGGATGCCAGATGAGCAATGAGATGCTTTAGTATTCTTTGGCAAACATTCAATTTCATACCACCGTGAATACGCTGCCTAAATTGCATTTGAAAGAAAGCTTTAAAAAATAATTCATTCGTTTTATTTTCTTACCTGATGAATTAGATATTTTTTATAAGCTTATTGAGCTTATTTATTCAGAAGCCCCACGTTATGATAATTGTATTCACCTCCTTTCAGCACTTCCAATTAGCGTTTCTTTACTATAAAAAGGTCATTACACACAAACACAATAAGTGTTTACATCAATTTCTCCTTTGTTATTCCTCCACGAGCCGTGTTCCTTAAGAGTAAACGGCAAATTCCTAATTTATTACATTGTTTTGGGCTACAAAGATTCTTCATGGCCGCTTTTAAAGAAGGTAATTTGGGTTTAATGGTCCGCTATACGCAAACAATTAGCCTGTAGTGTGATGGCACAGTGTGACTGGCCTAATAGCTGGTTGTGATCAAAACAGTGAGCAGAAAACTTCTGGAAATTCTCTCTCTATCTCTTTCTTTCTTTTTTCTTCCTGTCTTTCTTTTTTCTTTCTGTTTTTCTCATTATTTATCTCCCTTTCTTTTGTCTACTCTCTCTCTCTTTCTTCTCTCCCATTTCTTTCTCTCACTTTCTCTTTTTTGTCCCTTTTTCTTTTTCTTTCACCTTCTGTCTCTCTTTTTCTCACTCTTTTCTCTGTCTTTTCCTATCTCTTTCTTCTCTCTTTCTTTTGTTCTTTCTTCTTTACCTCTCTCATTAATATCTCTGTATCTCTTTCTGTCTCTTTTTTCTTTTTCCCTTTCTTTTGTCTCTTCTTTCTCTTCTCCCTCTCTCTTTCTTTCCCCCTCTCATTTCTATCTTTCTGTCTCTTTCATCTATCTATCTATCTATCTATCTATCTATCTATCTATCTATCTATCTATCTATCTATGTCTTTCTTTTATTTCTGTCTCTGTTCGTCTTTATTTCTATCTATATATATTTTTTCTTTGTCTTTCTCTTATTTCTTATGTCTCTCTTTTCTTTCTCCCTCTCTGTATATACTTTTCTCTTTTATCCCTCTCTTATTTATCTCTCTTTTTCCTCCGTCTCTCTCTCTCTCTCTCTCTCTCTCTCTCTCTCTCTCTCTCTCTTTCTTTTCTTTCTTTCTCTCTCTCTGTATCGACGTTGCTCCTTGCTAATTCACCCGCGAAGAAAGGAGCTGCTCAGGTCGCTGATGAGGGGAGAGATTGAAGAGGAAGAAAAGAGAAATAGCTAAAGGGGAAAATGAAAGAACAGAGAGAGACCGGAGCAGGCAGCGCATAAGCGCGGGAAAGTCCCCTCAGCAGCAGCAGCGGCAGCAGCAGGCTCGCGCCGCGGTGCGCTCTGAGTGCGTGCGGTGGTAATTTTTGGCGGGGTTAGATTTCTATTGCAGGGTTTCGTCTATCTGGGAAATTATGGTCGCTACTGTCTTGGCTGCGCCTGTGTAATTTAGTTGTTTCCTTACTCGTGTGATTGAAGCGAGAATGGAAAGCGAGCGGGCTCAGTGCGCTGAGAGAGAAAGAGAGAGAGAGAGGGAGAGAGAGAGAGAGAGAATTGCAGCTGCTGTCCCCCCTATATTTTGCTCTTCTCTAAAAGTACCATTGGTGGAGAGGTGGCACCGGCGGAACTGCAATTTCATACTCGGTTATGTCAAGAGGCAGCACCCCGCGACCTGAACTATCATTTAGATGCCTTCCAGCTCTTATAATAGAGCTTTACTTTTATTAGCGATCGTGTATTTTTAGTGGACTCAGATTAAACGTGTTTATTTCATAGGTCTGAATGAACGCTGGCGTGCAGACTGATACAGCGCAGCGGAGGACTGAGAAGAAGTGTTTAGCTTGATCGTGGCATAGTGCGCTCCAATGCCTGGAGTCGGTATCATATCTGTGTCGATATGACAACGCCTTAGAAGAATGAAAGTTGGTCAGATGTTTAGGTCTGAGCAGTGTTTCTGATGTGGTATTGTAGTCTGGATGAGCAGGACGTTTGAGCGATGTACGGTTTTATTTATTTCTCGCACTATTAAATATTATATTATATTATGCTGATGAACGTAGCTCAGTCCTCCAGTGTCTACATTTTATAAACATTGGCATCATACATGGAAATATGCATCTGGCCACAATTCCCACCCATACAGAATAGATTATGAAATTCATGTGTTTTTTGCACATCTCACATGTTATTTTTCCTACGTAAACGCGTGATCACCTGTGAAAAAAAGCATTGGTACGTGAAAAAAGTGTGATCAAGTGAAAACGTGATATATATGAAAAACGTGTTAATATAAAAAGTATGTGATTAGATGGGAATACCTGACCATGTGAAAAACGTGTAATCACATGAAGCCATGTTTGATCACAAGTAAAAACGCGTTCATGTGAAAAACGAGATCAAAAGATCACAAAATAAAAAAAACATCATTTGAAAAAAACGTGTGATTACGTGAAAAAATGTGTTCACAATAAAAACATGACCATGTGTAAAACACAATCACATGTGCAGTTAACATGCATGTAAAAACGTGATTGTGTTTAAAATGTGTCAACAAATCATGTCAACAAACGTGGGATGGTGTGACCATTAAAAATAACGCGTGACCACGTGAAATAAATGTGTGATCAGACATTTTTCACACATAATCAAACGTCATATGAAAAACATGTGATTACATGTGACAACTTGTCCATGTTATCATGTGTGGAAAAAATGTGTGACCCTGAGAAAAGCCAGTGATCGCGTGTGAAAAAATGTTTTATATGTTTACATACTATCACACTCGCACAATCGAAATCGCACAATGCAATCACCCTCGCAGGAGAAATGTGGGGCATGTTTCTGTCAGGTCGTACTGATGCACCACTAATACTACACTACACAGTCTTGAGCCGGTATCTATGTACCCAGCTCTTCTTGTAAAGCTCTTGTTGGGGAAACAGCACCGCGTGCTCCTCTGTGCTCTGTAGTCTGACTGTAAACTGGCTGTGTAGACATGCAGGATCTGTAGTTTGAGGGTCGTTCAAGGTTTGGGAATAAAGCCCGCCCTGCTTACCATGGTGACTAGGCTGGTGCTGTTTCTCCGGTAACCGGTGTTAGCTACTGAACTCACTTGCTTGAGACAAAACGAAGTGCTGTTCGCCGCTAATGTCTTATCACACAATCCCATTATGGCGGGGGGCCTTTGACGCTCGTCCACAAAACAGGCGAAAACAAATTTCCATCCTTTGGCTCAGAGCGCACAAGTCCCAGGGAACAACCCCCTCCCCAACCCCTCCAAGCCCACTCCAACCTCCACCCTCCCCTCCTCGCTCTAATTTAGTCAAATGAACGCACACTGGCAGTGGCCTCATGGCCTCCCGCTTAGCACTTATTTTGTTTCAAGAAAATGACGAGCATGAAATGACACCTTACATATGACTGGTTAGACTGTACAGCTGAAAAGAATGGGCACATTAGTTTTCGCCGTATAGGCCACTTTGTATAACTTGACTTAAGAGGTTTAATCGATGATTTACTGAATGTCTGAGATCAGTAGGATGTAGCATGTTTTGAACTAGTATGTAGTTATGTATTTTTACTGAACAGGCCTGCTATGAGCCTATATTCAGTAACAGACAGGCAGATTTGATGACTGGACCAATAGAAATGCTCCAGAAATATCCTGGAAAATTCCTTTTTCTGGAAAGTTCTAATTTTTTGAGATATGAGCTTTTGTTCTGATGACAATATATATATATATATATATATATATATATATAGTTTTGAACCTGTATGTATTATGTATATGTAAATGGAAATGTGCTAATGCTAAAATGATTGTATGTTTACTAGAGTGGGATATTCCACTTTAGTAAGCATACCATTGTCTTAGCTTTAGCACAACATTTTTATTTACTTATTTACTTATTTACACGCAATTGTCTAATATTTATCCAATATTTATCCAAAATAATTTTGAAATTAGACTGGATTGCATATGTTTTGGAACATGCACACAATTTTCTACAATATAAGAAATGAATTATTGGACTTAGCAAAGCTTCAAAATTCATTATGAACTAGGCTCTATTTTTTACTCCTTCACAGTTAGCTCTTTAAAAAGTATATTTTACAGTAAAAGCATATTTTAGATATATAAGGTAATTTAGAAAACATGTAGTATAGTATATATAGAATTGTAATTGTGGAATTAGATCAGATTGTTTTTGAACAATTACGCTACCTTAAAAACATAGATATTAGACTTCAGTGTAATAAAGGTATTATTGGACCTTAGTAAGCAGCCTTTACGTTGCATTGTTCACTATCATTTTTACTCCTTCACAGTTAGCTATACCTTGTTTTAACTGTGCCTATACATTAGACTGGATATGAAGTGGGCATATGAGCTTCTTTCAAAAACATGCAGACAATATTCTGTACATGCATACTAATGTATTTACATTACTATTATTGCTTGTTAGTAACGATGCCTTCATTTGAGCTTCCATATGTCCATATCTACTTTATATGCCACTGGGGGGCAGATGTCTCCATTAGGCCATTGTAGTACTGTGTTGATTTAGGTAGACTCTAGCTTTTGTGCACTGATAAAAGTTCTAACTTTAACCATCGCAGAAGAAACAACCATGCGGGTCTCAGATCAACAACTTCTGCTATGACGCATTTGCCTTGTGCAAACAGTTGTGACCATTTCTCTCTCTCTCTCTCTCTCTCTCTCTCTCAGCTGGCTACTATCTAATTATCCCCTATGCTTAATTGGCTAACTACAACCTTGCCATCCACTGCACACTCCAGCACCACTTACTGATTCGCTGCATGCCACAAAGCAGCGTCTCCAGGTGTCATACTGTCATGACATTCACTCAGACTCAGTAATGATAATAAAGGACAGTGTATAAGCCCGGCTCTGCAGTGCAATTTCAGTCAAAAGCATACGGTAGACATGATAAGTCTAACCCCTGTTGCATACTGGCAAAAGATCATTTTAGATTTGCAGATTTGTGAAGTGTGACATGTAGAGCTAACCCCTCCCTCCTCACCCCCCACTTCATTCCCCATCATGCTACTATGTAGATTATCCCTTCTCCCATAGGAGCATTTACGTCTTGCAAATCAGGTTTTTCGCTGCAGCAAATTGAGATGTACAGAACGGGCCACTGAAGTGAGTGATTCGGAATGAATGAAGGAGGCAGGACATTCGCGCGCACACACACACACGAGTACTGAGGACACACACCTTATTAATCAGCTCTGACAGCAGCTATGGCAGGGAATCGACATGGGCCAGTAATCACAGCGCACGTCCACCTTATTGATCCGTAATCCCCTTTCACATAACACACGCAATTTCATATAATACCTATAATAACGCTGCATTCAGACTCAAGTAGCTGTCAGAGGCAGCCTTCATGTCTAGTGCGCAGACTTTGCTAGAGCACACATCACATCACACAGCACTGGAAACTGAAACAGAACCTTTAGGAGGGTTTTTTTTCTTGTATCTCAGGCTTGGTGACATTACAACACCAATACACCTCAGGCTGAAGTCTGTCCTAAAAATGTTAGCCTTAAATATGATATTATGTGACATATAGTCGATATACTGATGAATTAATGATAACACTTTACTGAAGAGCAGGCTATGTCGCACCTGCATGAGCTCATCTAGATGACATAAACATAATCCCTAGTCTAACAGGCATCGTCAGTAATGACAAAATCACTTTTGTCAATTTTGATGAGTCAAGTGGTATGAATTCCTGGATAACACTGTACAATAAGGGTACCTCTGTTAACAGCACATAAGATGGTAATAAGTATTACTAAATAGTTAAATAATGTAGCAGTTAATCATTAACTAATGATGGAAATAAGGACTAACATTACTGTAGAATTTGTCAAGTAGTTTATAATCTTTACTAAATTCTTATTAATGATTAACTGTCTCAGTTAATCATTCATAATTGTGGTAACGATAACTGTGTGAGAATAAGAAGCACTAATGAACGATTTACCAAAGTTAATCATAATTTTAAAGAAAATCTTAGTCTTAAATAATGTCTCAAATATTTCTCCTTATTAAAACAGTTCAGCACAGAGTTTATCAAGTGCATATTAAATTCATATGTAAAGTATTTATTGGTTTTGTAATATTTATTAAACACCGTTGTCCACTTATATAGCAGTTCTCAAGAGACGTGCAGAGACTACTTTACAAAGACATAACAAAACATAAAAACATAAACAATGTATTAATAACATGCAAGTACTACATTCAAAAAGGATAATATGTAGAATGTTAGAATTATATATAATTAGTTTAGATTAGATTAGATTAGATTAGATTAGATTAGATTAGATTCAACTTTATTGTCATTGTGCATAGTGCAGGTACAGAGCCAATGAAATGCTGTTAGCATCTAACCAGAACTGCAAAATACAGTATAATTTCCATATAAAGTGCAGGAAAGTAACCATGGCAAGTGATGCAAAGGTTACAGTATGTACAATTATGGACAAGGGAGTGATAGTAAAATACAGACGTTAGTATAATATACATATGTACGGAGTGAATGGGAAGAATACAATGTAAAATGTAAAAATGGTAAGTATGCAGAGTAGAAGATAGATGACAGTTAGTAATGTACCTCATATTATTGCTATTAATACTAAGTGTATACCAGATGCTTTTGGGCAACTGGGACAGTGAAACACATAAACATGCAGGGTATGTCTACTACAGGAGCCGATTAGGCAGCAGAATTATACATACATAATGAAATGATTAATTGAGACAGTACTTAAGCATTTAGCAAGGATTCTAAACTACTTAATACCATTCAAAATAATATGAGTTTCTGTATTTAGTATTGGTTATTGATTAGTTGCAACATTACTTACTTATGCTTAAACTCGCTTTAGTATCATTAATAGATGTACCCTTATTGTAAAGTGTTATCATTGGCTTGTCATGACACATTCTTGGGTAAAATTGACATGGCATTATTAGCCTTATTAGTTATGACAATGAACATTGTAGATTAGTGTATTTCACAGTGGCTTAATGCTGATGATGGTGACATATAGCCTACAGTGGAATACCACCAAATTTTTGAGACTTCAGCATAATTAAATGGCAAAGATGTATACAAAGTCATTTAGAGTGGTTTGATGTGACATTCTCCATTCTATAGAAACTTACATCAGTCGGATTGTTCACAGTGATGGTGATAGGAACCAGACGTCTGAAGAGTTTAATGCCTCTAAAAGCTCCCTCACGGAAAGCTATTACACAAAATGGTTATGAATATGCCGCCTGATGTCTGAGACATTGAATCTGTCACAAAAGCCCATGTTTAAAGCCGGCTCCCTCAAGGTTTCTTGCTCTACCGGCCTGCACATTGTTGACATCACCAAAGTGTGGACTGCAAAGAAAGACCGTATTGCTTTGGACGTCGTTTAGGACTGGGCTATTGCTTTACAGTTGCTACAGATAAGATCTTGGCCTAAATTGTGTAGTCTCCAAGGAAAAGTTATCTTTTCAGATTTGCCACTACTTTTTCGGCACCCAGAAGAGTGGGATTGCAATGCTATTGGACAGGAAAATAAAGGTTACCAGGAACAATAAAAGATGATAAATTTAGACTGATATGGGCAATATTTATTGAGCTACACATACAGAAGTAGTGTCTCAAAGTATGGTATTGGGCCGCCATGTTTGCTAACGCAACATGCCACTCACTCATCTTCTAAACCCTTGATCCTTCTGGGTCACAGGGGGTGCTTGAATCTCAGCACTCATTATGCAAAAGGCAGGAAACACCCTGGACAGACAGCCAGCCAGCCCGTCACAGGGCAGACACACAGAGATACACATTCACATAGACTTAGGGGGCAATTTAGCGTCTCCAATCCTGACAGCATGTCTCTGGACTGTGGGAGGAAACCTAAACAGGCACAGGGAGAACATACAAACTCCACACAGAAAGAAGCTCAGACAGTCCAGGCCAGGAATTGAACCCCTTCTTGCTGTGAGGCAACTGCGCTACCCGCTGTGCCACCCCAAACCCAAAACAAAGTAGCCAAAGTATAATCTGAACCGTGGCTCAAAAATGAAAGTCTGAACCGAATCGTAGATTTGTAGACTCATTATACCTTTAACATTTGTCAGTTATGTCATGAAGGGCTTATGTAGGTCTCATTCAGCCATGTGAACACTGCCCTACAGTAAAGTGTTACCCAGTTTATTTGATTCAGTTGTGTATTTCGTTCCCACAGGTGTAAAATATCAATAAGATCTTTGCCAAAAGTAAGTAAAGTGTGTTGATGTGAAATATTTCATTCATGTGGAAAAGAGGTACTTTTGAAGTCAGCTGAATGCATCTCTTTCTTCAGTGTACTTTAGCGCACTACGATGGGTGCCTTTAGCTCATGCTCTAAATGGTGCAGCGTTGGATAAGTAGGGAATCATTTCGGATTTACCCTCCGAGAAGGATTCAATAGTTGATGTGTTTTTTTAGAAGAGTGGTGATTTGCAAGACCTGTAGTGTGCGTGTGACACTTGTTTGACTTCATATTTTGACATTATTGTCAACAAGGTCATTAACCTTATATTAAAACACAAATTTGGTTTTCAGCATGTGTATGTGGTGATATGTAAACTTACGTAAGTGCAACAAAAGCTGACATGTTCTGTTTTCAGCAGCTGTTTACTGACCATGTGGTCAGTTTCTATATGTTGTTGATTTCAGCAGCTATTGTACCAGATGTTAACAGGGTATTTGTCCATTCTGTACTGCAATAATAACAAAGGCACTGGATGGAGCTTCATCACACCAGAGAATGTAATTCCACTTCTTAACAGTTTTATACCCATTAAGCTGATACTTGGCACTAGGCATTGTGATTTTAGGCTTGTGTATGGCTGCTCCAACCTTGATTTAAATGAAGGTAATTTTATGTAATCAGTTTACAATAAAAACAACCATTTTATCTACATACACAAATGTGGTATAAATGCACAATTTAGAATATGTACTTTTAACAGAATGTCTACTCTAGTTTCAGTGAGCTAAGAGTAAAAAATAATCCATATGCAATTAATGTAAAATGGCTTTGCTATCATGGGAAATAAAAGCAGCTTAAGGTTAGGCTTATAAAATTATTATTATATAATTACAGTTAATTACACATATATTACAACTAACTTAAATAGGAAATATAAATTAACCTAATCTACCTCTATCTGTTAAAATCTATTAATAAATCTGTCAATTTGGTCAATTTCAATTGAATTTCAAGTTGAAAACACATTTTAGACAGTAATTATGTTTATTTTATTAAAGCAAATGATCATGAGCGTTTCATATATTAACCTTAGGGATCCATTTACAAGAGGATTCAATCACAACCATGAGGTACAGTGACTCTATTTGTGTTTCTGTAGTAAAACAATAAAAATAATTAAACTCATGATAGATCCAAATCCTTCAACTCGATTTTAAATAAATCCAAAAGATCCTAAAAAAATACAAAAACAGAAAGCATTATTTAGGAGAAATTGAGGAATTAGGGTTTTGGTAGACTCAGTGGATAATGAATGTGTATATACATGTATTTAGCTTGTAACTCTCTCTATTTATACTTTAAGTTTAAATAGACCTTTACATAATCCCTATAGATAATTAAGGTCTAAATACTCCTAAATAATCTGTTTTTTTCTGCTGGACTGCAATTGGAACAAATTGTTTCCAATGATCCAAACCTATGTGAACACTAAATAATGAATATATAAACATATACAGAGGGAGAGAGAGAGAGAGAGAGAGAGAGAGAGAGAGAGAGAGAGTACGTGTGTGAGTCCAGTAGTAATTACTACTGAGCAGTTGCTGGCCTTGCCCTGATCCCTAACACACACCAAAGTTCCATGCTACACACGGTCACACACCTAAACACCTCTGTCTCCAGTGGGTCATTGCATGGTCCTTATCATGGCCAACAAGCTTGCTGGTTAATATATATTCCAGATTCCAGGTTTTTCTCCGTCATTGTCTTAGCAGTGCCGGGTGGCTAATCGCTCTGGCACTATCAGCCAGAGTGCAGCAGCCAGCCATTCACACTGACAGCAAAGAAATATGGGAGATCATCAGAGGTTAAACAGGGATGATAGTAGCCATAGGGGTGACTCAGCTGTGAATTAAGATGGGGCTGATAAAAGATGGGGCACTGGGGTCTTTTTTAAAGGGTCTAGTACCAGGAATGCTGTTTTGGGATTGAGGCCTTAAATGAAAGGCTTATTATTCAGTCATCAGTCTTCTTATTCAACTTATTATTTATTTGTCAGTTACTGGTATATATATATCATTATATCAATATATCATTGTATATGAAAATTAACATTTATACATCATTGCCGCTACTTTACATCATGTGAAAATGTAATGATGAATGGACCTGGTAAAGTCTGGTTCCACTGACTTACATTAAAGTTAAATTAGGTATTTGCCCTCTCCATTTTGGAGATACTAGTTTTTCTTTGGACATTTGCTATATATATATAAAGGGCCGAATATATATATATATATTTGAGCCTTTATATATATATATAGCAAATGTATAAAAAGTTCATGTATATATATATATATATATATATATATATATATATGTGTGTGTGTGTATATATAGCAAATGTATAGCAAATATATATTCCTTCATTTGGGCCTTTTTTTATAGGCAGTGTAGCTGTACCCTTCACTTCCTTACATTTCAGCACCTACACAGTGGACAATGCTGCCTTCTAAAGCACTGATTTAAAACACAGCACAGGCAGCGGGGCATGAAGACTGCTTGTATTCAGCATGCATTTTATTCAGTCTCACTCCACAGTAACCGTTGCTATAAACACCTAGCAGAATCGGCGCAGGTCACCGTAGTGTTATCTCTGTCCAAACCCTCTTATCAGCAGCAGGAACATGCTCCATGATCTGTCTTCTCAAGGACTCCCCATGTACAGCCTTTAATGGCACGGTGGGCTGTTTATCAATCCTATAAACACTGCTTGTTACAGCTGAATCCCATAACTGTTACAGTTACAGTTATATGACTCTTTCAGCTGCGTGATGCATTTCATTCTGGTGTTTGAGGATGAGCTGAGTGGTCTACCGGGAACACAGACATATGTGAGTGTGTGTGTGTATGTTTATTGTATTAATATAACCCATATAGGACATAGTGTTGTTATGTATAAGTATTTATATCTATAAACATATTGTATTTATATCTGTAAACATACTCTATAAACATATGAAACATACTATAAAACAGACCTTTTATTATTACATACATACAGTGCCTATGGGATATATTTCGGTACTACATATAGGTGCTTACAATACTGTATGTGTGAAAGGCTTGAGCTGAGCTGGTTCTTTTGCTTGTTAAACTGTTTTAAAAGAAAAGTGTGAATTCTCCAGGAAAAACCTGATATTGCATTATAATAAACACAAATGCACATAAATACAGTAGAAAAGTAACAATCAACTGGTTCCAAATTGCTGCCATGATGAGAAATTTGGAATGGATGGATAAAAAACATTAACAGACATAAAATCCAATGTTTTTCTTTTAATGTTACTTGCATTTGTTGTAATAGTGGTGTTTGTCTGAGCAATAAAAATCTGAGTGTTTGCACAGTACTGAATATTTAGTATGTAAAATACATGTTTATATTACATATAAATTATAGAATACATATGGGACATAACATTATATATGTAATACATATGGAATACACTATTATTACAAATATAATACCCATGGGACATATTATTACATATATAATACACATTGAGAATATTATTACATATTTCATATTACATATGTTACATATTACATACATATGTTTCATTGATATTATTATTACTATTACATATGTAACACATATGTAACAAATTGTTATTACATATAGAAGATGTATGGGACATATTATTACAGATATAATACATATGGGATATATTATTATTATGTATATAACACATAAAGGACACATTATAATCATTATTATTACATACAAAATACATAATATATATATATATATTGATGACCCCACATCCTAATAAAAGTGTATATGTGCCTGGCTGTCATGAAGATGGGTGTATGTGCGTGGGTGTGTTTGTTTGTGTTGTTCCCATTCCTGGCAAGAGTGTTGTCATAAGAGAAGACAGTTCTCTAGTCCTCCTTTTACAAACACAGAATACCTGGAGTTTCATCTTCCGCACCACTACACACTCACACACACACACACACACACTCACACCACACCCACACAGCCTATTCATAAAAAACATGTAGGCTGTAAAAAAGGCTTAAACTGGTGTCCCATCTACACCCATTATATTAGAATTATATTCCAAGCTAACTGATTAAGGCGTTTCAGCATTGTATTGCTGGTAATGTATTTTTATATCTTTGAAGTAAATATTAGCAGTTGCTTCATCACCATCATAAAAAAAACTTTATTAATTTTATTGAATATAGTTTTTTAAATTAGAATGAAAGCATATATTCTTAACTCTGATTTAAGTTGATGTGGAAAGATTTTATTCCTCGTCATTTTGGTCCATTTCTATTCATTATGATATGACTTTATGTGGATATGACTGCAACAATAATTCAAAACAAGTCAAAAAAGTTCAAAGCTCTGCTTTACAGCACTGTACATCTATTATCTGAAACGGAGATACACTGAAAAAGAGTGTCAGTTTAGATTAAAGTGTTTAGATTAAAGTGCACTTTAATCTAAACATATTACTCTATCAGGTGAGTAAACTGAAAGAACACTTCTGTTTATATAATGTAGTATGTTCATGTGGAACCGAAAGTCAGTGCACTTTTTTCAGTGTACACTTTTAACACATTAATAATTAAAGCCTGTCTTGTGTCCTATGACATTTCAATAGATATTTCCTCACTGACCCGACAGGATATATTCCCTCCTGTTTTCTGTTCCTTTTTTTCATTCATCTCTCCATTAGTGAGGCATCTTTGGTCCCATGTGTGTTGGTTTTGGCGTAATCATGCGTACACAGGTTGTTCCTCTGAAAGAGGTTTGACTGTGGGAGCTCTTTAACCCCCCATCCCCCCTTTTCTTGATTATCACACGCTCAAAATGAGAAATACCCCAATTTCAATGCAGCAAATGTCTGCCATATAATTACTGGATTAATCATTTTATTCTATTACTGAACCTCCAGAGACGGAGAGAGACTCTAGAGAGAGAGAGAGGGAGAAAGAGAGAGAGACAGAAGCGGGCGAGCATATTGTGCTAAAGATCTGCTATTTTGGAGCATTTTCTGAGCAGCTTGTAAAAGCCGGGGGGTCAAGGGGTCACGACTCTTAATTACATTCTAACGGCATAGAAATGGCCAGAAGAGGATGAGGAGGAGGATGAGCGAGAAAAAGAAAAGGGAACAAATGCAGATTGATATTGCAGGAAATTATAGCTTTTGCTAATGTTGCGGAGCCCCCCTTCCCCAACCCCCAACCCCCCCACACACCTTTTTCCGTACAGTGCCAACGAGACCCACAATCAAAGACGAGGTCCGTGCCTAGGTCCCCAATTATAACAATATGAGTGTGAGCGCTCCTCGAACAAAATAACAGCGCTTGAGAATCACCTACCTCACACATGGATGAAGATAACAAGAGCAGTAACATAACAGAAAGTTTGTTGTAAGTTTGTTCGTTCTTCATAAACACCCAATAATTTTCCTCATATTTTGTGTTTATTACCTGGAGCTTTCTTTTCAACTCACATGTTTGGCCTTGGCCTGAAAATCGCAATAGGAAGGTTTTGGACAGTATCATTCAGAGACTGGAAAAGGAAAAAAGCGTTTGAATGAAAATTCATACATTCAAATGAATCCTTTACAACTTTCTATTGCATTTCTACAGTGCAACTATATATGATGATGCATTGAGAAAGAGGTCTTTTCAACAGTTTTAGATTCTGCAAGTTCCATTAAGACACTTATGGAAACATCAGAAAGCCACACGAAGCCAGGCATTACTGCAAATTTATCACAGGGAAGGCTGATATTAGGCATGACCTGAAGTAGAATGCGACCCCAGCTAAAATATAATAAAATACACATTTTTTAAGAAAACAATTTAAGTTATTATTAATAATCTACATAAACAAGGATAGGACAAATTCACATTATGTCACAGCAACAAGGAACTTGTTTCCAGGTGGATAACATAGGCAGAAATGCACTGATATACCATATACCAATCCTGAGAGTTATTTATCCAGGACACTGGAAACAAATATTCCCAGATCAATAACTTAACAGTTATTGAAATATTGCATTTCCTGTATAAAAAGTCAAAAACAAGAACCCAAACATGAACCAACTAAACTTATGGTTCTAAAGTTACTGCCTTCTGAGAGACAACATGAACCATTATAACCACAGGGATTAACAACAGTTCTGGTCATTCTGTTTCACTCTAAAGCATCTAAATAGGCTAAGTAACTAGAAAGTTAACGTGTCCTTTATCTTATTAGTTGCAATAAACCAATATACTGATCTAATCTGCACACACACACCTACATTTACATTTACATGGAATCATGTGATGAATCAAACAAAGCTTTTTATTTTTCTATGTTGAGTGTTAATATAAGCAACAATACTAGCAATAATCTGTTGTCTCTAGCATAAGCGCTAATAGCTGTAGCTAGCTTCTAGTTGGTCATCTTATGTTGAATGCACTCTACACAGTAATAATTCTAAAAATATCAGTCAGCACATCATCATACCACCCTAGTTTACATTCTGAGCTCTTATTGGTCATATAATAGGTGTAACTTCATCTTCATCTGGAAAGTAAAGAGTCGCTAAATTCTGTTTAGCTTCAGCTGCTAATGTTAGCAAACACAGAGGATCCTCAGTGCTAATACAGCAGCACTACCAGCTTTAGAAATTGGAAAACGGGAAAAACCCAACGTACTGACGTACACTGCTATATTTAACATTACAGCCTCAAACACAACTCAATTTTACTGTTATTGACAATGTATATTTTCTGAACTCTTTATTTGTATAGTAATGAAAATATGATAATATAGCATTTGGTTTATAAGTGCATTTTGGTCACCAAAGTATCACCGCAAATCTTATATAGCACCAATCCGGTGGCATAAACGCAAGAATTAAAAAACTTACATAGCACACTATTTAGGGAGTATGAAGACGTTTGAAACTCTGCCTTTGTTTAATACTACTTCTGTTGGAAACATACACAGTTGAAGTGTGTAAGACATTCAAGTGGCCTTCTTGTAAGTACTTTAATTCAAACCTGTGATATTAATAATGGAGTTGTTTAGCATGTTTGAGATTCCTTTAGGTTGTTAGCTAGCTGACCAGCTTGGTTCTACATAAGAAATAAGCTCACCTGACCAAAAATTTGTCACCTGTGAAACCTAATAGCATATTATACCTCCACGAGCACAAATAATGTCTACAATTTGATTTGGCATGGACTGGACAAGTTTATGGATGTAGGCCACATCAATGTTCAGTCACTCTTGCATCAAAGGATTGCGCAGTTGGGGCAGATTTGGTGGATGCCTTCCCTGGCACAATTCTGATGGGAATTTGTATGACAGTACGATTCCATACACCTGCAAATTCATTTCACACTATGGTCTAGTGCAATCACTACTTTTAGCCAATCATTAACATCTGCACCGTGACCCATTTTCCATACATCGAACGAGACATTCACTGCACTGTACCCCCTCTTCTCCAGCTATGAATCCCACCCCGCACGTATTTATATCCTGATCATCCTCATGCAACACCATCTGCAGCAGCCTGAAGTTACTAATACCGTAAACACGTAACATGATTTTTTTCTGGTCTGTTGAGCTTATGTTAAACAAAAACAGGGTCTTACTTCAGAAGTACATTCGATGGTCCACGCAAGCAGCATTGGAGTCAACGATTATTCCACTGATAGTACAAGGATTTTTTTTGGCTGCAGACTTTTGCATTTGATGACTGCTTGTAAGCACCAGCAGATGCTTGATATGTTCCCTGGTTTTGCTCTGCCAAGCTCATAATACAGCAATCTTCAGATGCACCTTGTTCTAGAGGGTTAATATATTATGGCCTTTTTATCTTATCAAAATCATATACAATTTCCACCGTACATATAGCATTTAAAAACAAAACACCACTGTTAAATGTTGACCCGCATGTTCACCCACGCAGATGTAAATCCAGCTTTCTTCTGGTTTGGTAAATCGAACACCTTTCCATCACAGAAAAATATTCCGTCAGCGTTACTGAAGAAAACGAAATGTAGGTGGAAATTGCATTTTATGGCCACTGTGAAAAGGGGTTATGTTGAATTCGGGTCAGTTGACTGACTTGGCCAGCTAAGAACATTCCCCTCTCTTGACCCTGAAAGATTCACATCCCTACAGTTGCTGATTGCTGTTCCTGCTGCTCAAGGTGAAGTACCATCCAACAACTCAGTTGAGTTGGCATTTGAATGGATTGGAGCACAAAAGTCTTTCTTAGATGTATGTCAGTTATTATATGTGTATAGTTATAGGGAATAATATAACAATTCCAATATTGAGTCATAATATCCTGGCAATTTATAGTTCAGTTATTGTACTAATAACCAGAAATATGGTAAGTTGGTAATATGCATTCAGGGTCATTGAGCTTTTAACCTTTAGCACATTTAACATCTTTCTGGCTAGATCATGTCCACCAAATGGCTGCAAAACTCACTTTTGGGCCTGAAAAGCTACATAAGACATTAGCAGTTCAATAACTCCCCACAGTGATGAGCTCTCATGTATTCTCTCTATCTGAGCACTGCTGCAATCAATCCCCCTGTCTTCCTTCCACCGCTCAGGGCCCCCTGTGTCTTCTGCCCCTTAAACAAACCCATCGTGACCCCAAATATGCCTATGTTCCAAACGAGGGTCTTGTAATCGTGTGTAGATTTTTGCGAATCTCTTCATGTGTCTGCGACCAGACACGCATGGGAAAATGGTGCACCAATGTTGACATTTTACTGGAAGTGCCCTCCCTTTATCCCCCCCCCCCACAAACCCCAAGTCCCCAATAACACGAGACATCGGCGTCTCATTTGGTATTCATCCGGCAGGGTCGCATATTAATCAAGTGGCCCCTGCGTTAGCCAGTCTCGTCCTGCCGTCCCACCTGCCAATCTGCATATCCGCATATTACAGGGGCCCAGAACCACCACCATCACCCCCTCCCACCCCCCACCCCTCCATCTTTAATTTCCTACCGGAGCAGATAATGATCTGCTTGTTGAAGCTGAGGGGAGCCTTTGTCACACCGAGGGCTGATATTTTCGGGCGGCGCGGGGGGAGACGGCTCTGATTAATACCGTGTTGAGCGGATTCCGTCAGGCCTCGTTTCATTACAGACGAGGTGATGAGAGACGGCTCTCTCACTCTCTCTCTCTCTCTCTCTCTCTCTCTCCTTCACTTTCCCATCACTATACAGACACGTATTTTTTTTTTTTTTTTTTGCAGATTTATTAGGTTTTGTTTTCTGCTTTAATATGGCCCAAAAATCATCTGTAGAATACAATGGGTGTCAGAAACATAACGGAAAAGGTTGGGGGAGGATGAGAAGGGATGGAGGGTGAAGAGGATATCCATCCTCTGCCTTCCACCAGATGTTAATAGGGAAAGATGGTGCGGAAATGATACTGAGAATTCATTCTTTAGAGCTGCAGTGGTCCATCAGTCGATGCATAGCTACGTTCATATATGAGCATCCTTCAAAAAAGAATTGCGTATGGCATAAACATCAGGAAAATGATGAACAGCTATTGGTCATTGTTTCACTTCAGAATTCTTCTTCAGTATCAATCAGAAGTCCAGAGTGAAGCTTTGTTGTCCTTCTATTTGTTCTCCTTATACATGTTTATATATGTGGGTTTATATACCAAAATAATGTATAATGAACTTTTGTCTGACCATTTTCCAACTTTCTGTGGGAAGTCGGATTTGGAAAGACTGATATATGCAAATAATATATCAATGAGCTGATTGGCTACTCAGATTAGCAACCTGAAACACTCCTTATAACTTTAGGGTGAATGGGTGGGGCTAAACTACTGCAGGCAGAATAAGCGGATGTAGATGAATGTCTTGTTTTCATGACATCACAGAAATGTAATTCCACACAGGTTGTTTTTGCAGATGTCATATATAGAAATGGTGAAACTTTTATAATGTTCACATAAACTTTTGCACTCTTGAAAATTAAAATTTGACAACAAAGATCTCACTGATTATCAAAACCATGACAAATTACTTTAATAATCTTTAGTGACTGAAGCTATAAAACAGTGTTTTTAAGGCTTCAATGACCGATATGTAAAGTGCCCACTTAGAAATAAAGATGCCAAACAGGCATTCATGGAGTGAGTCCAGAGAAAGACCTATGTGTACTTAAAGAACCCAGATCAGAACATAGTTGTAAATGAGACAGTCAGTCTATGAACCATTTAGAAATGGAGATCTAACATTAAAAAAAACCCTACTAAACTTTAAAACAAGCTATTTTAAACTAAAGCGGTTCACTTACGATGAGCGTCTAAAAGTAGGCTGTCATGATCCAACAGCGCGAACACTCAACTACCCTTCAGGATGAAATACACATTTAAAAACATCTGTTACAGAATCGATTAGATTTATTTATCCAGTATTTTCTGTTAATATCAGCCTGATATCGTTATATCAGTACTAATATGCCTTTATTTCAGAAGCTTTATTTTTAGGGCGCCTTTATCCTGTATTTTGTTTGTGTTTTATTTTTTTCGCTTGACTTATGACATAGGTGTGGTTGCATGAACCAAAAGCAGTAATAATTTTGACCATTTTCACCCTTTCTTTATCCCATACAGTTAAACAGGCTGATTTTGTAACTATGCTAATAATGATACAGTATGTAAATGACATTTGTTGTGATTGGTCCTAATTTGTGGTGATTGGTCCTGTTGTTCAATCAACAATTCAAAAATAAAAAAAAAGCTTAATTAAAAAAGCAGTCTGTGCCAAAAGGTTGCTTGTAATGTCTGTCTGAAAAAGCAACTGGACACCTGTAAAACGAGTCAATGGGAGGACAGTTCTGCTGACTTCACCTCCATGGTTGATTTGACACTAAAATCTGCCCATTTGCACATGAATTTTGTGTTATTTACACGTTTATATTTATTATAATATATTCTACAAAACACGAAACATTACATTTTTATATAACATTTGTTATTTTTGGCTTTGCTTATGCCACCACATGTGTTTCATTGTGGATGTTGCGTGACTTCACAAACAAAGGTTTCAGAAGCCTGCATCGCATGCATTCTCTCTGGAAGTCTGCATTACCCCCTTTCTCAGTTAAATGCATGTTAACCCATCTTCACAGTAGCCATAACAATGCTATTTCTGCTTGTTTTGGAAATTCCTCAGTTGAGAAAGTTTTACCTTCAAAAAAGTTGATGCATTTAAAAAGTGTTTTCATTGTGTTTTAATCTTTTTTAAATGATAATAGCTGCAGTTGTGCTCTCTGTTTTATCTCAGCATGGCCAAATTTGTGAAGAGGTGGAACTGCTTTCACTGCAGTGGTTTTTCTCTCTTTTGCTCTAATTTCACCCCTTATTGCTTGCTAGCAGTTCAACAACGAGTTACAACATTTCACACCCAGAGAGCCCATGGTGTTATGGGGTAAACATTTTATTTGATTTCATTAATTAAAAGCATCTGAGTTGGTTTCCAATAATTCCACTAATAGAACAGCCACTACGATGCCTGCAGAAAGTGGCTATGTGTCACGCTTACGGGTTTGCCCGACTCCCCCGCTCTCCCGGACTCAACCTCCCAGAGGGCTTCCCTCGATGACGTCGCATCCACATGTTCCCGTTCGTCCAATCAGCTTCGCTCCTGCTCGCCAGAATTCTAACCCAGCTGTCACCCATTAGCCCCAGCGTAAAAGACACACACACACACACACACACACACTCCCCTACTCCCCTGTTGCAAAGTTTTGCCGACCTAGTCTTGCAACTCTGAGTGTTTCTTTCCTGTGATTGCTATCTCTGGTTACAGCTCCTTTTGGTTTCTGACTTCCCCTTTTTGTCTTACCCCTTTTGACTACCTCATTGCTCTGTCTGTCTCTCGACCTCTCCTTCGTTTCTCCGACCATCCTCTCGCTTATTCCTCCTAACTTGTCTGCTTCGCTGATAGCTCCTCTTGGTTTCTGACCCTTGCCTGTCCCTGACTGTAACTTTCTACTTTCCCTTGCATGTTTGATCGTGTGTTGATGCTTTGTTAGACTGCCCTATTGTGTAATAAAGCCAACCTGACTTTTAGCTCTGCTCACGTGGGTCCAGAGTCTTTGTTTCCGACACTGTTTCTGTGTCTCTTCAAGTCCAAAGGAGTTCCGATATCTTGGGGTTGAGTGCTTCACTCAAAGGAAGAATATGTGTGGTTGGTCAAAGAACTTGGAGCCTGCAGTTCTTTTGGCACTGGCCTCAGAGTTCAGCAACCCTTCACTTCCTGCTGTGAAGAACTTCACTGCTGTGACATTGTCATTCAAAGCTTGTGCAAGTTCTTCACCACCCAGGGCTGCATCTTAGAGTAAACATACAGGTATGTCAGAGTTCTACAAGAGAGCAAGCCAACAACAAGATGGCAAAGGAATGACTTGGAGCGCCTCGGGGATCCTTGGCTGTTCACGTCTGTGTGGAAAATGTAGAACATTTCTGTCTCGCTCAGAGAGGCACCACACAGAGGGGTGGTGGTGGTGGG